>LR990294.1:9552959-10752959 GCA_905147355.2 Apotomis turbidana | reverse complement strand
CTTTTTAGATTTTCAGCGAAGGCATATCATTTCGTTTTTAATGCAAGGCATAAATAACCTCGCAACGGGCCGTGACGTAAGGAATGGTGCGTTTAAGGAAATATGCGGAAGCGAGCACTATTTGTTATATTGTAATAGGGCAAGGGAATTTGAATTTTTCAGACCATGATTCTCTTGGCTTAATTAAGTAGTTGAATAACTTGAAACTCCGCCAAGCGCGGCTGCACGTAATTTCTAATAATATGAGAAGTTTGTCAGAACTCAGAAGTTACTCAGAAGTTTCGGCGCCGAGAAAATTCAATCAAAGATAATTCTCCATAGAACTTTTTTAGAGCATAGCCGCTTGAATTTTCAAGAGTGATTTTAAAGAGCCGAAGGGTGATTTGGTTGAGTAAGTATTTTGCAACGGAATATTTTGTCGTCGGCTGCCCGCATCTGGCGTGGGTCCAGTCGCCTGATGACAGCGTATGAATATTTTTGGCAGAATTCGCCGCTTTTCCATTGGAAGGATGTTTCTTATTTAAGTTTTGCTCCAAATTATGCTGTTATGTTTTGACAACGCGGACTACAAATTAAAATTTGTAAACTATTTTATTTTTGTCTACGCAACGAAGGAAGAATAGCGTAAATAATTCGTGAATAAGCCAATTTTGCCACAATTTCACGGTAACGTATATCATGACTTTATATTGTATCCTAATTTAGACAAACACTAGTAAAGCATGCCGTGCATAAATATGTAGTGCTTGTCAGATATTTTTAAAAGCCTAATTCAGTTTGTTTTAGCTAATTACAACATATTTGTGTGATGTTGGACGGCGTACATTGAACTATTTAATTCGTTTGAAATAATGGATAATATATCTGAATACTGTATTTTTACCTATATTAAGTTTCTGAACAAACGTTGTTCAGTTTGAAGAGCGTTTTAATTTATGAAATGATATGATTTATTTAAATGCATGTGGGAAATCGGGGAAAATTTGCAGTCACAATTGCTTAATATAGGTATAGAATCACGAAACCCTACCTTTTCAGGCGTACATACATTTTTAAATAACTTATATTACCTAATACTTACTATTATTGCTTCTGTTGCAGGCCACACTTACTCTACTGCAGTACTAATGATAGGTACCTACATCTTAATGATATGCGAAAAATGTGTTCGAAACCATACCTATTCCTTGTTGTTGGTTCCTCAGGCCTTTAATCCTGCTACTTACTTATCCTTTCTTACATTTCCATAATAACTACATGTTAAATATCTACTTTACATACACTTTTGGTGTCAAGATCGCGATTAGAATTGGAACCAACTCGATTCAAAGTGCACATTTTCTGACCCGCTAATCCTCTACCATTAGCAATAAAAACACAGGCACACATTTACATTATAATAAATTCACACGACTTCTGATAGCGATAGAATCTTTATTTAAATGCGAGTAACCTTTCCACCTCTCGCGACAGTAGCGGCATAGCTCCACTACTCGATAATAGATGTCGCTATACTGTACCGTTTAGTCGCGAGTCGTGGTACCGCCCCTCGCCGCATGGGGCGCCACGATCGCCCATTGTTCCACCCAGCATCACTCTAGCTTCGATAACGCATAAATTCAACGGATTCGAATCTTTTGTTTTATCTCAGTAACGTATGGACACTGCGAAGTGAGCCCGTATGATATCTTGTTTGTTTTGCCTTTATTAATGAAATATGTCGCTTGCTACACAGAGCTGGCGGTTTATTTTATTATTTTAGTTACCATTTGTTATCACGACTTTATCTGCCGTAGAGAACAAGGATACATCGAAAAGTAAATTATGAAGGTATTGTTCGGGTCACAATTCCTCAGACCAGAACAATAGGTAGGAATAATTTTAGCTTTAGGTAATAAATTTCGTATTAACAACCTGTCAGGTCTAAGAGAGTATTTAAGATGCTTTCATTTCGTTTTTAATTTTGAAGGGTGTCGTTAATCCTGTGATATTGGCGGTTTGAACTTTGAGCATCTTGGGTTGCGGTTCTCAAAGTGGGGGAGTAAATGAGCCGGGTGGAACTTTAGCCATTAATAAAGAGTTCGTCTTTGGACGTCGTGGAAATGAATAAAAACTTCACTCGTGCCGAGTCTTTTCAACACTTCAAGGTAACTTCAACGAATGGGAAACAATATTACACACTAAAGGTAATTGGGATATACCTAAGGAATAAAGACCCTGTTTTTTATTAAAATCATAAAGTAATTTAAAGAAAATAATTTCACTTTTTTGTCAATTTAAGGCGTTATATAAGTATTTTAATCCTTAGTAAGTTGTATGTCGCTATTGAATCTCGTCGCTGTTATTGTTTAACTTTATCTTTAATTGATAGCTTGTTAATTTTACAATCATAAAGTAATTTAAAGAAAATTATTTCACTTGTTTGTCAATTAAATGCGTTATAATATATTTTAATCCTTAGTGAGTTGTATGTCGCTATTGAATCTCGTCGCTGTTGTTGTTTAACTTTATCTTTAATTGATAACTTGTTAATTTTACCTGGATAATGCAGCTTGAGTATCAGAAAATATATACATACATATAAATAAAATAAAAATGAGACTTCCCACATATACCTAGATCTAATCCCGCCATAAGCTCTAGCAGGCTTGTATATACTGCATACGTATATTTATAGATAAATAATTACTTAAATACACAGTTAACAATACTGGCAATAAATATTCGAGTTCATCACACAAATATTTCCCTTGGCGGGATTCGAACTTAGGACCGCACCAGCTCAGTAGGCAGTGCTTTATCCCTGCGCCAACTGCGTCGTCAAAATATCGGTAATATGTCCACATGGCCATTTGGCAAATGCATCTCTCAAACTGCTTTATATTAATGCCTCTTGATTTAAGCCACTGGAAAAAATATCAAACACTAAGGGTTAAACAAAGATTGCCTCAGATCTTAGCCGAATAAGCTGCTCGTCCAAAAAAAACACAACTTCTAACGGTCAATTGGATACTAGAACTAATAAATAATTCGTTAAAGGTAACTTTACAAGAAATCCTAGAAAAAAATGAGTGTATTTAAACATATCTGAAGTCCCTTAAAAACTGCCCCGAAATCCCCACACGAATTAAAAATTGCATATTTCACGCACGGATAGCCCTCAAAAACAACTAACTAGGACTTACTTAATATTCATACGCCCAATGACATCTAAATATGCAGATGTCAAATCTGCTTGCATTCAAAAAGACGTAACTGCCTTCAACCCTTTATTTACATACGACCTTTTTGGGAAATATATCAAATCAGCTTTCAAAATTTAAAATGACGTAAACACCTTCAGTGCTTTATTTAGATATGACCTTTTTGTAAAAATGGGACCTAACTAATCGGAGGGGCATTCGTCACGCGCAACCCTTGACCGGTTGTGCTAAATCTAAATGAACGTAATAATTGAACCCTAGGGTTATTTGCCCTGCGGGGTTATGGTGGATGAGGCCTAATTTTTAACCGACTTTAAAACGAGGTGTTCCAAGCTCTTCTATGACTATTGAATTCACCCTACATACACCATATATACGGGACAGGCTCCGTCTAGTGTATTAGGGACCAGGGTAGCCATCGAATAGCTTACATATAATGCCATCTTGCAAATTCAGACATTAGACTTGAATATAATTATTAATAGGGAACAGAACAGTTACACAGAGATGTGAATAAGTTTTTTCTCGAAAATACACATTTGCCCTAATATTACTATCAATCAATACTAAAATAATGCACATGTTGAATCTCTGTGGAAAACTCAATGATTCAATGCTCAATCAAAAATGCACGGATTTCTAAGTTTAACTGCATTTGTAATAAACTTTTGATACAAAGATCAAAGCACAAAAAAATTGAAATGCGTATATAACCTAGCGGAAGAGGCCGGGAATCGAACCCGGTACCTCTGGATTACCGGTCCAGCGTGTTAACCTCTCCACCACCCTAACGCCACAAGCGCTTTGATCTTTGTATCAATAGTATAATATCAAAAATTGTGGTGTGTACCCATATTACAAAATATTGAGATATTACATGTTCCATATATTTATGGATTTGTAATGCCAACGTAACGTTTTTCAGTGGAACTCAAAAGATGAGATTTTGCTCGTAAGGTCAGTCGGAACAAGTGCGCTAGTAGGGCGAGCGCAGCTACCATATAGAAATAAGTATCAAAAAGTACCTATAGTGATGTTATACTACTTACGCTATCTTACATATTCATATTACCAATTATAGTAAGTTGGCAAAATTAAGATGAATTACTTGTCCCGACTGCTCCGTCATTTTATATACCGAGAAAAAAAAATCAAAGCTTAGGCAAACTATTCAGCTTGAAACTACAGCATTCTCTCATACTGACAGTAATAGAAATGTGATGATGGGATCAATGAAGAATCTTAAAATGCATATGAAACGGGGTGGCCGCCGCGACTGATCGACGCTCCTCGACGCAGTCGCGAACCGTTGATATTCGAATTGAGTAAACCCGTTAAATTTATGCATCTTGAAATCAATCATATCGTGTATATCTGGTGTTTTGTTTGTTAAAAATGAGATTCTACTTATTATTTGATAGAAAGAAGAATGCTTCAATCTATGCATTTAGATTTTCCATGGATGACATCTCATTTCGAATTAACTGACTAAGAATGAAATCGGAAACTGCACCATCCAGCCCAGTGGACCCGTCAAATTTCATTGTTAATTACAACTCTCAAATATTAAAACACGTCCCGCCCCTCCGCTAACAAGGAGGGTGACATAATCGGAGAAACAAATCTCGCCAACGCTCCTGAATGTAAATGACGATGATTAATTTGTTCAACGCAAATGACAAGAAGGGTTAAAAGCCAAGGGTCCGGGGAATCCCTGGAATGTTGGTTTAATTTCCACAGTACCATTTTGTTCTCTGATTGCCTTTGCCAGTTTGATGGAGTGCTCCGATATTTCCGGGTTGCGAACTCGTATTAATTACGGAGGTATTTGAACAATTGACGTCGGAATTTGAAGTTTCGTTCTTTGATCCCTTTTGTTGGTTATAGTCTTGTTTGATCACTGGGCGTTGATGTGATTAGCTGAATTGATACGATGATCAAATGAACGTTGTTGGTGTCGATTACTTTTGTACTTATCTCTTGAGACTATCTATGCAGAATCCCATGTCTGTCGTGTTACGTCGGTATTACTTCCATTTAAATATCGAAAATGTTTATAATCCCCTGATTGAGTATAATGTCCCGATTTATGGAACTGTGAGATTTGCCTGTATATATATATTTGCTGAGTTGGTTCGAGATTTTTTTTCTATCAGTAAAGGTCGGGGCTCCGCTACATCTGATTTAAAACATGAAAATAAGAAACTAAATATGCCGTGCGCTAAACAAATGACAATTTAATTAAGGTCTAAGAGTATAATGTTTAAATTTTTAAGGGCGATCGAGCAGAAATTACACATGTTACAACATGGTAACGGATTATTTAACTACCATTTAATTTGTATTGCGGACAACTTGAACAGAATTAAACTAATAATTCTTTGGAATGAAAGTCTAGCATTTCGTAGGAACTCCTATCAAGAACCTTTGATGACTATGTATTTGAGAAATATAACAAAAAAGTACCTTTCATAAATGTTAAAAATACTAATCTATCTAATATATTTACCTACTAAACTAAACCTAAAACCAAACTATGTCTAAAATATGGGCCCCGTGGCATTGTACCTATGACGCTGGCAGCATTACCTCGCCGTATTGACTATACTCAGGCGCTGAGCGAAGAAGCTGCCAGCCATTTGGTCACCAGTGGTGTCGACGAGCCGTTTAGAAAGCTCCTTAAAAAGAACTTTAGCGCTTAACCTTTCATGATAGACAAATATTATCTGGGGACACGGTAGTGCCGCCAAGACGAACCAAGCAAAGCGCAAGGGCACTACCTACCTTTTTTCGAAACGCTTTTTGTACTAATACTATTCCAAATCCAATACGGCCACCGCGCTCTGTATCTTATCACCCACAATGGACCAGAAGGCACGAAAATAAAGTATACCTACTCCAAGTGTCGTGTGTCGATCGATGTTAAAGGATTGCCTACACTTTTAGCTGTGGGCGTGGCGAACTATTTCAATATTGCTTAGATGTATTCGAGACATGGATACGGTTTGATGTAATGTTTGTCACTCAAAGATAGATGCGGTAATGTAATGAAAATTTTAGGTCATGTAGGATTCTGATCTAAAGTAAAAAATACAGTTGGCTTTAGTAATAATTCAAGCTCCCACAGTGATGGGAATTATCAGGACAAATCCTACACACTAAATAAACCAAGATAGGCTCACTACGCATGTGCTTTTGTTCGTTAGAAATCGTCTGCATCGGCTCATAGTTGCACACACGCGTCGTCACAACCAACAGCGTCGCGTTTTACACAAATAACCAGTAAAGTACATTTTTCAGGCGGCTTTTGCGAAGGTCAGAAGAGACAACCTCAACGACCATTTGAGAGGCTGTTTTATTCCGTGCTTTCGTTAGAATTTGACAAGTGTGATTTCCAAGTACATATAAGATATGCCACTTAAGCCATGTCTTAAAATTCAGAAGCTGTTGACAGTGATTATATTTCTCGGGTTTGTTATTATTCCTCGCTTGAGACAAAGAGGTGATTATTTGAAGAGCCTCGACGTGAGATTCGGTTCAAGATTACGTCACTACTCGGAAACGGACTCTTGGGATGAGCGCCGGCGCACATGTCATTTATAAAGGCATGCGCATATAACCTAAAACCTGTACAGTACCACAGAATAGATAATATTACAAGTACAGAAGGCACACTACTTTGATCTTTACGAAAGCCGCTTTTTTATTAGCATGATGATTTACGGTCCTTCTAAAGTCGTCGTATCCACCGCAAGCCAAACGGAACGTTAAGGCTGCGTAGCAACGATGAAAATCAATTGGCTCGCCTGCCGCATCGCAGATAGTGAGGGCTGTCAACGACTAAAAATAATATAACAATATATTTACTATTTACTTCTTGCATTACTTACTTCTTGCATTCAATATAGAGAGCAATATATTTATATAATTTGTACATTATATTTATTATTTCGTTATTTAACTAAAATAATAAATCTCACAATTTGAAGGAAATGAATCCACCACCAGGCCACATTTTATTGACGTTGCTGCAACCCACTATGATGCAAAATCTTTTTGATGAATTTTTAAACATTTAAATACGTATAAAAAAAATTTTAACAAAAAAAAGAACCGACTTCAGTAAAACTAAAAAGCCGAAAATAACCCGTTCAAGTACAGATTACATTTGACTCACCCTTTGAAATCGATCCCAAACCACTCAGTTATTATATTTATATAGTAAAGTTTACGTGAGGTTTGGCACCGACTTCAAAGGGTGAGTCAAATGTAATCTGTACTTGAACGGGTTATTTTCGGCTTTTTAGTTTTACTGAAGTCGGTTCTTTTTTTTGTTAAAAATTTTTTTTTTCGCTTTTTAGTGATTCATATAAAATACTTATGGCGGGGTGATCAGGGAGGTCTTGAAGGCATGCATCTCGTTTGAAATATCTCCTAACTCCTAACTGTTAAGGAGTTGTACCTTCCATCATCAGTTCAGCATGAGAAGATGATGACTGCCATATGCAAATACTTAAATAGTTTTAGAAAATACATGAAAAATATTATGAGTGCCTATAAAATTTCAGGAATTCCTTCGATTCCTCATGGATCTCGTCATCCGATCTTCACCAAAATTTTATGGGATCAACCTTGAGATGTCTATTCATGAACCTAAAAAGAATTTTCCAAATCGACTCATAAATGACGGAGTTATGAGGTAACAAACATTACAAAAAAAAAAAAAAAAACATACAACCGAACTGAGAACCCCCTCCTTTTTTTGAAGTCGGTTAAAAATAAAATAATGCATCGAGTGCGTTACGTTAACATGCAACGTAGCGAGTAGAAAATTAGGGATAGTACGGCGTGGTAGCGCGAGTAGGAATTGTAGCCTAGGAGCTACCTATTTTATTTCTTGAAAGAAATTACACTATTTTCGATTTAGGTGATTAATGTATGTATGTATGTAAACACTTTATTGTACACATACCAAATAATACACGTACAAAGGCGAACTTATCTCTATTAGGGATCTCTTCCAATAAATTTCTTTTAACTCGTTTTAATATTATAGATACCTTCCATCGTTTATTCATCACTGGTAATTTTACAAACGTGATATCTATAATATTATTATAGAAACCTCTTTGATTGTTGATTTATGTACTTGTAGCGTGGAACGTAAATCGCGGAGTGAGCCGCGCCTGGACAGTACTGTGAGAGGGTGACGGGTGATGCTATGTCGCGCGACATGAGTCTCGAACCATAGTTGTGCTAGGCGGGCAGGGTCAAGATTCGATTGAATAGTTATAGATAGCAATCGAATGACGCGCTGTTGGTTTCTTCTCTGTGGCCATTGCGATTCGGACTTTTCTTTTCGCTTACCATCAAGCGAAGTGGGGCAACTATGTTGTACCAATAAAAAAAAACACAATTTAAACGATGCAACATGCCATATATTCGGAACTTTCTTGCGTGATTAGAAATTACATTCGAATGAGAACAAAGGACGTTAAACTTAGCAAAGACTTTCTAAACTTAAATGGCAGTGGTCAGAGCACATTGATCGTCGAACCAATGGCCGTTAAAGCAGAAACCTTATTGAGTGGTGATCACGTACCGGAGGAGGCAGCGTAAGATGACATAACAAAGTGGACTGACGATCTAGTTATAATGTAACATTGGAAGTCCTTGTCCAGCACTTAACGTCTTTCGTCTGATAGGCCGCATAGTCGGATATGACTTGCTACATTATGGGCCATTGTGAAGCTAAAAATTAAAGAAATATACATCGCGCACATCGTTAAAGTAGACAACTGTCAGACATCAGAAACCTCGAGTAAGGTAAAATAATATTACACAAAAGAGGAAGAAGTTAGGATAGATAATGAATAAACAATAGCAAACATTTGCTGAGTTACGTCCAGTGTAACTTAACCTTTACAAGCTCGGTATGCGGTGTTCCTATTATAAGAGGATAGTTCGTTAAAAGTAGTGCACGTGCGAGGATGAGCCGCTCACTTATTACTGCACTACGATAAGCATCAGCTTAATTTTACAAGAAACGCGTAAACGTCTGTTAGTTCACCCGGGCCGTAACGACCTCTTTAACATTAGCGGCACGCTTGCTACCGGTTATGCGTTGTTTTTTGTTTTTGGCTTATAAGCTAGAAGGTGATTGTGAGTTTGTGGAGGTCGTCTTATGCTTAAACTGAACAATATACCGAGTATGTAAATCGCTGAGTTAATATGTTTAAACTGGGCGCCAACTTAGCGTAAGCATACGAATAGTGAAAAAATCATAAGAAAGTCCACCAAATATATGGACAATATAGCAAGTGCTGACTGCTATAACGGTCTATCAGATAAAAATGTAACTAAAATGCTAGTTCTAAAGACTTTTGTTCATAATTAGTAAAGCATAGAAAACTTATTTATAATCAATATAGACATTTGTCTAGACATTTCTTCCCTCAGTTTTAATAAAAAAAAAAACATGATATTTTAGTTATGCATACTTATTCTGAAATTCTACAAAGGTATTCATGAGGAATACATGTAATGTAACACATAACAATCGTATACCCTTATTTTGACATTAAGCAAATTTGTAATGTAATTTTTATCGTGAAATAAAATAATCTAATCTACTGTTTTAATATAATCGACGCCACAGGGCTCGCATGTCTTGTTTTCTATAAAGTGATGAAAATAATTATAATTATTAAACATGTAGAAAAATATTCAAAACGCGCAGCCACACCAGATCATAATATAAATAAAATTATGTTTAGCTTATTCAAAAGTAAATCAAACTATATTTTGTAACATGAAGGATTATTTTACTTGCGTATTCAACGACGTAGTTAAACTCTAGTTCGTCTTCAGGCCTTCAGCTACGTTTAATTGTTACGACTCCGTTATCATGAATATGATCTGTCAGTTCATGGGAACCCGGTACGTTCCGCCATTTTCTAACGTTTCAACTTGTGTTTCAACTTTTGTTCCAACTTTTGTCGGTACAATTTGTCCGGAAGGCGTACCTTTGTGTTCTTAGTAATGAATGATATTGTGTCTTTATTTTTTTGTGTCATTATAGTGTTTATTGTCATTGTTAATGTTAACACGAATACTCTTAATGACGTTTGTCACGGAGATAAGAGCGGTAATTTTCGTGAATATTATATCTTGATGTTGTTTGAATGCTTTGTTTTGAATGTGAGTACCTCACGTTTCCTGCTACACAACTGTACATAAATAAAAAAGTCATTATCAAAATGAGACAGTTAGAACGTGTGAATTTTGGCGATCTATAATAAAACAGTTATATGTCGCTTCCGAGTGCAAGAAGGAATACCTTTACTTTATTTAACGTAGAATCTCTAGTTTTATATTTTTAACCCAGTAGTCAAAAATAAATAAGTCCAGATTTTGGTGTGGTCATTATTTATTTATTTATTGTTGTTTATTAATTAAAGTATACAACTTAAATATATACAGTTCCCTGCAAAACTGTTTGTACAGTTTGTCTGCAGGTGTGAGTCTCTATATAATAATTTCAACAAAGTTTACTTATTGCTAAACACTTCAGTGACACTTTGAATACACAACTTTATCACTCAAGTGTCTGTAACAGATGCTTTTTTAAGCATTTTTTAAATTTGGACTTATTTGGCTCATGTCGGATATTCTCGGGCAAACTATTGAGTATGTAGGGAATTCTTTTGCTCAATGTTCTATCGCCATAGTAGTTCCTGACCCTTGGTACCTCAAATTTGCCCGCTGATACCGACCTTGTTCCATGCTTATGTTCTATTAGTATTGGGTTATGTTCTCGATTGCCATGGTTGTTTACTGCTAAAAGATATTTATGTTTTAAACTAACGGGGAGTATATTACAAATTTTAAATAGCTTGAAATAATTACCATTACATTGTCATCATACATTGTCATAAGAGGCTTGACGAATAACACATTCTCAACACTTACAATCATCTAATAACATCGCCCTAATTATATTCTAGTGTTATTTTCTGCAGCACTAGTGATATTGATCGTCAAAAACAATTTCGAATGACTCCCGATTTCGTCTAATTCAGAAAAGGCTTATGGAATTAACGCATTAATAACACTTACTCTCTAACATTGCTCGAGGCATCCAGTGCCTATTCCAGCCGACCGTATTCATATTCATTAGTGTGCGAAGCCCCGCTTGATTGCACAAAGAGGACACTAATTTGCTCCCGCGACTCCGTCTGTGCTCAGTCTAATTTGCTTAAGCTTCTGTAACGAGTAGTAACTTTTGCGGAATGTTAGAGGCTTTTTGCGGGTAAATTACGGGTGGTGTTGTATCGTTAAGGAGTTATTAGTCTCTTGACCATATTAAATGTACAAGTAAACGAGTACGTTGAATTTATGTTTTATGACTGTAGTAGGTGAGTTAGTAAAGTAAAAGCTGTTGTTTATTTTATTAGTATTTTTCACAGTGATAACAGTGGATCAACGGAAGTGGAGATGGGCAGGTCACATAGCCAGAATGGATCATAGAAAGTGTACCAGAAGGATGCTAGAATGTCGCATGGGAAATCACTCGAAGAAAGGGTCGTCCCTGAAGAGATGAGTAGACGATATAACACGAGTAGCCGGAACAAACTGGATGAGAGTGGCTGAAGGTAGTAAGAGATGGAAATATTTCGAAGAGGCTTACGTCCGAAGACGGCCAACCAAAACAGAGATAGATAGATAAGTTTTCTCTAAATCAAATATTTAGTATCGTACAGTGCTGTCGTCTAGCTAGTGCCTGTGCAATTATACATTTTAAAGAAGCAGTTTGTGGCTGTCGTTCATAACGCAAGCAATACCCATTGGGTCTCATTTTTTTTTAGAACAAAGCGAAGTGAATTCCGCCTCAAAAAATGATCCCTGCTATAGTAGGCTAGTAGGCCTGTAGGTATACTACAATGGATCTGATCTGGAGACTACTGGGACGCTCGATCCTCTCTCAGGGTACTGATGTGCATTCAATTTCAGACTTAAGGCTCATCTTTACGCCAATAATTATATTTCAATAGTCATCCCTTTTAAAGAAAGTAAAAGTATCCAGGAATGATTAGTTACATAGTAACTTTCCAATATAAGCTTACATAAATACAAGCTAACACGGCACATAATGTACGAACAACAATGCCGAATCAATGGGGTTCGGTTACGAGCCTTAATTATAGAATTTGCATATAAATGATTTCGGTAACCGTTCATTTGTAACTAATACAAATAGCAAGTCGCATGCATAATGACGCCGATACGTGCCGACGCGGATGGTTACATTCGAATAAAGTTTTACTCGTTTAACTAGTATTGTGAAGAGATGTTTTAGTGGACATAATTATATGAGTACAAGCTTTTAAACATGTGGTCTAATCAAAGCATCCTATGAACAGAATAGAAAATCCACCACATGCTTTGTCAATTTAGAAATAAAACTTCGTCAGAAATAATGAAAAGAAATAAATCCGCGACACGCCTCGTCAAGGAAAACTTAATCTATTAAATCCCCTCTCAGTGCCATATTCGGTCCAAAAGTCCCCATTATGCTACCAAATCAAATAATACATTCTCATATATTTAACACTTTCACTTTCACAAATTAGGACCCTCATGATAAGGCAACACGTCTGTGGACGGCTGCCACTTTGACCTGCTCCCTGCCCTCCGTCTATAGCCGAAGCAAATGCCTTGTGCCGTTTTCGGGAAGAACTTTTTTGTATGATACCTACTTAATTATCTGTGCCGCAGCATGCAAATTTCAAAATGTGTTCACTGATTTGACTGAAAATAGCTGAAGTTCGTCTGGAAAATTATCATGTCAACTAAAACAAGAGGGGATAAACTCGATGAGTCTAATGAATGTGTAGGTATTGGCGAAGACGCGGTTTACTCCATGGTAGTGCAGCTGTCTACAATGCCATCGGTCATAGGTTGGAAAATCGGGAAGAAATAAACACAAAATCCTGTATTGAAAACAAGAAAGCAAATCTGATGACACTTTTTAGATTTTTGATATTTTAGGTATTTTCTACTCAGAATCACGAGCTCTTTCGATCTAATTTGGACAAAAAAAAGTCCCCAAAATGTTCATATAATTTTTGTTTTTCAATTTCGTTACCGCTATACCTATTAGGGTGTAGGTATAGTAATGGTAGGTAACGGAATACAACGTAATAATACGGGGACACTTTTTTCTCTAATTTGATCGAAAGATCTCGTGATTCTGAGTAGAGAATACCTAAAATAGCCAAAATCTAAAAAAGTGGGATGTATACCAAAAAAAAAGGCCCAGTGATGGTGGCCAAACAAGACAGGGAGGCTCGGGGGGTGGAACCCCCGCATGAAATAAACTGTACATAATTATATTCACGTTGTGCGCCTTTAGTAATCAAATAATGATTTTTGCTGGAGCAAAATAAGATATGAGTTTTTTGTAAGTAGTGCATAATTATCCCTAGATAGGTAGGTAAGCTAACAGTCAAGTTAATGGAAACAGGCTTTCACCTATTGCCCTATCAACATACTAAATTACAGCTGGCATTGTTAGTACCTAGTCAACGTAAACTTACTTCAACAATAAAACCTAGAATTGATTAACTGGAACACCGTCTTAGCTCATTATTTAGTCTACGGTACCACGCAGTCATTATCTTTTAAGTGCTATAGACCAAATATTAATCGGGCTTATGTCATAAGCAGCTTCCAAGCGTTTACTTCCTTTTAAATTTGGGCTGTTTAACTTAAACGAACAGTCATGCAGGAGCTAAATTCGGCGTTTTCAATGACATACGTCCAAGATCTCGTCTATATGTATCAATTTAACGATGTAATCTTTTCAAAGTTCTGAGGATTTAATATATTAATGTGTATTTTTTTCTCTCATTGAGATGAATGCTATTTCTTTCCTTAGCGAGATCAATATACTCCACTCCAACTTGATAAATCTAAAGGCGAGTCATGTCGCTAAAATAGAAATAGTAGAAGCAATAAATATTAGAATTTATTTATTTATTAAAAAATAAATTTAGATATACTGCATGGCATATAACAGGATCAATAGATCAAAACAAAGACCCTTTAAACAGAACAACATTTGCTAAGCAACTTTTCAGAATAACTTGTATTAATTTAATAAGTTATATTATGGTGTTTATTCAAAGAAGCAACGTATTGCGAAATATTTTATATTTAGTGGGACAGCTATGTCAATGCTAAGGGGAAGTCAATATTGAAAGGCACGCTTAAAATTTTTATTGGTTTGTAATAATGTGCATCTGAAAACCTTATTATTTAAGTTGCCGAAAATAATTATTCTGTCCAGTTTGAGGAGTAGAATCAATGTTTTAATTTATTGCTCCTGTGACAGGTCACTCCCTGTATATTCTTAAAATGTCAACTTGTCTGTTTTCTAGCAGTTCGAATAGCAAAAATCGACAATTATTTTTTATAAGTTTGTGATAAATTTGCGTGGTAAAGCATCCAGCCAAGATACCGCTAAACTGGGGATATCGCAATGTCTAGTCCAATTATGGCCCTGTAGTTATATAGGTAATGGGTACATATTGCTTGTCAAATGTCACGAAGTATTAAAATCGGTGTTTCGGCGGCACGATTCATTAATTCGGATATTTATTGGGTCGGTGATGCACGAACAATAGTTAAGGTTAGTTGGTAACGAAATGCATGGAGCTGGTGATTTTAATGTAATGAGTGGATTTAATGTAGTATGCTGCAATAGTAGTTTATGCAACTGCTACATAATGAGAGCCTCGCCTACGGCTCGTTTCATAAAACCACACTCGTATTTAAGACCTAATTATCTACAGTTGCATACACTACTTTATCTACACACATATTCATAATCATTATCATAGATTTTCTTTTATGAAAATATGAAACACTCAGTCCTGCCAGTCAGACCACGGAGCAGAAGAACACATGAGGTGACCTAGCGGTGGCTACGGTAGGTACTGTTATGAAATTACATCTCTGATTTTGGTCGCTGCCAAGTAATGTAGGTCCTTAGCTATAATATCTGAACTTGTTATAGGAATTTAACAAAATGGGTGTAGATAAATTAAGTTTATGAAATTACTAGGTTTCTTTATATAAATACTTTATGAAAAATATCTTAGGGACCCGCCAGCGATGGGGGCAAACCCCAAGTAACCGGTAGAAGGCAAAGACCTCCTGACGATGTGCGCTTTATCCAGGCCATGAGTTACAGTGACTGTACTCCGGTAGCAACAGCGTAAACGATTCGGATCGAGAATAATGCAGCACCCCTAGCTTTACTTTGTAGAACTACAATCATCCATACACATCGTTTACGCAGTCGCTAGCGAGTAAAGTCACTTTAACTCATGGTAAGGGAACGAGAGTAGATAATGCTATCTTCGTCCTCCGGGTAGGCAAACACTTGTGACTCCTCTGGTGTTGCAGGTGTCTATGGGCGACGGTAATCGCTTTCCATCAGGCGATACGTTTGCTCGTTTGCCCCCTATGACATAAAAAAAAAAAAAAAAAATGCCTTCTAGATCCTGGTTTTTGGATAAAATCTGAAACTCCCAGCCAGTACCTGTTTCGATTTCAGAATTATCGTTTACGACGAAAATGTGATAAAGAATTTATTAACAATTCACAAATATATTAATTTACTAATAGAAAAAACGGTTAACAACGTTTGACCAAGAAATATCATCATTGGTAAAACAGCCTGGTGAAACAATAACAACCTGTGTAATCTATGTATTAATTTTGGGTAGGTAAAGGTAAGTAGGTACCCACATAGGCAGGATTCTTCATGCCCGAAAGAGCATGGCCATATTCAAGTACTTTCGAATGTAGCCTGATTAGAAACAGACAGGACGACTATTAAATTAGTGAAGAGCAGCCAATTAAAACAATCGCAAAATCCTCCCACACCGCAACCCTTTTGTACATCAAAAGGGTTTCACACTCATGACCCTAACGATGCTCAAACTTTAAACAGAGTTTAAGGAAACCACATGAGCCCTTAATTGAAATAGGACCCTTTCACGAGAGAATTAAAACAATTTAACTTTTATAATGAGAAAAGCGGAAACTATGTGGGATGTTCAGTGTTGTTACGCTTTTGGTCTTGTCGTGAGAGTATTACTGTTCTATATGAGATATTATGAAATAATGTAGATACTTACATCCTAAAAGTCTTTGGCACTAAAACCATCTTTTGATCTTTTAAAAAACTGATCTGAGAACTGTATTTGATTGGTTATTTGGTAAACTCGGACGTCTTGGCCATCGAACACGATGTGACGACCGACGTAGGTACTTACCTATTTGACGCGATTAATAGGTAGGTATAGATAATGCTATTATTTCTACCTGACACTGTTTTTATCAAGCCCTGAGACTTGAGAGCTCATGAACTTTACACTTAAGTAAATACATAATACTAAATCTTTAGACGACAATAAGGATTCCTTAAACCGAAATTAGAACAGGATACGCCGCTTAAAGAACTTTAAGTATCTAATTCGAGGTGTGAGTTTTAAACATATAGTGTAGTATAACGGCCTACCTATATGAATAGTTTGCCTACTCCACAATAGATGTCACTGGCATACACTAATCGAATCAGCTTACACGTCACCCCCGTCTATACCGCTTTTATACGATACCAAACCATAATTAACTTCATTAAATTGACACCTTTTAGTTTTATAAGATCTCCATATTTAAATATAAATGTTGTATCATAAAATGCAGAGAAACTTGCGACACAAACTTAATATTTTTATAGACCATATGAATATATTACTCTTCTTATTTACATAACAATGGATTTAAGACGAGTTCTACAAACACGACTGGGTGACTTTATTAGTTCATCGCTGTGACATAAACATAAATAATTCTATATTCTCTGTCAAGATAATAAAAACGAGCATGCTAATAAATGATCAATTAAATAAGACATTTTTCAGATTGGAAAGTTAGAATATTGTGAGCGATCTTAGGTCTTATTATATAAAAAAAAATGTAAACAATGTATTTAACAATTAGGTGAATACCGGAAACCGGAGAAAACACAGATAAGGCTAAAGAGATTTTTTATTTTATGCAGTAAAAAAAAATTGCTTAGGCACTCCCACGGTATCTGTCGCTTAAACCAGTCAGCTCAACTGTAAAGATTCAAAAATCCAGGGTCCCTCGTGTTGTATTGTTCTTATATACTATCTCTGGTTATTCAATTACTGGTACCTACCTTAAATTGGATTTAGGGAAACAAGACGTATAATTTTATTTGGTCTATAGATAACCAGCTATTAGGTATATGCACTAAAGCACATTTTTATCCCATAATACGTGTTTACTTCTTCAGGTAAGGTATTCCCAAGTCTGGGCCCAGAGCTGACCTGTTTGAGGTTGACCAAGACTGATTCGACACGGTTACCTATCGTAAATCCAAATTTTCGTTTCCAATCTGTAACATTTCGCCAAATTTTCATTTGTCCGAAAGGCATTTTTTCCAAAACTGTTCAGATCTCAGCATAATTATAAAACAAGCCTAAGTTCTTTAAAACGATGTTTATAAAACCCTGAAAATGTTATGGGCTTCAAAAAAAAAATACTTTTGGACAAATTAAAATTTGGCGAAACGTTACAGATGGGAAACAATGCTTTGGAGTAGTACCATTAGTGGGACACCATCCCACATACATACCTCTGTTGAAACCGTGACTTCTATAATTTCGTCGGGTGACCATCCCGTATCCCAGCTTCAACCAAGTAGGTTTCTACCCTTTTTTTTCTTAAGGCAATACTGAAATCCCGGCAATGTATCCTACTATCAAGTTACTGGCTGTCGGATGCGCGAGCGTTGGACGCGTTGTCACGCGCGCGTTATATATTTTCGTCGCTGGTAATGAAATAATTCCTGTTGTACATGCGATCTATAAGATAAAACTGGTATACTGTGTGCTTCAGCCCAGCAGAGGCAATATGAATCATGTTCAACTTTCAAGTAAAACTAAAATTCGTGGATTGTTGATTCATAAATAATATAAAAGCGATGTTTGTGTATGTTTATTATTTCTTCACGCAAAAACGACTGGGCGGATTTGAATGAAGTTTGGGGCAGCGATAGTGTCGTATACACTAACTTAGGCTCCTTTTAATACCGAAAACAAAAACATGGTTCCGTAGGATATTGTATGCGATTTCAATACATAACACATGATTCTCACACAAATTGACCCAAAATATTATATTAATCTGTGCCCAAGACCCAAGGGCGTTCTATATGGGTGCTAAATAGCTCAAAACGGGTAGGTACTAGACTTTATTAGTTGTTTCTATCAAAACTGGCATTCATATTTACGTAATTTCAAGATAAACATGAGTTATGCGGTCTATGTAAAAAAAAAAAACTTTCTTCACCCTCCGCGGCCCATCCGTAGACATACATTGTGGAAGTATTTGGGAGAGGACTTTGTTCAGCAGTGAACGATTAGATTAGATGTTGAAATGATGAAACTGAAAGGTGGTTTACACCATTAATCATTACAAAAGAACATATTAAAATCGATTACTAATATTTTGTTTTATAGCAATAACAGGAATTTATTTAACTTCGTCGATTTCGTCTCAGAAAAGAATTCCTTAAACGATGAAAGTGGTGCTGCTAGCTTGACGCGGCAGGTATATTTAATGAATGAGAGAACCTGCGTAGGCACCGGCGCAGCCTTAATAAAATTGTCGTAAACGCAAGATAAATATAAAAATAAAAAAGTAAGACATCTTACCGGCTTACAGAAATAAAAAATGAAGAAATTTTTAAGAAAAAGTCAACGTACTCCATTGTTAGACCCAGGAAACCGTATACAAGTGTAAAGAGAAGTAAACTCGTATATTTTTTTGTTTACTACTTGTTACGATGTACTTTATGTTAGCTACTGAATAAAGTAGAAGATGGATAAGGTTTTTAATATTTACCTTAGTAGGAGAGGTTTTATTTAAGCTACATTGTCGGGTTTTATTTTTTTCTCAGACGTATACGTAATGTTTTTACCTTGTAACTTGGGAGACGCGGCAACTCGCAATACCTTTCGTTATTCGTCGGTGGCTTTTCTTTCCCAAAATATTGGAGCTCACTTAAAATTCCATACATTATAATCACATACCAGATTAATAGAAATCGTTACATTTAACTGAACAACGGAAGCTCCATCAATTTATTCAAATGTAAATCGATATGCATTCTAATCGATTCTACATTATTAATCCGTTCACATTGGACTTGGCAATCGAATTGTGGAACTAGATTACGGGTCGTAATGGAGTGTGCTGGCAATAATCTTTCTAAACACAAATCAAGGCTTAACCTGAACGCTTTCACGAACACCGTAGGCGGTTCACTAGTTGCTTCCAGCTATTTTATGAGATACTGCTCTGGCGCCGGTCGAACCTGTGATTCATCAATGCGCAGCGGATATCCCGTTGTTAAAAACTCACTGCGTGCTACGAGCCGCCTGTAAATTTGGCATTTATGGCCATCGCTCATTCGCATGGCACGCCTCGCTCGGACTCGTCACCACGCTCCACTCCAGCTTCCTTTAGTTTCATGTCCAAGTTTTGAAGAAATCAAGGAAAATTTTCTGATAATACAGGTATTATAAGGGGGCGTCGCCTTACGTTGCAGCGATAGGCAATAATGAGATCATAACGATAATATATTTATATTATTTCAAATATATAAAGCTAGATCGCGAATGCCCCGTCTAAGGAGTCGACGTGAGACGACAATCATTCTATCATTTGAAATCAATGATATTTCTTTTTAAGAAATATCTAGTCGCCAGTGTCTGCCATTTACCATTGTCATCCTTCCTTATACCTATCACCTCATGACTTGGGTTTATTTTAGTAACTTGTGCTGTTTCTCTCTGAAAGAACCATTTTGGTGAATAAAGTGGTTTAGGTGTGTCCAGAAGTATGATCGATATCCGACCGTTGATCCAACCATCTAGCTGGAGTATTTAAGGTATTTGTCGAGACTCCTCGTTTGCCGTAACGACTATCGAAAGAATGATCGTCTAATTATCATCCCACTGGCATCACAGTAAGTGCTTGATGAGTATGTCCTTTTTGGAGTATAACAATTATATTAGACATACCGTTGTCCATCACATCTCATGTTTACCGACCTCCACACCCGTGTGTCACTTGTGTTACGAACAGCTTCAAACTGTCAAAATAGCTAAAATATACGCCGTTTTATTAACACCGGACACAACAATTGCTAGCAAAGTGTGGGATTCCTTACTTCACTAGTTTATTGAACGTCGGACAGCGCGTGGGATGACGTCAGTCGCGGTGGTCCTGTATCCGATTATAATTATATTTTGAGAGTGCTTCTCATATTTTTTATTTTTGTTAGTATTGATGGAGTTGTTGGATGTCAGAAGCCTATGGTGCGTGGTTTGTGATAACATTTCAATTGACACGATGGTCGCAACGTAGGTATATATTTAGTCTTCTTATACATGTTGATTTAAATTAATTCTAATATAATACATACATGATACATACAGTCAGTTATTTTAGGGGCCATAGCTCTTAAAGGTTGGGGGGAAGGAACAAAAGAAGTACTTAAAAAGACACTTAAGAAGACAATGAAAAAGGATGTGAAAAGTTGATTTTGCAAATGTCTACTTTAAGCAATAAACACAATCACTTCAGTCTTGAGTATGCCTATCCCTACTCAAATCAACCCATAACATTATCTGCTGTACAAAAAATACCAATGTTCTCAATGATGACCGGTTGTACGCTGCCTCTGCCTTGCTCATTCAACAGTTTCCTTTGTTTCTTGGAACAGAGCCTCGGTCCTCCTCGAGGACCTCCTCCAATATTATTATGGTAGTCATTCAAAAACACATATGTATAATAGTTAATTGAAGGTAACATAACGTTTTAAGACTAAGAGATAGCTGGATCCAGTGTCGGATCAGGCAGTACTCCTGGACACGGAGCGCATCGTCAGGAAGTTCATTTATATATTTCTTAACTACTAGCTGCCGCCAATCCTGTATAGATTTTTGACATCTGAGTGTGTTTCAGTCTAGTAGGTATGTGTTAGTCTTAGAGACATTAAACTTTTAGATTTTACTTTCTTTATTAAAGAATTCAAAATAATTATGTTATCAATATTTTTTTGAAATGCCATTGGCAAATCAATATTCATACTAATTTGTCTCTCGCGGCACCCATTACAGAGGTGACATAGATCATTGCTCGTAACTATTCAAATGATTCCAATGAGTACTCGCTCTAGATCATTTTAATTATCATCTCGCCGTTCCAATTACTGGTGGTTACCAATTATTGGCGACCATCCTTGGCTAGTCATTAGGCCTGCCAATAGTTTATTGATTGGTGCTGATTGTCAGTTCGAACACAGACGGGTCATTTGCATGAATCTCTGTCGGTCTCATTGGACGATCTCGATTAAATTGTACAGAGTACCTTTACTGTTCAAAATTTTACTATAAAAAATATACGATCTTCGTCGTATATTTGCAAGCACCAAGCCGCAAGGACTTGCACTACACTTCACAGACAAAAAGTGACCTAGTTGCTAGTTATTTTTTGTATTATATGTATGTTATGTGTAGCTGAAATAAAATAAAAAATTAATTAGACACATAAAATAATTTAAAATCAGAGGTCAAAATATACTAATACTTTATACAGATTCACAAATCTATCTTCGAAAATAATTATGTCACAAATAATTTAATAAATGACTGGTCTAGTTTTGTCAAGTTGATAGCGGTTCGATTCAATTTTATTTTTTTATTTTCATTTAAATAATAACAACGGCTTTAATCCCAAAGGTGCAATCGGTTTCGTGTGTACTCTACTCTGTGCAATTAGTGCTTGCGTACAAATTGTATGTCCGAAGTCATGTGAGTAGCGCGTGCTTCAAATTACTGATATTTGATCGGTGATGAGATGAATTATGAACTTTATTGGTATTTTTATACCCGCTTTGTATGGGTTTTGGACAATGAAAATGATTACATTTGGGTTAATGTGTGCAGGGTTTATTTTTCTTAAGATTTAAGTAATTACAGTGACTGGTAGATAACGAGAGACCCTAAGCGGTATACTAACATGTTTTTTTTGTCGAGCGAGCAAAGCGTCTCCGTTTTAGCTTGGCCAAAAATTATTTCGTATATCCGAATTCCGATATTCAGACATTCAGATGTGTATATGTGATGTCTATATTTATTCTCATCAACAGGATGCGTTTCTAAACCGATTCTTGTGAAAATTTGTGAACAAATTTGATAATTACATAGATTTTTTAAGTCTGTAAGCTATTTTTTTTTTATGAGCATTCTAATAATTTAACAAAATACTAATTGTATGTATTGTAAACCATGTCCCTAAACGCCATTTTCCACGGTCATAATGGCAATTTTTTTAATCCATAGGTACATATACATTTTTACCTTTAGCGGTGATAACGCCAGTGCACGCTCGCCTTTGTATGGAGCGGTTTCAACACCGTAAGAATGTCGAACTACTGGAGTCCTCATATAGACATTTGATCCGAATAAAAACTAGTATCGATTGACATCTTCAAAAAAGTAGAGAATTCCCAGCCTGATTCTGCAGGCCCTAATCGCCTGTATTTCTATTACACCGCCATTATCTGAAGTTTTAACACCCATTTTCAATAAATATTATATCCTATTTCATAATTGAAAATGGCACGTGTATTTAAATATTATTAATTAGCTCAACCAATCCTTTTCATTGTTTCAAATATTAATAAAACGATTAATAAATAATCCAAAATAAAGTGTCATTAAGCCAAACGAAGTAGTCTGACCCAAAATATTCCTTAAGTAATGAAACTTTGAACCTAATTACGGTTATTATTTTGCGCCACCGAAATTACTAATGTTATCAAAAAATATTGTTGGACGCCCCATCAATTTAGATTAGTGTGGTAATAACCCACATAGCCACCCTTGGACGATCAAGAAAATCTATGTAATAGTTGAGCTATAAGAAAATTTCAAGCTTATTATTACCGTGACGTCAGTCACGGAACGAAATGTCTTGATAGTTGGATAAACGTTATATAGTTTGGGACTACAATTATCGTCCGGTTAGGTTTTTTTTTTGGGGGCATACTTAAGTCCAATAGTATTTGGAACTGAACAAAAGTGCTCCGGCATCGCCTGGTCGGCCGACACGACAAAACAGCGTAAATTTGTATCAATAGTTTAAAAGAACGTAACCTTAAAACAGCTATTTATAGAAAAGTCGGTTTTTTGTTGTTGGCTTTTGTTTTTTTTTTATATTGCTACTGAAATATACCGAAACATTTCAAAGTAGTGTTATTTTCAACTTCTCATATACTTCTAAGTTCTAAGTACAGTTAACAGACTGAGAAGAATAAAAGCTCAATGCTAGAGCAATTCTCCTTAGACCTATATTCTTATATGATGGGGACATTTCTGACTTTATGGCAGAACGGGTCCTAGATAACTTGTCATCGTGGCTCAGCCAGAATATGTAGCCAGAAGCAGTAGATCAGTAAACTCAGTCGGAATCATAATCAATAAGCCCCACTTTGGCAGTTGTAATTATCTTACTTATATGATTTACATATAAAGAATGAATATGTACGCCACAACGGTTAAGGCGGGCAGGGCACCTGGAAATAATGGATGTCAACAGAGCTATTTGAAGTATTTCCAAGTTTACTTTGCCCCAAAAAAGGACTAAGAGGATGATCCAGGAAGCGGTGGAAGGACTGTATACATATTTTTTTAGGTTTAGGTTTATTAAACTTAGGGTGCATAGGCAGGACAACCGCTTGGAGAAAGGAAGCCAGGGATACAGCAAAATGGGTTGTATTGCCACGCACCCATGATTTGATTTTTAGAACATTATCAGTTATTGTAAAGTATCAAGAATCGTTGATCACGGCATGCTAATATGCACGAGGGTAATATGGGAAGTAGGAAAACTTAATTTCTGTATAGCGAGCACTGATAGCCGCATTTAATAAATTAGTGAGGTCCGGCCTTTTCCCTTCAACGTACACTCTCATTACTTACTCGCTGGAAAGATTTTACACATAATCAGGTTTTGCTTTTTGTCTTCAAGAAATATACGACAAAACTAAAAGGAGGAAGAAGATAGAATATAACAAAAAATATTTCTTATTAAATTTATCAGATGACGGGGTATTAAAAATACCTGCTATCATTGTTCATCTTTGGGACATCACATCTCTGAGAGACTATATTTGGCAGTTGACTAAAACGCTATGGCAACGCGGTTGAGGCACATACTCACTGAGCCAGCGGTCCTGGTTTTGGATCCAAGAAAAGGCAAATATTTCAGAATCATAATATAATTATATTGATTCTATTGTTCTTATATGGAAATAAATGTATAGTTAATATTTTCTTCGGTTTCCGCGACTGTCACACATTTAAATAAAACAATTTAAACGGATTATATCGCGTATATTAATTATTTGAGCCTCCCTGTGAAACGTCAGACATTATTTAAGCCAGTAAGCCTTTAGTGAACCGCTGGTAGATATTTTAAATAAATAATAAATGCCCTTCTAGCACATGTGTAACTGTCTTTACACATTAGGCCCATCTGGCATGTATGAACACCTTTATTTTAAATTAATATTTACAAAATGGGTAGTTTGCACAAATGTAACTTTGACAGAGAAAAATTGTGTTTTTCTCAGTCAACCTTTGACAACGGTATCTGTAAAGGTACTGAAACGTCAGGGAGGCTCAAATAATTAATATACGCGATATAATCCGTTTAAATTGTTTTATTTAAATGTATAGTTTTCACATTATACATAGCTACTCCGGAAAAGTACGAGCGCGGGATTAAATCCGCGTGGACTGCAGTGGATAGCATAAATGTTGCCTTCAAAACCGACCTCTTTACCTTTTTTACTATCCCACAATGTGCTTATAAGTACGGGCGTTTCTGCATTGGAAACAGTATTCTGATTCTTACAACATTAAAATAATCATTAAAACTCTAGTAGCCATAAAAAGAGATACAAGTAAACGTTTCGCGTGCGTTCGCATCATTACCCTATTGTCATAAGAGCTAATAGCATCAAGAATCATACAATATGATAATAAAATCGACCTTTTAAGTCTTTAAATTGTCATTACCTGTGCTCGATTCAAACTAATCAATGTCGTATTAAGAATTATTTCTGAAGTCGTTTGTGAATGCCTAACTAGGGTCATTATGGATAATTTGTAATTGCTACCTGTTTATGGCAATTTTTCCTTTACTTAGGGTAAAACTGTTTGTTATTGACTCTAATGGTCAACGATTATGCTTACCCGAGGGTTAAGAATGCAGAAAATAGCCCTTTACAATGAAGTTCTTTTTTCCAATCATGTGCGATTGCTTTTCCTAGTGTGTTGCATATATTATAATTAAACTGCAACTACTTGCAACCTTGGTATGCTTGTTTAAAGTATGCAGTATTTGAGTTTCATGTCAATAAAGATAATGACTGATGTTGAATTCTACAACATTATGTCGTTACATGAATAAAAATTGATAAATATAAAACGAAATATGTAAATAACAGAAAATTGAACATATGTTTTTTTATTTAAAACTTGAAGTTGTTTTCTGTATACTCATAATTTAACAAAACAATAATTGTGGGATTACCATGTACTTTAACGCACTTTTTCATGCCCGAAATTGCGAAATTCAAGAAACGGACATTGAAGACCGACCCCAAATAAATGCTGATGATGGTGTGTTTTATCCCTGTTCAAAATTTTAGATAATAGTAAAATACCAAAGGTATAATGAGCTATATTTTCGAATAAAAGTTATTTTCATATTTTTCACCTTTCTTTTTAGGGTTACCCTTATAGTTTCGCCATGTCCGTCTGTCTGTCTGTCCGTCCGTGGCTTAGCTCCGTGATCATTTAGTACTAGGAAGCTGAAATTTGGTATGAGAGCATGTGTATGTATCACGCCGGCAAAACGGTATAATATTTTTTTTTTCGGGTACCCCTTACAATAAAGTGAAGGTGATTTTTTTTTCGTTTCAACACGAGTGTGTCTGTCGTTGAATAGGTCATTTAAAAATAATAGGGATCTTTAAACATCATTTTTTGATAAAGTCAGCAGTTTTGTAAATATTCGCTCCAGAAATCCAAAAAATAGCATCCCCCCCCTCTAACTTCTCAACCACGGGTCAAAAAAATATGGAAAAATTCATAAAACTTAGGCCTTATAACCACTTTCAATGAAAACTATATTGAATAAAATCGATCGAGCCGATTTTGAGTTATCGCGAAAATTCTTAATTTTCTTTAAAATGACGTAAGTGCCGCGCGTTTTCCTTATACTTCGAACGTTACACATATTAGTTAAGTGCCATACTGTATCAAAACATTTCGCTCAATCTGGCGCGTATAATCGATAACTTCCAGAAAGTAGTAGTAAGTAATTACAGTTTCTTTGGCGTTTACAACCTTTTTATAGAGCTTGAAATCTTTCTCGTAATTTAATCCTCGGGCTTAAAATCGCTGTTTTAAGCCCGTCTATCGTGAAGGATGGGCAACTAGGGAACCCTACACTGAGCGTGGCCCGACATGCTCTTGGCCAGTTTCTTTTTTCAGTTCGGTTTCATGTCAACCGGATATGTCTTGAATATCGCCAATGAACGTATTTTGAAAAATACGGCCAAGTATTTTATTAGTGCGTCATTAAGGAACTATTGTACGCTACTAAACGCAATAGCTGCCAAACTTGCGATAGTTCCATCATTACAACTCGTATCGAATGAGGAATGGGCCTCTATTTTTTTATTGTTTATTGCAGTCAACTTTTAATTTGGCTAAGTTTCCGATGCGTGATTCTCGGTCGTTATTTTTTAAACTTTTTGTATTATATTTAGTGAGGGTTCACTTTCGTGTCTTTCACTAATGTGCCCTATTAGCTATGCTGGGGACGTATTGGGTTTGACACGGGGCATAACCCTTGCAATATTCGTGGAGTGAAGGTTATTTGTCGCTTGTGTGGGGTTTAAATTAGAATGTCCATATGAGTGATGCTCGTCTTCGTAATGGTTTACTTAGTATGATTGTCAGTGATTTTAATTAGTGTTATAATATAAAACACAAAAGACATGCATTCGTACTAGTGGAAATACTAACTTTACTGCTGTGGCGTTTAAGTGAATCTTAGACTCAATTACCAGTAGGTTTTTCTGTGCATGCGACGACGGCACAGAGTTCGTTAAGGTATTCTAGGACTTTGTCGCTCCAGTGGGGCTTAGGACGCCCATCAGCTTTTCAGCCCATCGGACGATCCACTACACTCTCTTTGAACGATTGTCATCCATCTGTTTCAAAAGAGAAATAAAATACTTATTTTGGTCGTTCAAAACAAGTAAAATAATACTTAAAAATACATATAGATGAATTTACATTATAATACTAAGCACTGAAGAGTATGTCTGAATTTGTTGCAAGACGTAGGATTTATGTATTTTCGTATTTATTTCGTATTGCCTCATCATAAAATAGAAATAATCAGCTTTAAATAATCAAAATTTTAAAAAGGTCAATCCTTCTATTAGCCTTGCGATTCTTAAAGCCGAGCTTGGTGCTTATATAATAATAAGAATATAATAGCATATAATATAATAGAACAGAATATAATGTACTTTATTTCACACCTCAATAATAATAAATAAAAACTTATTTACATACGTAGGTGAGCATTTCTCAAAAAGTTTGAACACAATAAAGACAGAAAATTAAAGTCCAACATAATTTTCCTATTTTGTTACCAATTTTCTTTGTGATTTCCAATACATTGGTATTAGATTATATTATAATAAAAAAAGTGTAAGCATAACAAAATTACTAAAGAAATTGGTAACAAAATAGGATAATTATATTGACTTTAATTTACTGTCTTAATTGTGTACAATTTTTTGAGAAATGCTCCGGTATATTACAAATAAAATAAAAATGCTATGAATTTCTTATTATACCCACTCAATCAGATTCAGTGGCGCCATTAACCGTTCGTGAACAAAGACGGAAATACAAAGAAGTGAGTTGCAATTTCATTGTGTGTTCAGGAATTATGACGTGTAAGAAATCGACATTTGCAAATCGTTTAACGGATAGTAAGGAAATTGCAGACAATTTCGCGTAATAGGCTTTCAGGCGGCCATTTTGTTGACTGAGCATGTGCGGCGGATTATTGTCTTTCAAATCGTGTTGACAGATTTTTATTTTAAACGGGTTGTGATTGCTTTATTATGGGAAATATATTTAGAAAAGATTTTTAAGGAAATATTTTTATTAGTTAGTAGATGTGAAGAAAAATAATTTACGTCACCCTAGGCCGTCAATGCGATTTTCTGCTCACTACGTGCTGAGAAAATGTCCCTTCCTGGCCAAGACTAGACAAACCACGGGCGGTAATTCGTAAAGCCCCAGATCGCATATTTATGGCCCTCACTTCTGTTCGGGCCACAAACACCTGCGATCTGGGACATTCACGAATTCACCGACCTAGGTAATGTACTATTAATAATAATAATAAAGGATTAGACCAAAGGTGCTTAACACCGATGACCGGCAGGGCTGTATGGAAGAGCAAGGAGCTACACGGGCGGTTCTACAAGGCCCTTACGGGGCCCGATGTAGATCTGCTCGCGTCGGTGAACTGGCTACGCTTCGGGGATCTCTTCGGGGAAACCGAAGGTTTTGTCTGTGCAATTGCGGACGAAGTTATGATGACGAACAATTACCGGAGATATATTCTGAAGGACGGTACGGTCGACATTTGTCGGGCATGCCGCCGTCCCGGCGAGTCACTCAGGCATATAATCTCCGGTTGTTCTCATCTTGCTAACGGCGAGTACTTGCACAGACATAACCAAGTATCCAGGATCATTCACCAGCAACTTGCTCTTCGATACGGTCTTGTGGGGTCTGAGGTGCCGTACTATAAGTACGCACCGATGCCAGTTCTCAAAAATGGTCGTGTCACGCTCTATTGGGATCGATCTATCATCACGGACAGGACTATTGTAGCCAATAAGCCTGATATCGTGTTGGTAGATCGATCGAAGCGCCAGGCAGTGCTCGTCGACATCACCATCCCGCATGACGAGAACCTCGTGAAGGCCGAGAAGGACAAACTCAGCAAGTACCTTGACTTGGCTCACGAGGTGACCGCCATGTGGGATGTTGACTCGACGATCATTGTCCCGATAGTCGTTTTGGCAAACGGTCTTATAGCGAAGAGTCTCGACAAACATCTTAAGAGACTCTCGCTAGATGGCTGGATCAAAGGTCAGATACAGAAGGCGTTACTCCTGGACACGGCGCGCATTGTCAGGAAGTTCCTCTCTCTGCAGCCCTAACCACCGGTAGCCTGGGCCCTGACCCGTTGCCGGCGGCACCCTAGGTTAGGTATTTTTTTATAATGTGTTTATATTTGTAATGTATTTTTTATATTTTACTTTTTATATAAATTTATTGTAAAAAATACCTATCCTAAGAAACATGATTAAATGAGTGTATAATAATAATAATGTACAATTAATCGAAAAAAATATTGATTATTCTGCCAGAAAAACTGAAGTAATGCGTGAAAATAGGCCGTAAATTAATTTGTGAGCAACGCTATTATAGATGGTATTAATATCAATTGTCAGAAAGTGTTATGTTGTTATAATATAGACCAAACATCAATACTTGATAACCGCTGAAATGTTTGTTTCTGAAACAAAACTGTATTAAGAAAAGTTAGTGACAAGTACTATTTGTTATCTAACGGCAATAACAATTTTCTCACTCTTCGGGAAAACTATTAATCTTTATACGAAAAAGAAAGTCCGGCTGATACATCAACGTCAAACACTTTCGCCTAACAAATTTTAAGTTTTGCATAAAGCTTCCTTGTTGATAAGAGGAATGGCTATGGGAGATTTTCCCACGAGAGTCAACCAACGGGCAAAAACTAACAAACAACATAAGAATGTCATAAATTATCTTACAACATTTACTGTACCCATTTGCAAGAAAAAGGTTAGTTTGTTCGGACAGAACTAATAAAACGACTAAGTTAATACGAGCCGTACCTAGACATACAGTTACAAAGTGTCAAAACGTTACCTTAATTTACCACTAAAGCTACAAAATGCTGATGCAAAAACAAATTACCTATTCATACCTAACAAGCCTCCGCCCCTTGATAATAATAAAATCGTATGGCTAGGGCCGTAACAGACAGAATGGCTGTGTAAATGTAAAATTGATTTAGCATTCAAATGATAATTTCACTTACTACGGGCGAATTTGTAGGCAGGCCCCGAGAAACTCTCTTTAACTTGTAAATACTTGATTGTAAGCGCCGCACTAAAATGGAGGATGTTGTATTTATGAGGAAATAAAGGAAGCGTTTAGTTTTGTCTTAGTCTGCTTTTTAAATAACCAGTAAACATATCAAACTCTCAGAATGTCTATAAATAATATATTTCAAATGAAAAAAAATATACCTAGGTACCATGTAGCAGTGAACGCTGCTATGTAGCTTCTACATAAAATAATTGTAAAAATGTTATTAATTAGTTCATAATCTAAATTTAAATTAGATAAGGTGTTTTACATTATTCTAAAAATATTTTGTTTAATCTGAGAGATTTTAATTCAGATTTATACATGTAAATAACAATGCAAATTATTAAAAACTACATTAAAAAAACGACAAAATTAAACTATAATAAAACAATATTAAATTTTAATAAATGATTTTTATTTAACTTAGGTACATTGTATTCCACAACAGTTTCTAAAAACTCATATGAAAAATAATCTACAATTTTAAAATATGTATTAAGCGAAAAAAAAAAACTAAATTTGCATGCCAACTGTCAGCGTTCGTTGACGTAGAGCGCGTGACATACTTCAGTATAGTTCTCATAAATACATACTACCGCCGAGTCAATAACGAAACGTGTCGACCTTTCCAACTACCTAGACGATTGCCATCGAAATATGAATGGCAAATTGGGTGGCATCACTATTATTTATTCCGAACCCCACCCCTCATGCTGATTTTATGCCTCCAGGTCTTCCTGAACAACGGTTAACAAAAATTCCATGAATGCAAAATAACCTCATAACAACTAAATCGTACCACTGTAACTACCTACTGATTATCAGCCGCTATACTTTTTCTACGCCCAACTCTTTACGACCAAAACTAGCTTACATCATAACTACATCAAAAACCGCTCATAAGTCATAGAAGAAAATAAAAAAGATATAAACACAGTTATGAAACAACTACAATAATTACAGGCAATATAAATACGTTCGACAATGGCACTACGACCGATATAACACCCGGACGAAACTGGCTAACTTTTAAAACGTTATATGGGCGGTAATAAAACGCTCCCGTACGAGCACAATACTTGCAGAAATATTTTTGAATACGGAATTAGGTTTGCCAAAAGCGCAGCGAGCAGATAAGGCAGAAAAAAAAACAAATTTGTAACGGGTAAAGTTTTTGGAGGCGGAATGTCTCCCTTGGGTGCTGAATCTTCGGCGGCGTGGCTCGTAAAACGCGGGACGTGGGCAAGCGGGCAAATTTGTCCTGAGAGCGACCTATGACGTTTTGATGGAACACTCCGGGCCGGCCCGGACGCCGGATTCATATTCATAACGAGAACACCCTGATCGGTGACACTTTCAATCTTGAAATTTGATCTAGGATAGACATGTAGAAAGGGTTTACAACTACATGTTACGAATTCGTAACAACGGCAATTTTAAATGTTATAGACAGCGAAATAGGAAAGTAGCTCGTTAAAAAATCTCGTTAAAAGTAAAAACTTGTTCCAGAAGTAAACAACTCGAAGAAAATAATACGGAGCACGAATGTCCTTTGCATGATGCTCGCCTCTTCAAAAGAATGGCACCCGTGTCTGAGCCATCTTGTAGGAATTTTAAATTGGACGAATCGCTCAAATGTAAATGGTTTTCCTTTATACCCCATCCTCTTGGGCTGCCCACCCCCATCTATTGCGCGCCTAGCCAGGCGACTGGCATACCAACACGCGCGCACACATGTTCGAAAGCCTACGTCGTACATGCCCATTCGTCGTAGACCCCTCGCGTGCATACGTCATTTGCCGATACCTTCTATTTTGCATACGGACGCGGGGCACAAAACGGGCCAAGTGTCATTGGTGCCTTTAAGCTAACACGCACATATACGTATTTCACACACGCTCACATCTCATCTCGAGTATACTACGAGGAGTAATGCGAGTGTGAATACGTAAATACGCCTCGAGATCGCGAGTTCAAAAACACAAAACGCAATATGTCTTCATAGTAAAGAGGTGTAGGAAATCTTATTCGGGCCTCTAACAAAAGAGTGAGAGTTACTATCGAGGAGGGAAATCTTTGGCGTATATCTGATGATTTTTTTTCGAAATATATGACGGATTTATGTACGCTATTTACATAGTGATGGGGACCCTTGATTTTGTTTAGAAGTAACCCTCGGCTTGCGGTTATTTAATCTTGATCGTTTACTTTTTATGGTAGTCCTAATATCAAACTGGTGAAATAAGAAAATAGTTCGATTTTATTCAATCGGTGTGAATTATTAATAATTTCTAAATCTGGCTATTCAAATAGGTACAATCAGATTTACTGTAAACAGTCGAAATGTCTGAAAATTACGAAAATAAGTTTTCTAATTAAATAATGTACATACGCGATAACCCCCGTTTTTAGGGTTCCGTAGTCAACTAGGAACCCTTATAGTTTCGCCATGTCCGTCTGTCCGTCTGTCCGTCTGTCCGTCTGTCCGTCCGTCCGCGGCTTAGCTCCGTGATCATTAGTACTAGAAAGCTGAAATTTGGTATGAGTATGTGTATGTATCACGCCGACAAAACGGTAAAATAAAAACTAAAAAAAAAATTTTTTTTCGGGTACCTCTCGAACACCTAAAGTGGGGGTGATTTTTTTTTTTCGTTTCAACCCTAGTGTGTGGGGTGTCGTTGAATAGGTCTCTTGAAAATAATAGGGGTTTTCAAACATTACTTTTTGATAAAGTCAGTAGTTTTGTAAATATTCGCTCCGAAAATAAAAAAAATTGTGTCCCCCCCCCTCTAACTTTTGAACCACAAGTCAAAAAAATATGGAAAAATTCATGTTAATGCGGCCTTATAAGTACTTTCAATGAAAACTATATTGAACAAAATCGGTCAAGCCGTTTTTGAGTTATCGCCAAATTTCATATTTTTTCTTTAAAAGGTCGTAAGTTGACTTCCAGAAGGTAATAAGTGATTACAGTTTCTAGGGCGTTTACGACCTTTTTATAGAGCTTAAAATCTGTCTTAACTTAAACCTCGGGCTTAAAACAGCAGTTTATTGTGAAGGATGAGCAACTACGGAACCCTACACTGAGCGTGGCCCGACATGCTCTTGGCCGGTTTTTGTTCTGTAATGTGAAAATCGTTATAAAAATCGTGTGAAATTTGTCCAAATGCTCATAACTTTTGGGAATCCCTTAACATTCGGAGCGAATGATAAATTTTTATCAAAAGAGTGCGTGACTTCACATTACGACACGTGAACTTAAAAAAAACTACACCAAGAAAGATAAAACTAAAACAGTTAAAGTGACACAAACAGTCGTATAGAAGTTAATTCGATTGAAATGGGCCCGGCGGGCAGTAAAGATTTAATGTGTGGGATAGGTTCGAAGCTAATTAATTAAATACACTATCGTGCCCTGCATTGCTTATCAACGCTGATAAACTAAAGGCTTTACGGAGGTGGCCTCTATTAGACATAGGTGGAAACTTTCCTTGGACAGCGATAGAAACTGCATGAGAATTCTAATAAATTATATAATGAACGTGAGTTATAACAACAAAATCAATATTTTTATAAGGCATTGCAATGAATTGACATAGAATTTATTTCATGATAATGTTTTTATAATTGCGACCCCAACACAATAGAAACTGGTGCCAGAAAAGTAGGTTAGGTTAGGTTAGGTTAGAAATGCGCCACAAAACAGATAACAAGATAGAAGATAAGAACACATAAACAGAGTAAGTAAGGTAATAGGAATTACGTTACACTTGCCGAAAGTAGATATTTTGAAATGATATCTTTCGTCAATTATATCCAGAGTACTTTATACCACAATAAGAACAAAGTCAGCGTATGTCACCCCAGGCCAAAAGTATGGAAACAAGTCTTAATTACTATACAAACCTGTGATTTCCTTACGGAATAAACTACAAAACCACGATATAAAAATGATTATAAACATTTTAAAAGTCAATAACGAAAATTCTGCTTATGAAAATTGCCAGTGCAGCATTTTGTAGAAAGGCAATAAAATAACGACGAAATGCACTTTGTCCCGGAGTTAGGTAAGTATATAATTATATTTACACAAGGAATAGATATTGGAAACTAAATATTCAAAGAATAAACTTATATGCAGATGTTTTAATAGTGGATGTTCTATTTTTTTATCTTTTGGGGGTGGCCTTTGGTGGTTACTAACATTTTACACAAGGAATAATTATTGGAAACTTTAAATATTCAAAGAATGAACTTTGTTTCCATACTTTTGGCCTGGGGTGTATTATAACCGTTATATGAAAAGTTCTTATATCTCGCATTAGGTAGGTACTTACCCGTAGTGCGGCTAACCATAAGGACGATATTTGTTTGTATCTTTATGCCGATGACATGTCAAAGCGTCCTTATGGTAAGCCGAAGCCGCGCAATGGGACCTTTTCATGTTCAGTGTCACATTTGATGACATACACAAGCTAAACATAATAATAATTTAATTCATCTAGCCGCGAGAGCGGTTTCGCGCGATAGAGTACCTACGACCCGTCTTTGTCACACAGTATTAAGAGGAAAGAGACTAACAATATTTCTAATGTGACGAAGAGTCAAAGTTGTGATAAAGGTAGGTTACACCATACGTTATACCAAGGATAAGTAATATGCGTTACGATATGTTTTGTGTGAAATTTAATAGTCATTCAGCTGTATTTCGCATTTTAGGTCGATCGCTTAGGTTTAGGTCGACACAATAATATATTATTTAGTTAGAAGTCTTTTATCTTCTTCATCGTGTCACATTTCTTAATCTGCTTGCTGACTAACATGTAAACTTACTGTTATTTCAATCATAGATAATATGAAGATAAAATGTAGTATTCACGTACAAGTCACTACTAGGGTAATAACCAACATTTTAAGTATCAGGTACAAATGTCGGAGAAATAATTTCATACTTCCGAATTTGACGATATTACTTATTTGTACACCAATTAATCGAATAATTATCAATGCAATACATAAAAATAACGCATAAAGTCAGTCACTAGGAAAATACTTTACATAATTTTATTATACGAATATCGCACCTAAAATGCATTAGTTACATATTTAGTTCTGCTATTCGTCGCTAGATGGCGCTACGTGCTTCCTTGGGACGCTATGCTGCCAACGAACCACTACGAAAACGTGTATTCAATTTATGATGTTACACGAATCTAAAACAATACTATTCAACGTAATTTCAGTTAATTTAACCGGGTTCTGAGACAATATGATGAAACTTCAAAAGTATAAGATAAAATGAAAATTGCTAAAATTTCCTCCTCGTAATAAGTCATTTAAAAATAACTTTATTAAAGTATGTAAAAATACTTTTTTCCAAGAAAATAAGTTATCGCTTCCCCAGTGAGCTGAGTCTTCTCCAGTTTTAATGAATAGAGCCAGCGCTTCGTACTTTTTCCATTTAAAAGTTGAGCGTGACTTGTTTTGTAACAATCGACACTTTTCTCGAATATTGAAAATGAATAATCTTTCAATATTGATACTGAACAATGAGAGACATAAATTGAAGAAGTTGGATTGCTATTGGAAATGGAGCTGTATTTTAATACTTTGACCGCCACCATTTTAATATTGATACCAATATTGGCAAGGCTAATATTAGCTAAAGTAAAGTAGGGAGTTAATAAGCTGTATAGTACCTACATTTTCATTCACGATTCAATCAAAGCAAACATATTTGTGTAAAGTTGAACGGATGTACATACTCTTGGGACTTAATTCCATTATCAATTTATCATTCACATTTGGGTGATTCTACAGGCGTTCCAACCAAATCAAATGGACCATACCTACTCTGTTTTAAATTAGATCAATTATGATAATCATTGTATGAAAGTTTGCAGCTTGGTGTAGCTCATCCTTTCAATATTTTTGACAGCGGACTGACGGTTGTTGAAACGCCTGTAGAATCACCCATTTAGTAATTTAATCGATGTATTGGGATTATCATGGAATTATGGACGGCTGATGTGATAATGTCACTGAAGTGGCATATATTATGTAACACTAGCTGCATCGCGCGTCGTTACTCGCTCAACCTAAGGGAACACTATTTTTTTTCGGGATAAAAGTAGCCTATGTCTTAATCCAGGGTGTCAGCTACCGTTGTGACAAAATTTATCAAAATTGGTCCAGCTGTTTGAGCAAGAAAAAGTAACAAACATACACATAAGCACACTTACAAACTTTCGCCTTTATAATATTAGTGTGATTGACAAGTTATCGTTTAAAAAGTAAAAAGCTAAATGAGACATAATAAACTACTAAAGTAGACGTAATATAAGTATACACGTGAAAGTTTATGAGAATGTATGTTCCACTTGGTCGTATGGTCCCACCTTCAGATCAGCGCTGGCTCTTGAGCTAGCATCATGCTGAGGTAGGACCTTTTCGTGGCACAGCCATACTAATATTACAGTTGCATATTGTTTTATGTTATTTATAATTGTTGTCACTTTATGTAATAATGTTCTATGTCACGAATAAATGTATTTCTTTCTTTCTTTTCACTTAAACGCAAAAACTACGTGACAAATTTTCATAAAACTTTTCACTAAAATAGCTTAGACATCAAAACGGAGATATAAGGATTCTTATAAATTGTAAGGTCGCCATTTACCGACGAGGAAAAACAATAGGCACGATCGAAACCCAAACAGTCGAGTGAAGTTGCCCTAACTGCGGCAACTATCGCCACAAGGAAGTGGCAAAAGGCATTAATTTAATTTTATGGTTTTTGTGTTTGTCACAGCGAGTTTGGTGGAGATTTGTGGACTCTCCACCGCCTAACGAGGGTTCCGGCTTAATAAGGGCCCTCGTGAGGAATTGTTTTAATCCTGATGATTTCGGACAGGCCTAGGTAAGGATTTGGTAAATGGATTTGGGAGTTTAGGAGCTTGAATGTGAATTCGTAAGACGTTAATCTTTATATAAAAGCTACCTGGGGGCCTGTGATGGTTGCGTTTATCACATGATAAATAAGAAAGCATCTGTCACTCACACTCGCATTTTGTCAAAACGTGACGGATGCTTTGTCACTTATTTATTGCGTGATAAAAGCAACAATCACAGGCTTTCATATAACAGCAAAAATTTAATTTATCTCACAATATTTGGTATTTTTAATTTTTATTTATCACTCATTTACTTAAGGATTAACTGGAAGAGATCCCCCAAAGGGATAAGTTCGCCTTTGTTTACATCCATGCATACAAGAATTGGGATATACTTACTTAAAAATACAGACAGCTTTTTATTAAATTGTAAAATATACTTCAATTTAAGATTACAATTTCATTCGTTTGGCAATTAGATACGTTTAATTGTTTTTAGGGTTCCGTACCCAAAGGGTAAAAACGGGACCCTATTATTGAGACTTCGCTGTCCGTCCGTCCGTCCGTCTTCTCTTTAGTAAGTATTTTGTGGTGAGGCGTCAATATTGACTTAACTTGTACTGGAAAAGCAAAAGTCGAAACGCTTTATGTGAATAACTTTTCTCGGGTGTCATAATGCCACAATCTTATTGTTTATTGCGGTATACGAGCACAGTAGCGGAAAACAACTATCGTATTGAAATATTTTAACTTTAAGTCGAATTGGATTCAAGGATAAGATCCAAAATGAATATTGCCAATAGCGTAATAAGTAACTCGTAGTGTGTAATGAATAAAAACATATGTATTTTATTAGCGTAGGTATAGTTGCAAATATGTATTAACTGAACGGCAAATTAGTGTAAAAACGAGTTTTTTTTAAAAAGACGCAGAATGTCGACAACGTTTTTTAAATAACAATTTGTATAGAAAAATAGATGTTTTATTGGTTAAAAAAGAACTCTCAGGTCAGTATTTTGTATAAATACACCAATATCATGGATTTTTTCCGCTATGTACGAGTATAGTGGTCGGATCTCGAATAGATGTCAATGTCAGAAGTCGAATTGAATGCCCGGGTTGTTTATATGCATTTAAGGAGAAGTTCACTGCAAGGCTACCCAAATAGCACACAGGCTGTATAAGCGCTTATACAACCCTTACACAGCTGCAATAAGCTGAATAAGGGCTGTATAAGTTTTTGTGTGAGCTATGTGGGTAGTGATTTAAGAGTAACACTTCAACGATCATTCCTCAAACATTCCTATCACTCGTTGATCTTTCTGCATATCGTGACCGCTGCCACTAAATCATCTGAAGCATTCCAAAAGGACTCAATAAAAGAACCAGCTACATCTCCTTCGCACCTCCTCTCCCCTCCATTTATCACCATTTGAATAAATTCAATATGTACATTGAATTCCATGTAATTAATGGTTTTATTCGTTTAGCACTTAAAACGCTTTAAGGGCGAGGTGTCCAAACATTTGTCGTTTCAGTTAATTCAATAGGGACGAGAGGGACGCAGGATATCGGCAGAACGCCCGCTGGGTTTGATCATTAATATTGATTTGTGGTCAATCAAAGCCAGAGGATTTCACTTTTAATGTTATTATTTTTTGTCTTCTGCCCCGGAGCATGGTGGCATGATTCTGAGCCTTCTTAGTAATTTTAATTGTGTTTACATATTTCACCGATTTGTTATATTATGGTACTTTGCCTAGTGCTGCTTTAAATTCGCACATACGATATTATAGGCAGTAAGGTTAATAAGTAAGTAAATATAGCCATTTGTTTCCTAGAAACTTATTTCGTCGAATGTTTAATTTCGACCAAAAATTATATCGCAGATTTTTTATTCCTCTGTAGTCTTACATTTTTAACCGACTTCAAAAAAAGGAGGAGGTTCTCAATTCGAACTATTTTTTTTTCTTGGTTCATGCACATATTATCATCCTATTAACTAGGTAAGGTCAGCTTTGCTTGCAGCAGGTTTGCTTTATAACAGTCTCAAATGGTTTACGGTTGCAAAACAAAATACTTTTACGAAATGATCTTTCGACGAAAATAAACATTCCACGAAAAATTATTCTAAGAGTCAATATAGACCCAAGTAAATACCTATAATAAGACCACAGCTTGACGAAAACTTACGCTGGGTATACTTACCTTATTTTGCAAGTATAAAAAAATACTTTTTTGATACTTGCAAAATGTTGTTAATATTGTTCACTGACAGTTACAATTAAAGGCTGGGTACTGCCATATTATTCTATTGTGTTTTGACTGTTGAAGCAGAGCTAATTTTTCATAGGATTTCTTATTATCTATAAGGATTTTCTGAATTTCATTATTAATCTGGTTGTTGTAATCTTCACGCTAAACGCTGGCTAGCGTGCTAGATAAAAGGCTAAACTTCAAGATCTTCACAACGATCTATGCGATTTCTACATCGTTGACTTGTTGGTACGGTATGGTCTTAATTCAAGGGGTAGTCAAAAGCAGTTGGAAATACTTTGTTGCTGAGTATCTGTTGAGGATGATACCTACGCAGTATCTGTTGAGGATGATACCTACACGGTCTACTTACTTTGATTGGACAACCTCACACAACGTAGGTATCTATAGTAAGAATAATTTTTTAAGGCCAAATTCACTTCGATTTGTTCTAACAAACAATGGGATTACACAACGTATCGTACGTAGTAAGAATCATTTTTAAGGCCAAATTCACTTCGAATTGTTCTAACAAACAATGGGATCACACAACGTATCTATAGTAAGAATCATTTTTTAAGGCCAAATTCACTTCGATTTGTTCTAACAAACAATGGGATCACACAACGTATCTATAGTAAGAATCATTTTTAAGGCCAAATTCACTTCGATTTGTTCTAACAAACAATGGGATCACACAACGTATCTATAGTAAGAATCATTTTTTAAGGCCAAATTCACTTCGATTTGTTCTAACAAACAATGGGATCACACAACGTTTCTATAGTAAGAATCATTTTTAAGGCCAAATTCACTTCGATTTGTTCTAACAAACAATGGGATCACACAACGTATCTATAGTAAGAATCATTTTTTAAAGCCAAATTCACTTCGATTTGTTCTAACAAACAATGGGATCACACAACGTATCTATAGTAAGAATCATTTTTAAGGCCAAATTCACTTCGATTTGTTCTAACAAACAATGGGATCACACAACGTATCTATAGTAAGAATCATTTTTTAAGGCCAAATTCACTTCGATTTGTTCTAACAAACAATGGGATCACACAACGTATCTATAGTAAGAATCATTTTTAAGGCCAAATTCACTTCGATTTGTTCTAACAAACAATGGGACCCATTAAGTACCGTGTGCGTTAAGAACCGCAGCCCAGACTGCAATTGTGACACCTTTCCTTTCAAAGGAAAATCATACAATACAAGTGAAGAACTTTAGAACAAATCGCAGTGAATTAGGCCTTAAAAAATCAGTCGTATCACTACATAGTATAAAACAAAGTCGCTTTCTCTGTCCCTATGCCCCTTTGTATGCTTAAATCTTTAAAACTACGCAACGGATTTTGATGCGGTTTTTTTAATAGATAGAGTGATTCAAGAGGAAGGTTTATATGAATAATGCATAATTACATGCATAATTTGTTAGCATTTCACCCGTGCGAAGCCGGGGCGGGTCGCTAGTTAAGTAGGTATACAATTGACGGTTTTTTTATATTCTTTGTTTGTATAATATTTGAGCGCCAAACTCAGCAGAATATTTAAAACAAAAACTATCATTACCCGTAATAATTGAAGATCGCATACTCAATTGAAAGCTAACATTCTCGACTCATTGTACAAGTTTTCAAAAGTACTCGATTCAACAAAGCCTAATGATGCCTTCGACAAATAAAGCAACACAATCGCTCGATGAGCAATGGCTCTCGGCCGTGGTCATTAAGAATGCAGTGTCTTATCTAACGGGGTATAATTAATGAAAGTGTGGATGTGGCTCGCTGTGTATTGGGGAGATTTATTGAGCTCAATAAACGTGTATGGTACGTTGTGTTTTTGGATCCATATGCATCCAATTTAAATAAAACAATAAATAATTATAAAAACGGTTTAAACTCACGTAAAAATGGTCAGGAACGGCCCGACTTGTTTCAACATGTGAGTGGGCCGCGAGTCGCGTAGCAGCACAGTCCCTGATGATGAGCCCCTTAAATGAGTTCGAAACATGTCGAGCCGTTCCTGACAATTTTTACGTGAGTTTAAACCATTTTTTTATAATTATTAAAGATATCTTACGATAGTTTTAATAATATTAAAATACTAGCGACTCTATGACCTCGTGAGTTTGTTTTTAGGGTTCTGTATCTCAAAAAGAAAAAACGGATCCCTTATAGGATCCCTTTGTCGTCCGTTCGTTCCGTCAGTCTGTCTGTCAAGACCCTTTATCTCGGAAACGCGTGGAGGTATCGAGTTGAAATTAAAACCATACACTCAGGTCTACAGTTCCTTGATGCTGCAAAAAACGTATAACGACACTCTCAAGGGACTCAAAATTTAGGGTATATTCCGTTGACCTAGAACTATAAAATTTAGCAAATAGGTAATACTTAAGTATAGGAAAAAATCTGAAAAATATACATTAGCAATTAAATATAAAAAAATAGTCTTTATTTAAAGTACGTCAAGTTAACGTGCGTAAAGTTAAGTTTGTTGCTCAGTAAAGTTTATCCGTTCGTTAGAGCATTGTGCAGTGCTTTTTTTATGTCATAGGGGGCAAACGAGCAAACGAATCGCCTGATGGAAAGCGATTACCGTCGCCCATACACACCTGCAACACCAGAGGAGTCACAAGTGCGTTGCTGGCCTTTCAGGTGGGAGTACGCTCTTTTCTTGGGTTTGAAGGTTTGAAGGTCGTATCGGTCCGGAAATACCGCAAGCGACAATTCATTTTTCAAAGTTCGTACGTCATCCTCGGTGCGCGAGTTCAACTCAACCCAAAATTTCATGAGAATTGGTTGAGGAATGTGAACCGAAATGGGAGTTACATGGTTATTGGCTATGGGAAATAGGGCTTTACGGTGAGCGGCAGCGGTGCGCGGTACGTCTGTCTCGCTCACTCGTATGTGCGCCGCGCTCGAACCTCTCACTCAACCGCTCGCCGCGCCGCTTGCCGAAAGTCACGGCATGTCTATTATCGGTGGATATCATAGATGTCTTTAGCTCCGCATATTATTATGAGCTTACTTATCTTTAGTAGAATACGTAACAGCCTTAAGGCTTCTAATCCGTTAAAAAATGCCGATTTGTCTAAAAAGACATTTTTCTCTCTGATCAAGCATGTTTCTGAACATATAATATCAATGTTACTAATTAGAACAGGGCTATGGCGTTTGAATTTTTCATTGATAATTTTTGCTTCAAAAACTACTACCTTATATACTACCTACTTTTATCTGAATCTCATCTAAATCCACAAGTAGGTTTCGCCATACGTGGATATTGCACCTACTCCACTCATCATCCAGACGGGACGTCGCACGCAGGCACAGCCGTAATAATTAAGGAGAACATAAAACACCAGCTGCTCCGAGAATACAGGACAGAACCTATTCAAGCTACAACCATAATGGTTTATGATAAGGATGGTCCTTTGACACTGTCTTCAATCTACTGCCCACCGAGACATAAAATCACTGCCCAACACTTTGACCACTTCTTTCAAACTCTAGGAACCAGATTTATAGCAGGCGGTGACTGGAACGCAAAACACACCTATTGGGGTTCGCGCTTAACTCTAACAAGAGGAAGATAACTTAAAAACAGCATAGATAAAAATCTTTTGAAAGTTCTAACTACTGGTCGACCAACCTACTGGCCATCTGATTCCAATAAAATGCCAGACCTATTGGACTTCTTCATTTACAAAAATATATCGAGTAGCTTTTTAAAAATTTAAAGCTGTTTTGATGGCTCTTCGGACCATACGCCCGTACTCGCTACTATAAGATCAACAATAATTGAAAGTATTATTATAACATGAAAACCGACTGGCAATCATTCAAAACCTACCTCCATGAAAATAATATTATCCAAAATATACCTCTTAAATCCGACGAATATCACGCTGCTATTACCTTCACTAAATTGATCAAATCTGCCGCATGGCTCAGCACTCTAGTCATAAACCAAAATAAGAGATATAAAAAGCGGATCTAGCAACGTTCCAGTGGAGATAAAACAAATGATACAAGAAAAGAGACGTCTCAGAAGAGTGTGGCACACATCTCGACTTCCTCAAGATAAAAGGGCCTATAACAAAGCAACAGCTGAGCTTAAGACATATCTGAAAACAATAGAAGATGAAACTATACGACAGCAATTAGAAACCCTTTTTCCGTCTGGTAAAAACGAATACTCGCTCTGGAAAATGATGAAACTTCCAAACAAACCACAGCTGGCACAATGTCCTCTGAAATTGGAGAGTGGCAAATGGGCTCAAACAGATGAGCAAAGAGCCGAATCATCTGGCACATTTCTGAGTAATGTTTTCACTCCGCATGACGACTTAGGTGATACAAAAAAAAACGAGGAAGTGCGGTCCTTTTTAGAAAGTGACCTTCAACTAAGCCCACCAATGGAATGCTGCAAGCCTTCTGAAATAAAAAAGATAATCCAAGAGTGAAAGTTGAAAAAAGCACCAGGATTTGATCTTATCACGGCAGAAGTGTTGAAACAGCATCCAAGGAAAGGACTTGTGTTTCTTACTGCACTGTTTAATGGTATTTTAAGAACATCGCACTTTCCAAGTATCTGGAAAGTCTCCCAAATAACAATGATAGCCAAACCAGTAAAACCGCCACACTTTGCTTCATCTTACAAACCTATCAGCTTACTGCCGGTGCTGTAGAAAGTGTTCGAAAAAGTGCTATCCAAAAGATTAAACCAACTGATAACCAGAGATGGACTTATTCCTAACCACCAATTTGGATTCCAAAAACATCACTCTACCATAGAACAGGTTCACTGAGTTACAGATACAATCAGGCAAGCACTGGAAAGAAAGGAATATTGTTCTGCGGTGTTCTTAGACGTCCAACAAGCTTTCGATAAAGTTTGGCACGATGGGCCTACTCTACAAAATTAAAAAAGTAATGCCACACAATATATATTTACTGTTGAAGTCATATTACCTACAAGTTAGAATATTTTATATGAAGATAAATAATGCATACTCCGGATTTCATGACATAATGGCAGGTGTGCCACAGGGTTCGGTATTAGGGCAAATTCTATACCTCTTATATACAGCAGACGTCCCCGAGACATACTAACTGCCACGTTCGCTGACGATACAGCCATCTTGACCAAATAGTAACGACCCAGAAGTAGCGTCACAAAGTCTTCAACACCACGTCGATAAAATACACAACTGGATGAATTCTTCGAAAATCGAGGCCAGTGCAGCTAAATCAAACCACATAACATTCACGTTAAGACATGTCCACTGCTCTCCTGTAAAATCAGGAAATAATTTACTGCCAACAAGTGACGTCGTAAAATATCTTGGATTCCACCTTGTTAAGAAACAGACATGGAAAGCACACATTATAAAAAAACGTGATGAGTTGAACTTTAAATTTAGATCAATAAAATGGCTCGTCGGCAGGCAGGCAGCACCCTGTTGCTGCACCCTGGTTTACCAAAACAAGAGAAGTACATGAATATCTGAAAATCATCATCATCATCATCATCTCAGCCATAGGACGTCCACTGCTGAACATAGGCCTCCCCTTTGGACTTCCATATATACCGGTTGGAAGCGACCTGCATCCAGCGCCTTCCGGCGACCTTTATAAGGTCATCTGTCCATCTTGTAGGTGGACGTCCTACGCTGAAAATGAAAATGCCTACTGTAAAAGAAGAAGTTGACCGAATGGCAACCATATAGGTACAGAAACAAAATACTCTACCACCATGAGCTAGCATCTGCATTGAGTGAATCCCTACCACAGAGACGCCTGAAACGACTACAGATATGGGACTTAACAACAAATTTAAATAAATAAATAAATAATAACCATCTTAAGGTATCCCATCATTGGATGGGCCTACCTCACACGCCATAATAACAAACAAAATAACTGCTTATGGTCACATACAGACCGATTGCACGTTAGTAAACAAAATACTAAAAAATAAAATAAAATAAATACAACTCGAAAATGACAAAATTCACGCGGGAACCTTTTTTCGGGTTATTTTTGACTGCGCGCAATGAAAGCATGAAATAGCTATGTTACTTTCTCCATAGGGAAAAGTATCATTTACTTGTAAAAGTTAGTTGAATATGTCATAATTAGAAAAAAATAAAATTTAAAAACAAATAACGCCTCTTAAAGGAGTTTCACTTGCAATATACCTAGGTTAGATCGCAACGGATGGGCGACCTTAGCATCTCGGATGATTGATAGACTAAATGTGCAGCCCTTCATGTGTACATTACTCAGGCATGGATGTTTGATGGCGCGTGTAATAGGTAACAGGGAACCTATTACACAAAACTGTGTGTTGATGGTATTTCCAGAGTCCAATCCGATATAATATAACACATTGTACACAAGTTTCACAATACAATACAATACAAGTACTCTTTATTCCACACTTCACAAAATAAACAGGATAAATAGAGGAAAATTACAGGCAGTCTTATCGCTAGAGAGCGATCTCCTCCAAACAACCTTTGGGTCCCGTAGATCTTGAAATAAAGGCCTATTTAGAATGTCATCACTATAATTATGTATACTTTAGCTATGTAGGTACTGTATTTACGTTCACACATAAACGGAGAGGTGAATCCATGGTATAGATAGAATATTCCAAAATTAAAAACACCGATTGTATCTTTCAAGTCTTAGAGTATTATTCAATTTATTTTTTAAAAAAATTTAATAGATTATTTTTTGTCATAAGTATTTCGTAGAAAACGTATATTACTTATTTAGGATTGTTATAAAACAAACCTAACCTAACCCAACCTAATATTGATTAGAGTACCTATGAAATATTTTTTATAATTGATTACAATGGGATATTTACAAGACAAAAATATTACTTCAGATGAAAAAAAATATCAGGAAAGTGAAAATTCCATGAAAAGGAATACTCGACGAAAAATAATCCGACGTAGAACAGAACACCAGAATAAAATGAAGGCATAAATATTAATTTAAGATTTCACTTTTTAAAGGATCTGTGTGAAGCAAACCTAAGACCTGGTCTTAGGTTTGCTTCACACAAAACAAACCTAACCTAACCCAACCTAATATTGATTAGAGTACCTATGAAATATTTTTTATAATTGATTACAATGGGATATTTACAAGACAAAAATATTACTTCAGGTGAAAAAAAATATCAGGAAAGTGAAAATTCCATGAAAAGGAATATTCGACGAAAAATAATCCGACGTAGAACAGAACACCAGAATAAAATGAAGGCATAAATATTAATTTAAGATTTCACTTTTTAAAGGATCTGTGTGAAGCAAACCTAAGACCTATAGGGTGCAAACTATTATTAGAAATGAATAATGACAAGCAGTCACTACCATTATGAGTATGCAGATTCCTTTAACCTTACGAGTTGTATTTTAAATTGTAATTGATGAATCCTCTCTTGGTATGTTTAAAGGTAAAATCAATTATATTAATTAACGATAAGAAACTGACTTAACGGATGATGGTTGATTAAAATAAAGTGTGTCGATGAAAAGGATTTATCATTTATTTGGGAGAATATTTCATATGATCGCGGTGGCCTGGAGAAAAATGACATTGTATTGATCGTGCGCTCTTTATCAAAAAGCTATTATTAGCGACGCTGTTGGCGCAGTGGTATAGTGCAGCTGCCAACTGAGCCGGAGGTCCCACGTTCGAATCCCGGCCGGATGAACTGGAATGTTTGTTCCTGGGACATGGATATTTGTATGTATTCAAGTATGTATATCGCCGCCTAGTACAAGCCTACTAAGGGCTTACTTTGGGACTAGTTTGAGGTAGTCCGATATCATCTTATATTTATTATTAAAATAGTTTACAATCTCGGGCCATAATTTGAAGTGTTACACTGACATACATATGTCAGTGTAGCACTTCGAATTATGGTCGGGTATATATCCGAGATATCCCTATACTATAAAAATGGATTTTTTTAAGTCGGATTTTACAAATGATTTTTTTAATTTACTCTGCATAAGTACCTAATTAGAGGAGATCTCTTTATTTGGCAAAATCATCTAATTTTGCCGTAAGAAATATGCCACAAGAAATATGCGGCCTACCCCCGCCTCTATACCGTTTAATCGTCATAAAAAAGAATGAAGAAATATTTAAAATGTAACGCTAGCAATTTTAAAAAGGTTCACGTATGTAAATATATCTCTTCATCCATCATGTTCGAAACTAAAGTACAGAAGGATACGCTTTCAAGCATAAAATTAACTGACACCTACCTGCTCACCGTTTCTGCCTAAGATAAGAATCGTAGCACAAAAACGCACTTTTACCTCAAACACGATCTCAAAAAACATCCGTGATAAGGTGTCCGTACGAGATGCCGATTAATCATTATCATTGTTTGACTACGGTTGACAGTAAAAATTAATTAAAATTCCGAGTAAAAAAGACAAAAAGACCAATCAGGTGTCTCGCGAGGGTACACCCACATTAATTCATTTTAGCTCAAAGATTATCGGGCACAGAACTGTTACACTATAAGTAGTATGATGGTTGCCGGGTTAGCGTGTCTTCTTAACGTGTCTTTGGTTCGTGCGACAAAGTGTCACCCGTCGTACTCGCACGGTATTGGGAGGAAAGAGACGGGCAAGAAGCGGAAGATTAGTCGCGTGGCAAATTTGCGTAACAGTACTTTGTCCTAGAAGTACTTAATGGCCTCGGGATGTGTAAGTGTTGAATTTGAATAATAATATTACTAGTATGAATCTGCAAGCTGTCATATCGCATTTTTTAACACAGTGGAGATTATCCGAGTACCGACAATCTAGTTAAGACAACAAAATATCGTTTGATGATAGCAGATCACTGGTCCCTATAGGTAAATATTCCTTTTGTACTGCAATCTGTGTCTTTAAACTACCTACATTAATGGATGACCCCCGACAAGATAGAACAAGTATCTATCGGTAAAATCTTAGTTTTAGCGGTTGTCTGTAGGAAGCTCTAAAGTATTATAATTAATTTAATTAGATATTTACTTTGATGATCTTTCCTAATTTTCCTATGTTGGCATGCCTTACTTACTGTCACCATCTTCCCGCTCTTTTTCTTAATAACTGTACAAACGTCTTGTGTTGTCTGTGCCGTCCATAACATAAATAAAATGTTGTTTGTTTTAGGTTCCACACCTATCCTCCCACAAAAACACGAAATTATAAATACCGACCATTCTCCTATCGTGTGATATGCCTTCACGTCGACATTGGCGAAATACATCTTGCTAACCCAGCAAGAAGTGAAAGCCACAGAAGGAAAAAAAAAAAAAAAAAAAAAAAAGTTGGTAGCTGAAAAAAATACAAATGTAACCAAAAACATACACCACAAACGTCACGTCGTTACTTGCATTTCAAAAGATTTACATCCTTAAATCCATGTTATTCAAAACTGTGATCTTAAAATCCCCATTAAGTAATGCCCCGTCTCACCTAACCAACTCTTTGCTCCAATGCAGCTGTGTTATCTACAACAAGTTCGGTAGCCGATCGGTCGTTTGCCCGTTAGTAATTTGACAGTTCAGATGACAGATTACCACGAACGCGGACCACCGGGGCAATCGACGCTTCGTCCATCGATCGATACATTTTTGTTTGTGACAACGCTCTTACATAATTTGGGGGCTTCTGTTGACACGCAAGTTCTTAATTCTGGTTTTAGTGACGTAATTACAATAAAATAAACTAGTGAGGTGGAAGTAAGTAAAATGAATTTTGGTTGTAATGTGGTATTGACTAGACGTGTATAACTAGTCAAAAAATGAGAACCTATTTTAGTTTATTATCAAGCGGATGAGTTGTGGGCTACAGAGTGGAAGCCCTAAAACTCGAAACGGAAACGTGGCAGACCTTGCCGGCAGTGGCGGGACGACTTGTAAGTCTTATTGAAGAATTGGCCAGAAGTAGCCTGAAGCCGAGATCACTGGAAGAAGAGCGGGGAGGCATTTTGTCCAGCAGTGGTTGCAGCAGCAGTTACGGACTCAATATAATAATCAGTGAATAATAACTACTTGAGAAGAAACGGCAAGAACAACTTGATTAAGTCTTTAAAGAAAGCGTCGTAAGTATCACGGGTTTGATGTTTTTCTTAGGCTACCTGTCCACTGAGACGGAGCGAAGAAAATGAACTAATCAGGCTGTGTGTCCATATGAAACCTCAAAGAATTCCATTTAAATCTGAGGAACGTGATTGGTCAATTTTGTACATCCGCTCCGCTCCAGTGGAAAGGCAACCTTCGTCGGGTTTTTTAAAGAGTGGCCAGGTTAATGGATTCCGTGATCCTAGGATACATCTAATCCAGCCGCACACTATGTTAAGTCTGTTGACAACCAAAACTCACTAAGTAACAGATCAAAATCATCATCATCATAGGCCTTGACATATTTATTAGATGATTTTATGCAGCGTTTTTGTGGCAGTGTTTGAAATGACTATACAGTCCGACGTGGGAGGGACAGTGACGTCCGCAAGATTGACATCTCATTAGGGGGTCGTTTGATCATTGAGTTGGTGAAGTGACCCTTCTCTCATTTTGGTGTCTCCTCTCACGTTTCGCAGCCAGAGCCCGAAACCAACTTCCGTCATGAGCTTTACAGCCTTCGGCAAGAGACGCTCTCCATTTGCTACGCTCGTTAGCCAAAGTTCCCCAATTAGCAGGACTGATGCCAAAAGTAAGCATGTCGTGTTTTGTGCAGTCCTTAAAACGTAACATGGGACTCCCTACTCTTCTGTTAGCAAAAGCAACTTCGCTCAACAGGGTGCGTCTTGGCAAGCGAGTGGCATCCATACGGTGCGCATGCCCCAGCCACCGCAGTCTGCGCAAGTAACAGATACTTTTTTTTTTTTAATAATTAAAGCTCGTCTCGAATCTTTAACGAGGTTTAGACGAGCCGTGATAAATGGTCATGAGTTTTGGTTGTCACCAGGCGATTTTTACTTTCGTATATGCACTTTCCGACGATATTGGTACTTGTCGCCTTCTAATTAACTAGGACCCTATGTAGTGTAGGTACATCAAATTATCGTCAGTGCAGTCAGATTGTACACAGAAGATTACGAGAGAGTTATAAACTTATACCATGATTTAAATTTGTACCCATACCTAACAAATATATAGAGCAATAAAATCTGTTAATAAGACATCATAAACAAAATTGCCAATTACATCCATACTTCCTTAAACTATTAACTTTCAGAACCGCGCGGGCGGTCCGTTTCGTCAAACACTTATCTAATTTCACAATGCATTTCTAGTAAACCGCTGGTATTTAAATATAAATCGAAAGAGCGGAACACAATGGTGTAATCGATAATTGAATTCAGCATTGATGAACTTTACACCGGCCGACCTCCTAGACGTGACAGATTAGAATGGAATCTACGAAGCTATCTATATAGAGTGGCCACTTGTCCCATTTCCTATAAAGTTTTTTAAAATAACCATCATTTGAAACAACAGTAGTCGTCTATTGTCTCCTCAGAGCAGTAACATTTTGTGCGTAGTTGTAATTGCGTAAAAAGAGCTTTTAAACATAGTGAAACCTAATATCATCTGAAATTGATGTATTTCCTTCCTCAGTTATAATTATAACAGTAGTGAGCGTTTACTACCGCTCATTCAACCTGGCCGTTCGGCCAGAAAAGTTCATGAGTGTCGTTTGCGTATCGGAAGATACCGCGTGAGAAAACAGCCAAGTAGGTGTGGACTGACGATCTTTCCAAGAATGCAAGAAGCCGTTGGATGAGAGTGGCGAACGGCCAGTTGTTGGGGAGAGGCCTTCCATCAATGGATGCGTTTCAGCTGATATTAATTATGATGGTTAAAGTCCGGCTCACTGGTAAAGAGGGCTCACCACCTCTTGTCCAGTTTCAGTTATTTAAATAAAAATCACAATAGCCATGGTGTGTTGTAGCCACTCTATGTGTATATCATTAGACGACGGATTGGGCAAGTCATCGACTGTCGTAATACTTAATGCCAATTAAAAGATTTGGAATTGTGAATCTTTGTTTGTGTCTGACTAATGTGCCTCGTTACGGGCTCCAACTGTGAGTTCCAACTTGAGTTTTCCTTTTGTAGATAATGTGATATAATTGTAGTTGGAATCGTGTGTAACAAAATTTAAACTATTAATGACCACATTGTCATAAAAGGGAACTAAAGGGTTTATCAATGTCCAGTCTTACCTATGGTAGCTTTTCTCACGCGATAAATAAGTGACATAAGCATTCGTCACGTTTTGACCAGATGCGAGTGTGAGTGAAAGATGCTTTATCACTTATTTATCACGCTGATAAACGCAACCATCACAGGCCCCCAGGAACAGACCCCCGGATGTTGAACAATAAACGAGAGAAAATCAGCAGGTTAGTTCTTACTTACCAAATCAAAAACATGGAGCCTTAATGGCCACGGACGGTAAGGCTCCAAATAAATTTTCTCCCGCGAACGCTCAGGCTATGGAATAAGTTCCCATCAGAAGGTTTTTCCGTGGGACTACAGTATGGAGGTCAAAATAGGAGTGTACACTGTACAGATTTTTGAAGGGTCGGCAATACGCGTGCGAATCCTCTGCAGTTGCAAGCGTCTATAGACTATCGTAACCGAGTACCATCAGGAGGGCCATACGCTTGTTGGTCACCTCTGTGGTGCAAACGATAGGTGGAAAACTAGCCCACTTAAATTAACAACATATTAAACGTATGAAAACGTGATGATTGAAATAACTGGCTACAGCCGTAGTATCATATCATATCACGAGGATTTTAATATACGTCTACGGACGGAACGTGCGGGAGTTATCCATATTTTATGTTGTAACAATCATAAACAGATGTCTAAGATAAAATAGCTACGCAATACTTAATTAACCTAATCTAAGCAACAAAACCGCAACGATGAGATTAAACATGATTATTCCATTACTAATCAAAATGCTAATGTGAGTAATGTTGTGAAAGTTTAAATGACTAATACGAAGTCTCCAAAGACATTGTCTAGATCAACAAGGACCTATGAGTAATGCCGTTCGAGGAACTTAGTATCGTTTTGTGATCGCCTCTCATTAATTGGCATCCTATGGGACGACGCGAATCATTCTTCATAGCTATAGGGTGTTTTAGTTAGGACACCGAGTTTAGAAACGGTAAAGTAATTTCGTACTACTTTTAGTACCAGCGATTTAGCTGAGTTTTTTAAATAGTATCATAAACCGGGTAGTTAAGAGCTTTATTTGGGCACATTTCAATATTTCTAACAAGAAAAAAAAATTGAAGTGTCTTCGATTATACTCAATTCGATGATACGTCTTATTGTATTATTCTATTACAAATAAAACACTAAACTAATTAGATTTACTTATTTAAAAAAAAATATACATTTCTAATTAATTATATAAAAAAAGAAACAATCTGGCGGCTTCTGTTTGAAATTATGCTTATTGTTCATAAAGTTTGTTATTCTTTACATACTACTACTACTATTCTTCACGGCCGCTTTCGGCCACAACGACTGCTATTAACTCTGATTTTGTCGCTGGTGAGAACGCATGTGGCTCACATAGCCTACCTTATTGATGAAGCTACGCGAACACTGCGGACATGTGAGCACACCATTGACATAATGATATAATTCTGCCACAGGTGGTCGGGCCTTTACGTGGTCACGTTTAGTGACCATATAAATTCATTCTTTACATATTTCTTAAGTGAAAGGATTGACTTAATGCGATAATGCTACTCTGCCAATAAAGAGAATCCCTTGACAGTGACAGAGTTTTGGTATTTTATTTTAGCACGCATTTAGCAGTACCTAAAATACCTTGAGAGTTTAAGAGTACCTAAAATACCTTGGTGTGAAAGCGGCTATATGAATCAATAACTTTTTCTTTTTCAGGGATAGCTGGACATCCAAAGTTGCTACTTTTTACACCACTAGGGTAAATAAAATAGAAAAGTTATACGGACGACTTCGTCCTTTATAACACTTCAAAAAAATAGGAGGTTCTATGTTTTGCTGTGTTTTTTTAATGTATGTTCACCGATATCTTCGCCAATTGTGGAACGATAGTCCAAATTCTTTTTTTAGTTGAACGGGTATACTCCTGATGTGGTCACATAGTCACCATGTCGAGATCTGGTGATGGGATCCTATGGAAATTGAGGGCAACCCTTAAATATTATAAGCACTAGTCTTCAAAAGGTGATTCAAAAGTAATTCGTACATGAACGGTTTATTTTTGGCTTTACAGTTTTATTTTAAGGTCGGTTATTTTTCTGTTAATATTTTTTTGTCTAGTTTATCTATAGGTTTTATTCATTGTAATTTCATAAGTTTTTTTTCTACCCAACGAAATATATATATTTCTTTAATTCACTAGTAAATATTAGTGGATTATTCTGAACTCATCCTGAGCCGTACCTTGGTGTTTCCGACTAATTCCTTACGTTGGTCGTGTCGTCGATATTATGTTTCGTCCATTGTGTGTTTTATATTAATTAGCGCTGCGCCCGCGCCTGACGACCAATCTGCCATCTTTAACGAATGCCAAGTCAAGATAACAGGGCATTTGAATGGTTATTGCATTTGTTAAAAGCACGTGGAGTTGTGGAGCAAAAATCTTTCATAGGTTCTATTTATATTCATAAACTAGAATGAAATACTCTATCGCGAAAAGAAATAAATACAAATGCAGATAATATAACACGAAAGATTACGATAGAGGTAAACAAAAGACGGTTTTACCTGTAAAGACGCCTATTCCAGACATCCTTTGAGTAGCAGACATTTTAAATATAAACATAATTCTGAAATAAAAAGGCATGCTCCACTTTATTTTATTCAAGATAAGTATTGTTTTTATCAATGTATTCATTAGTTACGAGTATATATATATTTTGAGGTTTAATTTACTGTCTCTTCTAATTTGACCCAGGCTCTAATTCGATCGACACTGCTTATATGGCTATATAACACAATATGGACGGTTACAAACTTTCGTATACGTGTGATATAGCCGATACCTATATTACCCAAATAGCTGTATCTCAATGTCAATCGAATTAGGCCGCAGCCAAAGCATACACAAATACTACAATACAACTCATTCCGTTCAAACTTCATTAATACCATATTCCCACGGTGGAGCACTCAAAAGGTAACATTAGCGAAATATTCTGCTATCCTATACCAGAAGGTCGTATCTTTACATGGATTTCATAGTGCAATACGGCTTTTTACAGTTGTACAGCAATATTAAGCCCAGCTACTGAACGATAAATCATTTTGTCAACGCTCGGACAGTAATTATCGCAATTAGGGTTAAGTAAAGATTAAGTCTCTTTGTTCTTCGTGGGATTCGGTCTAGTGGCGCTCCACCACGGCTGAGGAATGCGTTTCTTTACACATTTTGGGTTTTTGGTGTTGTATGAAAGACATTGTGTATGGAAAACGAATAGATCATGTTCGAATACACGGATATTATGGTTTTTGGTGTTGTATGAAAGACATTGTGTATGGAAAACGAATAGATCATGTTCGAATACACGGATATTATGATTTTATGTCATAAAAAAGGTCCAACAGGTTACCCATTTCGGGCGTACAATATAGCAACAAAATATACTAAAACAATCTTAACTATGTCAGTCTATACCTCTAAAATATTTATTCAAATTGTAGAAACTTTTCAGTAACAGCCATTTCTTGAGTTTTGTTTTAAATCTAATTCCGTTTTCAGATTTGATACATTCAGGTAAATTATTAAATATTTTAACTCCAGATTCATACGCGCTCTAACTGGTTATAAAGCTGGAAGGTCTAACCATACATACGTCATATTTCTATTTTGATCGGATGTTATCTTTAGTCACTTTTTTTATAAAAATGTCATTTCGGTCCTTAACAAATAAACAAATTTGTAATATATAGATACATGTCAGTGTCAGTATTTCGTTTTCTTTGAAAACGTCTCTTAAGGATTGCATGTTCCTCAGGTTAAATATGATTCGCAGACATTTTTTTTGAAGAAGAAATGTAGACTACGTTGACAGAATTTCCCAAAAATATTATGCCATACATAAGGACGGGGTAAACATTTCCATGGTATGCATTCATCGCCACATCGATTGAAGCTACGTTAGTTAATATGGAAAGAGTAGCAGGATATGGCTAGTTTCTTGTTTATTTCCTCGATGTGGGAATTTGTATTATTCACCTGTTCAATTACTTTACTATTTGTAGCAAAATTTAAATGTATAGTTGTATTAGTATCAAAACTAACAAAATACAGGGAGATATGTACGTAATAAATTAAGAAGAACGTCGACAATAACACATTATGTAGATTGATCAGTTCAAACCTCAGAGCAAAAGCACACAATAAACCATCGAAATTAAGAAAAACTTACCCAATTTCCCACTTGTCATTCGATAAGAATACTAATTTATATCTCAACATTGTAAAAATTCCCGAGTCATATTTCAAATTAATGAGCTTGGTACCTGACGGTTCAAGATCGCGCTAAGACTTCGATCTAAAGAGCCTGCATTTGCATAAAATCATTAGTAAGCACAATGGTGTGCGGGCAGGGACACGGCGAGAGAGACACCTCACAATTTCGCCCCTAAATAACTCACCTTGATTCGTTTACAACACGTTCATCCAATCCATTGCGGCGCAACTTAGGACGCAACTAAACTTATCAAGCTACAAGCGTCCATGGATAAAGTGAACTGTGGGAGAGCCAGAAAATAAGTGACAAAAGAATAACATGGAGCGGGCCACGAGCCGCCTTTCGAATATGATTTATCATCGTTCATTAGGCGAGTTTGTCCGCAACGACAACAGATGGAGCTGATAGCACTTGGCAGGGTGGCCGCCTTGTTATTATTTTTATTACCAGTTTTCAAAGAATAATACTTGTGGAATGCGTCCTTTAATGAACTTCAACCCTTTTTGGATGCAAGATGATGGATAGAATTAATGTCGCGTTCTATTGTTGATTGGAGACATTTTCAATGGAAGCGAACTCACGATTGTGCCTTACAAGTGTCGCTTGATTTTAATCGTGTGTGGCTTTGGTTTCGTTTTTGTTACTGTTATTTTTTTGTCAAAACATTTCATTAATCTCATGTGCATTGAAAAGCCTAATGGATTATTTAATAGAGTAGTCTATTAAAACTTATTATAGTAGCACGTGTTACATCAGCTTGATCCCCGTGGTACCTAACAGTATTTCTCTATTTATTTCTTTTCTTGTACGTAATGTACTAACATTTAAGTTATTTATGTTGTGCAACAGGAAGGACGATTAAACTTGAAAATGGACTGATCCGGAAATCGCAAGATGCAAGGGGCGAAGGACCGGTCCTGAAAGTGGTATTTAGGGGATGCCTTGCTCCAGCAGTCGAACTTACTAGGCTGATTATAATGATGAAAGTAGTATTCAAACAAATGTTTTTAATGAATGCACCAAAGAATGTGGCAGCCCTATTCCAGCGGTCGTAATAAACATTTTCATAGTCACTGCAGCTAAATCCGCTTACCATATTCAATCTCCGGTTCACGCGCATACACTGACAATTCTTAAAACTGCATCTTTAACGCCGTCGTCAGTCGTGTCCGAAGCGTAATTAAAGGGCTCCCTCGAATTTGCATAACCTCCTGAAACATACAAAGACATAAGCACCATTTCACCACACCATATAGACGAGACGTGAAGTATGCGAATTTAATTACATTGCGGGGTTTGATCGAGCGCTGAAGCTCTTCGTACGCCGGTAGCCCGCAATGTAGCGAAACTCGCATGCGAGTTCTCGTCCCGTCTAAACGGGTCTTAAAGCTACACGAATCGCTCAAGTGACGTACTATCAGCCAATTCTAATGATACATGAGTCAGGATACAAATGTCGGTTAGGGCGTTTTGTTGGTGGATGTCAGCACCGTTTCTGAGAGCTTGTAGCGCAAATCAAAAAGAAGGATGTTAATTAGCATATTGTATTTTGAAGTGACGGTTGGCGTGTGGATTATGCCACTCAGCGGTGGGCCGGATTTTATGCGATTTGGATGCGCGCGTTTGTCTTGGGTCCGAGTCGAGGTTAATGAACACGGTGTTGTAAACAGATGAAATTTGAGAATATACACATAATCATTAAGTGGATTGATTAAATTATCCCATTTATTAAACTGGTGTTGGTGTTTAATAAAAATATTGCATGTTACTTATACGTGTATTGTGTATGCTTTTAAAAGTTTAATACTTACTCATTTTGGATCGAGATAATTAAAAAGTTGACAATTTGACTAATTTTTATATGAAGGTGGCCATACCAACTTGTATGGATTGGTACATTTCTCTGCAGATCTCATACATCTCTAGATCAGATACGTTCTCTCTTGACTATACTTAATAAATCGCATACATATCAACTTCTGCTTCAGCAGTCGACAGAGAGGAGTAAAAATTTTGATATTCTGCACAGCGTATCAAGCGATACGATAAGTACCTATTCATAAAATTAAAAATTCATATAAAAGGGTAAATCTACTTTTCGACCGACGAAAATCTGTCCACATCTTTGAAAGTTCGATGTAAAAAGTCACCTTTATAATATTGGCTTTCTTTATTCAAATGGATTGTACCTAAGTCAATGTCCCATCCCAACGATAATAGAAAATGTCGCCCCCTGCCTGCTATACGGCCACATCTCAAAAAAAAATTTTTTTTGGATTTGGATAGCAGATTCGTAGTCAGAATAGGTTAATTTACGACCTTATTTCGAGAGCTATAAGAAAAAGTGTCCTTAAGAGCCTTTTTTCCACAAGTGGCCTTATGGATCTGACCAAAAATTGTCAGTTGACTCCCTGCAAGACAGCCACTTTTCAGTTGTGGCTGTATAGCATAAATTTAAAATATTTTTTTGAGTTGCGTCTCATAGAAATAACGTATATTCTAGTATTATTACGATGAATCCCTTTAAATATAAGCGAAATAAACGTCATTGTGCGCTGTTGAGCCAAACTGGCGCGCAATACTCTGTTGTGGAGTAAACTAGGCTAAGACTGGTAGTACGTAGCACATCAGTTGTTGCTCCCCAAGTAGTTCCCCTTAGTCTGTGGAGTATGTAATTCGGCGTCTGTAGCTTCTTCGCATATAGGTAAGACTGCGGTCTAGAGTGACACAAGTACTTTTGTGTAGGATTTAATTTAAGCGCAGTCTCTCTGAAGCATAATATTTGGCTCATAATTTGCTTCTTTGTTGCAAGGATGGAATGTCGCAACTTCTGTTTTACTAGCATTGGAGCAGCCGAATCAGAAATGTCATTCCAGATTGCGAGTAAGAGCTTCCTTCGAGGATTTAAATTTGCCATGCTGGTTTGTGATGGCGATGTCATCACCATACATACATTTCCGACTCTCTGTTTTCGGAATCGGTCCTGACCCACTCCTGTTCAACCTATACACACACGATATGGGTTAAACAGGAGCAGGGCCAGGACCGATCCTTGAGGTAGTCCATTGTTCGGCTTTCTGACTTTGCTCGGAGTGCTTCTGAGTGATTAGTCTTAGATTAGATTAGTAGTTCATAGAGTTGATTAGTCCCACCATCTGCACTGCACGGTCAGGAGCTTATAGATAAGCTCCTGACCGTGGTGAATGTGGTGACGTGGTGGTCTACATACGCTATCGAATGCAGCTGAGAGGTCGAAAATACTGCCACGGTTTTCTCTCTCCTTTGAAATTCAGCCTCTATGTGTGTTGTGCGCGACGTTTACCTGATCCACGTAGTTCGGACCACTACGGAATCCAGCCTGCTGCACAGGAATTATTTTGTCACAAAAGGTTCGATTTGATTGTAGATTAGCCTCTCCAAAAATTTGTAGATGCAACTAAGTAGTAGAGGTCGGTAACCCTTTGGTTCGTTGCCTGACTTACCCGGATTGAGTGTGGCTATTATATTTCAGCAGTTGAACTTAGGTGGAATTATATTATCCGAGACTATGTCTTAATAGAACTGTGAGAGCCACGTCCTACATCTTGGGCCAAGGTGTTCTATAAATTCGTTGTAAATACCGACTCACATAAATTGGGACTTTGATTCGAACCAGTCTTCATCGAGTATTGCTAAACCTAAAAGTAGAAAACGAAAAGCTTATCCTGCAGTATGAAAAGGTAATATTGTAAAGAACTTGAAGAATTCTAGAAAACAGTACACATTAGTGTACTGTTTTCTAGAATTCTTCAAGTTCTTTACAATATTACCTCCCCCCATAGTTTTAGGTTTTAGCGTGGACTCCTTGTACATGGTACATATTATATATGGTATTATACCATATACGGTACATGTTAACACGATAATAAAAGATACAAGTGCCTTAAAGGGAAAGTACCAGATAATCAGTTTTGGGGTGGTTGGAGTAGCGCTACCCCCTTTTCACGCAAAATAGGCACGTTGGATGTCGACTTGCGGAAAATGCCCAGCGCAACTAACTAACTAAATAACCAGATAATCATTAATTATATGCAAAATGATGATGATATCTGCATCTAGAAAGTTGGTATCAAAGCTGCATGCACTGATTATCGCTTACAGTGATGTTGTTACTGTAACAAAAGTTGATTAATAAAGGTATTTTAATTATTTAAGTGTTTGTATAATAATTTTCATGTTACCATTTTCCAATAATTCTTGTTCGGTTTTGGACGCATCTCAAAATTTCAACAAAATGTTTCTGCAATACGGCCACAACTCTAAGTACCTATTTTAAAGGCCTCGTATCTTAAAAAATATACACGTTTTATAAAAAAAGACGTATTCATGAGAAGCGTTATATCATGTAGAGTAAAAAGAGTTAAATTTAAAATGAATTGACCCAAAACTCAAGGAGTAAGCCCCGTTTTAATAATAGATGTGGCCGTATAGCAGGCAGGGGGCGATGTATGTAACAAGCCCGATTTTTTGGTAACTCCAGAGATATTTTGAGTAACGCCGCAGACAATCAAAGGTTGATCAAAGACAAAAAGTTGATTTGCCCGAAATCTTCTTTCTCTTAACAACCGCATCCACACTAAGCCAAACCTCGGAACCAATCGTGATAACTTTTAGTTTTGTGTCTCTGTTTTAATTAATTTGGATCACGAACTCACCACTTCGGCCGTCACGACACGATGCTACGAACTGAGTGACACACTTCAAAATGTCACCAAATAGGCTGCGGGATTATCAGCGATCGCTACCGGCGTGTCGCTAACATTTCTACGGCTATTGTCTTCTTGGTAAGGACACGTTTATAGTGGAGCGGAATGTTTGCAGGCCACGCACTTGTGCGGTGTTGCAAGTGTCTATGGGCGACGGTAATCGCTTTCCATCATGGCGATCCGGTTGCTCATTTGCTCCCTATGACATGAAACAAAAAAGTGCAGCGTAGGCGAATTGTCAGCAAGCCTATGGTGGCCTCAATTATTACGATTAAAATCCAATATGTCACTCTCGCACTTATGTAGCTATTACCTACCGCTACAAATGCAATTCTATCACGGACTCTGAGGCATATTAAGATGTATCGTTTTAGTAAGTAACACATAGTTGGTTAACTTACTTATTTCAAGCCTACCGAACGTTGGCAATTATCTTTTTTGATTAGTGTGTACTTTATGAATGTAAACGGTGTTATCGGGAGTTCATTACCTAGAAAACCACGGTAGATATTATAATAAAACACCACCTTTCCAATAAGCTTATATATTTTCACCAATAGTATACATACACTTCGTAACTTACTACTACTGCACTAATGCACCAAATCACAGTCGTGGATTCACTGCCCGCTCCTACCAATGTCGGGGGTTTTTATCATTTCTCAAACCTACCCCTACCATCTAAATGTTAATGTTACCAGATTAAAAATACGGTTTTAAACGAAAATATGATTAACAATATATAAATAATTAATTTCAATAAGCTCTTTTAACACATTCTTGCAATAAACCTAACACTCGTCCATTCTGACAATGTGTGCGGCCTCGTACACGTATCAAGTGATAACTAAACCTAACACTAGGCCAAAGATTTATATAAATAATTTAGCAAAATATTGATAGTCTACTCAAACAATACAATATTAATTAATCTGAATATGACTCAAAGGAAAAAGTAAAAATTTATTCAATCAAACATTATCTGTTCATTAATATTATATGTCGCAACCGTAAACCAATCACTTCTTACGATCGTACATAAGTCAGTTGATCATTTCCTCAATCAATAGTCAGAACGTGAACCAATCAATTCTCACGCCTGACGCTGGTAGTCTCTGCCATGACGCGAACCATCATTTTCTCGCGCCTGGCATCGGTAGTCATCGTCAAGCCACGAACCAATCAATTCTCGTGCTTGACCTGAAACAAGAAAATGTGCATCTGTAGTCAATAATACGAGTTACATATTATAAATATGATAAACGTCTAGAGCTAAAGTTCATCGCTAGCACTGTCGTCGCCTTCGCTTTCATTAAGACTAAGCGCAGCAATATGAATCCAAGGCTGCATTCGATCGGAAGCCACGGTTGTAGCCTTTTTATTTTTTTGTTCCCAAAACCTTGTATTGGTTCTAACCTGTAACGATCATTTCCTAATACTTTCGCTACACGAAAGGGTCCTATATACGAAGGCTGGAGTTTCTTGCTTTTGCCATCATTCTCATAAGCAGTTTTCGTGATTTTCACTAAATCACCTTCTTTATAGACGCGTGCTGGTTTTCTACCCGCATCGTAATACCTTTTTTGTTTTTCTTGTTCCTCATCTATCCTATCTTTAACTTCGTCTCTTAGTGAAACCAAGTCAACAGGTTCTCGCGTTCTATCAGTAATTACATTAAGACTTGGGTTTACTTCGCTATTCATGGATGTGCCAAACATAACTTCGGCAGGGGTTCTACCTGTGGTCTTTTGCATGGTATTATTGAGACCCCACTGAATTTTCCCTAATTGGTTATCCCAGTTTCTTTCATGGTGCTGCAGATTTTGCGCCGTCAAGGAATTAAGAATGGTACGGTTGTATCGTTCTACTTGTCCGTTTGATTTAGGACTTGCCACGGCGTTTAAAATATGTTTCGTACCCTTGTCAGCGCAAAATCTTTTAAATACATGTGACGTGAAACAGCTGCCGCGATCACTTACTAGGCGGTCAGGTGTTCTAAATGTCGTGAAAATATCATCCAGGGCTCGTATTACGTTTATCGTCTTTGTGTTTCTTACGGGTCGGATAAATACAAACTTGGTAAACGAATCTACTACCACTAACAAATATGCATTTCCTCTCTTGGACTTCACAAAAGGCCCAAGGTGGTCGATATGTAATGTGTGGAATGGCACCTCCACTTTGGGTATAGGATGTAATAGCCCCTCGTGCGAATTAGAAGTTTTCTTGGCATATGCGCATTCAAGGCAAGCGCTCACATACTTTTTGACAAAGCGGGACATTTTTGCAAACCAATAATTCTTCTTAATTCGCTCGAGAGTCTTTTCCACCCCAAAATGACCAATGTTGTCGTGGTTAAGTCGACATATCTGCCACCTTGCACCCTTAGGAACTACCCAGCGAACATCATTTTTATCGCCACCTACGCATCTATACAATTTATTATCGCGGATGACATAATTGTCTTTGATGTACTGTAAACCCTCGGTGTCTAAGTTGCTATTCAAGATGTTACGAATCCTACATAATTCAGAGTCCCCTAGTTGAAGAGTGAGCAACCAATCTTCGTCACTGATAGCCAAAATTGAGGGGACTTGATCCAATTTTATCTCGTCTGATGTATCGATACTGACTGGATTCCGAGATAAAGCGTCAACGTGCGCCATTTTGGTACCGGGTCTATACTCAATGGAGCAGTGAAATTCTTGCAAAGATAACCACCATCGTGCTATTCGAGGGATGAGATCTCGCTTCAGAAATGTCGAGCGCAAAGCGCTGCAATCAGTGATGATTTTGAAGTTCATACCCAACAAGAACACTCTAAACTTTCGCAAACAAGAAATGACCGCCAATGTTTCCAATTCGTATGAATGGAAATTCTTTTCTTCTGGTGAGGTCTGGCGACTGTAGTAGGCCACTGGGCGGAAAGCTTCGTCTCCTTTTGAGCGCTGCAACAAAATACCGCCAACGCCTACCCTACTCGCGTCAGTGTGGAGCTCTGTCTCTGATGCTGGATTATAGATAGCTAACACCGGCCTGGCCTCTAAACAAGACTTTAATTTCACGAAAGCTTCCTCTTGAGCATCAGACCAATCCCAGGGAATGTCTTTTTTGAGCAACCTGCTGAGAGGATGGGCTATTTTTGCAAAGTTGTGAATAAATTTTCTAAAGTAGCTCACGAGACCGAGGAATTGACGTACACCATGTACATTCACTGGACGAGGAAAGTCACGAACACATACTATTATAGATGTATTTTTTAACTGTTTTTGTGTACAATAAAGCGTTTACTTACTTACTTACTTACTATTTTATTCTCACCGGGTCTGAACCCTGCTCCGCTTATCTCGTAGCCAAGGTAATCAATCCGACTTTCAAGAAAAGCACATTTCGATAAGTTTAAGGTCAAGTTTGCTTGTTCTAACATCTCAAGAACTTCTTTTAATCTAGATAGACATTCGTCAGGGTCTTTGCCAAAAATGAGAAGGTCATCAAGATAAACGGTGGCCTTGCTGAATCGAGCTGATCCAAGTATTTTATTCATCATGCGCTGGAACACAGCCGGCGCATTGGCGAGTCCAAAGGGCATCCGGTTAAATTCAAATTGCCCATCTGGAGTGACAAAGGAAGTGAGGTGTTTGCTCGATTCAGCAATTGGCACTTGATAATACCCGGATGCCAAATCCAGGGTAATGAAGCACGTCTGACCAGATAATCTAGCAATTTCGTCTTCTATGATTGGCATAGGGTATCTTTCCTTGACTGTAATTGAATTAAGCATCCTATAGTCAATGCACAATCTAAGTCTACCGTCCTTCTTCTTGACCAATATGATGGGGCTGGCGTATTCAGACACCGACTCTCTAATTATCCCTGCATCTAACATTTCATTAATCATCTCACGGACAGTGTCACGTTCATGGTGAGATAAACGATAAGGACGGTATACAACTGGACGTTGACTATTTAGCTCGATGTTCATATGAGTCACATCTGTACATCCTATCTCTTTTAGGGTGGAAGCAAAACAATGCTTAAACTGATCAAGCAAGTGATATAATTTTTGACGGTCACTATCACTAACACTATCCCCTGTTTTAATCTGGCTTCTATCTATAGGTTCGGAATGGAGAGGGCTACTTAACACGCAGGGCTCAGTAACTACTCTGTTCACTACATTAACCTTCTCGCCCCGGCTAATATTCGCGCCTTCCAGTACAACAACGGGTAAAGAACATGGTGTTAAAGTCACATTCAACTTGCCGTTGTTGACTGCATATATGCCACCACAGATCATGTACTGCTGGTTAGGTCTACCAACAATCCTATTACTTAGTAAGAAATTGCCACTAAACTGCGAATCCGTGCAGGCTTTCACTGTGGCGGCACCGTACAACTCGATGGTAGATCCTATCGTTACCTTCAACAAACTATCATTAGATATCCCTGAGCACGAGAATGGAATTTCATCACTGATATTGAGGAACTGCAGTTTGAGAGAATCCTTTAAGACGACAATGTGCCTCTGCTCCGTAAATGATTGCCCAACTAACAATGCCATTTCTAAGAGATCATCCCTAACGACTTTGCAGTTAACATCAGCTCTGACACCGTCGATGGTTAGCTGGACAGTTAGAGACCCTAACGACTGGACATAACCATTACCGAAACCCTTCATAGCAGTCGGAATTCCATCGTGCGTTAAGCCAAGGTTAGAAGCGACAGACTCTTTCAGAAGAGTTACCTCACTACCAAAATCCACGAAAGCAGTGACTAGCACCTCGCCAATTCTCACTTCCTTAATGAATTTAGAGTTCGGACTAGAGTTTGTTATACATTTAACGGCTTTGGGGTCATCACGTTTCTCCATCTTATTTCCGTGACTTCCGTTGCAATTTTCTGTCTTGTGACCAACTTTATTACATTTAGTGCATCTCAATATGGGTTTAGGGCATTGCAAATAGGGATGCCCTTTTTGCTTACAGTTAAAACAGAAGACAACACTCGGATTTGAGTTAGTTTTGTTATTAGTTTTCGAAAAGTTAGACACGTTATTCTGGTCGAAGTTAAACCTCGTTTTAAAACTAGGTTTATCCTGTAAAAGTCCTGAATCCTTGTGACTAATTAGAAATTGTAATAATTGGTCTGGGTGAGAACAGCGAAGCGCCAATGCACTGGATTTCGTAGTCCTATCACTAATCCCATGTATGATACAGTCTACGGCTCGTTTTCCATTAATATCACACTGGTTAAGCAAAGATAATTTCTCATAGTAGTAAACTTCTATACCTTCGTTAGGCTTACTTTTCCTTTTGAGCATATCTTCTAACATTTGGCCATAGTTTTGTTTGAAGGGGAATGCCTCGGTAAGTTTAGTCTGCCACTCTTCCCATGAAAATAAAATGGTATTCAACCCCTCGTACCAAACTTTGGCCAAACCTTTTAATTTTTGCATCGCAAAGTGTACTGTTGTTTTGTCATCCCAGCCGTAAACAGTTGCACACTCGTTTACTTTTCTGAGCCAAATATCAACCTTTTGATTTTTGGATGAAGGATCAAAATCGGGCAGAATGTTTTTATGATCTATACTTTTAAAGGCAGGTGCAGCAGTTGTTGACGGTTGGGATGACTTGTGATCTTTTAAATTATTTAAAATGCTAATAACGTCTTTAAGTGAGAAAGAAGGGCTACGTGACCTTTTCCTTCCGGTATCCGGTGCGTGCTCACGATGGCGGCTGCGGCGACTGGACTCAGGAGTGTGTCGACTGCGCCCTCTGCTGTGGCGGCTACCCTCGGCGCTGTGGCGGCTGCGCTCCCGGCTCTGCTCCGGGCTGCGCTCCTGGCTCCTCTCCCGGGTCCGTTCCCGGATGCGACGATTGCCCTCAGGACTGCGAAGGCGGCGCTCTTCGGTACGGCGGCTGGGCTCCCTGCTGCGCTCTCTGATACGGCGGCTGGGCTCCCTGCTGCGCTCTCTGATGTGGCGGCTGGGCTCCCTGCTGCGCTCTCTGATGCGGCGGCTGGGCTCCCTGCTGCGCTCTCTGATGCGGCGGCTGGGCTCCCCGCTGCGCTCTCTGAGGAGACGGCTGCTCTCTGGACTGCGGCGGCTGTCCCTCAGACTGCTTCTGCTACGCTCCGCGCCGCGCCGTCTGCTCGGCTCATCTCGGGGGCTGTGTCCGGAGCTGGCATAAGTGTGCTCTTTACTGCGGCTTATCGTCTTAGGGTCGAGGCACGGACTTCGACTTCGGCTATTTGGTTCCCCTTGGAGAGGGGAAACAAGTTGGCAATCGTCCTTGTTATTGTCTCTATCACCATCCTTAGATTCGTCCATTGTACCTCAAAACACACGAAAACAAAAAGGGTTAATTCATTAAAATAAATGACATACCTATATTATATGATGTATTAATTAGGTACATTGGAGTTTTATTAATATACCTTTAGGGAACCTTCTACCTATAAACGTGAAACCATATGCTTTACGAGGGTATTTATATTAGTATAGGTTAGCTACGCAACAACGTATTATTAAAATGACTGTTTTCATTAAAAATAAAGTACGTCTATTAAATATTGTAATTCTCTTAATGATTAAGATGTTGACAATAGTTTATGCGAAACTTTGTTTAAAATCCCAAAAAAATCTTTGAAGGGTCGAAATACAGGCTGCAGGTAGACTTAAAAGTATTACCAGTACCTATGCTATCGTTAATCACGTTCATGGTTAATCCAAACAATGTAACAAAAACTAATATTTGACTATACGTTGCCAGTGCTACACATGCTAAGGATGTTTGGTTGGAAATTATTTAATTACGTGCCAAGATAAAGTGGAAAAGCCGAAGGCAAATGTTTAATGTGATATTAGGGAATAGGAAAAGAAAATGTTTCAATATGAGGAATAATAATCAATATGAGGGTAGGCAAAAAATCCTTTGTCTGAATGATTTCGGTAAAAAAATTATGAATTATCTAATCCATTCAAGCGGCTTGCAAGCATCAGTTATTAATTTTGAGCACTTTGGTTATTAAAAAGCTATTAGGGTTCTAACGGTCAAACATGGTTAAATCCAGGGAGTGCCCTAGCAAGATAGCCATGTTTGATTAACCATATAAACCTCCGGAATTACTCCGTTACGGCAAATACAGTTTGTTTAAAGTATACTAGGGTTACAAATGTCAAACATGGTTAAATCCAGGGAGTGCCCTAGCAAGATAGCCATGTTTGATTAACCATATAAACCTCCGGAATTACTCCGTTACGGCAAATACAGTTTAATTTAATATTTCTTTACTAAGGATATGAACGTCAAATGTGTTGAAATCCAGGGAGTACCCTGGCGAAATAAACACGTTTGACCAACTGTATAAACCTCCGGACTTTCTCCGTTACGGTAAATACAGTTTGTTCGAGAATTGTACCAGCAAAACTATTTATTTAAAGCAAGCACTATCTATCAAAGAAAACGAAAATATAGGACAGAGAATGATAAAAAATAATGCGTACCTTCTGTGGACGTATCTATCCCACTTTCTGAAGTATAATAAAACACCACCTTTCCAATAAGCTTATATATTTTCACCAATAGTATACATACACTTCGTAACTTACTACTACTGCACTAATGCACCAAATCACAGTCGTGGATTCACTGCCCGCTCCTACCAATGTCGGGGGTTTTTATCATTTCTCAAACCTACCCCTACCATCTAAATGTTAATGTTACCAGATTAAAAATACGGTTTTAAACGAAAATATGATTAACAATATATAAATAATTAATTTCAATAAGCTCTTTTAACACATTCTTGCAATAAACCTAACAATATAAAGTTCAGCCAATAAGTTTTGCATTTGCATTGTCTTAAACTTATCGGACAGGAATCTAGAAAACAAACATAATATAATAAACATATTAATGTTTCTGTTTACTACGTTGGACTTCAATCCAGTTTATGGTTTCGGTGCTCTAATCGGTAGGACGCCCATGCTGGTCCGGGAAGCCGTTGCAAACGCAGTTCAAACCTCGTCCGAAGCATATTAAAAAAAAAAACGCTTAAATATAAGTTACAAATACGCAATAAAGTGTGAATTCATAACTATTTATTGGCAGCTAAAATATAGATGATCTATCTAATCACCTAACTCTCAGTCTTAGTCCAGTTGTCATACAATATTGTCCGTCGTTCTTTATTTTTTGTAAATATCGTCAAGTTTCTAGCAGCTATGCTCCATTATGAGACGTCTCCTGGCTTCAATTTGGTTCTCATCTGGGAATTAACGCTAGTTCATTTGTTGGGGCATGAACCCACTGATAACATCACAAAACACGATTTGATTTATACCTTTCGCAAAGCCGGTATTAGGCAGGTTTAACAGATGGGCTTTGTTAAAGAGACAATTGGCATGTGAAGATATTTTGAACCGACTTAAAAAAACAGAAGGTTCTCAGATTATCGGTATGTTTATATTTTGGATGAACTTGAATAGAGAAAACTCTAATAGATTAACCAGGGTAGGTAATTAATTCGATGTTCCATACGGAATGTCGCAAATATGTTTACTAAAGTAAATAATGTGTTCAATTGTTCTTTGTAAATGACATTTAAGGCTGCTCAATTAGCAAAAATCGGGTTATCATATCATGCCCGTGGCTAGGTATGAAAATGGGTAGGTAGGTATATCTCAATTCAAATTGAATCGGTAGCAGTTGATCAACTTCAATATATTACCTAGTAAAAGTCGTATTACGCCAATTTATGTTTAGAACATTTGTTCGCTTTACAGAAAAAAAAACAATGTTGAGTAGATATCGTGTTTGACTATACTAGACGTGCTTCAACAAATTCAGTCATCGTGTGAGAATTAAGCCTATCGCAACATTTGCAGCTCACAGCTAGTCACCAGTGTTGTAACGTTCCAATTAGGTGCTCATTTGTGTCATTCGTGCATTGTAAGCCATTCATTCGATGGGAACAAAGTCGAATTGTATTTACGTTGTTCGGAAATTAGGCTCGGACCTCGCGTGACAGCCGTCGGTACAATTTTAATTGTATTACTATTTAACTCGAACCATTCAATAGATTCAATCGGACGCCCCGATTATCATAGTACACACCCATCGAAGTAAGCCGGGCGGACAATAGACACCGAATGCCATAACATCATCAAACAGTTTCAAAATCTGATCCTATGCATAACGAATCGAGTTGATAAATAGTTTGAATTAACGATTTAATGCGGGTCACCCACAGTATAGTGACTCGGCGGGAATTGTAATGATAATTGAACTGGCAAACACCAATGCTGGACTATCGGTTATGGCTATGACTTGCGATATTGTACTGTGATTGTTTTTTTGTGCTTGTCTCCCGACACAATCTTTAGCGTTCTGATTAACTCTGGACTATACCGCTGTGCGTTATTGTTTCAAATAACAAGGGTTTTCAAATTGATTTTGAAAATGGAATTAATAGTGATCTTCTTTCTTTTTTAACACGATTTAAAAAATTAAATGTGAAACGCAATCGAAAGGAACAGACGCTCATAGTAACAGGATTATTTTTGAATCAACTATCATAAGCACCATAGCATTAAGTATATTATTTATATCATAAAAGGGCTACACACTAGTATACGGGCTACTTTACAGATCTTCGGATTACAAAAACGGAACTATACAAAAAAAAATTGCATCCCACTTCTGACATCATCCTCTATGATCGCTTTTACTCGACTTTGTAAAGCAAAACTTTACCATAACCTGTAGGCAAGATATTTAATTAAATATTGGTAAACGAGAAAACAATGCCGTTTATTTTAATATAGATTAACGACCAATGACTTGACACCCTGCTTGCGATGCGACGGGCCGGTTATGGCCGAACTACTACTTATCTACACTCCTTTATCACCAATTCAATCGAAAATATAACTTGTGCCTGTGATATAAAAGATATCAATAAAGATACGAAAAGCAGTTAACTTTGTAAAAAGATTATTTTAGTACATTCACCGCATTAAAATTAGTTCTAAATGCATTATTAATATGAAATACTGCCAGCCTCCCTATGTTATAGATTATTGGTTTTCGTTCATTGTTATGTAGATTTCGTTTTAAGATTTATTTGTTTTTTACGATATGTATCTTTAGTTAAGCCCACAGCACAGCGTTTTGAATTAAATTTAACGATAAATAACATGCTCGTAACGTGTCACATGTGACTAGAAAATGTATATTTTTAAGTTCGTAGACTACCTACTACTACTTAATTCAATGATTGGAGTGAAATACATACTTAAATTCGTAGATATGTTTTGCTCACTGCAATCATATCATTTGTGATGACTGTATTTTATTGGTTTATTTATTTATTAGGAACTGAACATTTTTTTCTTACTGGTTAAACAATTGTCCCACAAAAACCAGTGGTTGGTTTGACTGTGGGTCACTTTAGATAATCTCTTTTTTGTGATATGATATACGTTTGCAAAATATGTTCATATATTGCGGCACTAGTGTAAATGAGAATAATTACAACATTCTTTTGAATTTATTCTTGTTAAGCTGTCGTCTTATTTCCTCCGGCTTGTTTGTGTAAAGTGCGACGCGATTGGTTGTTCACCGAGATTGACAGACGCGTGCGCACTATGCCTGACCCGTGCCGATTTTGTCCTAACAAAACCAGGAGGCGTAGCTGTTACACTGGTGGGCGCTGATAATTAAGCTATTAACGTAGCTCGCGATACTTAGTGTGCCAGTGTATTTTGCTAGGGCAACTCCACTTTTTGCCGTGTTAGGATTCGGATGTACGAATATTAAAACATTGTGTTTCCATTGTGTATGCAATACCATTGTTTTTTGTTGTACAGCCACTTAAATGTATCATGCACTTTTAATTTCTTTAAGGAGATAAAACACATCAATAAATTACGTCAAATGCTGCATTGTTGCTATTCGGTTTGGGCACTTTTACGATTGAAGGGAATATTGTCTTGTTTTTTCATCCGTGCATTGTGCAACTCGTTACAGTAATATTTTAGTTTTACCGACGACTTTTAGTAAGTTAAAGCAGAATAATAAATAATGTAACGTTAAGTCAACGTTAACCTACTCACTTTTAGCATTTCTACCCACTTTTAGAAGTCTATATCTATACTCATCTGTCTGTCTGTCAGAACATTTCTTTTTTCAGACACGCATGGAGTTATCAAGCTGAAATTAATTTTATATACTAAGGTCTGCTACCCCTTATATTAGCCAAAAAATCAAACTTGTAAGTCAACGTATTAAAAACATACGAGCCGGTATGCTGCCTTGTTAACGCTGGCAAGGAAATCAAAACCTATGTAATATACCTGGGTACTTCCTATTGACCTAGACCTAGAATTATGAAATTTGGCGAGAAGCAACATCATATTATAGCACTAGTAAATAAAAAGGTCCGAAAACTATCAATTTGCAGTTACATTACAATAAATATATCTTAATGTTATTACAAACTTATTGATTTATTTAAACTCAGCTGATTTAAACTGACCTTTATACAACAGACAACAGACGCAGTTTACCAGCGGCAAAGTTAAGTTTGTCGCTCAGTACAGTTTTTCTTTTCGTTACAGAAATATGCAGTGCTGTCATAGTTTGTACGGAATCCTCGGCGCGCGAGTTTGTGTCGCACTTGACGAATTTTATTCAAATCTGTTTTCCCTGTATTAAATGTTAATAGTTGGAATGTAGTTTCAATACAACTCTCAGCTGATTGTTTTAATTGCTTGGAGCAGGATCGCCGTGTCAGGGGTCAACTGACGATCCTGATTCGTGATTAAAGCTTTGTACACTGTTGTTATATCGGTACATGCTTGATTGGTCAACTTTAAGTAATTATCGTCTTTCTAGAAATTTCTAAAGTGAATGAGACGGGCCAGCAAATCTTGCCGCGACTTGTCGCGTGACTCAGCGTCACCTACCTTGTTCGCACGGTATTGACATGAAAGACGTGACAGGTAGCATTTGTCGCGCGACATAGAGTTGCGTGGCACAGTTCTAGCATAAATGCTGTGCTGGACACATAGAAGTGTCTGAAACATGAACAATGAACATTAAGCATAGATAGCGAGATATGCAAAACCTAAATAGTGTGCTGAACTGACTGATTACTGATTACTGTTTTTTTATCCTAATTGGATCCGAACCAGACTATAATTCGTTGCCGGACTCTTATTTTCGCACAAAGAAATTAAAGGTATACTCTTTGGATATTCAGCTATCCCTAGCTAGACAACTTTCGGCGTGATAAGCGGAAAAACATTTTTTACCCAGCAGATGGCGTTGTAGAGCGCTGGTGGCTGGCGCCGCGTGGATATAAATCCTGCATCGCACTGTTAAGTTATTTTTCTTAAATGACCTCTGCAGATATAAGTGATTTTCAATACTATTTAAGGATTTTCTCGTAGTACCTATAGAAATATGTCTCTCGAAAGGTTTAATAAACAGACGAACGGAACTATGAGAACGATCGTTTCATTCGTTTTCGGTATTTCAATCTTTAGCTTTGTACTTAAAAATCACTTTAAAAATATCAAGGTGTATGTTAAACTTGTAGGGCCTTTAACAATCATTTTGGTAAGAAAATATTTTTTGTTTACATTTCATTGCACCGATATTTAATAATAAAGTCATGGAGAAATAACAAACTCATAATTTCTCGACAATAATGCCGAGGGACGAGAATAATTCCCGCCCACATTTTTAATAAGTGCTGTTTAAGAGTCTTGATAAAAGAAATGTCGTCGGACAAGAGAAGGAATCGAATAAAATAAACATTATATGACAGCTAGTGTGAGGTGAACGAATCTTTAATTTAATTTGTTTAAGTAGAACTTATGCAGGAAAATTAGTGTTCTGAGATAATATAATTGCAAACACTTTCAAATATTAATAGTTAGGGGGAGATTGTCCGCCTGGAATGAAGCAAACAGAAAGAAGAAAAATAAAGTAGTAAAAGGTTTAAAGGTAAAATAGGTATAAGGTTTTTGAAATACATGACTTCAAAGCTACCACGCAAATTTGATGTTTTACAAGCTTTTTTTATGTATGAACTTTTACTACCTAATAAAATCTTGCAAGTAAGATTTGAACCACTTTCCGGTGACCGAATGAGCTAAAGTTTAATGTACCTACGTAACTTCGATAACAATACAATAATATGATATTAAAATATCAGGACTCTGGTCGTGTGATGGAGCCGAAAGGCGGTCATAGGAACGCTATGTCATAGGGGGCAAACGAGCAAACGTATCGCCTGATGGAAAGCGATAACCGTCGCCCATAAACACCTGCAACACCAGAGGAGTCACAAGTGCTTGCCTACCCGGAGGACGAAGATAGAATGCCTCTATGCTAGTAATTTCACCGGCTATCTTACCCCCACACCGGAACACAACAATGCGAACACAATCACGATGCAATCCTACCAAGTTTGGGCTCTTTAGAACCATCTCGGTGAGCAGTTAGCGGGTGTTCAAATAAGAATAGAGTTGGCAAAAATTTCAATTGTTTTCGCAATCCTCATAAATCATCAAAACAATAAGTGTACAACAGCCGTGTATACCTAGTTAAACTCACTATTTCACGGCCAAAATGGTAAATGAGTAATTTTTTCATACATTACGTCGTCACGGTATCGTGACCATTTATTTGTATCCTTTTTCCCTTTTTGGCCCGTAGAAATGTCGAACTTTAATACCTGACTCTTGGAACACTCTTAGTGTCAGTAGTTCGGCCCATGAAAATTGATATCTATAAATGACAGGAACGATTTTCATTCTTAAAAAAAAAATACGACATTCCTAAAGTCGTAATTCTGAACTTTAAAATCACAGAAAACTAGAAAAGCTATGCTGCCGAGGCATAACGGCCCAGCCCCGATTTCGGCGGCGAGGAGCGACCATATGAGTGAGCAAGTCACCGCGGTCGGACCTTTCACTCCCACCTATAGCCGTCGCCCGCCGCTGCCGCTTGCCGCTGAAGTCGTGGCCGGGCCGTAAGAACATCTTTATTTGCCTATATGACTCATTCAATCTATGCGTTTATTTGATTCGAAGCCAGCGTTCTCAGACCGCACTACTAATGTACAAAATATTGTAATGTTATTATTATTCCGGATGATAACCGCAGCTTTTCAATACGAGATAAAATAATTTCAAAGGCAATGTGTGACCACGACTCAGATTATCTCCGAGGTAGATAAGGTGCGTTCGATTATGAACGTCTTAAACGTAAAGGTGTGTGCACGTTGTAGTTACTAATTTTTGCTGTGTTTACTGTTATTTTGTTTTATAATAAACATATTACCATACTGAGCAGCGGCGAGGCGGCCATAGAACCCGAATCGCACCAGATTGAGCGTTTAAGAGCCCTTAACTCTATGCTTTTAGAAAAGGAGCAAACCGATTGTGATCTGGCTTGCCTAGAGATTTCCTTGACGACACGCCACTGACTGCTAATAAGCATGAGTAGTAGAGTAGTAATAATTAAATTTATTTGTAGTATACTGTTTTAAATAGAGAATTGGTTTAAATAGAGAAGTGGAAGGTAATTATATCAGGATCGTGTTAAACATCATCAGTCACATTTGCGTAATTAAATATTTATTTTGCGTTGTTAATAATAAAATCCAAAATGGGTAATAAAAATAGGTACATCTTTTATATTTGGTACTTAGTAGATTTAAAGTGAATGTTACTGCTTGTTATTTAATTTAATCTTACTTGATCAAACTAACTCACTTGTACGTTCCTATTCTTACATGATATCATCATCAATTGGCTACATCATCTGTTATTGATGTTTGTTGCGGCACTTTTTGTGTTGGTGCGGGTTTCATCATCGCTCTTGATGAAGCGGAATCATTTCTCGCCCAGCATTTCTTGCCACATTGATCGCACACAAAACGCAGAAGGTAGTAGAGAACCGACGACTGAACACTACACTTGATATAGGAATTAGGGAGTGAACAAAAATGCATGAGGAGCACGCACCTTTACTTTGATGAAATGGGTCGATGGAAATGTTGAGGCTCTTATAATTTGTACGGAACGCAGTTCTGTAACTTAGATTTGACCACAAAAATCAATAGACAGAATACACGTTTTGTACCTCATCTGTTGCGTGATTCACAATCCTAGCTGGCACCACCAGCAAGTCGATGCAACAAATACATCTTAATTTTCAATTTTACCTAAATTTAACTTATACAATTAAAAGCTGGAATTAGGTACACAGCTGAGGGTACAGATCATTATGTATGTATATGTACACACATAACTACATTAGTAATGTTTCCACAGACTCACCATGAAAAAGATACATAAATAGTAGGAACTAGCTTGTCTCTTTTAGGCCGGGACCTCTGGAAACTTCAGCCTTGTCCTACTGCTGGAATCATTCTAAAATAGTTTTTTAAAACATGCACTAAGTTGTAAATTGTCAATACATATTGAGATAATATATGAAGAAAAATTAACATTTTAAGGACTGGTTAGATGAGTAGGAAAATGGTGTGTTACGTGTTTATTACGTTATGTGTTCAAACCACATTTATTGACTGTTAAACAGGAAACACGCGTATATAGCGTTACTTTCTAGAAAGTAAAGCTGTAAAAATAATTGACTAGAAACATAGAAATGAACACCACTACAAAGTAACCGTATTCAAATTTGCATTCAATTATTGACCAGATGGCTACTACTGAATATCGAGGATTGCCAATACGTGATCATTGTAAAGCTTTCTAAAGATAGTCGTAAAAATAATCTAATCTATTTATCGAGTTAACACTTGACTTCTAAACATAGAGAAAACAAGATTGTCACAATACTGAAACTTGCATTAATTTATGGGCTAAAGAACATAATCTTCAAATTGATACTTAAATCCTTACTTTGTAGCAAAAACATAGGACTCTCTACATTATTCCTACTATTTTACACGCTTTCATAATCCGGGTTCAGATCGTTGAAAGGTTAATTGTAATACCTTATTACGCCAAACCATATCGGTTTTCAACGCGTGAATGTGTAATTAGACAATTAAATCTATTTATTACCGTTTTGCATACAATGTTGCATGGTAATATGGACGCGCTGTGGGGACCACCCGCGGATCTGAACTAGACAAAATACGCTTAATTCATTGCGAATGTAGTTCGTGCAATCTGGAAGTGGCATTTGTACCTCAGCCATAATATTTGCCATATTTATTAGAGCGTACCAACTCAAAAAGTATCAATAGTATATCGCTTACAAAGCTTCTGGCTGTTCTCTTAAACAGTAGTAGCTTTGTAGTTACCGACTAATGATAAAAATTAAAGACTATTGGGGCCGTAACTGTACAAAACACGTAATTTTCAGACATATTTTGCGTACGGACGTTTGACCGTTTTTTGAGAAAATAAGCTTAACATCAAATCTACTTACTCGTTTCATCTCATCAAAAATATGTCGTTAGTTTTTGAAAGAACATTAAAATCCTGTCTAATCGTTTCAACTTAGTAAAAATATGTCGTTCTTTAATCTAAATAATATATTAGATCTCAAAATTTAAACTTAAAAAAACAAGGAATACGTCCTAAACATTCCATAAATCGTATAATATTTATACGCAGTTAAGTACCATCTCGAAGGTACAATTTAATTAATAATAGATTTGGACACATCTAGACTTGCTAGCTCGTTGTTTGGTAGCTGCCTTATTAGTGAAATTGGCCTTACATTTGTACAAAACCGTGTAACTAACATACCTACATTTCTACATTCTAATAAATATAATATGATTATACCGTAGTATATGCACTAAAGAGAAATGCTGATTAAATTACAGAAATATGTTCAATCTCGTGTGGGCAAATTCAATTATTAGTTTATTTCTGACCATGATGCAGGCAGTGAAAGGGCTCGTTTCCGCGTGATATTGCTCCGAAACTGCTACTGCGACTTCACTGTCCGTCCGACAGACAGACGTCTGTCACAGGCTGTATCTCATGAACCGTGCCAGACAGTTGAAATTTTCACAGATGATCTATTTCTATTGCCGCTCTAGCAAACGATACTAAAGTGGGTTTTTTTTATTTGATGGTACGAAGGGTTCGTCCTACGCGAGTCCAACTCGCACTTGGCCGGTTTTTTTTTTTTAATTAGTAAACAATTTTGAAATTGTCTTTTTCACCGAGATAAATAGGTATTGTCAATTTCGATATTTTCCAAAATAGCTATTCTTATTACTAAAGAGTAAATGCTAAGCTATATTATTTCCTTAATTTGTAGATGTCACTTTATTCACCAAATAGCATAAAGCGGTTAAACCGGGAGGAAATATCGCATAATACCCGAGTCCTGATACCTGAAATGTGACCAATTTTCACCCAATTGAAATCCGTTTCGTAAAAAAAAATGCACTTATTTAAACAATAATACACCCATAAAAAATAGTACCCAAAACCTTTTAAAGTATAGTGCTGTTACAGCACGCAGCACGGTCACGTGTGCCACATCCGAGCTGACCCGGGGTCGTCTCTCGCCGCATCATAATTACCAGTGAAATAACCTGATTGTGATCACCGTACTCACACACTAGCGCTTTATATTTGCTGGGCTAGTGATGCTCAAACTTTTACGACTTAAACTTACCTACCATGTGTGACTCTATTAAATTATCACACTATTATTATAAAGGCGAAAGTTTGAGAGTGTGTTTACATAAATGTTTGTTACTTACAGGCTCACATGGCGGGACCAATTTTGATAAATTTGGGATGAAGGTAGCTGACAACTTGGCTGATTAACACATAGACTACTTTTTCAACCCGAAAAAACTTGTTCCCGCGGGATGAGCGCGTAACACCGCGCGACGCTGCTAGTATAATAATAATTTACGATAATTTTACAACGCTTATGCGCAAGAAAATGCGGTCCTTGCATTGTTTAGAGTTAAGTGAACAGTTTTAAGTTTCATACATATACTAGGTAACATCAGAATAAGATTTACTAACACTTTTTGGATGTAAAACGTCTGCAATGAATATTTATTTATTTTTAATTTTATATAATATTATGTCGTAAGCAAAGTGTTAAATAAGTCATTCAATTAATTGACTAGGCCGTCACAGTACACACGCAGCATGGTCACGTGTGTACAACATCCGAGCTGACCTTTTTTATGTAAAGCTTGTGAATTAATAAATCCTAAGTATTATGTCCGTTAGGTTTTAGTTTTTGTATCCAAAATAAATAAAGTAAACATCGCGACTCACTTTTAAATTAAAACCATATCGGAAAAAACGTCTCGTCATTCAAAATATTTTATAGGTATGTTATGTACGCCGTCCGCTAACTGGCCGATGTACAAACAAATTAAATTGATGAAAAATCTTCTCAATGAACTTGAACAACCATCAACATTACACGTTGAGGGAGTCGCAAACGAAGTTGCATCAACACTACACAAGAATAAAAACGTCAAGCAAAGTTTGAGAGCCTCAAAAGACAACAATGAGCGTACTTACACCGCCATACTTGTTGTGATCACAGCTACATACCGGCGCATCTCCACCATTTTGTCTAACCGCCCGTTAAATAGCCGCAGCCATCGATACATCAATCAAACAAACAAACACGTATCATTTGAGAATCATTCCTTTTTTTCGCTTCAATTAGATCTTTTGTGGAGTCCGTACAAAACGGACATAAGTCTGAAATAAAATTTAATGCGTCGTTAAACATCTCTTAAGTTTGGTATCTATTGTTGTTTTGACTATTGTGTGAAGTGAAACTGTGTGAATGGTGCGAGACTAAATACGAGGCCTAATATACGCTTCACGATTTTACTATAATTGATAATAATATGAGTTTTCTTTATGCGTTATGTGAAATTCGCTCTGGGCCTAAATTTGACGTTTCTAATGACGAAGAATTGCTTATACTTATATGTTTACTACAGTGGCGAGGGGTAAAACCAAAACAATAGACAACCTTTTCTAAAGTATGCAAGCTGGTGGAAATTAGCTTCTATGAAGGCCACGTTGTTGATCTACTATAGCCATATGTTCTATTTAATTTTAAATGGCAACTTGTCAAAGTCACTTTAATAAAGGGACAATCGATCTTACTCAAGTCGACCTAGTCCCAAACTAAGCAACAGTTGTACTACGATATATATAAATACATACTAGCTCTATCAAAATCGATTCAGCGGTTTAAGCGTGAAGAGGTAACAGACAGACAGACACACTTTCGCATTTATAATACTAGCTGTGCCCCGCGGTGTTACCCCGGTCATCCCACGGGAACACTAAATTTATTCGGGATGAAAAGTATCATATGTCCCGGGTCTCAAACTATCTCCATACCAAATTTCATCTAAGTCGGTTCAACGGTTGAAGCGTGAAGAGGTAACAGACAGACAGACACACTTTCGCATTTATAATATTAGTATGGATTAGTATGGATATGTATGACATTCACGACCCAGGATGGATGGACCCATGATCGAGTTCATCGCACAAATATTTCTCCTTGCCGGGATTTGAACCCAGTCAGTAGGCAACTTAATGCGCCAATCTTTATGTTCTATCAGCTTAGATGCAGATTTTTGCGTAATCAGTGTGGTTGATGGTGATATTAAGTTCTTTGGAATTGAACACGTTTTTACGGTTCACTTTGCATTAATTGCATCTATACTCGTATAATAACTTATGAAACTTGCCAGTAAAGTGGTTTTTGTTAACAAGAAAACCAGTCATCTTTCTTCACATTTAAATCTCGCCAATACAATAAAACGAATTAAATTATAAATTCGATTAGCCAAGTTCATCGACATTTGACAAAGCAGTAAAAACATCCAATTCAAATCATAATTAAGTCTCATCTATTAGACACACTTTATTGGCGAATATCGTCTCATTTGAGTTGTTTGATTTTACGAGTCACATGTCGGTCACTTTAATTGATCATTCAACGTGGTTCGGTCCGAATGGGAAATGTTTAAAATCAGACACTTAATCAATTTAGTGATCACAGTGGGAGCGCTCAATCATACCATTCAGTTTTGGGCCATAGAATACTGAAGATGAGACTTTACTATATACCTACATGCAAAAATGGAACAAATGGTTTTTCGATGTATTTTTTTTTTATTTTGGATGTATTTTGTTAATAAAGAGTACAATATCTGAAATGCACGTGTCTAGTGGCTCCAATAAAAGGATCGACACAATTAATAAATGATAAAATACAAACAACATCCTTCTTGTAATCGCATATTTATCCATTGATACAAAGATCAAAGCACAAAGAAAAATTTTAACGCGTAACCTGGCAGAAGAGACCGGGAATCGAACCCGGTACGTCTGGATTACCGGTCCTACGTGTTCACTAACCTCTCTACCACCCTAACGCCAGATAACCTTTCAAATTTTTCCTTAAGCTTTTGTGTGTCAGTCTTTGCGTTGTATATTTAAAAGGGTTTAAAACCTTAGCGACCTCTATGTGAATACCAATATGTGAGAGGTAAACTGGTAATCCAGAGGTACCGGGTTCGATTTTCGGTCTCTTCCGCCAGGTTTCGCATTTCAATTTTTCTTTGTTAATTAGTGATATTATTGTTGAGGTTCAATAGAAAAAAAAATTATATAGCAACATTAAAAACAACGAGACATTACACGTTTCATAAATTTACTCGCATAGGTATTTGTTAAAACGCCACCATTGCAGACCCGCAGGTGACAGTTGCAATGCAATAAGGGGAAAACATATTAAATCAAAATTGTTTTAAGCTAGTTAATAGTTTGCAAATAAGCTTAGGGAAAGCATAGACATGCAAACTGCAACCTTAATTAGTAATTTATAGTCTGTATCATGGCAAAAATGAAGAATACCTAATTGCTATGCATTATTATCGGTAATTAACTTGTAAATAAACTGTGTGAGTATTTCAAAAAATCGCGCGTCTGCCACTTGACACCATCTCTACCTAATTCCACATCTGCACCCACACTGTGCGTTGCCTCACAATTCGTCAGCAACCGTCTGTGAGCAATCTTTAGCCGATTGGGCGCGCCCTTATCTCCCGTTTATGGTAACATCTTAAAAAGATTTATGATTACCCACGCCAGGATCCAGCCACAGACACTTTAAAATAAATGACAAGGAGTCACTTCCAATTGTGATGGAAATGCTTTCTGCAGTAAAATTAAACGATAACCCTGTCGTTTAGAGAGATTTAAATGGCTTAGGAGATTTTATTGGGACGCTGGGTCGTGATCCTGTCCCATTTTATGTGCCCCACCTGAGAGGCTGTTGTTATGAAAATGTTCCTTTGAATCGCGTAATAGTTTAGGTCATGGTTTGATGTAAATGAATTGTAGTTAAATATAAAATAAGTTTCGTCTTAATCTCTTTGAAAATGTTATTTATTTATTTCGTCTTTATTGCACAAAAGGAATTATCGTACAACATGAGGCCTGTACCTAATGCTCAAAATATCTTTAATCAACCGGAATAAACCGGATTCAAGAAATTTGTCGCAATAAAAAAATAATATTATACTAACACAATTTACTTATGAGCGCGCATTAGATCTTTGCTTATGTAGTGTATGTATTTGTATGCAGCATCTATTGCTGAGAAATTAGTCTTCATTTTTCGACGCCTTTTTAGTTTATCCACCTCAGAAAACTACTAAACTGCATAAACCAGAATTGTAAGACATTTAATTTTGATAGACCAGTAATTTTTCTCAACTGAGCTAATCGGGAATCGAAACCGGGACATATTGTATAAAATGCAATCACCAGCAACCACTTCAATCAGTTGGTAACATTCAAATGTATGTATAAATTCTTACTCACGCAATGCAAGTGTAGATAATTCAATCAAGTATCACTGATTATGCAAGAAGATTGACTAATTGGTACTCTGCTTAGTTATCTGTACACCTGGTAGGTATAGATAGCGGCATCGTGGGCGGGAGACCTCGGGTCAAACGAATTCATAGTTAAAAACCCGATCAAATGACGTCATATTTTAACACGCCTCGAAATTTCCGGTTGGGCCACGAGATAAGCGGCTGTCGTGTTTCGGAAACCAGACTACAAAAAGATTACTCCGATGTTCAAAATTCGAACGTCGCATCATGCTGTTGCAAATATTATTTGACAAGAGTTCGAAAATAATGGCACGGTACAAATTTCACATTTCAAACTTCGGAGCAGCCCTTACAAGCCGATTCCTTCTGCCAACACTCAATTACCTTGCACAACTCCACCACCACGCCACTATTTGACGCGTGATATTTTGTCCATCTCTCTCCTACAAACTCAGTGCGAGAAAGACGGGTAACACTATATAGCACAACAAGTGGAATGGCTACATTTGCGCTTGCCAGCCAGATGCTGAATAAACTCCCTGTTGTTTTACGTGTTGTATTTATGTTTATATATAAGGGTTCAGAATCCTGTACACAGGATTTTGAAAGAGTTAAATTAAAACCAACAAGTTGCGGAATTTCTGTCTTGACCAAAATTACTCGAGCGTAGCAGAAGTAAATTATAATTTATGGGAGAAATATGAATGCAACATTTTCATTGTCGGGATAACAACTTGTCATTTTGACTACAATCTCGATTAACATCAATCATTAATTCATTACCAGAGTAGGTATTACTCGTATAATAGGACCGTAATTATACGCTTATTAACGGGTATTTCTATTATAATCAACCCAAACCAAGGTATGTATAATACAAACATCTATAAGAAAAATAGGAAAAAAATCAGCCACACACTACATTGTAGTTTCTATAAAACTAAAACAAATTCTAAACCCGCCATTTTCGTGGCCTCGCCTATCTAGTAATGATCGAACGTTGATTTAACACGCTTGTTAATTTTGTATGGACGTACGACGTATATATATTGAAATAAAAACTTTATGTTAATGTCACTCACGCCTCTAAAGTGTCTCTCATGAAATTTGAAGAAAATAGTATTAATTATAATGTAACTAATGGATCAACAAAATGTACTATTTAAAATAACTAACAAAGGTTACTATTTTTCGGGCAGCTAACATAAAAATAACCTAGAGAGTAGATACCAAGGAATTTAGCAGCCAAGTTATTATTTTTGTAGGTTACACTTCTTTTATTTTTTTTAGGTGCCCAGTTAAATGCCGAATAACTTGGGTCTGAAATGAACAACTTAACAATAAAAATAGACGTCTATGACGTCACAACTTCTTTTTTAAAAAGCTGTTATTTGTGACAATAAACAGTAATTTTAATTAGTCGTTAAAAGTCCACTATAAGTACGGATTTTGTTCATTTTATCGTTCCAGCAACACATCGGCTATGACCCTATCGTCACATAAGCCAGGAGCTAAATTCGACATAACACGTCGTATAATGATTACGATTCTATTAGCTTCCTATTCTTGTTTATTTTTTCGCGCTTTATTTTAATTGTATAGGCGTGGCGTAGGTATACAAAATGGCGACTCAATGTAAAGGGAAAATTCCAGATGCAAGAAAAAAAATGGACGTTTTATTTAATAGAGTACCTATTTACTTACATATTTCAGAAAGAGAAGAAATAGAAATAGAAAAGAATTGGAATCGCGCACTTAGCAATTATTTATGTTTGTGTACGGGGTTTTTTATGAATGAAAAGAGGCATTGTTCGCTTAGCTGCTATGTCAACCCCATAATGATAATGACACACAATAGACAGCATTACACTGAAAAAAATAGCCAGTGGAGCCTACTGACATTACAGTACGACTTACTGCAATAACAGTTAGGCCTACTGACATTTCAGTAAACCTAACTGCAATAACGGTTACGCTTACTGTAATTTCAGTAGGCTCCCTGGCTATTTTTTTCAGTGTATGGTTACAAATTTAGCCATATCTTCTTTAAAATGTTGGCTGATGACCATAAAAAAAAAACAATATGCTACGGTAAAACCTAAATATTTCTACATTAAATTGGAGTTATCACAATGCTTCATCGAATTAGGGCTCTGCCCACGTGGTTGCCCCTGAGCAGTTTATCTTCCGTTTCTGCGCCGACAGTGTTTTGCACTTCGCACACGCGCTATGGCCCATAGCCTATGGGACGGACTTGTAGTTTTCAGTTAAACTTCATTTCTTCTATCACAATTTCATATTGCATAATTTTAAATTATTTTGCAAAAATAAAAATTCCAATAATAAGCAAAAATATTGGAACGAATATTTTTTTCTATAGAAACAGTCATTACAACGGACATAATCCTAATTCTTTTTGTTCTGTCGCAGTTTAGAAAATCGTTTCAAATAGTAACGATGTATGACCACGGCTATATCAAATAGCAAATTTCGGAAGCAGCATTCGATTTTAACGTAGCTTCGGTTATTTCTGGAGACCTTTTTTAATTTAGTTTTGAAGGAGAGTCCAAACAAATTGAGAGTCAAGGAGAGTTTATTAAATAAAAGGGAAGACTGAAGTAGTGTCTTTATTCTACGACTGAAGTTGAATTTTATCATTATACTAAAATTATATAAATAAATAAAAACCACAATCAATCAATCAATCAATCACGTAAAAGAGCTCTTCATCAAAAAGTCTTCTTTGATGAAGAGCTCCAAATGAGGCCGTTCCTGACAATTTTTACGTGAGTGTAAAACCGTTTTTTTTTAATTATTAAAACTAAGAACGTGATTAATATGTGATTTCGAGGGTATGGAGGTTTTCTTCTATTAGCATATTTCAAATTACTTTCAGAACAAAACAAAAATTGTAAAGCAACCATGCAACTTAAAAAAACACTTTGTTATTATATTGATACCTTTTGGGGGTGATGAAGTCACGGTCCCCCTAACTATTTGTATGGAGCTTTCTCAACGCTCCATAGGAAAGCCGAACTTCAACTCTAATTTCGGACTCTAAGAGCACTATAAATGTATTTAGATCCATAGTCCCATTTGATCCCATTAAAAAATAGGATAGATTGACATATAAAAAAAATACCCCCCCTATTTTGCATAGAATCCAGCTCTGTGCCATATCGCACCGGGCGACACCCGCCGCCGTGTCCCGCCGGCCCACACTGCGATACCCAAGTGATCTGTTCATTCCACACCGTTCATTTCGAAAAACTCAGACCCTGACCACTGGAAGTGTCCATGGCACGTGCTACGCAGGCACTAGGGGACGGACTATTGATATAATGTAAATATTGGAGACAACCTCACTCATCATATCAGCCGATAGACGTCCACTACTGGACAAAGGCCCCCCCAAAGTTCTCCACAACGATCGATCTTTTGCCGCCCTCATACAATTTCTAGCCGCGATCTTAACCAGGTCGTCGCTCTACCTTGTTGGAGGCTTTCCAACGCTGCGTCTTCCGATCTGCGGTCGCCACTCAAGAACCTTTCTGCCCCAACAGTCATCGATTCTACGATCAATGTGCCCCGCCCACTGCCACCTAAGTTTGGCGGCTGTCTGAGCTATATCTACAACCTTGGTTCTCTTGCGTATCTCATCATTTCGGATTCGATCCCGCAAGGAAAGTCCGAGCATAGCTCGCTCCATCCGACCACGTTTCAGTACCGTATGTCATCACTGGCAACACACATTGGTTAAAAACCTTCGTCTTAAGACACTGCGGTATTTGGGACGAGAAGACATTCCGCAGCTTCCCAAACGCTGCCCATCCGAGTTGGAACCTCACTCAAATCGAGCTAGTTCTGAAGTAAGTTTCTCACACGGCTTGTGTTATGGGCACTAGGTACGATAATAATGGTACATTACTGCAAAAGCTCGAGGGTATTAAGTTGCCGACAGAAGTCATTAACATTTTTAAATACTGGTATGGACATCAGGTTAACATTGTCAGATGGGCGGGGGCAACGTCGGAGCCATACCGGCTGGAGTGCGGAGTGAGACAGGGGGGGCTGACTTCTCCCGCGCTCTTCAACCTCTACGTAAATGCACTCATCGTCGCGCTCAGCAGCCAACATGTCGGATGTCATGTGGACGGAGTGTGCGTCAACAACATGAGTTACGCAGATGACATGGTGCTGCTGAGTGCATCGGTATGTGGGCTCAGGAGGTTGATTAGTATATGTGAAGAGTATGCTCTGGATCATGGCTTGAGGTATAACGTGACCAAAAGTCAATACATGGTTTTTGAGGCTGGTGGGAAACGACCGTTTAGTGTTCCACCTATTAGGTTAAACGGTACTCCTCTAGAAAGAGTGACACAGTTTAAATATCTGGGTCATATCTTAACGGTCGACCTCAAGGACGATGCGGACTTGGAAAGGGAGCGGAGGGCTATGTGCGTGCGAGCTAATATGATAGCTCGTAGGTTTGCACGGTGTTCAATGAGTGTAAAAGTGACTTTATTTAAAGCGTACTGTACGTCACTATACACGTGCAGCCTGTGGGCGAACTACACGCAGCGAGCGTACAACGCCCTCCGCGTCCAGTTCAACAATGCGTTCAGGGCGGTGATGGGGCTGCCCCGCTACTGCAGCGCGTCGGGTATGTTCGCGGAGGCGCGTACGGCGTGCTTCCACGCGACCATACGCCTGCGCGCTGCGTCCCTAGTGCGCAGGGTTCGGGCCAGCCCCAACACCGTCCTGGCGATGATAGCCGAGAGGCTGGACTGCCCGTACATTCAGCATTGCTGTATGAGGCATATTAGAATAAGTTAATGTTATTTTATAATTATTAGTATTATTATTTTTATTTAAGTAAATAATTGTATAACTATGAGTCGAAATGTTACTTGAAATAAATGAATTTTAATTTTAATTTTTTTTTTTTACTGCAGACACCGGAAAAGAAGGGCTTGCCGGGTGAGTAGGTATGGACGGATAGTGGGTTACCTATCGTAAGTCCGAATCTTTGTTTCCCACCTGTAACGTTTCGCCAAATTTTCATTTGACCGAAAGCTATTTATTCCATAACTGTTAATATTTCAGAATAATTATTTATAAAACAAACCTAACCTAACCAAGGCACACCAGTTGCAGCACCATCGTTTTGCGCGTGCCCTATGTATATTTTTGTTTTTGTCGGGTGTCACGGGGGCCTATGATGGTTGCATTTATCGCGTGATAAATAAGTGACAAAGCATCCGTCACGTTTTGACAAAATACGAGTGTGAGTTAGGGTGTTTCATCTTTGTATGGAATAAAATAAACTGTGTATTTTTTATGACTTTGCTTGGGGATCGAGTCTCTATAATAAAGTAAATATTTGTTCCAAATTTCAAGAAAATTTGAGGACGTTTAGAGGTTGCGCAAACTGACCACTTTTACAACAAATGTTAAAATTCGTAATAGTTCTGAAGTACTGATTTTATATTTCATAAGATGTTAATCATAAATATCTCTATTTGGAAGTAAAGAATATTACCCGTAGAGAAGTTTAAATGTAAGTAATTAAACTATTGTTCAATTTCTATAAAGTCAGGGCCTTCAAGAGAAACGTGTAATTTTACCATTTAAAATAGAAAAAAGCGAAAAAATACAGCAAACGATTTCTAGAGCAGATACATCAGCGTTTTCGATATCACTTAGAATATAGAAGAAGTCTAGTATTTTTAATACGATGAATAAAAATAAATAAATAAATAAATATTAAGGGACAATCATACACAAATCGACCTAGTCCCAAACTAAGCAAAGCTTGTACTATGGGTACTAGACGACGATATACATGATATATAAATACATATATAGATAACATCCATGACCCAAGAACAAATATTTTGCACAAATATTTGCCCCGGCCGAAATAAGATAAGATGAGAGATAAATTACATCATATTTTACAAAAATATAGAATAAAATAACATACAAAAAAGCAAAATCGTAGAGTTTTGGAGCTCTGAACCTATACACAAAAAATAAAAAAGTTAAGAAGCCTGAAAATATATGTATTTGTATAATTTGCTGTTGTTTATCAATATGTAATGCATTTCAGTATAGCATACTATACAAAAATAACATATTCTTCATGTCCCAAAGTGATAATGGCTCTATATTATGAGCAATCCGCGTATCGTACTTGCACTCAAAAATTAAACTGAAAAATGTACTTTTGTGTTTTTCTTTCTATACAGAAATATTGCACATCCTTTCTTCTTTAAGTTCTTACCAGATCTTGACATATAATTGTATGATATTATTTTCATTATTTTTTTTGGCATAATGAGTGTATACTAAAACTATACTTTTCTTTGAAAGAGCCTATGTTTATAGAAATTCATTAGATGAAGCTTTACTGAACGTTGAATTTGTTGTACGTTATCGCTTCTTTATGTCAGATAAGTTTTTTTTAAATTTAATAACCCAAAAATGCTAAATACCTTATTTGAATAATGCTCAAAAATTTACGTATTTCTTAAATTCCACAATGTTGCGCAACCTCTAAATAATGTTCAATTAAGCTGAAATTTGGCACAGAGGCCTTTTAGGTAAGTGCAATCAAGGATTTGAGCAAAGTCACATGAAAATCAAACTTTTTGAAATATGAAACACCCTGAGTGACAGATGCTTTTTCACTTATTTATCGCGTGATAAACGTGACCATCATAGGCCCGCTGGTGTGTATATAGGCTAATTGCGCGTGTATAGCCCTACTTGGTTTGTAACCTATACGTTTTAAAGAAGAAGGCCAGCCTTGCTCCTGTCCAGAGATTGCGAGGCGTGATCACGTAAAGTACCTGGGGTTGCTCTTCGATCAACATCTTTCCTTTAAGCAGCACACTGTCGCGCTTGCAGCGCGAGTTAGACAGCTTATTTTCGTAATGAAGAGGCTTCGTGATTGCGCTACTCAAGATGTACTGACTCTCGTATATCACGCGCTGGGGCAGTCCATCCTGCAATACGGTGTAGCGGTCTGGGGCAGCGCCTGCAGGACTTTTATGTTGCGTGTCGAACGGTCACAGAGAGCTGTCCTAAAGGTTATGTGCAAAAAACCCCGTCGATTCTCTGCTGATTTATTATATCAGCTTGCAAAAGTTCTGAGGGTGCGTCAGCTTTTCATTCTTAAAGCAGTGTCCCGGACTCACAGTAGTGTTCTAAACACCGCGCTGCACGAGGTTATGCTGACAAAACGGATCTACAGAGCCCCAATACCCCAAATTGGGTCTGCTATGGCTAGGAAATCTCCAGCTTACTCCCACCCGTGTACCTACAACAGTGTTTGTAAAATGTGTGACATAAAGTGTCTTCCGGTTTCTAAAGCCAGAAACGCTGTACAGAAATGGTTGCTCACTCTATCTTATGACGAAACAGAAAATTTGGTTGCATTTAAATAACACCAGGATAGTACTTTATAAGCGTGGCACGCACACACACACACACACGCACGCACGCACGCACGCACGCACGCACGCACGCACGCACGCACGCACGCACGCACGCACGCACGCACGCACGCACGCACGCACGCACGCACGCACGCACGCACGCACGCACGCACGCACGCACGCACGCACGCACGCACGCACGCACGCACGCACGCTCGCACGCACGCACGCACGCACGCACACACACACACACACACACATACACACACACACTTGTACATATCTGTTTCTGAATATTTTCCTTTCTGTATGTTACCCTTTAGTTAGTTGAATTAAAATGTGTTAATTCGCACCCGCAGACGTCCAAGATACAGGCTTAGTCTAGTTTGGAGTCTGATGGATATTATCATGTTTGTATCAATTTTGATTTTTGGTAATAAAAATATTTTTATTTATTTTTTATTAAGAAATAATTCTACTTATACTTGTCTCTCTGTTACAACTCGTTTGTTGAACCACCTCATTAGGGACTCATTCAGTTGTAACCAAGTCTGTGTAGAAACTATCTCCGCATTGTTTCATTTTACGACGTGTCTTCACTATTTGTGTTTTGCGATACGCTTCTTTTATTTACTTTTATTTCGTTTTACTTCCAGTTTAGGGTGAAAGTAATATGACTGTAAGGTTCGAGGGTTTTAGTATGTATTAACCTCTCCGCAAATAGGCATTCGATTTTAACTCCACTAAAAACAATGTTTAAGAGGATTGTAAAAAAATATGAAAAGCAACGGTAAGTAGTATTTGAACACAATGCTTTAAATTTAAGTAGAAACAGAGGCTTACCACGCGCCGTGAGCCACGTTAATATTCTGCGTGACTCCGTCTTCCGTATTTATTGGGGGTGCGTTCTTTGCCATTCTTAGCTTTGCACACGCGTCAGCCGATCAAATCGCTTAGTGACGTGAGTCATGTCACATCACAAATTTTAGCTGAAAGGCCGAGAAAGTCTGTAGATTTATTCCGATTAGGACGAAATTTAGGGTTATGATTATTCACCAGAAAAGTTACAGATTATATTACCGTCAGCATAAATATGTCCCAACAACCAACGAAGCCAATTGAAATGCTTACAAACAAATAAATAGAGCTATTATTTTAACAGCTATTTGCGAATTCTACGTGCGACCTCGTTGTGAATTGCTGGAATGTGTTGAAGACTTTATGGTCATTCTTGGAAGCGGTGACTTCATTCCCACATCGATTAGTAAATATACTCCTTATAGTAAATGTACTGTTGCACCTGCTTATAGAATAATAGCAACATTTTCATTATAAATAAAATCCGTGAACCTCTTTAAAAAAAACATTGTACAAGATCAGCATAACAATTTTTTTTTTTACCATGCCTTTTTCGATATCATTAAAAAAATGATAAAAAATTAAATATAACCGCATTTTTACATTTTCGAAAATATCCCAATTTATGATTAAACATTTTATTTTAAAATTTCCTCATTCTAAACTACATGAAACTTAACACTATTTGAAATTTTTAAATGTTGTCATTGTCAATTTCTGTGACGTTTTCAAGCAAAAGGTAGCACTTTGTCGCTTGCCTTAAGGATGCGTTGACAGGTTATTGGTATAAAAATGCTATCTTTCATTCTTATGGTACCCAGGACAATGTCCCTCTGTGTTGAGAATATTGTGGGAGATCAGTTCCTTGACCGTTCACAGCATCTGCCGAGAAGTAGAAAACTGCAATTAATATTTTCTACTTACAACAACAATCACGTGGTCACCAGTGAAAATCTTGCCCTCTTTTTTATTTAACACACAAGTCCGTATTTTTATAAAAAGAACCCGCTGTGTCGTTCGTATGTCCGCTTTGTACAAAATTGGTGCCTCCAAATGTACCTATACAAGTAACGTACCGTTCGGACAGCAATTTGAATTACTAAACGGTTACTTTTGCTAATTGAAATGAAAATTGTGAAGATATTATACACCTTAAACCAATATCGCAAACCAATTCCAATCAAAAGGTTATAATATGCAAAATAATCATTGCATATAACAACATAAATAAAATACATATTTTTAAACATACCCTCGAAAAACTCACGACGCATTATTTGGAAAAACAATATTATTTAATCCTCAAAGTCAAAGTATCGTCTTCATTTTATCAACGGGCAAGTGTCGATATATTGGTATAATGTCCATGTCTGGGTACTAAAGAGTGCGGTTCAGATAGCCATGTGGATGTACTCTCTTGTTAACGACGTAACATCCAAATAAATTTGTATCCAAATTAGTCCCAAGCGATAAAATTTATTCGAAATACACTAAGAAGAGTAAAAATAACACATTCTCTGTCGGATTAAGTAAGAGATATGAGCGAGATACGGACCCCGACGCCTCTTCCGCCCGTTTTTAACACTTTCAATTAATAAAATTGATTTTGTTTTTTAATTAAGGCTAAGGCTTGGACCCGGATCAGGTATACCTCTTAAGAAAAGATTTATTTTATGGCTCGAAGCACAGTATTTGGATCATCGACTCGGTCGCGAACGTCTACGTTTTATTGTGGGTAGAGTGTCTTTAATAATGAAACGGTTTAAACCGTTATGCAGTAATAATGAATATGCAATGCAAGTGTCGGTTCGATTACGGGTCAGCTGCAATTTTATTGATGCAATAATTTAGATCGTTAAAATCTTATTAGGAGTAAAGTTTTTAAAAACATTAATTCATTTCGAATAGTTCTTAGTATTTATTCGATTCTTCATATAAGTAGGTACCTAATCAATATGAAATCCATCTGTATACCCGACAATGTATGGCGACGCATATTTACCGGTAAAATGTACGAATATTTATTACCAAAACAGAATACAGAATGTTCTGTTTCTTCTTCACAAAAGCCAGTTGAGAACTGTCTTATATTGGTTGCTTGTGTTAAATACGACGCAATTGGTGGTAGGGCGTGGCGATGCAACCGATCGGCACGTGCGACTGGCTGGCTACGAACGCGCGCTGTATTGTCGATCAATAGCGGAAGGCTGAGCACCATGATGTGCCCTGGTGCGTCCGTTATTAAGTCAGCTCGTTGTGTGATCCCTTCTTTCATAAACAATATGAGTAGGTATAATATATAGGTATATATAGCCCTAGCTTCAAAACATCCTAATTGTAATAAACTACAATCATCTCGCTTAAAAAACAGCCCAGTACAATTGTAATCAGTCTAAATCCATCTGCATACTCGACAATGTAGCCCCTGCGCCTATATCGCTAATTGCAGATCCAAAACGAACGTAGCACGCATGGATGCATATTTACCAGTAAAATGTACGAATCTTTATGGCATTCGCCTAGTTAATTTGCATATGAATGTGTAATTAAAGCGAGGTATGAATGCAAAACGTTTAAGCCTTTTCATTATTAAATATTTTTTTGCTACTGTGACGGATTGTTAATGAAGTGAATTTGAAATAACAGTCGGCATTTTGTGTTTACGGAGGCAAGTGCGTTTTTCGAAGATAATTTGGTAGTACTTTAAAACTACGACTAACCAGTTAGGGGAGAACACGGCAAGTAGGTTAATTTTTAAGTTTTGCGCTTCTCGCAAAAAGCTCTCACGTTTTTGGGTAAAAAGTATTCTGTAATCGTCTTTGAAAGCTCCACTATTCCTACAGCAAAGTTGGTTAAAATACTTTTAGCCATTTTACGTGATGAGGCTGTAATGTTATTCCTACCGATAGGTGGCGTTTTCATCAATGCCCCTTGTGTGCATGTCCATCAGGCTGTTAAGATTGTTTCTGTGTGACCGTGATCTCCTCTACATACAAAATTGGTTTTAAAATCAATTTTATATTATAATATTATTATAGTGTTACTCTACAATCTCTACATTGCAATAAAGATTTATAAAACATGTTTTAAAGGTGAATGTAAAGAGAACTCCAGGTTTTGTTTATCAAACGCAAACGGTAACATTCTAAAAATCATAACCCGAATGAAAACCATACCGTAATGGCACGGACTAAAAAATTGAAACTTCCATTTTTCAAATATTTTTAAGAGCCACGTTTACGTTGAATCTGCAATAAAAAACATCGGAGAATCGCATTTCGCTGTAATAAAATAGAGTCCGCAATAAACATGTAGTTCAAAACACGAATGTCCCCAGTTCTGTAACAAAGAACAACTTCAATTACAATATGGCATGCGAAAACACGGTCAAAGCGAGATTGCACTTGGAACAAAGGCTATTGAGAATGAACGCAACAATTAGTCGAATCACAATAATTACTGAACGCCATCGCCATTGAAAACGATAGCGTCATCGAGTTTTTTTTTTTTAAGAAACAAAAGCGTAGCCCTTTTGGCACGTGGTCCACCATATGCCGGATTAGGGTGCGTTCAGAAGTTCCGAGTAAGCATTTTATTTACATGAATTTGAATAGGTCGAGATTTCGTTCGGAAACAATTCTAGGTGCATTAAAAAGCGATTTGAACGGATATGTTTGCTTGAATTTGGGGCGGAGTTTGGTACTTATTTGCGTTGAAGGTTAAGCAATTTGATTTTTGAATATTGCCTATTTACTATAATCTAGGCAAATAAATTCTTATAGATGCTTTCTTTTATTTTAGACTCACAATGTAACTTATTTTGTAGAATGCACTATAGGCTAGCAAACGTCGGTCCGACCCAGGGATGGCGCTACAAACAACCTTCGTATGGCAATTATGTGCATACGTCATATATTTGCATTATTAAACGTCAAAAGGTATTTATCAAGGATTTGTCATTAATCAAGTTCAATTATTTTTTTAACGGAATGCTGCTTAATCCTTTGTTCTTCTTGCAAAATAAATACTGGATCCTATTGAAAAAACTTGACTCATCACTGTGGATAGTTCTGGCTTCATTATGCAAAAACTACTTGAAATTTGCGGAATATTAAGTCCTGTTTCCTCTTTGTTTTCGTCAGTGACCTTCACCAACTTTCAACGACAGTTACTAAAAAAGATACTCGGGGTCGAGAACTTGAATGAATTGATACGTGATATAATCCGTTTAAAATATTTTATTTAAATAAAATAGGTTAAACGGATTATATCACGTATCAATTATATCTTAGGTATATGAAGTCGATATGTATGTCAAAAATTATGACATATAAAAATTATAGTACCTATTAAAAATAGGTACTATTATTAATTACGACTTATATTATCTCTCGTCTCTGGGCATTATTATAACAAGCTCATATCCGTTAATTATCGCTGCGAGTAATTATTATTTTAATCGCCACTCAAATTATTTGCGAGATTACCTATGTCTATACTAATTTACTCTTCAGTTTCCGCGATTGTCAGAAATAAAAATAAAATATACTCCATTTTTTTATTATATATCTAGAAATAATTTATATTTACGAAAACAATATATGTAGATAATTTGTTAAAAATAAATATACAATACCTATATAAAACTTATAACTTTTATGTTTCTAAACGACATTTTATCTGATTTCATATCAAAATCACCCTAACATCGAAATTGGTCAAAATATCGACATTTGCTAAACAATAGTGAGGGGCATTATTATTACAAGCTCAAATCCGGTAATTATCGCTGCGAGTAATTATCAGTTTAATCCCCGCACAATAGAACAGATGTGACAGCACCGGGCCACTCCACGGTCACTGTATCGTTAATAATTATTGGGGTTCCGTTGAACATTTTGTAAGACTACTCTCTAGTCAAAAAAATACACCAAGTGCGAGTGAGACTCGCGCACGAAGGGTTCCGTACCATTATCTGTAAGTTTGTTGTATGGGAGCCCCCTTAATTATTTTTTTTAGTATTTGTTGTTATAGCGGCAATAGAAATACATCATCTGTGAAAATTTCAACTGTCTAGCTATCACCGTTCTTGAGATACAGCCTGGTGAGAGACGGACGGACGAACGGACGGACGAACGGACGGACAGCGAAGTCTCAGTAATAGGATCCCGTTTTTACCCTTTGGGTACGGAACCCTAAAAAGCCATTAAAATAATCTTTACTACGTCTCATATCCCTTCTGGAGAACCCAAGAAATCTACCCTACATATATTAAAAGACTCAATCTCTTAAATCTACGGAACCCGAAAAAAATAACGCTCCACGCGCTTGGCCCTTTTTTTCTCTTTTCACAAAGCAAAGCCGTCACTCAAAGGTTTGTAATTAGCCATCGTAGTTAGTACGGATTTCAATGAATGGAATTATTATTATAAGAGCTCCGATATCAACGTATGGAATCGAAATGTCGTATGTGACGTGATATCATGAGGCGTTTACGTCGTTTAATTTTATGGGGATGAAGCTCTTGTTAGGTAGCTGGAAACATTGAAGAGCACTCAAGTTTTTGTGACAAAAATCTTTAACTAACAATGATTTTGGATTTTACATTAACTTACACGGCGCGGAAGAGAGTGGCGGGATGATGTCAAAGAGTTAGTAAACCATTAATACAAATATCAAAGCTTAAAGAAAAATGGAGCTAGGGTAGCGAAGTGGTTAACGCGCTGGACCGGCAGTCCAGAGGTACCGGGTTCGATTCCCGGTCTCTTCCACCAGGTAGCTCCTTTTTCAATTTTTCTTTAAGTTTTGATCTTTGTATCAATGGTTTAAATAAGAATTGTGGTGTGTAACCACATTAAAAAAAATTAGACATTTACTGTTTCATAAATTTATAAAGAGTTAGTAGCTGCAAGATTTACCACCTTCTCCACCTCTTAGGCTGGGATTCGACTTTGGGTGAAAACTGAGATGTTCTTATCAGGTTCGCGTAAGAGCGAGACTGACAGGTATAAAACTCAAATCACACTATGTCAGTCAGATCATCTTCCCGGCGCCTTGTCCGGAAGGACGAGGCGTGTCAGCGCCAAGACAGGCAAAGGGCCCCCATGGACCCGCAGTCAAACACAAAAAAAAAAAAAAAAAAACAGTCAGATCATGCACTTTAATACCTACATACATACCTAAGTACCTATTATAGTGCATGGTCTGACAAAGGGTGACATAGTGTGATAATCAAGGCTTAATCCGATGAAGAAGTGCAATATCTCTAATTTAGTAATATAATTATCGGCTTTTTCACGACATCATATTGGAAATATTTAGTTTTTTTCTATTTGAGTTGTGACATTTTAAGATATATGGCTAGATCAATTACAATTAAACATATAGCTCTGCTCCCATTACATTTTTTGCAATATGATTTGCGATCTTGAATAATTTTACGCTTATGACCTATTTTAATTCATATTTAACAAAATATTGTAAATAGGCAGGCATCGCCGGTAAAATTGCCTATGTTTTATGATATTTGTTTGATAAAGCATTGTTTTACTTCTTAATTTTATTAATGGCATAGAAGCGATTAACTTTTAACAAAGCAATATTAAAACAACGCCATAAAATCACAAATCTAAATGAACATTTAAAACGTGCTGATACCCCGTTTTAAATAGATGAATCACAATAACAACTCACATTGAATACTAAACGAGACTCATACATCGACTTATCACTTCATCTCCAACCCTACTAGCATCATTAGGCGAAATAAGACCATTAGCAGTCCTTTCTCTTAGCATTGGAAGGGTTGAATCGGCTTTATTCTATTACAAACGCTTACACGCGCAATGTAATAAATATGTATACTTAATTTCCCATCCACACATCCCTTTCCCCAACATCTCTCAAATATGAACTTCATTGCACGCGCTCTAGAGTTGATTTAGCTTGGAACCCCGAGCCTAGATACGAGTTTCGTGTATATACAGTTGATATGAATGTTGAACAACGTGGATTATGCGCCGCCTGGGGTCAAAATATTTGAATATGCGTCAGAACAATTTGTGAAGGGTTAATTGGCATTGCAAAATTGTGGTTTGGCAGACGAGTATATTATCTGTTAACGAAGCAATTGCAAGTACATACAGCTCTACAGTCATAACGAGCGCAACTTGTTTTTATTGTAATCTCTTCTATTTGATACAGGTGTGTCCTAGCCATATACTGATATTGTAACAGTCATACCTTAAAATCGATATAATAGGTATATCCATTTTCACTATTTTAGCAGCATCAAGTGAAATCGACAACTTGTCAATTAAAAATAAAATAGAGTTGGAAATACTAATTAAAAAGAGCTAATTACGTAAAAAATTCAGGCACCTTTTGTATCATAATTTATCAGTTTGTTTTTTCGAATGCTGTTTGTTGCGCCACTATTCCTGGGCTGGACCGACACTTTTAGCAGACATGAATGTTATAGAAAAAAAAATTACGATTCTTTGAAAACTTTAACCTAAACTCCTTAAACCCTAATCACTATGATCCCTCGCGTATCCAGCTGGCGGATTTGAATAATGAATTTCGGCGTTTTTTACATTAAAAAAAGTAATTGCATTACATTATCGCCCCAAACCTAATAACAAACAAGCACCCTTTTGTTTGGCGTCTGAAAAAATAGCTCAAGGGCTGAAGTATGATAATGAACATTTTTTTCTTCAACAGCATGATTGCACCTAAATGAGGATCAAGACAAAAAATATGATAGGAATTAATCTTGCATCCCAATCAGGCGCTATGCAAATACGGCAGATGCGCCGGCGCTGCCAGTGCGGTACGGTAATGGTTTAGGGGCTCGAGTCACTAATGTAGGTGTTAATATGTTGTTCATCTGTACTATTATAAAACTGTTAATCAACTTTTTATAAAAGATAGGCCAGCATTTGTCTTCCTCCTATTGGTAACGGGGGAACAATCAAACTTTTACACTATTACAAAATTCCAAAATTGTATTGAATCAGTTTTCTATGGAGAGAAAAATCAACAGTGCGATGCAGGATTTGTAAAGGCCAGCCGTATAGCGCCATCTGCTGGTAAAGATTTCTATGGCGGCTCATAACGCGGAAACTGCACGACGGATCTTAACCAATTATAGTACAGTAGCCGGCAAACAACTTGAGCGTGACCTTGACTGCGCAGTAGCCGATTTACGTACAAATTTACATGCGCAGATCCGCCATTTTAGTTCAAGTTGTTTGCCGGCTACTGTACAGGGATAGCTGGATAAATATTTAAGGATGGTTATAGGATTTTACCCGACTATCAAATGACAAAAAAAAATACGCGGAAGAAGTTACGGGCACATCCTAGTCTTCTTTAAAACGTGATCTTAATGATGCGGCTCGAATAGCAGAAATGGATATGTCCGATATAATGCCGTGAGTTCAGGATGTCGCAAAATTTTTAATATCGCAATGTATCATTTAATGGGCCCTGTTGGGGAATAAAACTATACTGATAATGACCCTCGTATGAAACTTGTTTTTTCGTTGCAATATAGGTACGGAACCCAAGTCCCAAAGAAACTGTCGTGTTAGAACGAGGTTTATAATTTTTAATGTCTTTATTTAAATTTAAGGTTACTGCGTAACCTGTAAATTATATTTATTGGTCGTTTAAAATAAGAATCGCTTAATCATCTATTATATTTTGTACCGTCAACTACGTATAAAGTTGGTACAACTTATAATATATAAAAATGGCAAGATAGAAAAAATATGTATGCCGTGGCTGTAGGCGGCGCACATTGCTCGTAGAATCGATGGCCGTTGGGGTAGGCAGGTTCTCGAATGGCAACCACAAACTGGAAGACGCTACATACTTGTCCAGTTCAACCACCGACCGTTGTGAAGATTATGTGTAGTGGATGTGAATGCCTCGAGACCGCTTAACCTGCTTTCTGTGGGAGGCCTATGTCCAGCAAAGATGATAGAGCTAGCATCTCAGTCTCCTGTCATTGATGTACCAATGACGATGAAAATTAAGAATGTTTACCAAAAAATGCCTCTCTTAAATAATCCTTTTGATATCGTACTTTACTTACATTGTTTATCTCAAGTATGTAATGCATGTTGACTGTATTCGTTCAATGAGTGTCCTATCATTAATTATGGAGTGGTCGGTGGTAGAATCTGGTGTATAATAATGATGTGTGCTGTCCAAAACAATCGACGCTCAAGTGGACGCCATGGGCGTTTCATTCATAACAACGCAACGTTCCATTTTGTAACGAAAGCTTCCTGTTAAGAGGCTAAGGCCTTCCTTTTTAATATAATTTTTTTAATATTTTGTGAATATATTTATAATTTCAATCAACCTTTTAAAGTGAATAATGCTTTTTCCTGAGTTCTAGAAAGTAACATAGCTTTTTCATGCTTTCATTGCGCGCAGTCGAAAATAAATTGAAAAAAAAAAAACAATTTCTTGTGTGATTTTTGTCACTTTCGAGTAGTTTTTTAAAAACAGCGCGTGACGTCAGCGCCCTCTGTTGGTAATTTTTCCTTCATCCTCCCATCGAGCCGAAAAGGCCAGACGGATTTGATTTTTTCACAATTTTGGTACAGTAATAGCTGGACATCCAAAGATGCTTAAAAGAATACTTGTGACCCGACTACGTTAAAAAAAAGTATATCGCGGGTGAAGTTGAGGGCACCGTCTAGTTACTGAATATTACCCTACAAAACTCTATTTTAATTTAAAGTGCAATGTCTTTTAACGTACAAAGACTATAGATGTTGCAGCTGTTTTACGTACCATTTAATGTAGCAATAAACTTTTTATTAATCCTTGTTAGTAATTATCTCACGTAGTGTAAAGTGGAACGCACCTGTAAAACAACCGGGTGGTCCAAAGTACTTACTTTAGAAAGGCTTAATACAATAAATATAAGCCGACCAAATTAACTAAGCACCTTAACCGTGGATAGGCCTATAGAACTGCGTGTTGATCTATTCTGGTCTCGTTGGCAAGACAAGACCCGAAGCAGAGGTGTGTCCGCCACCGTTGTCACACCATAATGCATTAGCCATGTTTTAATTCCTAATGATTCACTCATGAACGAATGGATGAATGGAAACGCGAATCGAACAATTGAATTATTGTGGATTGTGTGGAATGATTGATAAGATAGAAACGTCAATGGATAGAAATGATTCTATCTATTCTGTTAGTAGTATTTGTATATTTTTTTCTTATTTAAAATTAACTGCTAAAATCATATTTGTGCATTATTGAAATGTCTAAATTAATGAAGATAGCTCACATACATTATTATATTAATGTAATCTATATGAGCCAAAAATACAACGTATTACTAACTGGTAGCACACTAGTTTTGTATTCGTATGCTGTTACATTCTTCTTCTTTTGTATACCTTCAAATAAAATAAGAACTAGGTACTCCTATGTCAAGGATTTTTTTGAGACACATGAATTTTGTGCACAGAATACAGAACTTCGAAACATTGATTCCCATTTATAATGTATCGCCAAATATTAATTTGTCAGAAGGTATTTTCTTCCTGAAATCCGTAATATTTTCAGAGTTTTATAAACATCGTTTTAATAAACCCATTAGGTTAGGTTAGGTCTGTTTTATAATAATCCTGAAATATGAACAGTTTTGGAAAAATTATCTTTCGGTCAAATGATAATTTGGCAACATGTTACAAATGCGAAACAAAATTTGAAGTTACGATAACCATCGGACAGTGTTAGATTTTTATTAATAAATGAAGATGTCTTGTCATCTAATTTAGTCATATAATACAGATAAATGACCTATAATAGTCCTTATTTAGAGCTCTTTAAGATGCAACAAGAGACCGTAGGCCAATAAAAGTTGTCCATAAAATAAAATAATGTGGAACGCACCGTGGCAAAAAATAAGATGATTTAGCGAAGTTAGATACTCGTGATAAATTAACAGACTTTATGAGATAGTAAATCTGACGCAGTCTTTCTCACGCATCGTTTAAGTTACAATTTGTTTGTCTTACACAAATATATTCAGTTTTAATTAAGTGATATGTAAAAGTTAAAATTGTGATAATATATTTAACATCTTATTTGTAGAACTGGTTTCGAATCGTTTATAAAGTCATGAGATTTTCTTACGAGGCAATAATTTTCATAAATTAATCACTATTTCGTTTTTAATTGGTATACTAGTTGAATCGCGTGCTTAGGCTCAATTTGAGCATCTGTCGCTGACAATATTCACGAAAACTGCGTAGCATCTGTCAAAGTAAAACAATTTATCATCAAATCAAAACGATCCACAAGTTAAATTTACATATGGGATTTTATTCAAGTTTTTACCTCTTATAGCTTCTTCCTTGTAAATTAACGTCCGATTTTGAGCCTTGCCCGTACTTATAAATGGTGGGACGATTGAGGATTTACAAAGCGCTACTTGACTTACGAAATGACAGAACTTGGCAATACTTTCTATGGTGTATACGTCCTTTTGCGTGCACGCAGGTCAGTGCTGAATGCGCAGGCGCTGCGGGGCGTCAGAACCGACGATCCTCTTCCATTGTATTCAGAAAACGATCTCCTTACTCTTTGACATTCGCTTCTAAAAATTATAACCTCAAATATAATTCATTTACTAATTTTGTGTTTGTAATAAATTAAATAATAAAGTGAGATTTTTATGACTAACAGAAATAAGCTCAGGATTACGTGCATACTTAATGTGTGTAGGTACTTAGTAATTTGTTACCAACCTAACTTCATGTAAATTTTGGGCTATGAAGGTATGTTTTGGAATAACTGTTATAATCTAAACCTAATCTTATTACAGTTTGGTAGATGACCCAGAGAACGTAGAACATAGGAAAGTGAAGTGTCTCCGTTTCTGCTCAGCCAATCTTTTTTTGTATGTCCTAATTCCGAATCCAGATTACCGGACGTTCCCGCCTGCAGGTCGCATTTATCAACCGATTCTCGTGAAATTTTATGAGCAGGTTCGATAAATATACACAATTTTTTGGCGATTCAGTTTGAAAATGGCGGCGAGATTCGGGAAAACGTAAAAAAAAACATATTTCGGTTATTAAAAAAATGAGGTCCACAGCTCACAAAGCCATACACACACACTGTTTACTAAGCTTCCATACTCGTAGGAGTCGTAGGTGCAGTAAAATCATATGAAACTTAATCATAATCACAGATACGATCGAGTACACAGTTAAATAACATACAGCGGGACAACAATAACATTCCCGGGCGTTCGATTAATGACATTAGAGTGTTCGAAGAGTGACACACCTACACCTACTTAGTTGACATTATGTAAATACGGCCCCACTTTACATTGTTGTACTCATTATACTGTGGAAGATTCGTTAGGTGAAGAAACACATGTTGTTTTATCCGATCGACTATCGTGGTACGGGTCGGATAAAGTACGGGCAAATGATTGTTGCTCGAATTCATATCAGTATTTAAGATGGCCTTGTTAGTAGTATTTAGTTTAGATTTTCATTTACTGTTTCTTTGATTTTTCCCTTTTTGTCGTGACTTTAAATAAATGTCCCCATGGTTACCTTTTCATTATATGGCCTAAACAACAAACATTTCCTTTTATAATAAACATAAACGTATAATAATTTTGTTCAATTATGATCTATTTATTATAGCTTAGTGTTGAATGACCCATTTATTAATTAATGTACTATTTATATTCATATATCCTAGACAAATACCGTCACAAAAATTACGTAATGTTTTTTTTCAAAACAGTGTACTGGGTCATAAATGTAATTAAAACGTATTCTTATAAATTTGGCACACTAGGTACTTATTTGCTAAATTAAACCTATGCCACCTTTAGCTGAATTGTTAGTTAAACCACGTTAAACCCACATTATTCACACAACGCAGGCTCCAAAATTTACGAACATTGCAAGCGAGACTAAACAAAACACCCTACTAACAGATTATTTATGTATTTAAATATTAAGGTAAACTATTCTTTCATTACAGAGCGTTTTTATTCTTATCACGTTCAATCATAATATTCACACTGAACATCTTTGTCAAAAAATAAAACTCAAAATTATTTCAACAGAACTTTCGTTCAACCCGTACACATCAAAGATACATCTTAGCTCGCACAATGAGATGATTACAATCCGTTATACGTATCTATAGAAAATAAAAAAAATACCAACAAGTCCGGAATGCGCTCGTGGGCGAGAGAAAACAATTGTTCTATCCTGCTCTAATTTTAAAGACACTCCCGATAAGGATCTTGAATGATTTGATTAATTCGTACAATGAATAGGTGGGGTTTGTTTTTTTGCTGACGCGTGTCGATATTAATCAATTTCTGTTGCGTTAAGTTATTAAATAGGTTGTAATAATATTTTAATATTTTTGGAGCAGTTAAAGGTGTTTTAGATTTGTGATAGTTATTGAATTAAAGTTTTTGTAAAATTATGTTTAAAAACAAACACCGCTCCGTGAGAAATCTCTATCTCTTTCTTCTATATTTACCGACTTATCTTATGGGATTTATTTGCTATACTGTTTTGTAATACCTATACTTATATGAATATGTCACTGTGTTTTCTATACAGTCAAAAAATTCAAGACGCATACGTTATGATAAAGATAAACTAACATTTGTGTGATAAGCCCCTTTTTTTTCCTGGACCGTGGGTGATATTCTCATCATCATCATCATCATCATAAAAGCCCGAAGTCATCTACTGCTGGACACAGACCTCACCCAAGATTCTCCTCAACGAGCGATCGACGCCCGTATCCAACGGCTTTCCGCGATCCTAACCAGATCGGTAGTCCAGCTCGTTGAAGAGGCTTTCTGAGTTGTGTAATATGATAATATTCATTATTAATTGTTTTTTCTACCGCTCAAAACCGCAAGAAACATTTTACTTCAAGATTACCTTCTTTTAACCCCGCTATGTACCCAGTACAAGTGGTCCTGTACCACCAATTGAAAACGAATCAAGCAATTATACCTGTCTTGTTGGTACTGCGAGTTCCCATAGTTTCCACCGATTAAGTATGTAATTGCCTTACAATTAGACCAAATCGTGCCGTAATATCTGCATGTGCTAATTGCGAGGCTTCGGCGATAATTGACGGTGAGCTGAGTGGAGTACAGGCAATCGTGTTGCTTGTAGCGTGATTTGAACATTTTTTTATTGATTGCGTGGATTTTGGAGCTTGCATGTTGCATGTTGGGATTGGTTGTATTCAAATGAAAATGTGGTGCTGGTTGGTACACATTTAATGTAAGATTTGTATGTAATATTGACAGTAAAAGTGACTAATGAAATGACTAATTCAAAGGAAACGATATAAATATTCCCTGTAAATCTATACTATAATTATTTGTTTATTGAAAATCAGTCTTCTACGGACATTGGTTTTATTTTATGATTATTGGTTGCTGAAACCGCCACAGCGCCATCTGTTGATTATATTGATTAAGATATTTGTTCTCCCATCACGCCGAAATGGCCGGACGGATTGTAACCAATTTTGACACAGGAATAGCTGAACATTCAGAGATGCTTATAGGATACTTTTTATCCGATTGCGATAGAGAAAAAAGATTTACGCGGACCTAGTTGATGTGCTCGAACTCTTAATTATTTTCCTTCGTGAATAATATTTATTGATTTAATCTTTATTGCACAAACGAAAACAGATACAAAAGGCGGACTTAATTCCATTGGGCATTCTCTACCACCGGGCAAAGCAAATAAGTTGTAGGTGGAACTAACATAGATAGGTTATTACACAGTTTTCAACACACAGATTTCCCTCTGCACAGCCGATCAGTTTTCTGCGCCGATTCACTCCAACCGTATCAATTATGGTAATGCCATTTAATTTCCTGGCCCAGATTAACAACAGCAGCCCCACGTAATAAATCACATTTATTACTGGAAGTTTTTAAAATTCTTCACTCGGAAGTTCATTAACGGCAGTTCGATATTTGTTTAATGGAGTTTTCAGGGTTATAATACTTATAATGAATACGAAGAAGGTGGCAGTCAACGATGAAATTTGGTAAGATGCTTAGAGATTGCTGAATGGACGGTGAATTTAGAAAAAAAAAAGTTTTCGTATCATTTTTTATGTACACCCCAGTCCAAAAGTATGGGAACAAGCTTATATTACAATACAAAGTTGTGATTTTTTGCGAAATAAATTACATTTTATAAGTCAACCACCCCACCACAATAATATTCTGTTTTTGAAAAATTGGAAACTGGCAATTTTCATCAGCAGAATTTTTTGTAGAAGGCAACAAAAAAAACTTTTTCTCAGAGGTATTATTTATATTATTTGTATTTTATTGACACTTTTTTACAATACTTATTTTTATTCTTAGGTATATTGCGATAGCTCTTCGTTAGCTTGCTTGCAGACAAAAGTTCAATGGAAGTTTACTTTAGGTAGTTAGCAAAGTCACTGAACAATATTTATTGACCGAGCGAGTGAAGCATCACCGGTTCAGCTTGGCCCAAAACTCTTTCGTATGTCCAGTTGTTTGGATGTTATCCAACTGTTCTCACCTACAGGTCGTTCTCAACCGATTGTCATGAAGTTTTGCGAGTAGGTTCGATAAGAAAATATTATAATTATATTATTAATTCAGTTTTCGAAATTTTTCACAATGGCGGAGATAAGGGGTTGAAAAGGTAATTGCGGCTCCTCACCTACTCGCGAAGTTGACCGAAGTTGGCCGAAGTTGGCTGCGACGAAATTGACTGAAATATTGGTTTCCACATCGAAGTGCTATTCCAAACTATCATATTCCCAACTTACAGAGGCACTATTTAGTACTTATGTATGTAGGTACGCTTAGTTCTTAAGTTGAAAACGGGGATTATTTATTATAAGTATGTATATAGACGAAAATAACACGGAATTCAGCTCGTGTGAACCAAACCTTCGGTGGTTACAAGTTAACTAGAGCGAAATTTGCACTTACTTAACACTCACGCGCAAGATGTTTAGGCTTAAACCATGTCTGTGATGAGGGTTCTGTACATCCATTTTTTTTTCATTTATTTAAATAATAAAGAAAGTAAGGAAACATATGGAAAAAGGACACCACCAATGGAGTGGATTATTATTATTTACCAATACTCTGGAAGAAGTTTTCAGGTCCCTGGACGTTGTTTGGCGGGAGAAGGGAATAGTCGTGGGGGATAGGAGATTGTCAAATCTTCGTTTCGCCGACGACATTCTTCTTTTTTCTTTAACATCAATCCTCTCTCTCTTAACATCAATCTCCTCTTCCCCCCGGACCGCCTTCTGGTGTAGACGTGACCCCCTAATCCGCGAGTGACTATTTCTTATAAAAAATCAAATTTTGAGTAAATTAATTTAGTTCAATAAAATAGGAGTGCATACAATTAAGGAGTTATCTACGCGGTGCAACGAAACGCGCCTGTGCATTTCTGCTATCCTAGTACCAGCGGTCGGCGAGAACCAGTTAACTGCACAACCGCGCCTGCCGCACGGCCATTGGATCGCCCTTATCGCTTCTGCACCGCCGTGATTAGCGGAGCGCCCACTCCATTCTATCGACTTAACACTAAGTTACAGTTCAACCTACGGTCATTTATTATTGCCTGGTACTACGATGAAGCGCTTCGACTGCAACAAGGAGAAATCGCTCTCAGAGACGGAGATAACCGCAATGTCAGACGACCAAACAACTCCAGACAATAGATACGTCACCACACGCCACAAAAGAAAAAGGGAAGATGATTTTGCGCAATTTAAAGATGAAATTTCAGCTATGATGACTGCTATGATGGCATCACAACTATCGGAAATAAAAAAAAATACACGCATGTTAAATGATATAAAGCAGACAAATATCAGCATAGAGGACTCTATTTCCTTTTTGTCCGCCCAGTACGAGGAGTACAGAAACGAAATAGAAAAACTTGAAGCCGATGCAGTTGAAGATAGAAAATATATCGCCTCCCTTGAAGCCAAAATTGAGAACATGCAGCGAGAGAGTCGCAAGACTAATCTTGAAATAAAAAATGTGCCGTCCCAAAAAACAGATTCAAAAGAGAGCCTGATTAGTATGGTGTCGCACTTAAGTCAAACCATAGACTGTCCCGTTAAGACGTCAGACATTAGAGATATTTATAGAATTAAAAATAAAAAGGAGGCGTCAAAAACATCAACTGTTGTAATTGAAACCACCTCGACATTGCTCAGAAATCAAATACTAAAGAAATGCAAAGACTTTAATATTAAAAAACGAGAAAATCTATGCGCCAAACACCTCGGACTGACGGACAGTCCAGATACACCTATCTACATCTCTGAACAACTGACGCCACTGGCCTCTAGGCTTTATTTTCTGGGCAGAGATCTCAAAAGAAGGAATATCTTTAAACACTGTTGGACAAGTTACGGACAAGTTTACCTCAGAAAGGAAGATCAAACGATGATAATACCAGTGAACACTGAAACTCAAATAACCCGCTTAAGTAAGGAGCCGCCACGCAGAAAAGATGACAGCCCGCCAACCACCGAAATACACCGCGAATCAGTTAGTGCCCATACTGAAATAAATAAGTGACTACTGCTGCAATTTATATCATGTGATCCCTACAAAGGTAAATTCTCAAATTATGTAAGAAGAAACAACTATTATATAGCTAACTACCTAAAACAGTACATGTCGTAACGTAATAAATAGTGTTATTAATATTAAAATTAAATAGTAGATAAGTAATGTAATTTGGTTATACAAATGTATATCCAAATTTCGTTATTTATTTATATTATATTATTAAGAAATAGTCGTAGTGTATAAATAGTGTTATTAAAATTACATACCTAGTAAATAAATAAATGTGATTTGGTTATACACATGTATAAATATGGAAGAGCGGGACCTCCTGACACAAGTATTTACAAATACTTAATAGGAGATCCCAAACCTGTAATATGTAAATTTATGTAAACCAATAAACATTTTCATTTTCATTTTCAGTTTTTCATCAATAGAACTCCAGCAGATGCTCCAAGAGTTAAGTATGGCGAGCCTTCAAGTTGGACTTCAAATGAACCGCCTGAAGACTCAAATTATGACCAACGGCACAAAACGTAGGGTCGAGGTAGATGGGCAGATTATGCATTACGTCGACGAGTATATTTACTTGGGCCAGATAGTTTCTTTCAGCAACAGGCAAGACAAGGAAGTCGAAAGACGGGTGTCAAAAGCTTGGAAGAGCTACTGGTCCATGAAAGCGATGATGAAGGGAACCCTTCCATTAACACTTAACCCTTCGTATGCCGTGTCCCGAATCCATCCTATACAGATATAGGTAACGGATACGGGGAGGCGGCATACGGGGGGTTAAGCGCAAACTCGTCGACATGTGCATTCTGCCTAACCTAACCTGCTCAGACATGGTCACTCACGGAGAGTCAGAAGTTCAAGTTGAAGGTTTGCCAACGCGCAATGGAGCGCAGCATCCTAGGTGTGAAAAGGACAGATCGCGTCCGGAACACTACGCTGCGCTCCAAAACACGCATAGCTGATGTTGGAGCAAAAACCGCCAAACTCAAGTGGGACTGGGCTGGCCACGTTAGCCGCATGCACCCGGACAGATGGGCTTACATAGTCACTAAGTGGGTACCGCAAGATGGGCGGCGACGCCAAGGAAGACCGAGACGGAGATGGCGGGACGATTTAGATACATTCCTAGGCAACTGGCCGGAAGCAGCAGTCAATAGGGAGTTGTGGAAATCTAACAGAGAGGCCTTTGCCCAGCAGTGGGACACTCAAACAGGCTAATAAAAATAAAAAAAAATGGAGTGGCGGCAAAAAAAATCCTGGGCAAGCCGGAGTAGTCGGGTTAGTTTTTTTTCTAAGAGCAATGGATTGAGAAAGGTAGTTAAATGCTCTAAAATAGGCAAGCTAGTGTTAATTGGGTTCTACGGACTACTACCACAAAAAAATAAAAGGCACACTTTTCCTTGAGTAGTACCTAGCAGATAAAACGTTTTAAAAGTGTAGGGATATAAATAAACACATAGGTATTAAGTGATAATCTTACACATATCGACCTAGGAGACGAAACATATTATAGATAACATCCATGACCCAGGAATAAGTATTCGAGTTCATCACACAAATATTAGCCCTGGCCGGGATTCGAACCCAGGGCCGCTGGCGCAGTAGGTAGTGCACTACATACTGCTCCAACCGAGTCGTCAATATATTAAACTGATATTAAAGTTATTTTGACAATGACTAAGTATCCCAGCATAAAAGGCATTTTATAAGTATTGAAATTACTTGTAAAATGTCGGCGAAAGTTGTAAACAACGGTTTAAGAAAAAAAAAACACTAAGTAGGTACATAGGTATCGGAAAAGAATTCGTTTGGGAAATTTAATATTCGTGCATTAAAAACATTATTGATAAAATTAGAAATTATCGATGGTTCACCCATTTGCCGTGAGATCTCCAAAACTCGTACAAAACTGTTTCTAGAAAGCAAACAGCATGTTTCCCGGTTCGAATTAAATAGTCTTAAACACAATTGAATTACTTGAATTTTCTCGTCGACTTTCCGAGAACAAAAGCATTATTAAATACGTAATTATTCACATTTGCGTGGCGGGGTTTTAATTCAGTTAAAGAGTGACCACACCGAAGCTCAAAATACGTTGACAGCGCGTTTACAAATATACATGTCGTATGCGTCGGTGTTTACGCAGTGAGTGTGTCGTTGCGTCACGTTTTGGCTACACTGAGGCTTGACGACGCGTATACACTGTGACTGTGACGTATCTTAACGTAACATTTTCTTCATACATTTGACAGCGTAAAAGCACCGACAGCGTATTTTGAGCTTAGGTGTGGACCTTTTGCGATAAAATCGAGACGTATACGACACGTCACTAGATAAATGCACGGTAGCGCTGTGGTCGCACTTTTAATCAAGATGTGACGCTAACGTTTTCAAATATCACTAGGTTTACGGTGCGTCAACGTCTTTTGGGCACCGGTGTGGACACTCCTTTATACACTTTTACGTGGCGTGCGGGGTTTTAATTCAGTGAAGGAACATCCGATTTGTACTAGCCGAACTAATTGCCGCGTGGGTCGAAATAATTTTGTTTACTGCCTTTTAAACGATAGTAGGTAGATAGGTTGAATTCTCGTTGTTATTCCAAGGCGGCCAACCATTTGAGTTTAATTTACTTGGGAATGATTGCTACTTAATGTTTGATACCATTATGTTGAAATATCAGTTGAATAATTATCACAACAAAATGGTATTTTATTATGTATTAATGTAGGTAATTTATACAATATAGAGAGAGTTATATTGAATCTCATAAAGTATAGAACCCTAAAATAATCGTCCGGTAAATCACGATTCATGTAAATTATATCCTTATCATTCAATCAGGGTTTAAATTCAACGTTTGATATTGACATCTGTCCGAGATCGCACCACTGTATAATTCTTCTTTTGCGATAAGGGTTATACGTCCTTCGCATTTTTTTTCTTTATTTATTTATAAAAATGTCTTACGGGCTTACAGTCAAGCCAAAGAGCCTGCAAGATAATGTGGAATACAAATTCATAACTTAAAACATAACTATAAATTACACTATAGTTGTATATGTATTAAAAATACTTAACTAAAAGCAATATATTGCATGGTGATAACCAAAACTTACTAAAATTGATTTTACCTGCTCTTCGAAACCTCGTATCTAGTAAGTGCATTGACACTGAGATACGAGCTTTGTTTTAAAGCAGGTATTGGTTACTTTGTGAGTTTTGGTTGTCAACAGACGGTATGCACCGTAATTTGATAGGCGTAATTCAAAATGGCGAGTCATAATCATAAGCACTCTACTTCTCCATCTGCATCTCTAAGGGCAAAATGAAATCGATTAAGAGTAACCCACTTAAATAATCGCTATTAACGAATAAATAACGATTAATTAATTTGAATCGTACGAGTTTCGATTAAATTAATCGTACGGTACTATAATAATAATAATAATAAATCTTTATTGTACATTAGGTGCGTTACATAGCTGAATACATTATTCTATTTAATTAATTAATTAATTAATTGATAATTTTTTTATCCATTAATTCCCATCTCTGATCATTAGTAGGTACCTACAGATGATAGGACCAATTTTTTTTTATTAATATGTCCAATTTGAGCCAACTTGACCATACCTTCTTTAAAATGTCACACAAATGGTGATGTGATATAATGCAGTGATAATAAAGCGGAGATATTGCTAAATAATTGAAGACATCGAAAAGCAGTGGCAAAGCTTTTTTGAATTAGCGCGTTGTATTCTAGAATGTATGCCACGTTCATGTTCATGAAGAGCATTATTAGGCTACAATTACTATTCCGTAAAGCACTTAAAACTTTATACCCATAATGACCACTAAAATGACTCATCCGGAGAGGTCACAAATTTCTTTACTCGTGCGGCGAACGCAGAATACTAATAAAAGGAGGAAAACGTTGTTCTTTTTATGTTCCTTAAACTGTTTGTGGGTTTGACAAGCATTTTAATTGCGTACTCCTTTCTAAAAATATGCGTTAAGCTACATTTTATAGTTTACTTCACTATTTTCAACCAACTTGCAAAATGAGGTTATCAATACGGTAGTATTTTGTTAAATGTTTGTTGCCTTAGAACTCCTTCATTTATAAACCGATTTGGAGAGTAGACAACTAATTTTGGTCTGATCTGGTGAGATTCACGAGGAATCGAAGGATCTTCTAAAATGTATAGGCACATTTATGATGATTTCGATGTTTATTTTATAGTAATTTGTTCAGTTGTCTTCTGAAATACAGATACAAATGTCAACGCACAAAGATAATTATATATTATTTTTTATTAAAGCAGTAACGTCTGCTAACGTAAACCAAATGTTTACAATGAAGCGAAAAATTGTAAAATTTAATGGTTCGGACAGGATTTGAACCTACGTTTCCAACGGCTTTCCGGGCCAACACGGGCGTCCTACCAACTGGACCACGAACCAGATGTCAGAGCCATTGAATCTTTCAACCAGTTGGTTCCACATGCCTTAGGGTGGCATCGTAGCGCCATCTACCGTAAAGATTTAGGGACACCACGATAGGTTATATTAAGACACAACAATTGAGCATATAGGTATCCGATTTACCATTGTTTAGGAAATACCATAATACCTCTCGAACCCAGTATGTTTGGATTACGAATCCAACTTCTTAAGCTTTTCGACCAGTGGATCAGTGAGTTTAAATTTGCCACTCGAATTTTCTGCCTAATTTTATCCTTGTACCTTAGAATAAATACGCCTAAAAACATAGTGAGCGGCTAAACGTGAAGCCAGTTTTGGTTAAACACTGGTTAAGTTTCGTCCGTGTGCGCATCTCTGTCACCACTTTAATGTCACAAGCTAACCGTCTCTATGATTGGTTCATAACGCACACATAAAACCAAAAGCGGCTTCATCTTTCGCAAATCTTTTGTACATCTGAAGACTCTCGTTCTATTCTAAGCCTCGTACCTAAGTACCTTGTTTCTTTAAAAGTATTTCTTTGTACCTACGTTGATCTTAGTATGTACAGTCGCCATCAGATATATCGCAGCATATAAGGCGTTCATAAATATCTGAACACGACACTTATTGACGGGGCGTTACGGTACATGTTCAGATATTTATGAACGCCTTATATGCTGCGATATATCTGATGGCGACTGTACATCACAATAGAAATATTCAGGTATAGTTGATGTTAAGTTACAGTTATTCTCATTATAATCACAAAGAATAACCGACTTTAAAGCAACAAAAAAAAAAAACAAAAAAAAATGTGTACTTTACTTTGTTAACAAGAAGAATTGATATGTCCGAGAACAATTAAATGAGTTATTGTAAAAAACAATGAAATCATTATAGATTTGCCCATAATATTTGAGGAGTTCCCTCAATTCCTCATGGATCTCGTCATCAGATCTTTGAAAAAACGGTCAAGTGCGAGTTAGGCTACAGAGACCTCATATCCACCGATAAAACTAAAAGTAAAGTTATCGTATTATACATGTTGCTCGCTTTGTCTATCATTTACTTGTGTTTAGCACTCATTTATGGAAGAGATCCCCTAAAGGGATAAGTTCACCTTTGTACATAATTATTCTTTTGAAATGTTTTTGGGTATGCCCACATTGTCCACAGCGGCGAATCAGCGCCTGCGCTTTGTTAAATAACCAGTCGCTAAAAAATAATTATATTCTGTACAACCGTTATACACTTTATACCTAACGAAACATAAATCTCAAGAACGATAAACTACGTCACATGACTCCTGCCAGAAAAAAAACTTTAAATGCAATTTTAATCCTCATATGTTACAAAAAGTCGCACATTACTTACGAGCAAGCGGTGTCTCTTAACTCAATACGTTTACTACATATTCATCAAAAGGACTGCTTAGCATGACGGGCCAGTATCACATTCTTCAATCACACACATTTTGAGAAACGCTAAATTGGATGTAGCTACCTACACTCATAATACGCAAGGCACGATTTACATTGTTTGGAATGGTAGGCAGTTAGTTTTCATGAAAAGAATTTAGGTAGAAGGACCAAAAAAGACACAATAAAAACTAAGGTAAAATTGAAAGGTTAATAATATTCTACATATTCACCACTGCTTAGCATCACATTCTTCAATCCCACATATTTTAATAAACGCAAAATTTTATGTACACGCTCATAATATAATACGCGCGGCACAATTTACACTGTAGTTATTTTTCCGTGAAAAATTGGTATGTTTGAACATGACGACGCGGTCGGTGCAGTTTCTAGAGCACCTGCCTACTGAGCCGTCGGTCCCGGGTTCTAATCCCGGTCAGGGCGAATATTTTTGTGATGAACTCGGATATTTGTGCTTGGGTCATGGTTGTTCTATGTATTGAAGTATATATTTATCTATATAAGTGCGTATATCGTCGTCTAGTACCCATAACACAAGCCTTCTTGAGCTTAATTTGGAACTAGATCGATTTGTGTCAGGTTGTCTGATATTTATTTATTTAAACATGTTATTGCAAAATGTTTGTTTGAAACAAAGATAGTAGAGGAAATGTAAGCAAGGTCACGTGTATTTACGGACTAAGTACGACTTGGGTACCATTAAACGCTGAGTACGTCGTAAGTCGTTTGCTTGGGCAATTACATTTAGAGCGGATTATTTTGATATAAGAAAGTTTTTGAGTATATTTATTGTTTTCGGCTTTTCCGCTGTGTACAACAATTTTATTACACGTGCTCCTCCTCTCCATTTTTGTGACCCTCACCCGGTAAACGATCACGTGATTTCTGGGAGCCCTTTCGAAATACTATTACTTCACTATTATTGAAGTGAAACTTCTAATGCGACTTCCAACAAGGTAGCGTTAAACGTTCAACGCAACAATCCCACGGACAATGCGACGGATTTAAGGTTATGTCAAGGTACGTCCCTTGTGAATATCAATTGATTGTTAGGTTTTCACTTTTGAAATTACAATTTCTACCCCTTTGCTATTTTCATTTCCACATTACGAAGTTTCACTTCGGAGGGCTTCCACGCACTATTTTTTACATATTATTATATTTTACGTGTAAGTGTATTGTAGTGTAGATATTTAGTTGCAATTGGCGGACACATACCCGTTGGGGCAGAAAAGATCTCGAGTTCGCGTATCGGAAGATACAGCGTGAAAAGGCCCTAACAAGGTGGAACGACGACCTGATAGGGATCAAGGGAAGCAGTTCAATTAGGGCGGCGCACTGACCATTGTAGAGATGTTTGGGGGAGGCATTTGTCCAGCAGTTAACGTCTTTCGGCTGATAAGATAATGATGATTATTATTGTTATAGATCAGCTATTTTGTTTAAGCATAATTAACATTCATAGAAATAAAAACTCCAGGTAACAATGCTGCAGTATTTAAAAAAGCAACCCTTCCGTACGTGTCGAAAATGTCAAAAACCTGGGGGGTAATTCGACCAATATTAGAGACGATGGAGATATCTCCATTTCATCGCCATCCGTCACTTATGACGTGTCCGTACTTGAAAGTGGCGATATCCCTAGAACATCGCAATTTCGTCAATCCGGTCGCGCTTGCTGTGCCCTTGCAGGGTGTCACATGTCTCACTATTTCTTATAATTCCATCTATATGTTATAATGTGATATGCAATAAATGATTCTATTCTATTCTATTCTATTCTATTAATTTGCGGTTCCTTTATATCTGACGGCATAAATAACAGGCGCATACTTTAACTTGACCGTGTAGAGCGTGAAATTATTCAGTTACGTTTCGTTCAAAACAGAAATTCATATGCATGAATAGCATTGTTCAAAATCATTATCGCCTTCGTATTTCCAAAATTGAGATGAGATATGTCACTTGAAGCTCATCGCATTTTAACGACAGTTCAAAGGCGATATCACTGTTATCTAATAGAGTTTTGACGTTTTGCGATCTCTCCAACGGAATTCTCGAATTAGGTCCCAGGAACAACCAACCACACCGTTAATTCAGTCTAATCCATCCTCATAATTATTATATTCGTTTGTTCGCCCGAATACGCTCTGTGCCCCGAATGCTTAATGAGTCCAGCTTTCCAAGTATCGGGTTGGCACTTATCGGGCGTGCCATCTGACTATTATATTACCAAAATACCACTTTAAATGCAACCCAATGTAATCCCATAATTAACTTAAATGCAGTGTACGTTACATGAACTGGAAAATGCATTTTCGATGGCGAAAATTCTGCCGTCTAATGGATGTAGACCGCCCCAAGAATTAAAGTCTTGTGATTTATTCAGGGCTTTGTTTGAAAACAGATGCTTTAACAGAAACCATCAATTATTGAAAGTTTAATAGTGCAATTTTCATATACTCTGTCCGTTTGTTCGAGCTTTATACCTTACTAGCTGCGCTGCTCGGTGTTACCTGCTCATCCCACGGAAACACTGCATTTTTTCGGGATAAAAAGTAGCCAATGGTTAGTTAATTCAGGGTGTCAGCTACCTTCGTACCAAAGTTTATCAAAATTGGCACAACTGTTTGAGCGTGAAGAAGTAATAAACATACACATAAACACACTCACAAACTTTCGCCTTTATAATATAAGTGTGATAAACTCGCCCCTAGAAACGGCACCAAACTGTGATGTGTTTACAAATAGATGGTTGGTTCTATGAGATGGTCGGCCTTTTTCAGTGTATTTCTAATTGTCATTTGTTGGTATGTTTTTAGTTACAAAATCTGGATGTTGTTAGTCTTAGTTTCATAGTGCTTTGGTTTAACTCTTATGCTGTGAATTATAAATATAAAGAATATGAACAACATGGAGTAAAATATGAAGTGGTGGAAGGACTGTATTGACAACACACTGAGGCACTATCAATGTTTTTTTTTTTTTTTTATCAAAATAGCCATGCATTTAACCTCGATTGCACCTGATGTTAAGTGACAATAAGGCCTAAGATGGAGCATGCTTGGCTAGAAGATGCCTATTCACTCTCGAGTTGAAGAGATCCAAGTTATATTTTTCAGGAAACAGGTGCGCAGGAAGAGAGTTCCATTCCTTAGCTGTCCTCATAAGGAAAGTAGACGCAAAGCGTTTCGTACGAATCAGTGGTATATCGACAACATAAGTCCGCGCCGAGTACTATGTATTTTCTTTTCCCATTTTTTTTGCATCGGACGTTTTCTTAAGTAATTTTTTTTTTTTACTTACCAGATGATGATTTTATTCAGTACTTATTAGAGCAAACAAATGTTCTATTTTTAGTTTCAATATAAACATTTGGTTAACGCTAGGTATGTAACGTTTACTACTTGTTTAGTAAAAGAAAAATATTCAGTAGGTACTTATCCTGCTGAACATCCTAATACTCGTATCGTTGAGATGATGTGTCAGTGTCACACACAAGATCAACTGAAAGACGTGATCCTAAATCAGAGTAAATAATATTGGTCTTTAGACAAATGATGGGTGTAGGAAAAAGCAAAAGCATATACAGCTAATCTCCATGCTAAATAATAGTTACATAAACATTTATTTGCGGTCTACCGAAACCATATCCATATTCCATATTAACATTAGGCCAATATGAATCCAATCTCAAAAACACTCTTAAAGTATGATTTTGCATTAGATATCATTAAAAAACACAAACTTGCATCTCTTTTAAATAACCATTATAATAATTATTAACTTCCACGATATCGATATAAGCTAGATAAACGCAATTCAGTCCCGTTGTTATAATAACTTCCATCAGCCTTCGAACTAAACACTTCTTATTGGTATCTAACATTCATTAATATTAATGAAATGATATGCTCTGCACAATCTTCTTCTATGGCAAGGCTTAACATAAAATTATAAAGCTAGTAGGTATGATTTTGCTAATTCTACTCGATAAACATTTAATGTAGTAAGCTTATTGCTTGTCCTGAAGGTCTATAACGCTACCTAATTATAATAATGCGTACATGCAACATTTGTTCATTAAAAGCGTATGTTAGTATTGGATAAAACTGCTAAACGTTTGCTTGCTCGACGTCAAAGCCTTAAAAGAATAATGACTTAAATGTCTTTGGGGTGTGTATGACTAAGTGACATTTTTCAAGTGCGCACGTTTCGTGTGATTGGAAATTTTAAAGGACTGCCTCGACACCCGTGCCTTCACACCGGCTCCTTATTTGCATTCGTATATCGGACACCCACATCGCAATATCCAATGGTAGCCGGATCAAAATGTAATTAAATCGTCAATACACGAACCGTATACGTACGATCGGTTTACTAACACGGACGAAGATATATAACAATATGAAGAGCCATTCGATATCTAGCAACAATCGCTATGAAAGATTGGTTAGTTATGATTTCATTGGTTATATAAAACTTATATTTTATTCCTTGTTTTTATTTATGAATGGAAAAATCATTGCCTTGAATGCATTTTATCCAAATATTTGTTTTCCTTCTACTTATTACGTTTCACTTGTCAGCGATATTTTGTACTTATGTCTAGACTAAGGATCCAACATCGTAATTTTTAGTTCCCGGTTTATAGCCTTTACAAAAAAATCTGAGAACGTTTAACCTTTTCCCCGTACAATTTGTTTTGGTTTTCTTCAAGACGATATCTCTGCATGCTTCATCGTCGTCTTCATTGCCCAACAGACGAAATTCAATACAGATGCTTATCTTGCATGAAAAAAGATTTTGTGATATAAGAGGTATTTAATATAGAAAACCCCGTGAGTCTGACATATTAAAATTCATACCCAATCGAAAACAGTCAACCAATCAGTTTTCCATTGATTGGTTGCCGCCGTGACTGATAGCTCCTGAATCGCGTTTCGAAACGAAAGATGTCGAGCTATTTTCGAGCTCTACGACGTGAGTAAAGCCGTTTCGTATAATAGAAATATTTAATAATTATTTTGCCACTTCAATTAGAAAGTCTCTTTGTCCAAAGCTATGTGGCCCAGCGGTTTTGCCAAAGCAAACCGCGATTAAACTACTAATGAATGGAGTAAGGCTTCCAAGTAACGGTGGGTGATGCGAAACATTGCGCTATGAATTATTGATATGCTAACGAATCTAAAGTAACATATGTCTTGGACAATGCTGCTTAATCGACTGTCGTTCAGCGCTTTTTGGCAACACGCCATTCAGGATACATGCCAGTTTTTTCTACTTCGAATGTTAAATTTCAGGGGGTTTTGAACGTACTTTGGGCTTAGATTTGGCAGAGTTTAGTATTTATCCTCACTTATAGAAATAAATGGGGTGAATCGTGATTTGTGAATGCTTAGTTCAAGCACTATTTTTAACCCCCGACAAAAAAAGAGGGGTGTTATAAGTTTAACATGTGTATCTGTGTATCTGTGGGTCTGTCTGTGGCATCGTAGCGCCCAAGCGGATGGACCGATTTAAGTGCGGTTTTTTTTTAATCGAAAGACTTTTCCGTCGAGGTGGTTCTTAGCTATGTTTGGTGGAAAAAGGACCAGTAGTTTCCAAGATATTCAGCTTTGATTAGAACAAGTGACAAGATCTCAGCCAATATTGAAGTCAATAATTCGAAATATTGGCTAAATGTTATTGACATTTTTTATATGACTCACTAATTGAGGGTCTCATGATGACCAGATAGTTGTTAATGGATCTCAGCCAATATTGAAGCCAACGATTCCAAATTTTGGTTAAATGTTAAGTATCGTTAGCATTTTCTATATCACTTTCTAAACGAAGGGCTCATGATGACCAGGTAGTTGTTAATGGATTTCAGCCAATATTGAAGCCACGGATTCCAAAGTTTTGGTTAAATGTTAAGTTTTATTAGCATTTTCTCTATCACTCAATAAATGAAGGTCTCATGATGACCATCTAGTTGTAAAAGGATCGAAGCCAAGCATTTCAAATGTTGGTTAAATGTTAAAGTTTAATTAGCGTAATCAACAATTTAATAAAATCTTGACTGTACAATAATTAGGTACCTTGGAGCTGAAGATGGCCGTAGGAACTCCTAAACAGCACAAGATAAACCCATAATGTTTGGGCTCGTCTGATTTTTCTTGATGAGCTATTAACGTTTGTGTAAGAAAGAACAGTCCATAATAAAACCTCTGAAAAACTTTATAATTTCTGTCACAGTACTGGGTCACTGTTTCTAAGTTTCGCAATTCTGCTAAAGCTGAATTGTCATTAGGACTATTGAACAGGTTCCTCTGATTGAAGTCACAAATAGCAACACCCTGCAAGATTTTAACGCGACTGAAGGACTCGTAAGCTTTAGCAAAAGTACTCTTGCCTAGGAGAAAACAGCTTTTTAGGATTCTGTAGTCAACAAGAAACCCTTATAGTTTCACCATGTCCGTCCGTCCGTCTGTCTGTCTGTCCGTCTGTCCACAGCTTAGCTCAGAGACGTAGTGGTAGAATAAATTTAAGTTGGGATGTATTTTTTTAAAGTGGGGATGTAATTTTTTTATCGGTTTATCCCATGGTGTGGGGTATCGATGATAAGGTCTTTCAAAACTAAGTCAAGTTACCTAGCACTAACAGCAATTTTTATGGAGCTAAGTAAACCACCCGTGTATTTGGATCCTGTAGAATAGAAACTTGGTTCTGTTTTAGGCCATACGTAGCAGGTTCTTTCGACACATCCAGTGCATTTAAAGTATATAATTTGAATGTCTTGGCTAATAACTTTGTCATTTTGTCATTATAAGCAATAACTAGTTTGACTTTAACGACTTTTCCCAGAATGTTGCTTAAGGCTATTGAAATCAAAATACATATATCCTAATTTTAATCTTATAGAAGACAGATTTGTCCCCACAGTCAAGGATCAAGCTCGACAAAAGACTGGAAACTCAGGACCTTAAACGGTGTAAACCAAAAATTGTGATAAAAGAAAAAAAATCCGCGACGAAACTTCTGTTTGTTTAAAAAATATGAAATAAAAATAAAATTTAAAAACCCCCGACATGACAACCTACAAAAAAGAAAGAAATAAAATCTAGGAAAAAATGAATCCAAGCTTCGTTGCGTCGGGGGACCGCCAAGTAAATGAAATGCATTGTACTGAAAATAGTAAAGTGGGAAGCCCAAATGCATACTTGCAAATTTTGCGTTGAAAAAATTATTTCATTTCATTTACGTACTTAGCGGTCCCCCGAACGCAACGAAGCTTGGATTCATTTTCTACTGTTCATTGGTAAAGGCACATTTCCTAAATTTTATTTATTTCTTTTTTGTAGGTTGTCATGTCGGGGGTTTTTAAGTTTTTAATTTTATTTTTATTATGCTTAATTTGGCTTAACTTGAGTGCAAAGATGCATATTTGCGATATTTTCTATTTAAAAATACCTTATATTTATTAACTTTTAGCAATTAACCTTGCCCTTAACGCAAGCGAAAAAGAGTGTTCTTAAATCATATTTCCAGATTTGTAGCGGTTTGATGTATTTGATCATTAAAAGGATATACTCGTATATGTCGTACATAAGACGATGTTGATGTGAGTTTCACAATTTTCCGTCAATGTTGTCTGCTGTCTGTGGCGATATCGGAAATAAATATTTTTTTATTATTCGAGTTAATATTGACAATTCAACTTTTAAAAATATGGTAGAATGAAACATAAATATTGCTGGCTCTCGTCATTTGTATTGAAGCGATATGATTCGCCATTTCGAATATTTTACCCATCAAGCTATAGTTTATTCATCAAAATACTATTACTGTAACAGTTGAATCGGGCATATCGCTGAAGTGGCGAGATCTCGGGTAGACGTCAGTATTAAAGTCGAGTTGAGGCCTCGATCAGATACCTGAATTGTATTGGAATTATCGATTAAAAAAAAATCAATGAAGACACAATAATTATTTCAGGTAAAATCTTAATAGCGCTATGCAGGATGCGTATAGGCGCGCGCGGCGCCGACTGTACAACACCATCAGAATCTGTTCGTAATTTTTTTTATCCTTTCGTCACGCTGGAAAGTCTGGACGAATTTTAATTAGTTGGTACAAGGATAGCTAGCCCTACAAAGATAGTACACTGTCTCCCTTAGTACACTGCAATAAGAATAGTTCCTTTAACGTTGTGGCTCATACTGTTTTTGTTATATTTTTATTTATGTATGTTTACCATTTTTGTTATTTTTATGGTAGTTTATTTAGTCTTATTATTATTCTGCACCACCTACTAATTTCAAACATTAATTCTCAACTACTCCGCTACCTAAAGGTTGTCTGGAAGAGATCGCTATTTGGCGATAAGAACGCCTGTTGTTTACCTCTGCCTGTTATTTTAATGTATCTCATGTTGTGTTGTATATTCCTTGATGTTTAAGGTGTGCAATAATAGTACATTACTGCAGAGGCCGCGAAATAGGGGATTATTGGCCGAGTAGTATAATAGATGGCCGAGTGATAACGAGGCCATCTAGAGATACGAGGCCGATAATCCCTGTTCGCGCCGAGGCTTGCTCAAATAAAACCAAGGAAATAATACAAATGTTCAACTTATATATTCATATAAAAACAAATTTATTTCAAATTTAATAAAAAAAAACAAATTAATTTTTTTAAGCTGTTCGGGTCAATGTTTTTGCCACCAAATGTTAAGATGATTCTATTTATTAAAAAATGACAACACCTTATTAATTAGATATTGTTATATTTTTTAACAATAAACGTGATTCCTTGTTTATTTTATTGAATATCTGATTTAATCTAATTTAATAATCTAGTTAAATATAAGAAATAAAACGTAAATATACATGCACAAACTAAGTTTTTTTTTATTGGCAGTATGCCATAGATTATCAATAAAAGAAATAAACCCCACTGAAACAAAAGACAATCTCTTTGTTGGCTACGGCCAATAATGTTGTATGAAATTCCTTTATATCGTTCTAATTTGAAATTAGAACGAATCTTCAACAATTGCTATACAAAGACGTATTTCGCGGTCTATTACCACGATCATAAGAACGACATTTCCTTGGATGTTTGAGAAAAGAGTATTTGTATTTGTAAAGATAGTTAAAGGCTACTTTTACCCGACTACAGTAAAGAAAAAGTTTTCCACGGACGAATTTGCGGGCACCTTCTGGTCTTATTAGAATACAAGTCTATCTTTTTTCTAAGACACCTGAAACTAATGTAGTTTTACGAGGAACACTTCAAACGCGACACGTGCTACAACATAAAACAAAACCACATTCGTACCAACATTAGACAAAGGATTTTGACGGCACAAACGCTCGTTTTGGGGACAATCATTATGAGAAAATCTTATAAATGACTAAAGCAGAGTAATAAAGAGGTTCATAGATGCGTTCCGTGGAGTTTGGTACAACACTCACGTATGTGATGGGTATCTTAGGCGGAATAAAAGTACCGCTTTGCTGTGAGATGCCGACGAGGGCTAATTGTTTTAGTTGGCGAATTGTGGCTAGATGGATGGGATTAGGAATTCGGAGCATAGTTGTCGGGTCACTCAGAGTTCATGGGAAGAAATACTAGCAGTACGTCTGTAAATAAGAAATACACAGTCTGCAGTATATCATAGCGTATATTGAACGAGGATACAATAATAGTTGATAGATCCTATCGAAGCAATTTTCGATCACCCCACGTAGAGGCTACATAAGAGCTTTTACAGCCCTTATACGACTTATTTCAGCTGTGTAAGAGCTGTTTAAGCTCTTATACTATGTATGCTACTTGGCAGGGATCCGGATGATGATATAACATACCAGCGACCCACCCTAGCTTTGCATTAATGTATTAGATACTAAGCAATATACTATACAGATATGAAAACCTCTCTCTTCAATCATTAACTGTTTATTAATTAAGACCGCATTAAGATCCGTTGCCTAGTTTCAAAGAAGACGTACAGACGGGGAAAAAATACTGTGTTTTTATACTATATAGAAATGGAAAGATGAATTGTGATCACTTTATTTCATTGGCTGACAGAATACTATGCTTACTACTATGGTAAAGTAGGTACTTTTGCTGTTTACTAAGGCAGTGTTAAGTAGGTATGGTGGGCTAAGACTATATCACCAAGGGAAGACTGCCATGGTCCAATAACTAGATTAAACAATAACTAGATTAAACAATAACTAGATTAAACAATAACTAGATTAAACAATAACTAGATTAAACAATAACTAGATTAAACAATAACTAGATTAAACAATAACTAGATTAAACAATAACTAGATTAAACAATAACTAGATTTATTATTATTTATTATTAACCTTACCCCACCTTACGTTACATATATATTTTGCTTCCCCAAGTAAACGGAGCTGGAAGCACCTTCCAGTATCCTATAACGTCGGTAATTATTTCTCCAAAAATCCTTACTCGATTAGGAAAAAAGTAAAGTCCGTGAGTCAAACATGAGATATGTATGCTTAGGTAAACAAACAAGAGGCGTTAAAGTAGCGAGAACCGTGCTACAGCTTAATTATCGGATCCCGTAACTCCTACTTTGTTTGTGTTAGTTCGTCAATTAGTCATCGAAGTTTAGAGGTGATATGAAAGTCAATGAACTGGTGTAAGATAAATACGACATTACCCCTGGATATAATAGAGCCTACTTGAACGAGTTGAACAGCAATACGTAAATTAGGAATCCTGTTGGTTATTTTATATACCTACGTCACCCTAAGGCGAAAATGGGATTTTCTGAGGGAGGAAACTTCACTTCCTGGCCAGGGCAAGACGTAAAACTTTAGACAGACTGCGGGCGGTAATTCGTAAAGCCCTAGATCGCATATTTATGATCCTCGCCTTCGGTTCAGGCCACAAACACCTGCGATCTGGGACGTTCACAAATTCACCGCCTCAGGTATGTAATTTACTATCGATGCCTTAGGGCGTGGCCACATGTCCACGACACGGCGTCGTAAACGTAAAACGACACGGTGTCGCGTCGGAGCGCGACACATTATCCACCGTGCGAATATACGTTGCCGCGTCGTGAAAACACACGACACGGCGTCGTAAACGTAAAACGACGCTGTGTCGCGTCGGTGTGCGACACATTATCCACCGTGCGAATATACGTTGCCGCGTCGTGAAAACACATGCTGCACCGGGCACCGCAGGTCGCGCCGCGCGCCGGGCGGATTAACTTTGCTGTGTTGAGTAGATGCACGGTGCGGTGCCACGTTCGATTACGACGCCGCAGCTTCTCGTACATGTTCAAAATATTTTGCGATCAGTTTTCAATTCGACATGGATCCTATCACTTATTTTTAGAAGATTCGTCGGCACTTGCACCAAAATGCAACAAACAACTTCCAGGTAAGTAGGATTATCCTATTGTTTTGTCGCCGCGTGACACTAAAAAGAGTTATACTAATGACACAGACAGCAAAATATTGATAATATCTACTATGTTTAAAATTTACTCAGTAATTCAGTATCGTATAGGACTTTATGATACCTACTCGTTAGAACTAGTACTTAAAGTATCAAAATATTAATAGAGCACCAACCTACTATATTGTTTGCGATTTGTAAAAATTGCAGTTTTTCGTTATTTATCGTTATAATATTGAAAACATGGCCTATAATATTGCATTGTCATTCTAGCGTTTCAAATTAAACGTGTATATATACATAATTTTAGCTCAATCGGTTGAAGATATCTGCTTCAAAATAAGCTGCAAGATTCTACCCAAACCAACATAGATACAAGTGATACAAGATACGAGTACCTATCTACAATGTACATACCTACTAGTGACCGACCGAAGTTTCGGTTTCGGTTTCGGTTTCGGCCAGTTTCGGCCTAAAAATCATGTTTCGGCCAAAGGTTCGGTTTCGGCCAAAAAACCGCCGAACCTTTCGGCCACGCCGAAACTTACAACATCGTTCTGTCGGGTCGCGTTCGGCTAACGTCGGGTGCGCTCGGCAGTCGGCACGGCTGGCAATATGGCGTCGCTCGCCTGACTCCGCCGACCGCTAAAATCACTTTGCCCAGTGAGGTGACGGTTGTGTTTGTTCCCCGAATAATATTAAGTAACCTACCGAGCGAGCAAAGCATTTTCGTTTCAGCGTGGCCCAAAATTCTTTCGTATGCCCGGATGTTTCGATGTCTATGCGCTTACCGACTGTTGCCTTGCCTTAATGTCGCATTTCTCAACCGATTGTTATGGAATTTTGTGAGTATGTTCGATAAGTATTATAGTATTTTTTCGTCGACTCGGTTTTTCGAATTTTTCATAATAGCGGAGATTTGCGCTTAAAAAATTACATTTACTTTAAATTTACGAATTTAGTTTTGGTTATGAATTGATCAACTCATAGTGTAATTTTAAACGCAAATTTTCTTAATTAACAAACAAATTGACGGCGATATCGGTTATTTAGGATAAAAGTGAGAACGTTTACTTATCTCATAATATGACTTTAGGATTCGTCATTGTAGCGTGTATGTAATAAAATTAGTAGGTAACCTACGTCTGAATTAGCGTTACTAGGCTACCTGATTACAATTATAAAAATTAAAACTCAACCAATTATTTTGTTGCTAAGTTTTTAAACTTGTTTAATTTTATACCATCTACAATTAACAGGTCGCTGCCTCAGTACAGTTTACAGCTGTTAATGCTTTTCAGTTTTTGGGTAATTTTATTTAGACCCAGTGTCAATGTTAAAATTTCAATTTAACAAAAGTGAAACGTGAGTTTGTTGTGCTGAAATTTGTATTTTTTTTACTTTTTCTACCCCCCCCCCCCCCCCTTACTCTATATCCATCTGTACATTTTTTAAATTTGCTCTAATCGACAAAAATAATCTAAGTAAAAAATTTCATGAGCATCGGTTAAGAAATACGACTTCCAGGCGAGAACAGAAAAGCATCCAATCGTCCGTACATACGAAAGAATTTTGGACCAAACTGTAATTGGAACACTTAGCTCCATCGGTCAGCGAAATTTTTCATTGTATTCATTATTAGATCTAGAAAGAACGGCCCGCTGACATTTTATACAACGGTTTAATCACGTTTATAAAAGGTTCGGTTTCGGTTTCGGTTTCGGCCGAAACTGTAATCAGAACCGAACCTTCGGTTTCGGTTTCGGCAGAAAAACGTGTTTCGGTCGGACACTAATACCTACCTACTCGTAGTTACATATTGCAAGTTGTCTATATTGCAAGTTAAATAAAAATTGGGCAAGTGCGAGTCCGACTCGCGCATGAAGGGTTCCGTACCATAAAACAAGTTTGTTGTATGGGAGCCCCCCCTTAAATATTTATTTTACTATATTTTTAGTATTTGTTGTTATAGCGGCAATAGAAATACATCATCTGTGAAAATTTCAAATGTCTAGCTATCACCGTTCTTGAGATACAGCCTGGTGACAGACGGGCGGACGGACGGACGGACGGACGGACGGACAGCGAAGTCTCAGTAATAGGATCCCGTTTTTACCCTTTGGGTACGGAACCCTAAAAATGCAAAAACGAGCGACTACATAGTTTTAATATTGATTTAATTGTGAAATTTAGTCGATTGAAACTAAAACTAATTCAATTGTTAGTCGAAGATTCTCACAACTAATTCAATCGCAACTAAATTAGTCGCGATTGAAAAATGACGATTGATAATAATAAATAAATATTAAGGGACAATCATACACAAATCGACCTAGTCCCAAACTAAGCAAAGCTTGTACTATGGGTACTAGACGACGATATACATAATATATAAATACATATATAGATAACATCCATGACCCAACAAATATTTACACAAATATTTTCCCCGGCCGGGATTCGAACCCGGGACCGCCGACCCAGTAGGCAGGTGTCTACAAACCGAGCCAAACGCGTCGTCGATATTTTCAATCGATTGATTAGTTGACTAAAAAATTAATCGATTAATGCCCATCTCTGGTTTGCACGACGGTGGATAATGTGTCGCGCTCCGACGCGACACAGCGTCATTTTACGTTTACGACGCCGTGTCGTGTGTTTTCACGACGCGGCAACGTATATTCGCACGGTGGATAATGTGTCGCGCTCCGACGCGACACAGCGTCGTTTTACGTTTACGACGCCGTGTCGTGTGTTTTCACGACGCGGCAACGTATATTCGCACGGTGGATAATGTGTCGGGCTCTGACGCGACACCGTGTCGTGGACATGTGGCCACGCCCTTAGTTCCCACTCGTACTAATTTCATTTTTTGCCTTTGTTTAAACAACATAGAGTTGTGCCCCAACGTCCTAATTGCAACTCTTTTTTCCGAAAAGTTAGTACGATTGTGCTCTAAGGTATTACCTACTATTATCTTGACACTCGTATTCACAAAACTCGTAAAATGCGGTCTCCAGACTGACATATACCGGTATCAAAATATTCGTAATATACTTAAATCGGAATCTGATTCAAATCTAGCCCTTTCTCTACTTTTTCTCAGTCTTTGACAATTTACGGACAGACAATATCACAAATCCATTGTTTAATTATCACGGACGAAGTATAAGTGAATAGAAGTGGCTTCGCAGGACGAAATAGGAGGGATATGCTCAGCTGTAGATATAGGTTTTCTACAAAGATACGGATGCCATTTCAAAATCCAGGCAGATTATTATGAAATATATCCAATTAATACTTTAAAGCAACTTAAAGCAACGCTAAAATAAATATGACATAGATAAGCGAATTAAAGATAGATAAAACAATATAACGCCTGTTACGCCAAGTCGGTCTGTTTCAAGCCGTATAAGGACACTAAAATTGTTATAGTAACCGCACTCAACTTTGCCTTTCATCATGACATTTCTTGATTCATTTTTGCACCTTACAACCGTCACAATAAGTTTGATATTGACAGTGCAAGTAGAGTAATACTGATCATAGACCGCTATAGTGCATATTTGGCACCGTACCGCCTTCAAGTGTACCGCTAAGCACATGTACCGGCGTCATCGTGACTTGAATTTGTGATGACTTTTGCCATTTCTATTTGTGGAGTTATCATTTCTTTGGTACGATTAAGTTTTTGTAGATTTTAATGAGAGTTGCCAAACGTAAGCGGCAGTGTGTTGTGGAGAACTTTGGGAGAGGACTTTGTCCAACAGTAGATGCCAATCGGCTGATATGAAGATGGTGATAATGTTTTTAGAGTTAAGATTTACTACAGGAGATTTTCGTTACATTATAAACGTTAAACTTTATTAAGAAATTCATCACTTTATGACTAACGCGAAAACGATTCCTTCCAAGTATTAGACGGCACAAAATAATAAAAAACGCATCGCGTACAGAATTAGAAATTAAGACATTCACTTGTTTTAAAATTCCGCAAATGTAGAAATAAAAACAATACCTTAGGTGTCTTATAAATTGAGTTCTGTATAAAATGAGTACAGCGCGCCATCTGTCTGTGGCTTCGGACGCAGAATATTTTATAATTACAAGAGGTCGAGCATTGAATAGCAACTATAAGGACGGGCGCATGCTGTCGACCGAATTGTTTACATCGTATGCTTTGATTTCATATTAACGGTTTTCATTATAAGTATGCATTTATGTTAATCATCAGTGGACCATGTAGATACTATACAGCCGAACCATTATAAATAATTAAATATCATACTTATTAGCACGTTAATCGGCGGTATGTCCCGCAACATTTGGGTGTATACTAATCGACCAGGGACCTAATTCGAGATTGACATTTGAGTGATCGCCAAACGTCAAATCTCTATTAGATAACAGTTATATCGCCATTGAACTGTCATTTAAATGCGATGAGCTTAAAAGTGACATATCTCATCTCAATTTTGGAAATACGAAGGCGATAATGATTGTCAAAAATGTTATTCATGTATATAAATTTCTGTTTTGATCGAAACGTAACGGACTAATTTCACGTACTACGCGGTCAATATGCGCCTGCTATTTATGCCGTCACGTACAAAGGAAGCGAAAATTTTGCGTGTCCGAATTGACGAAGTTGCAGAGAGCTAGAACATCCTAGGGATATCGCCACTTGTCAAGTAGGCACACGTCAAAAGTGACGGATGGCGATGAAAAGGAGAGATCTCCATTATGTCTCTAAAATTGGTCGAATACCCCCCCAGGGACCTAATTCGAGATTGACATTTGAGTGATCGCCAAACGTCAAATCTCCATTAGATAACAGTTATATCGCCATTGAACTGTCATTTAAATGCGATGAGCTTAAAAGTGACATATCTCATCTCAATTTTGGAAATACGAAGGCGATAATGATTGTCAAAAATGTTATTCATGTATATACATTTCTGTTTTGAACGAAACGTAACGGACTAATTTCACGTACTACGCGGTGCTCACAAAATTTCACAAATTGGTTGAAAACTACGACCTGTAATGTAAGCACACCTGTAGGCGGAAATCCGAACATCCGGAATTCAAAACACGAACGTATTTTTGGCCAAACTGAAACGGAGACGCTTTGCGCACTTGGCCAATAATATTAGTTAGCAACTAGTCGACCGTGCTCGACGACCCTTAGATCTCGCGATCGCGCGAATGTCCTGCGGGCGATGCGGCACGCATTCCGAGTCGAGCGGAATATCGCGAACATCGAGATATGTTGACCGCGTTATAGAAACAGGTGCGAGATACGTGTCGCTCCGCGCTATTGTTACTATATCGAGTGTTTGGTTGTTCTGTATCTTTATACCGGGTGTGGCCTGTAACAGGAGCAAAAAATATATAAATATCTGTCAATCTCATATAAATCGATTTAGTCCCAAAGTAAGCTCTGGGGCCTATGATGGTTGCTTTAATCACGTGATAAATAAGTGACAAAGCACCCGTTACGTTTTGACAAAAAGCAAGTGTGAGTGACAGGTGGCTATTCGAATTCATCACACAAATATATGCCTTCGCCGCCGGGACTCGAACCCAGGACCGCCGGTTCATAAGGTAGCTGCATTACCACTGCGCCAAACGTGTCATCGAATTTTATACGTACACATTCGAATAGACAATTAATCGGGTATATTTTCGGTCAGGCTTTCCTTAAGTGCTAGTTGATTCACCAATCATTCAAGCAAAACCACGAAGCACGCGAATACGCTCGAAACGTTGGTTAAGACGTTATTTTAATTATGTGTACCAACCTCCAGCCAGAGTTTAAGGAAAGTGTTACACTCACAAAGAAACTCGTGAAACTTATCCAATCCATAGAAAAATAGTCTACTACTAACCTATTACCATTTAAAGGAAAACTGTTACCGTAAGCGGACGCACATTCCACATTCGAGTTAGCATATCCTCTAATAAATGTAAGTATGTCTCTATAACAATGCCATCACGATTAATATCTGAGCTCCCACACTGAGGGCGCTAATATAGAATTCTGCATCCAAGCCGTACAGTTACACACACTATAAAATCCATTTCGCGCATCCGGCTAAGCGCTTACGCATTCAACACATAGTGCCATCTGTTGTGACAAGAAAGCGCATAACCTCATTAGAAACCTTACACAAATTAAGTGGCCGATTTATCTAATAATTTTATTATACATATTCAAAAAGGCTACAACAGTAATGGTCGAATTGACCCGCATTCGTCTTTTAATCTCCCAATTAAAATTTGGAGTCACGTTCTGAAGAGACAATAGCCATCTTTGTGAGGGCAGCGGCGGTTGGCACATTGGCGAGTCGAGCTTTCCATATTAATGTTTGTTTGTTAGCGGTAAAACACGTACCTCACATGACGTAAGCCTACAAGCATGTGGGCTGTAGGCACTTTCTGTGGGCTAAATCTACCTGATTTGGCATGGTTAATCAATTTTATTTTCATAATATCTTAAGATGAGCATAGGTGCTCATCAAACTAACAAATATAGTAATTTATGTCACAAGGGAGCAAAATGATGTATTTACGGCGAGGGCGTACATTGAACCATTATCCCAACACTAGTCATCGACGAAGCGATGGTTTGTTATAGAATCAATATTGGAGTAAAATTATTTTTTCCTTCATGTTACTTTGTTTCTTTACTTACTCGTAAATGTCAAGTTCATTTAGTGCGTAATTTTTAGGGATCCGTGCCTCAGAACGAAAATAATGAAACCATCATAAGATCACGTTGTTGTCAGTCCGTCCGGCTGTGAAAAAATCAAACTTCCAAGTTAACGTAATAAAATATATGTCCAAAGATACGGCCATTTATGCCGCAAAAAACACATATTTCGACACTCTCAATGGAATCACGTTGACCTAGAACTATGAAACTTGGCAAGTAACATCGTCTTATACTACAAGTAGTATAGGGAACAATCTGAAAACTATACATTTGAAAATAAATCATGAAAAATATAGTCTTTATTTAAAGTACGTAAAACAGTTTTCCAACGGTAGGTTTGTCGCTCAGTGCAGTTTATCTTTTCGTTACAGCACTATGCAATGCTTTCACAGTTCGTACGGAATCCTCGGAGCGTGAGTTCGACTCGCACTTGACCGGATTTTGGCTAAAGAAGGTTCTATAGAAAAATCATGTCACATCCATTTAGAATGGCATCACGCTCATTAGTAGTTCCCAATTGTATTGTTCCGAGAACATTAGCTCCGTTGTTTACAGAAATGGCCGATTCGACGTTGAATATTGAATAGAATGTCGATACTTAAACTAGGGCATTATGATGAGATAGCTTAAGCAATAGGAATGTCGACTATTTAGATTATTGATATAACCTTTAGTGCGTTTGTATGTTAAAGCTAAGATGAGTTCAAAATGTGTATTTGTATAATGCGCCTTAATGGGCGCATATTATTTTGCATATTATATTATATTGTTATCATCTATCGTTGGTTTTTCGCGTCACCCTGTCAACCACTTTCGACGAAAATAATAAGAAAGCACAAAGCCGAAGACTATAGTATCAATGCGGACGCCATTCAACTTGTCTAACAGGATCAACATTTGAAAGCTGGTCAAATATTTTATTGTAACGATTAGCATATTTATCAGTATGTATGATAAGTCCTGAAAATCAATATTTATATGGCACAAAAAATTACACGTCCAAAGGCTAAAACCGAGTATAGATAGACGAATGTACAAAAACATTTCGTTCGCACGTGCGTCCCACTAACGAACATAAAAACACAGGATGGTTCATACAGCCGTGTACGCACGAACGAACAAAACATGGCTATTAAAAACGTCGCACACGAAATCGTATCAACCGGCCGGTTGCGTTTGATGTTCGCACGTGCGAACAAAGTGTTCGGTCCATGTTTTTGTTCGTTCGTTCGTACACGGCTTATGATTTCGAGTTCGATGTTAGTGTTCACCATGTTTATGTTCATTCGTGCGTACTGAGCTTTAAAGATAAATAGTATTCGTTATAATACGATACGAATTAATCATAGGCCAAACTGAGATTAGAAGTTGGTGCTGTGGGATAAATTCAATCATACTAAGTGTCATAATCAGAATCAGAACATTCGTTCATAACCTAGGGCGGTAAATTCGTGAAAGTCCCATATCGCAGGTGTTGCTATAAATATGCGATCTGGGACTTTAAGAATTACTGCCCGTTGTTTGTCTAAAGTTTTGGGTCATTGTCAGTTCAAAAAACAAAATTTGTCTCTTCGGTGGTCAAAAGTTAAGAGCTTGTATGAATCTAGGTTATGTTGCTATTACATCGGATTATAGAAAAGGGAACGTTCTTTATTCTCACAGGCATTTAATCAGAAAATTAGGCCCCGGAATCCTTAATTTCGCAGATGTGCATCGGAAAGACGCGCACCTAAATCTGACAATGAGCCTTTTACGTCTTGCATTGGCTTAAAATGAGCTTTTCTCCCTGCATAGCGTTCAGAAAATCCCACTAACGTCAATTCCATTAAAACCTCGTTCTTTTAACCAATGAAGAAATACATTCAATTGGTTAGATACACGTCAGTTTCAAAACGTGGGCAGCCGATTGATTCATACCGATCGAGACATTATAGCAGAAAGATAGGCTTTTGTTATGTCGCTCGTTAAATGCAAATAAGTTGAGAAAAGGCGGTTTATTGTGTTTTCGTCGTTTTAGGTAACATAGTGTTAACCAAGCGCATGTACTTAGTGGATAAATAAAACGTTTTTACCGCTCTAATTTTCACTTTGATTCCAACTTCGTTGCTATAAATGTAGTCTCGGACATCGAAACTCAGATTCGATCGGTGTTGTAATTCATCTTGATTTATGGGCTGTTGTACGCGAACTGAGATCTGAGCTCTTTACGTGTAATGTTTTAATTTACGTTTAGGTGAACGATAAAAATACAGTCGCTTAACAAATTTTCAAACATTATAGAGTACGTTATTATGGCCATAATATATTTTAGTTAGAGCTTGTGTTGCTCATTTTGGATTTATTTTATACGAGGATATTTAACGCCAACATTTGCGAAAACACATCATATTTAAGGAACATGTTCGTATTTTAGGTGTATTTAATTGGTAGTCTATATGGACAAAAGCAAAAGCGGTTAAACTGAGTCTCCGTTACTTGGTCAAAATTGGAGGCAATTATCAATTGCTCATACTTTTGGACAAAAATATTCTCGTAATTTATAAGCGTTCATTGCCCAGTCTACTTTTCTGCGCACGTCTCACCACTAATTAAGTGACTTTTAAACGATAAAAAGCCTTATTTACGTTCACACCGATTACCAACTGGACTATTTCTCGAACAACTGACTCGCATTCGAATTGTCACTAAGAAACACTAATAAAGTGTTTTTATTGTTAAGAAAAGTACAGGTAAGCGGATAGAGATATGCCGTCACGCATACCGATTAGATTTTTAACAGCCCTATGTTCGTTTGAATGATGAGCAATCATTGATATTCAGGGAATCAGGGACGGTAAACTTGTGGGTTTATTTCTCATCACAGCTACCGTTTTTCAACCTGACATATGCTCTACACGCCTAAAACGTTTATATATTCAAATTTAATTAATATAACGTGACGAGAACCAGCATAGAAGCCGTTTTACATGTTTTTTTATGAGATTTATCGACGTTAGTAGCCCTTGGGAACCAAACGTCGAGATGTCTTTGGATAACTGTTGGATATCAGTGAAGTCATGCACAATCGTTAATAGATTAAGTCATTGAACTATTAAACTTTTGCTGTTGAAACAGACGAAAATATTAAAATATGCATTTACTGTATGGATGTTTTCATGGTGTTGGTGTATGTGCCAACAAATTGTTCAGTGCTAATAATGTTATTTTAACGTCCTTCTTCTGTATGTCTAGTGCCAAAAATCTAAGTTGCAGTTTGCTATATTCCAATGTCAATTTAGGTTCAAAATAACGTTAGTAATCTAAAGTTTTAGTTGACAACTATTTTTAATGTTTAGGTACATTGCGGGATGATTTTAAATAATTATCACTATATTTTTAACACCCTTTTTATAGCTTCACTGGTAATTATGTTTACTTGTTTGTAATTTATAATAGATATAATTATATCCACTGACTGGATACCGCGGGATGGGTACCGATGCAGAGGCAGACTGAAACGGAGATGGCGGGATGACCTGTACACATTTGAGAACGTTTGGGAGGAACTTGCTCTTCAGCGAGACGACTGGCGAGAAAGAGGGGAGCCTGCCCAGCAGTGGGAAACACACACAGGCTATAAAAATAAATATAATGTAAGTAATCAAATCTTGGAAGTCAATTTAAACCCACCTCTAACTGTCATATCCAAAATTAGACTTTGCATTTATATGTAGGTAGGTCACAAAACAGTTCAATAATTTGAAGGTGGCCACCTAGGAACTCCTAAACCGCACAAGATAAGCCGATTGTGTATATGGGCTCATTTGATTGGTCTCAATAAGCAATTAACGTTTGTATAAGAAAGAACAGTCAACAATAAAAGCATCCCTCAATTTTTATTTTATTTTTTTGTCTTTTTACTAATTGCCTCGGAGTTCTTATAGCTACTGTACCTACTCGTATATGGTTTACAGTTACGCCACCAATAGAATTCCACAAAAACAAAGTACCTTCTCAAATGTGACTTTTACTACGTAAGTATTATACATAAATAAAACAAAACATCTCGTACTAAAAAAGGATAAATAGTTTTAAGAAAGACAACCTGAATGTTTAATTACACTTAACAGTCACACAGTAAATTAAAACGGTGTTAAGCGAATTGAAATGGGTAAGACGACGGTCTTAACCCATAAACTAGAGAGTCATTACTTCTTGGATTTCGCCCGCAGACTTATAGTGCGTGTATCTCATGGCATTTAATTGATCCGGCACTATTCTACAAGGCGATGGGCTTTGATTGCTTTTCTAGAGATTCGCAGACGACTCTACGATATTCATTAAGTTTTTTCGACGCTTTGAATATTTTTTCTTTGGCACAGCCTGAAACCTAAAGCCAAGCTTTGATTTTAACATATATGAGATGATTTTGTGGAACATCTAATGTTTCATTCTTTTAAAAATGCCACAATTTTATTAAACCATTACAAATATCAAAAATATCGTGATCCGGCGGACCCCTTCCGCCTCTGGATTACGAGTCAAACGTGTCTTCCACTCCACCACTCCAACGCCAGTTTCAACACCTTTCGAATTTCTCCTTATGCTCCATGTGTTGTTGTTTATTTAAAAAGCTTTACGTCCTTTATGTGAACGTGTTAATATTCACATTTTATCAGAAGCGAAAACCCCCTGCGACTTGTATTGTAATAGGAGTGTGTGTAAAATGCCACGCTGTTGGTTGTGGGGCATGACGCGTGTACTCCGCTACGACTGGATACAAACGAGCGCTGATTTTAGACCATCTCGGGCGGGAGGAGGAGCCACAGCACCTAAATAGGCACCTGTGCCTAGCAGATGGTATGTAGGCTGCTTGTATTACAACCCATCGAGCGAGTTTGGCTGCAGAGAGAATAAATAGACCTAGGAACCAGTGGTGTAGCTTGCCCATTTTAGAAAGAGTTGCCATTTTTTTTTAATAATGTATGCTAAATCGGTATTAGCTTGCTCTGAGATTTTATTTCACGCCACGCCACGTACTAACATTAAATTCGAAATACATAACCTTCCTATTAACAGACAAAATCTCATCACCAGCTACAGTTTTACTTAATTTGAATCGAGTTTAGTTTCCAGAATAAGATCGCGGTCGATATTTCTCGTTTACTTAATTTATTTTCCCCGAGAGGTGTCTAATGGCCTGCTGCGTGTGGCCCGACATTTTTATCGACACTACAACGCTTTGACAATCTTTTTAGTGTTCCGTATGCAAATATTAAACCTTTGAAACTTTAATTATGTTGCAACTTCATAAGTCAGGGGAAAAGGCTTATCCCTTTTATTGCTTTATCGTACTCAGGTAACCATGTATAAAGAATAGTTGTACCTAGCGGATTTTGCGCGATAAAGCCGCAAATAAAGTCAAATACATACATACCATTAGTACATTAACATAGATAAAAACATACATTTTTCGATTCGGTTACCTGAAAATGGTGTATTTGATATATAACGGTAATAAAAAATAAATAAATAAGACCCAACAATATCGGTCGCTGTCGACCGATGCGAACAAAGCCGAATGACCTCATATCTCCTCCATTTGATACATTTCGTAAAACTGAATAAAAAAAAAATATTAACGACTCACAAAACTTCATGAGAATCGGTTGAGAAATGTGGCCTGTAGGTGAGAACAGCCGGAAATCCAAATAACTATCCGAATTTCCGAATATTCGGACATACAAAAGAAATTTTGGCGAAGCTCAAACCGAGACGCTCGCTCGGTCAATTTTACTACAATGAAAATAATTTTACTACATGGAGCTGAATATATAAATATGTAGTTAAAAACGATTATCATAATACCCATAGAACCCTTAAGATCCCACACGTTTCAACTTGCTTGTTTTATTTTAAAATATGAATATGGAATCTGCACAGGTATTTAAAAATAATTTTGAGTATCCATATATTTTATACGATCAACAAGACAAGTAGGTACATTTTCTGGTTCTATAAATTTACTCCTCATCTCATCGACCGAAGGAATATTATGCAGGAACGAAACAAATTGACTTACGACTTTTCAGTTTAGAGCAATCGATTTATATCTGCTAATTGAGTTGAATTTATTTGCAAGATTAATAGAGGTGATACGTTTGAGATTAGTGTAAATTATAAAATTATTTTGCCATATAAATATACTTTGTTTTGTTGCCGTAATGTCCGGAAATTTAAATATTAGTGATTAATTAAAATTTTCTATCATTATTGTAATCGTACAATAAAACCTAATACTGTAGTAAGCGGTTTACACTCGAATGAAAAATTTGTCAGTGATTGTGTTCACGTGATGATGATGATGATTTGATGTAGGGACGCCCGGCCGGAGACAGGCGGGCTGTCGATCGCCTGAGTGCGTTCATTCAGCCCAATTCCTTGTTGGAGCCAACGGTTACTGTCCCGGCAGCGCTCCCATTGTGTTCACGTGAGTGTAAACCGCTTAATTTCTGGTCCATGAGGGCTTTATTGAAGGGTCCTTCCTCTGTGTCTTAAGCGCAAACTCGTCGACATGTGCATACTGCCCATACTAACGTATGGTGCTCAAACCTGGTCATTGACTGAGGCTTTAAAGTCTAAACTGAAGGTTTGCCAGAGAGCGATGGAGCGCAGTAGGTACCTATACTAGGTGTTCGGAGAACTGATCGAATCAGAAACACGGAACTGCGCTCCAAAACTGTTATAGTGGATGTGGATAGGATAGAATGGAGAAAAGAAGGGGAGGCCTTTGCCCAGAAGTGGGACACCTAAACAGGCTATTAAAAAAAATCTAAATATGTCTCACGAATTCAATAAGATTAAAACCTAATACATTAACTTACCACTAGTCAAAGGAAACAAAACTAATACAATTTTAGTCCTAAAAATATATACAAGTACAATATTATGCTTGCTGGCTGCTGGCTCGGCCACCTTGAGCGAATGGGAGAGGATCGGCAGGTGAAGAGAGCATACCTTGGGCGACCGACTGGGCGTCGTCCGGTTGGTCGGCTGGATGGATCCATCTGGTAGAGAAGGATCTGCGTGCGCTCGGAGCCACAAACTGGCGAGAGATTGCGCAGGATCGGGTAAAGTGGAGAGCTCTTGTGTCGGAGGTCAAGACTCATTTTGCGCCGCTGAGTATTATGACAAATACCTAATTTTAACCAACTTTTTAAAGTGAATAATAGTTTTCCCTGATTTCTAGATGGTAACATAGCTATTTCATGCTTTCATTGCGTGCAGTCAAAAATAAGTAAAAAAAAAAAAGTTTTCTGCGTGAAATTTGACAATTTTTTAAAAGTATTTTTGAAACAAAAATTATCAATTAGATTTTTTAACTGTAGGTTTAATATACCAATAAATCACAATGGCCTTTCTATTTTAAGTAGTGACATTGATAATATGCTAAGAAACATGCTTGATCATGGAGAAAAATGTCTAAAACAATCAGCATTTTTGAACGGATAAAGACCCTTCCTACTAGGTACCGATGTGATAATCAGAAACTTAATTGCTATCCTGTCTAATTCCAGGTGACATCGTCTTAAATCCATTTATACGAGTCGACAATTCGACATTGACTGTTAACTGTATTGCTGCAGCTGCAATTTACGATTGTGATTAAACCTGGCTAGGTGATGCTAGCCGGACTTATCCATTAAACTAAATTTCTGCCTAGAGCTTAATTGTTTGTCTTTAAATGTCCGAAATACGTCCATTGAAATTATGAAGATGATGCCGACTTTTGCAATGTGTTTTATTAACCTATATAAATGACTTGATGGCTTTGGCGAGATTTGATATTCGGGGTAACATTAACTTTTGTCAATGATTTATCATTTTATTCGTACCACAATATACAGCTGCATCAGTTGATACGATAAATGTCACTTAGTTATAATTCCGTTGAACAATTTTTTACAGTTTTAACTGAAATAATCATAACCATTGGCATTTGGTTTTAGTACTAATTAAATCCAACAACCATTTCAAAAAATATCCCATAACACGATTATAATCGTAATGTGAATGTTTTGTCTCGAATTACAACAAACTGCAATTAGAAGATTCAATAATAACAGTATTATAAGAACACTTATGTTTATTTTAAAACACTTAATTGTAACACTTTACAATTTTAGGTTTTGTCGGAAAAATATACAGCTTAAAATAAGGCCAGATAAATAAGAAACAAGACTGCTTTTATACCACCATGCGTAAGAGGACCGCATCTCTGGTGCGCCGGGTGCGTGGCAGTCCCAACAATATCTTGAGCATGATAGGGGACAGGATTGACTGTCCCTTCTTACGTCACTGTTGTGGGTTACATGCTCCCAGCAGTAGTACAGTGAAATAATAATAGTAACTGTAACTGTATTACTTATTTACTAAGTAACACTTACACCTAAGTTACTAACAAGATTATGAGTACTTGATGCTTGAAATAAATAAATATTATTATTATTATTATATTAACTACAGACAAAGTGCAGCTAAAATGGTACTTAATTTTTTCACTTATTTATAAAATACTAAGGTTTCCTCGCGGTTTTGCGCATACTCTGTAATCCTATGTTTAATTTTTTGGTTGGAAATTTTATAGAAAATCAAAAGAAACATACTTAGGAAATACAAATTTAATAATATGTATTTAATTACTTAAAGAATTAACAACTTACATAACAAAACTATGATCAAATCAAGAATCGACTTTCAGTCTTTGAATTATTGACTACCAACTTCTTAGAAGTCAAACCGACATATTAAGAAATCATTAATCTTATATCCAAAATCTTTAGCTCATAATTGATTTACAAAATTAGCCTAAGCTAAGGATCTGTTAGCGTCTTATTCTGAGAAGTCTAGAACCGATTTTAGAAGGCGCTAAAAGGTGAGGCATGCATGAAGTAATAAAAAAAGCGTCCCATCGTGAGACTTGTAAAATAAACAGACCGAACGCCATTAAGACTCGGTCCTTGGGTTGTATTAATTTGTATTTAAGTGTATTGGACAAGATAAAGTAAATATATGGGTACGGCACGGTCGGGTCACTGGGGTGGTATTACGTGTCGATGACAAGGTTATTGCGATAGAGTTTCCGATTGCAATGTCCAATAATAAATAATGGCTATTATTTAAAAGGTACGACACTGAAACATTTTCATTTAGTAAACAAGACATTTTACATCTATATTTTCAGTCTAAAATAATCATATGTAAATTTTCTACTTACTGTAAATTTTGTTAATTTAAGGGCGTTCTAATTAACGCCTTATTGATAAGGGTTAAGTGTTTGTTAATTAATTTAATTACATACTGCTAGTTTTATGATCCATATTGAAATTGTAAATTTTAATTGAATTTACGATTGCAACCTTTTCTTACTCATCGCTCAGTCAACAAACTTACGAGTTTATTTTACCTATATAGTATTCTGATATGTACGTAGTACGTACCCATTACAACCAGCAAGATATTTTTGACGTTTCTTTTTCAAGCATCTTTCTGATTCTTCATTTTTCTTTTTTACTCATTTTTAACGGCTTATTATCCTTCATTAGAATCACAATTTCCTTCAATATGTAATTGGACTTCAGAATGAAAGTGTGATTGTATTGTTAACGGGACCTGACAAGCCAAACGTCCTCTTCCGAAGCTAAAATAAATACTTTCGTTAAAATATTCCTTCATTAAAATGCCTTTTCCTTAAAATTTTATAATAAATTTTATCATAATATATAATTACGAAAAGATTGGTTTAAACTTTCACATATTTTCATGTAGGAGAAGGAAACATTTTTTTTTCCTAATTAAGCATCATTCAGTCTGATCAAGTGATCATAAACAAAAATGTTTTCTTTTCCTATACCTATAGTAAGGTTATACTTAAGCAAAGGTATACATATTGTGAAAACATCAGTAGAAATAACCTTTTATCACTTTAATGTACCTACTTATTAAAATAAGAAATAATGAAGTCAAAATAAAATTACCTTTTCCTTAATATTCTGGCCCAAAATAATGAACGCTTAAGTAATATTAAAAATTAAGCTAATAAGCCATTTTCTCACACATAATTCGAATGACCGCAAGAAACCCTCTTACCTGTGTTTTATTCTATTTTGACATTTTCAATTAACGACAGCAACATGCAAATTCAATAATTACTTCGATAAAGCGACACTCAAACTAAAAAAACATCCTTCCCAATTAGTGATTCTTAGTTAATGTATACTTAAGTATTTTTTTGACCAATTTGTCAGTAATTAAGGTACGTTTTAGTTTATCTTTATAGAGTATTTATTTGGTAAACACTGATAAGTAATGCACCGCACTATAAAGTGAGTAAATAATTATTATGCGTCTGCGCGGGCGACGATCGAGTTGTTGCTTTGGATTGTTTCCGTGAGAAGTTTTGATACTTGGGTAAGGCTCAGGAGCGTTTTAACCGCCCTTTTTTATATCGTGGAGGTGGCAAACAAGCGTACAGCCAAAGGCGCTTGCAATTCAACTCCTTGGCCTATGTTATGTTTTTCATTGATAATTAACAATGTATTTGGATTAAAAATATATTAATTGGAGAGCTGATAACAGAAGGAGTTAAGGAAGAAGAATCAGAGAATGAGAGAGGATCGTGCTGCAAAAACCTCTTATATGAGACGACGGAGTGTTTGCAGATGAGACGGTCTAGATGTTGCTGTGAATGAATGATGAAGTCCAAAAAGATCTCAAGCAGCTCAGGATTGTGAAGCGTGGCGTGAACTGGTGTCGGAGACCAAGATCTACTTTGGGTTGTTGCGCTTATTTAGTTAACAGAGCGCTTTTTATGAATTGTAATGAGTTTCAAAAATAAGGTTACATTCGTCTCGTAACATTAGTCAAAGAGCGTTTAAAACGCTCATGAGCCTAACCCAATTTCGTTAATATTTACCGTTCAGCTTCATCATCGACACAAATTAAGAGTTTTACTGTTTTCAGTGGTGTGAATGGCCTTCACCCCGGTGCCATTCACAAAACGTGCAGAATCTGCGCTGACTGTAGCGCAGAATGGCTCTATAACTACTGTAGCCGTTGTAACCTGACCCCTAGTCTGATTAAAATGTTTCTAATAATATATAAACGTGCGTGCGTTCAGGTGACCGGCCAATGCCCTTAGCATTTTAAACAGAAAAATACAGAGGGTGTTTTAAAAAGCGGAATGAGACTATATTTCACGCTATCCAGTAGATTGCGTAAAAGATTCCCGTTTGTGGATTCACACACAAAGTCACAAAGTCGAACTCACTGCTAGTGAGGCCTACTCTGACTACTTAAAGTAAATGTGAGTATATAAATAAACATCAAATTGGGCCATGTTTTTATAAATCTTTATAATAGGTAGTTTTAGCCATCTTTTAGTATACGTTTATTTGTTTTTTTTTATGTTTTCTTGTAAATAATTTTTTCTATTTTATCTCTCAAATTGCAACTGTTTATTTTTGCAAATATATAGATTCTCAAAAAATAATAAACATGCAAAATCATTTTTATTATTTTTTCTTTACCTACCCGCAATATCGTGCCACGTATTTTATTTTTTTCCGTAGTCTGGTAAAAAATAGCCTCTTTGGATGTCCAGCTATCGACAAATTAATACCAAATTTAGGGGTGTGTAATGTTTTGCATAACAACAATTTGCGAATTTTCATTTTGCATAAAACGAATTGCATAATTTCAACCTGCATAAGTGATCATATAGCATAAAAACAAAATGCATACAAACGAATTGCATAATTTCGAAAATTATAATAGCTTAATTGCATAATAATGTATATGCATAATAGACAAATAGCATAATAGTCACTTTGTATACTATACCATTGTCAATCATACTTTTTTCATAAAAACTTAAAGCACAAATGTTGTCCAAATAAATATATACAAAAATATAATATATTTTTCTTATTCATTCTTCCCCATTGCCGAGCCAAACTCTTGGAGCCGTTTCGTTTTTAGGGTAAAAAAAACCCTAACCTACCTATCTCTGCAGTTTCGTTTTAAGGGTCATAAAAAAGTAACCCTAACCTACCTATCTCTTGGAGCAGTTTCGTTTTTAAGGTCATAAAAAAAATAACCCTAACCTACCTATCTTTTGGAGCAGTTTCGTTTTTAGGGTAAAAAAAAATAACAATATTTCAGTAGGTACTCAACAACTTTTTATTCTTTTTTTTTTAGGACTTATTTGATATGATATTTATGCACCTTGATAATTATTTTAAGGGAATGCAGGACAAAGAAATTATGACCAACAGATGGCCACGCGCCCGTACAAAACAAAAGACAATTGGCATTGCGCTGCTAATATTTTTCCTGAAATCATGACCCACTCCATAGAAATGGTTTTAAATATTGAAATGGTACCAAATATCATACCGATGTTAACCCACCAAATATTTGATGCTACTCGTAGTGAACGGAGGAAAATAAAAAATAATTTAATCTATTATAATACAAAACCCGCCTATAAACCAACAAACATAACTAGTGCATTATTTATGACCCTACTTACCCAAAACTATGAATCTTACATCTTCGAAAACTAGGTTCAAAATTAGTTGACCAAAGTTCACCGTTGACTCGAATGACAAAAATTAGTATGAAAATATTTATTTGTATTTTTCTTATAAGAGTTAAAATTAACGCCGGCTCATTTTAGGCGAGAAATTAAAACGCCTTATCGTTTTTTATGTGGCACTTATATTGATCGTAAACTTGGCTCGAGATACCCTTTTAAACGTGGACGCGAGGCTGTATGGATTAGAGACGTATTAAATTTTAACTTAGGACGACTTATGTTTACCTAATTATCGAAAAGATTTAAGCAACATTCTTAAATGCACGCATGCTTCATGATACCTTTTGGAATGTCGAAACAATAAAAGCATAGGGGTTTATATTTTATTTTCTCAGGATATTTATATGTAGCTTTATAAAACTTGTATTGTATTCAAATATAGTAGTTTATGCAACTGTTACACAATGAGAGGTCTTAAAACGCGGCCTAATTATGTACAGTTGCAAACACAAATTTATTTACCCACATATTCGGCCTCATATCATCTTGTAGTACTTTATATACATAATTATATATACATAAAAGCGAACCTAAGTACTACCAGTAAATACCGCCGAGCGGAGGAATGAATGAATGAAGCGACCTCGCCTGAGATATCGTAATGTTATGAAATATATATAATATACATTTTTGTATGAAATTTATACTTAGGTATATATAATTACCTATAATAAATAGGTTTCTTTTTTTGTGTTAACGCTATTTTTGAAATCAGATGGTGTTAATCAGCGAGCTTAGTACAGCGAGTTTTGAGATTGTGACGGACTTAAAAAATAAGTATATAGGTACCAAAGTCAAAATTAAGCAACTTATGGGAACGGCGGCCGAAACGCTCTTGAGACCCACCATCATCGTAAGCGTGAGGGCCCTGATTGATCCCTTTGACATCCCGAGGAGATCTCCGAAGTAGCGATAAACCCAGTATATCGCCACTTCCCCAATCCGATTGCGTTAAGTTTGCACCTCGTTATATGTGGCGCCAATAATATCAGGCGCAAACAACTTGATCGAATAGAATTTAAAATGCAGTGTTGCGTTTGAATGATATTTAAAGGCGAAATAGCTAAGACACTAAGCGAAATAGCAAAGTACAAGAAGTACTCTAAGTGTAAGTGTGCAATAGAGAACATTCCTATTAGTGTAATACTAGTGTATAATAAATGGTTCCTGGTGTAGTTTTTAAGTCTTTAAATATTAAGGGCTAGTAAGCCCTCCCAAATTGTTGTGCCCTTGCAGGGCGTCACATGTAGTAACTAGTCTATAATCCATCTATTGTCTGTAATGTGATATGCAATAAAAATTGAAATTGAATTTGACTTGGGATATCGCTTAGTTGACGATATCTTTAACTACACTGGAATTAGCGCCCAGTCACTATGGCTTTTCATCCGATTCAGAACAATAGAGAACTTCTTATTAGACAGGATCTTCGATCGCGTTTGCATATTCTTTTTTGACGTGACAACGTCTTAAATTAGGTTGCGCTCGAAGTCACTCATGAAAAAGTGTAACGCCCGCTTACGTCTGTTAGGAGGGCCAGTTGTCCCGCTAAAACTCGAGAACGGCTGAACCGATTTACCTAATTTTAGTATTGAAATATTCGTGAAAGTCAAGGGAAGGTTTAAACGGTGATAAAATATTGAATAAATGAGTGGAAAATAATAAAAAAGATAATTTTATATTCCCATACAAATACAAACTGTTCGTACTTACCTGTCAAACATATGATGTTTGTTCCGTCGGTTCGGTATTTTTAGAATAATTACATGTAGATCTAGACTAAATAAGGGTTTGGAATCGACAACATACATGCATAATAGTCTGATTATCGCATATTTAGATTTAAAACATGTAAAATAATGACACTATAATGACATTAATGACACATGTGATGGGTGCGTTCAGAAAGTAACACTTAAAATGTTGTTAGGGAAATTGTGAATGGATATGATACAAATAAATATTCTACCGAGAAAAAGACGTTGTCACGTAAAATCTTCCTTCGCCCGTAAAACCGACTTTACAGGCAACCATTTTTTTTTTATTAGTTGTAGTACATTTGTTTTGTTTTTGTTTGAATGATGTTATAAATCAAACACACGCGGTCAGTATCCCGCGGGTGATCGTTTATCAGCGCGCAGGCGCATTCATTCGTTAATGTTGCCTTAATTGTTATTTTATCGCATTCCTATAATGACATGACATGAGATTGGAACTTTTAATGACAATGCTTGTGCTTTTGCTTAATATTGCCTTGTTCATCTGTACACTTGCTGATATTATGCATCATTCATAGGAAAATATAGCATTAGGTACGGTATTAGAAATATGTTGTTTACATTGATATTTTGAATTGTTAAAAAAGAAACCTAACCTATACTGCTTTACAATTATTTTATAAGCATTAAAATTAATTAACGTGATGTATAATGTTATACAATTTTACACTGTTAGATATGTTATGTGTGGTATTTTTTTTACATTGGGTATGTTAAAAAATACACGACTTAGAATTTCCTTATTTGGTCTTTAATTAAAATTTGTCTTGTATATTTTCTCAGATTTATGTCCCTTTTACTTAAAACGTTACAAATGTTACAAAACAAGTGTGGTTTTTCACTTGTGTCACTTTGAAATATTGTAACTAAATAGATTTTATCATGAAAACAGGATTTTATTTAAAATATAGTTTTTAATGATTTAAAATAATCTGTTGTCTCGTGAGCGTGGCATCAAAGTGCTAGTTTTACTGACGTCAACTCGTTTTAAATTGTAAATGAGGCATACTTCGATTTTAATTATTAAGTTTATCACGATTGAGCCAAATAAATACATAAATATTCACAATCGTCGAATTTACGAGGACCGTTTTAATGAGGTATTTTCATTCAGATTCGCGTCCACCTCACAATAAAGATAAAGCATTCTCATTAATTCTACAATTAAGTAAGTTTTAACGACTCCCTGTCAATACTGTTGGCCATACATAACTAAAACGAAAACATTTCGAAAGCATTCAATGTCCAAACACTTTTAATTACAATTCCATGTAAATTAGAACCGATTAGATTCCAAATCGATGATTACGGTTTCTTTTTTTAAGGGATCAGACGAAGAATTTGGAGGTTAAACACGCTTGATTAATATGTTACTTATTACTTCAAATCCGATGATAGATATATGCAAATGGGTGCTTTTATGGCAACCACACACGACAAAAAGATTTTAGACGCAACTTGATCCGATACTCATTAGTATTCGATTAGTAATGCGAGATGTGACAAAATCCAAGCACTTAAAATCGATACAGCGACCTATTCGATTGAAGAATATTTCACTTTTATTTATAGCGTTTTAACTGGCGGGTAACCTGAGTTCACTTTGATTTGAGCGTAGATACTATCTACAGTAGGTGTGAAGAATAACGATACCCAAAATAACGTTTTTATGAACCATTACGTTTATAGTGACATTATTATAATTTTATCTCGATTAATGTCGCAATCGCTTGTCAAAACGTTAAGCAACAGAAGATTTGTTATATATCTTGTCACGTTTTGAGATAAATATGTTATTTATGCGTCCTTATTTCACATTTGTGCTAATAATTTATGTTAATTTAATGCTAGAAATTAACTCTCACCAATTATAATAACGAAATTAACTATTTTACCAATGTGGAGCAGAGTCTAAGATTATTATGGTAATGTTATTGGAATTTATATGATATCAAATATCAGCTTTTGAGCTGAGTTTCTTTTTGAATGTGTGATACTAGCATACTAGCAAAAAAGCCTTGTGACTATGCAAAGTAAGGACGAAAATAAATATGAACAAATAACGTATCTTCTGTTGATCCTCCTTTTTTGAAGTCGAGGTCGTCTTGTTTATTCGACAGACCAATGATTTATTTAGAATGAGAATCGGTGAACTTTTTGAGATTTCTATAAAAATATAATTATACAATACAAATCCTCTTTATTGCACAGCTCAAATACACATGGATCCAAAACATGAGAAAAATACAGTAAAATAATAATAAGAGGAAAACAACGATTTTCCCTAGAAAACGTTTAAAATCAAGCCACAAAATTATAATAAAAATATAGTTAAAAAAGCAATAAACATACTTTTTTAACATAATTATAAATATGCAGATACACAAACATATAATGCAAAAGGAGTGATTTTCATAATAACTAAGTAGGTACTTACTAGTTCCTTGTTTACGTCACCTTTTAAAAAAAATTAAAATAAAAAATTAAAGAAATAAAGCATTCTTACAATATACATCGCGTGTATTTGATATAACCGCAAACTTTACTGGGTCTTAGTATAGGCACTTATTAATGTATTAATCCGTAAATTATTGAAAAAAAGTTTTTTTTTCATGTAAAATAATTTAGCACGCAATGGATTTTTTTGTTGACACTCAACATAGTGATGTGTAACTGTCACTAGTAATAACTACGCCATACATTGCTGCACAAAAATTTTCAAGAATTAATTACGCTATAGCAGTTAACGCTAAATTAATAATTGTTATAAATATCAGATTATAGCACTAAAATCTCAGTCTGGCTACAATTTGCGGTTGTATCAAATATACACGCTGTATCATACTATACGCTGTATATGCTGTATCACGTTGTATCGGCATATTTTAGTTAATTTCTATTTATAAATTACGGTAGAGGGAATCTTTTTTTTTACTGAGTTAAAAAGTGCACAATTTCTCCAGAACTAAACTGAACTTCCTATTTAGGTATGAAATCTAAATCTGGGTTACCTATCGTTAATCCGAATTTTTGTTTCCCTTCCTGTAATGTTTCGCCAAATTTTTAATTGCCCAAGTTTTTTTTTCAAAACTGTATATAATAGTTATAAATCAAACCTAACCGAATCTAATGGGTTCTTTAAAACGATGTTTATAAAGTCCTGAAAATATTACGGGTTTCAGGAAAAAATTACGTTAGGACAAATGAAAATTTGGCGAAACATTACAGGTGGGACACAATCATATATGGGTATCCATAGGATATCCTTAATCAGCTGGCACTGGCTTTTTGTGGGCCCAGATCTTTGTAACAATATTCCGCATTAAAAATCTGCCGTGATTCCGTGATTCCGACGCCATTGGAGTGTGAAACAAAAAGGAGCGTAACTAATGAAGGTTCCCGTCTTGATTAAACAGTCTGTCATCGGTGCAACGCGCATTGCCAACGCCATTAATTGGCCGTTTCATCGCACTTATGTCCAATTAATACGCAAATCTAAATTAAGCAGTGATTCGTATGTATTATAAATTCTCACTGGGGTAGGATAATACGATACGACGTAACTAAGGTTTATTTGAAGTTCAAGATTTTTTTTTTGATAGTTCTCGCTAAATTAATCTTGTACTGCGGCTTTTTCATTTTTCTTCATCATTGATCTTCCAAAAAAAAATATATAAATTTTTTAACGATACGGATAAGTGTTAATCAACCGTTTTTAAATAGGGTTTCGAACTTAGTTTGAAGGTAGAATAAAAATTAAAAATGATTCTGCGACGATGGAGAATACATACGACCTCTATATATCAATATGGTAGGGCTTGTTTTGTATCGTGACCCCACTTTAAGGCTATGCGTTTACACAGTAGGTACTCTTTGCAAAGTAGGTAGGTATGTTACGTTCAATTTATTTCAAGAAGTGTTCCTACACCATTGAAACTAGTCTTGTGGAATTAAATGTCACACAGAAAATTAAATATCAAAAGCGGTATACGTGCTCGAATTAAAAAAAAAACACACACACATACACACACACACAAAGAAAAAATACGACTGCTTAAATAGAATGCAACTACTCAAATCCCGCGATATCGAAGAGAAAATACAAAAACAAAAAATGGCCGCCTAAATAGAATGCAACCGTTCAAATCCCCGAACATTCCCGAAATGCACCGCGTCAACGTAATCCTTCAAATCAAAACAATCAAATAAATACCGAACGTTAATTATAAGTTATTTGGATGCGTTCAGAAACAGTCGCTGTGCGTAAATCAGAGTGTGCTCGTTGGTTCTATTTCTGTACAGACTCAATCTCGACGGAGTTAATTAGAAAGAATTGCTTTTATTTCGCGTTTCCACACTTCACGAGATGTGACGCAGACGCGGTGTGTGAAATTGAAAATGCCTCTTGATGTATGGCGTCTGAGATATTATATTAGAAGGTTATTAGTGGTGTATTTCGGGACACGATAATTAATAAGCGATCTGTTTGGTTGCTTTTCGTTCTAAAAGCGGTCGTCTGGTCCGTTCAATGTAGAACGTCTTTCTAATTACTCCGACTTGTTTTTTTTATTTCCTTCGCGTTTGCGGTCTTAAAATTGAAATAATCTTCTGCTACCGTTTTGATTATTTCTTCAATTGTGACAATACTTAAGATATTTATTTTTACTTTTCTTGAAAATCGTGAGCAACAGTCAAAATTGCTGAAGAGTACAATATATAACAGCAATGACATATTTGCAATTAATATTACAGAAATATGCATAAAAATGAGAACCACGAGGTCAACGTTAACATTTTGATGATAAACGACCCCTGAAAAATATAACGATTGCTGAACGTGACACAAATTGAGGACGTACGACCTCTCTAAGCTAATTTATGAGTTATTCGACTTAATACACGTTAATAGCTTAAGAAAAATATAATCTTTTGAAGTTGATTACACTCATTTATTTGCATTTTTCTATTTGCGAACTTATAATGTTGCCAACTCACCTTGTTAGTTTAATGGGTTGTCGGTGGAAAAAATTACAGCAAAATATTGCTAGAAAGACTAATGTCCCATCGGTATTCGAAAAGCAAATATTGCTTTGTTATGATGTGTTACGAAAATCTGTCGGATTTGTCTAGAAGTATTTTATTCAAATATGTTTTTTGGTCATTGTTGTCGTTAGTAAGTTTATTTACACATATTATATATATATGAAAACTTGTTTTAGATGTACAAAAGCTAGACTTATCGGTTTCCAGTAAAGAAAAGTTGGCACTTTACTCTTTAGGGAAAAGCAGTAACAATCTAGGCGTAAAATGCATGAATAATGCTTTGCTTTGCTTAGTTTTCAGCTATTACCTATTTAACCACACAATATTAACCAAGTTGGTTGACCGGTTCATAGTGTGGTGGTTAACCGGTAAATTGGCATTTTATTTCTATTTATTTTGTTTATACATATATTTTTTTATCCATCTGAAAGTTTTATCTAATACTTCTTATAGGTATCATTTGATATAACGTTTGTACCTAGTTTCATTTAAGAAACTCGTTTTTCACTATTGCAAGTTTCACACAATTTGCTTTGAGGTTTTGGGTCTACTACCACAGATACTAAAATCATAATGTACAACACACTACACAATTACTGTTACCAGTGCCCAAGTCATTAAAGGGGCCAATTATCAACACTTACTCCAATGAGAGACGGCACCAATCAGGGCCGAATCAGGCGACAATTGTGCTACAATGGTGCACATATACCAATGGTGGTTTTTAAATGGATGTAACAATTAATTCTCGACGATTAGGCGATGCGCATGACGCCCGCATTTTCGAAGCAAACGTGGATGTGCGAACGAATTTTGACTTGGATAAGTTGTAGACCTTATTTAGCATACTTTTATAATACATTCGTAATCAACAGAAATTTAAGCTAGTTGGATAAGAAGACATTTGAGAATAAAATACAATATTACCTATATAAAATACAATATTACAATACAATAAGATACAAATACTCTTTATTGCACACTCAAATACATAGGTAAACAACACATAAGGGGTACCTACAATAAATAAGAGCAGAGGTAAACAACAAGCAGTCTTAACGCTAAATAGGGACCATATAAAATATATGTCTTCGTGTATCACATTCGTATAATAATTTATTGTGATCAAATCATGTACAAAGTCCAACTCAAAATGCAATATGCGTAACTTTCAATGTATAACCTACGTTGGTATACGCAAGTATAATTTTGTTTTAGTTCAAGGGTGAAGAAAAGGAGCATCCTAAATGAAATAATATTGAAGATGCCTTCCTCGAATATTCTCCAATACCACGTCTATAAATGTATATCTTGTTAACAACGTCTCAAAGAGTAGTGTCTTAATTTAGATGTTTGTGTATAATAGTTTATTATTGTCACTTTTTGCCATATTATTCAGATGCTATTAAAAACAACTAATTTTTTTGATATATAATATGTATATGATTTTTCATCAAGCTAGCTAGGTCAGTCTACTCTCATAAGAGCAGTCTTTTCAATATAAAATGTTTTAATAATCCACTAAATTCTTTATTTATTTACTCATCCATAGCTTCGCGTACCTCCTGGACCCGCCAGTCAGAACTTAAAGCATAGCGCACCATTGTCGTGATTAAAACTTTAATTGACCCACACTAAATCACAATTTACTGCGTCTACGCATTAAGTTTATTTGTACTTAGCGTTTGTTTCTTACTAATTCTCTTTTTTATTGCAGGCATTATCTGTCAATTGATAGCCCGCTTGTAGAAATGGGGATCACAGATTACATACAAAGACATTGTGTTTTATAGTATTTATGTCACTTTAGGCCTTAAGTGGCTGCCCGCCACGCGAGTAGAATTTGCAACCCGCTACGTGGGGAGAAAATTTCACATCCTAGCCAAGGTAAGACCTACTATTTTCTGTTTAATTTTGTTTTCTCCGCTACCCAAAGGTTCTCTGGAAGAGATCGCTCCTTAGCGATAAGACCGCCTATTGTCTACCATTATTTGATTTATGATTTCTCATGTAATATTTTCCTTGTTGGTGTGCAATAAAGTATTGTTGTATTGTATTGTATTGTAAGACGTACAAACAAACAAACACAAACACAAACCACAGGCGGTAATTTGTAAAGCCCCAGATCGCTTATTTAGGGCCTTCACCTTTTCCGGTTCGTGCCACCGACACCTACGAAATACACAAAGAAATTAATGATATCATGAATCTGTGTGGGATTTTCAAAAATAACCCTTCGAAAAACCAATTCTGATGTTTGAAATTGAAAATGTGCAGCTCTCCGTGGCGCCACTTATGGTCCCACCGGAAGATCAGCGCTGGCTCTTGGGTTAGCATCATGCTGAGGTGGGACCTTTTCGTGGCACAGCCATAGTAGTATAGTTTGTATTGTTTTATTTCATTTCATTTCTCATTTTTGTCACTATTTGTAATTATGTTCTATGGTCACGTCACGAATTAATATAATTATTTCTTTCTTTCTTTCTAAAATGTTTTTATCTGACTTATAAAAGACGGAGATAGTTTACAACTGTAACTTTTTTACATATATGTTGTTACCTCAAATGACCACGATGAACCGATTTTGAATCGGTCAATTCAATTCTGGAAGACAGAAAAATTTAAAGAAATCCTCGATTTTCAACGGAGAAATAAATGTTCTTATAAAATCATGACAGATGCCCTTAGAATAGGTATGTGAAAATAAGATTTATTTTTGTTTTGTATTTTTTTTCCATAGGTATAATTTGGTTCATTACTAACAGAGGCCGCTATCACGATTCACCTTCAATTAGAATCAGTCTTAATTAGAGCATTCATTAATACTATGGTTGATTGCTCCAATAAGCGTAATTAGGCTGACGACACCGGTTGAATCATCAATTATGTCAATTCACATTGCCGAATTTGATTATGATCTACACTAAATTACTTTTTTTTTATCCAGAAACTAGCCCGCAATTGGACTCTGTCACTCATAATAAAATAATATAAAATAATAAAAAATTGTAAAATAATTTTGTGAAAACATCCAAAAATTTCGAGACCTTGTTTGTCCGATCCAATTATGTAAAATCGGATTTAATATTATTTATTTATTTCTCTTTAATTGTTTTATAGAACCACAAACAAATCAAAATCGTGGGCATTGTTTACAAAATTGTGAGAGTAAAAGATCTGGAAAGAAACTGGCGAGAGCTGGCTCAGAATCGTGAAGCGAGGCATGAACTGATGTCGGAGGCCAAGATCCACTTCGGGTGGTTACGCTTAATTAGTTAGTTTAGGTGGTAGTGGGCAAGGTATGTTATGGTTTATGGTTTAAGACATTTATTTCTCAAAAGATTTATAGACTGGTAGCTCAAATATTTTTTTTAAAGTCTTAGATACGGCATTTTGTGAGCTATTTTGGCAACATGACTTTTTCGAAGTAATAAAGCCTGCTGAATTCGATTCTGGATGTTGCCAAGCCGAATTTTGCCCCCTCCCCCCATTTCCCCCCTTTTTACCTCAAAATATGTTCCTAATCATAGTTTTTACGGTTTTATACAAAAAGTATTACAGCTACAAAAAAAGTGTCAAAGACAAGAATAATCTCTATAAAATTTCCTATAACATGGTGTATAAACTTTTTTACTAGGCCGTATGGTTTGTGAGCAATATCTTTCCAAACTACATTATTAAAAAAAAAATATATAAACTTGGTCGAGGCAGTGCAATACACTTATTTTGGGATAATTGGTATCGCACAGGATCCAGCCGCTCTGCAGCTCTTGACGCTGAGATCCCGTTGGCGTGCTGCTTATTATATGTCAAGACTTACGAGGCTTTCAGTCATAAGCAGTCGTCAGATTTACACGCAGAACTGTATCCAAGTCGGGCTAAAAGCGACGCAGAAAATAAAAATGCTTTACTTCTGACCATGAAGTCATTCAAAATGCTCAGTTCTACGCCAGATTCTCCAGAAATGTGCCTTAGAAATGCAGTTACCCAGGATCTTGCAACAGAAAAAAATAAAGTCAATTCTCACTGCTAAGCAGCTTAGCTCACTCTAAGTAACGGAGTTTGTTTCCGAAAGGCTCACGAACAGCAGGTCTACAATACAACGCAAAGTTCAAAATGAACAAAGGCCCGACCTTCAAGACCTGTACAAGGCAGGTCGTTCAAAATCTACCATATTTGCGTCTGATGTGGGGGGCAAACGTTCAGGCGCTGGAGTGGTGCCAAACAAAGCATAGCCTGCATCGTCACATACTCGACTTGTACAGCAGGGATAGGAACTTCTCAGCCTTTCGCTCATGGGGTGTATGCCGATCTCATTGAGTAGTTCACAGTGCTTTCGATATATTAGAGTCCAAGCTCCACGTTTGCAAATACCTGAAAACGGAATGACTTGATGGTCAGAAGCAAAGCATTTTTATTTTCTACATCCCCTTTAGCCCGACTTGGATACAGTTCTGCGTGTAAATCTGACGACTGCTTATGACTGAAAGCCTCGTGAGTCTTGACAGATAATAAGCAGCACGCCAACTGGATGTCAGCGTCAAGCGCTGCAGAGCGGCTGGATCCTGTGCGATACCAATTATACCAAAATAAGTGTACTTCACTGCCTCGACCATGTTTATCAATTTTTTATAAAGAAATTATTGCTCAGAAACCATAAGCCGACCGACTTAAAAAAGGAGGTTCTCAGTTTGACCCGTATGTATTGTATGTTTGTCCGCATTTATAAAGTTGTTCATGTATTTGCGTCTGATAGTCATCATCTCTACGACTTCAAAAGGTGATTCAAATGTACTCTGTACATGTTCATGTCCTTTTTTAGGTTAGGTTATTTATGGCTTTTCAGTTTATTTTGAAGTCAGTTCTTTTTTGTCCATTTTTTTTTATCAACCAAATGCATGGCGCTTGATACAACAAGCACTTTTCATGTTCGTGGTACGAAAACTTTTGTCCTAGTTTTATTACAGCCAATAATTCTGGCGGGATCTATCTAACTCATTGCTCATTTGACGACTCTCTCTTGTCGAAACGTCAATCTAAATCATACTAATAAAAGCGAACATCGAGAACAATCCTAAACTAAATTTAACCCGATTATTCATATTTGAAAGTATTCATGTCGATTATTTTGAGATCGATAAAACAATGACGTTCACACTTACCATTAAATGTTGCGATAATATTTATAATTTTCAGGTCGTTTTTACGAAAACTATAAATCACTTGCCTCGTGTCGACACATTCGATTATACCGCAAGGTCGTATCATCAGCCAGTGTATTCTTATCCTAAGTGTGGTTGAAAATAGAAGTCTCATTATAAATTTCCACGACCGAATAAAAAAATAGCAATGGAGTCATCCTTTGCAATAATGTTCATCGTTTGATATTTTTATGTACGGGCTGATGAGAACTTAGTTTTATTAGTACGGTAGTTTTTGCTGTCGTTTAAGATGTGAGGAACGTAACTAATGATACGACATTTCTTTTGTTATTAACGTAAGTCTGATTAATGGTGAAAAGTTATTTTATTTTATTCGTCTTTTTATAAACACTTGTTACAACACAATCGAGAACAGAATAGAAAGGAAACAATTAGTCACAGAAATCAAAAACTTGTCAAGATGAAACAATTTCATGAAGGCCACAACGAGATTAAATCTGAATAAAAATTCCACATTTTGAGCAATTCATCAGAATAAACCTATTTTTTCAAAAGATTCAAATGTTAGATACAGAACTTTACATCAAAACAACCACTTTCTCTTTGATTACGCGATTTACGCGTCATTATCCAATAAACTCGACTTCAGTACAATAACATCACAGAAAGACAAATAGACACGTCACAGAAGACCAGATAAACAGTCGGCCATTAATAAAAAGCTGATTAAGACCGAACGATAAATTCCGAAAAGACAACTGAAATCTAATTCGTGTCAAAACTCTAATGCAAGAACAGTAAGTGGATGCGTCGGGACGCTAACGACGCTCAGGATTCGACTCGTGCGCACGCGTCCGCCCGCCCAGAAAATAACGCGCGAAAATCCTCGTGCTATAACCCGACCAAAATAAAAACGACGTAATCCCATAAGCGCGATTTTGGCACATGTGACTTAGATTGACTGTTAGATTTCTTTGACACGATAATCCCGGCATTGTTATAGTGACGTAATTGACATTTTGCCGTCAAATAAATCGTGGTGACGTTTTTTGTGTAAAGTGGAACAGTGTTTATCCTGTCAACAGTGGACGCTTTTTACTCATTTTGAGCGGTACGTTGTAAATATTGTTACGTTAAATATGGATAGGAATTCGTGTTGGTTGAATTTTTAGTTTACGTTTGTTGTGATTTAGAAATACCTATTACCAAGGCGACATTGTAAACTGTTGTGGTTTTTCATGACGATGTTTTTGACGTGGTTTTTTATGACGATTTCATGATTGATGTTAATACATCAAAAGTCAGATGCGATGAGTCTTACAAAAGTAGTTAATGGTGGTAAGAGATTAAGATACATTCGATAAAAAAAAAATTATTATGTCATTAAAGACTGAGACTATTTATTTGTAATTGATCCTTAGTAATCCAGTAATCTTAGTCACATTTTCTTTAAAATTACGTTCATTTATCCGACTTCTAAAAAAGGAGGATATTCTCTTTTTTTTATTAGTTTCTTGAATACGATTGTCAAACTACGCCGACTTTAAACTTCCGTAGAAGTGACATGACGCTATCTTTTTATAGAGTAAAAGATTCAAAATATTTTTACTTTTCTTAATTTTTAACCGACTCCTAAAACAGGGAGTGGTTCTTTGTTCGACTATTCCTGATATATGTATTGATAGATAGATAATTTAATTAATCTTCTATATTATTCGACCAGTGTTCGCAATAAAATACGTTTATTACAATTTGTCTTCAAAAATCCTGATAAGTAATTGAACACCAATGACGTGTTGCTAATTTAATTAAAAACGGATACCCAGTGACACTTACGACATGTTTGAGTTACAGCAATATCAACTTTCGTGGAGTATTCTCAAAAATAGACTTTTACGACCCCCAAGTTTAACATAAAACTTCTTTCATAATTTAGTACAGTCGGACGTGATTCTAATTAAATTGCGTGTTATTTTATTATTCAGTGTATGCCAGTACTATGTAGCAGCTAAAACATTCGACAGTGTAATAAAAATTCTTGTTTATTGTAGACATTATCATTTGTTATAATGTAGGCGGATTCAAATGTGCGTATGGTCGTAATTATTGTGGATTTATATTTCAATTATTATATTAATCCTCTAAAATTAATACGCACACATGATAATTAAATGGAATCGTAACATTAATCTTAGATCACTCGAGTGGTATTGGCATTCACTGTGTTACTGGTAATAATTTAAATTAACTATTTCGATCAACACTGACATAAACCCCTTTATAGGTAGGTAGGTATTGGTAGGTATAGCACGACGGTGTTGGCGCAGTGGAAGTGCAGCTACTGAGCCCACGATCCTGGGTTCGAATCTCGGCAAAAGACAAATATTTGTGTGATGAACTCGAATATTTGTTCCGGGGTCATGGATGTTTTCTATGTATAGTATGTATTTATCTATATACGTATGTATATCGTCGTCTAGGGCCCGTAGCACAAGCTTACTAGAGTTTAATAAATAACATATAAATAAATATCAGAAAACCTCGCACAAATCGATCTAGTCCCAAATTAAGCTCAAGAAAGCTTATGTTATGGGTACTAGACGACGATATACATACTTATATAGATAAATATATACTTAAATACATAGAACAACCATGACCCAAGCACAAATATTCGAGTTTATCACCCAAATATTTGCCTTGGCTGGGATTCGAACCCGGGACCGCCGGCTCAGTAGGCCGGTCTCTACAAACTGAGCCAACCGCGGCGTCAAAGCTTATGATGGGACTTGATTGATTTGTGTGAGATTATCCGATAATAATTTATTAAATCCGATAATTTGACATACGTCTGTCGACAACCAAAACTCAGTAAGTAAAAAATACCTACTTAAAACAAAGCTCGTATCTTAGTATCACTCTACAAGCTAGATACAAGGTTTTGAAGAGTAGAGACAGAAATTTATGTGAGTTTAAGTTGTCACCAGGCGATATGATCAATATGAATAGTTTTTTTTTCTATTAGTGGCTAGATTTCGGACAGATTAGGACATTTAAATTTAAGGAATAAGTTTTGTACATAAATTGCAATCCAAAATAAGAAAAAAAAAACAGGATACACGTCAAAATATATTCATACTTTTTTTTGTGGGTCCTTGCTTTGTCAGAAACAACCCTAATAAGAGATGAATGAAAAAAAAAAATGTTTTATGTTGAAGTTAATCACTACGTAATAAAGCTGTGCTTATACGTACAAATCATTCTTGTTACTGTGAATTGACACTGAATATTGTTAGATGACAATCAAAACAGTTTCCCCCTTTAAATAAAACTAAGGCACAGTTCACATTGTTGCGCGACATTCGTTTTTAAATGGGATCTCGCCCATACTTTCTATTTCACATGATAATGACTTAAAATAAGAACACCATAGGCAGCCATTATCCTTCTAACTCCATTTCTCACTTCCAATTTTCCAAGAAGCACGGTAATGAGATTCTCCACACCGCTCAAGCGAAGGCACTGTGTAAATAGTGTTGTGTGCGGAGCGCAGTCCGGTAGCCGCTCTCTGTTTACTGTCGACCTGTTAATTAATAACTCGGCGCACAGTGTGTACACAGCCTTATTACCGGTAAAATCTCACGAGTCACGAGTCTCACTCAAACCAGTTCTAAGGTTCGGCGGGTTTCTAATCACATAATGGATTTGGATAGGTAACGCTAATCAACCTAGGAATGCCCTATTTTTCATGTAATTCTTGTCGCCTAAAAATTACACAGTCATTAATAAAAGCGCAATGCAGCCACATTTAAATCCACACCTCGCGCCTATTAACAGAACTAATTTGAATACAAAATTCATGGCTGCCTTCAATACAATGTTATTTATCATTACCATGCCCATTTAGCCTCGCACCCCCGCTCTATAATTACAGGGAAAAAATGAAACTTGAAGAAACGCGATGGCGACTAATGGCCTGAAACTAAATTTTAATTAATGTCACGTTTTACGGAATGAAAGTGATTACAGAAATAACACGACAGGTCGCTGGTGTGAGGATCGCCCCCCTACCCCTACTCATGTTCGACAATTTACGGCTTGGTAATTATGTGTACGTGTTTAGGCGCCTTCGAACGGCCGGTGTAATTTTGGAAATTAAAAACGGTAAGCTTCAATCGCGCCGTAATATCTAAATGATGGATTAACCTCGCGTTTTGATGTCGATCGATTTATTTGGCTGGCAGCCAGTAATTATTCTTTATCGTCGTACGTGTGGTGAACACAATTAGTTATTGATCAGCCGGCAATTAAGCCCAATCGATTTTGTTTGTTGAAGTTGGAGAAAATTGTTTTAGTTCGACTTTTAACCGCCGACAGTTTAATGCGCCTAATGGATTCTCGGCCATTTAGATTTACCTGTGTTTTGTCAGTTGTAGGTATATTGTTATTTAAAAACAATAGCTTGCCTTTGTTATAACAATTTACTAGGCAAATTTCCATTGTTCTAAACATCAGTACAAAGAACAGAAAAGTTGAAATAATTGGAGTCTTAGATCCATTATGCAGCGCTCCAAAAGGGGCCAAAACAAGCAAGCAACCTTTCGGCGTTCCAGTGCCTGGACAGCGTTCTAAAAGACAGGAATAGCGTTGTTAAAGTCAAACAACTAAGGCAAGGCACGGTTCGAGTAATTGGCGCACACGGGCCTCGGGCGTCAGCAACACCTAGAACGTATCAAACCGTTTTAATAATGAGCTGGGTTGAGATCGTGAAACAATAAATTGCAAAGCTTGGAGGCTTCGTGCCCAAGACAGCTATCTGTGGCGAGCATTATGCATCTCGTGTAGCCCGGCCAAGATAGCGGGCTATCATCTCGATTGATAGGAGAATAGCCCCACGGCTAGACGGGATTTTGATTGTGAAAGTACCAGGATAGCGTTATGCAAGAGTCCATTAAAGGTGCGTGAAATATTTGAAGCATTGTACTCCTGGGATTCGTTTTTGTGTTCGTGACGCGCGGGCGTTGAAGCTTGTTTATTAAATTATCGGTCTGTCGTGTCGTGGTGGATATTATACAGCACTACTTGCAACTGTGCGCTTCGTCATGTGCTATTTTGGATAAGGATTTTGACTCAGAGTGATTAGGCCTCCTACAAGATGGAAAGATGACCTGTTGATGATCGCTGGGATTCGCAGGTCATTGAAACATTCTTCGGGGAAGGTCTACAGCAGTAGACATGTTTTGACTTAAATCTGACTTGTGTCGATAAGGCAGATGATGAAGGATCACTTCTATCTTCAAGGGATCAAAGTTATATTGTTAGAGTTCCACTCGTAATCCTTATGAAAAACGCAGTGGTTATTCGCTTCGACTTACGCAGTCGGTTAGTCGGGGTAAGTGAAATACCGATTGAAACAGCTGAAGTATATATACTTGAAGCATTATATTATAGTCAGAAATAGGCTTTAAGACTAAAAACTACTTTTTATAGGCTAATTAGCATAAATAGACATTTTACAGTACATCGAATGAAACACGTAACGGAAGAATACGTAATTTTCATTAAAAATCAATACAAGCACCGTAATGGTACATTATAAGCGCGATCGTACCTACGATAACGAACTCATTAACACACCAAACATCAAACTTCGCCGTCGTTTTATCGTTCCATCGTCCCAAATTAGTTCCAACTTTTTCCTTAATTAAGAAAGTATGATTAACAAAGACCAATCACGAAAACAAAAGTCTTATCATTGGCTACGGCGTTGACGGCGGATAAAGACACAGTAGGCCCAAGTTGTCCAATGTTCGCCAACCAATTAACTGCCTGATGAAGTGTGACAGACGGGTCTCTATTGACTGCCGCAAAATCGATACTCATAATGTTGGTCAGAAATCTCGTTTATTTATTATTATATAGTTTAATTTTTTCCGAAAGTAATTAGTTGCGCGATGAAGTGAATGACATTTGGGGCCAAATTTGACGTTCCAAATGACGTTAGTCCGATGGAGATATGGGAAGTCGGACTAGTGTAGCGTACTTAAATATGGATCATAACTGGTGTTGAATTCTATGACATAGGCTAGTTATATTAATAAAAATAGACCTTCATGAAATAAAATAAAAATATTAAAAAGTTTTTGAAATATGTAACTTCAAATGTACACATTGAGAGATATTGTTTTCGGAATCCTCATAATTCACCAAACAATAATAATTGTATGACAACCATTATATAATATGTAGATACATTATATGGAGATTATCTAAAACGACATTATATCATTTGTTACATAACATAAAGCATTGGTACCTATTTCAAACCAAAATAGGCTAAGTAAAATTATATTAAACATCGTGCACCGGTGTCCAGCAGTGGACGTCATTCGGCATTGATGATGTAAGACGGTTTGATTACAGCCAACATCAAATAATTACCAATATTTAGCGATCAAGGTACCCAAATATATCGTAACACATATTCATTTGCATAGTATGGCATGTGTCTACATATTTTAGCCACTTTGATTGCTATGTGATGCTGCCCGTTCTAGCACAACTAAACTTCGCGACTCTTGTCGCGCGACATAGGATCGCCTGTCACTCTTTCACAGTACTGCGAAGGAGATAGGTAATATTTCTCGCGCGATAAAGACTCGCGTGCCACAGTTGTGCTCTTCTCTTCTTTTTTCAATTTAAGAGCTGCGCTCCTGTCGGTTTAGCAATCGCCAGCCGTTTCTTTCTTGGGCTTTCTCCTTCGCTTCTTGGTATCCCTCGATTTTTCCTTCTATGATATTATTGAGGAAAAAGTAGCAGTTAGCAGATGCCCTATCATTTTTCCTCTTCTATTTTCTATTAGTGTTAGTTATGTCCTTTTCTCTCCAATCCCATTCAAGACCACTTCATTTGAGATTTTTTCCGTCCAGCTTATGCCTTCCATCCTTGTCCACCACCACATTTCAAACGCCTCCGACCTATCCCGGTCTTTCTGTATTAGGGTCCACGTTTCACTGCCATACAATGCTACACGTTGTCACAGTTGTGCTAGAGCTGCTGAATGTACCTACTGCATACTTGGCCCAAACGACGTAGGGGAGAGTGTACATTGATCATGGCGAACAAACAAAGACGAGGCGAAATTAATAAATTATCGCGCACAGACTTATCGGGACGTGTGAGACAATAAACAACTTTATGTATTTGTTTTTCTGCTAATGAAGCTTGAGATATGATGCATTTGTCAAATGGAATCTGTACAGAATATTTGTTCACTTCTAAACGAAAAAGACTATTCCTTTAATGAGCCATACATATTTCTAAATGGATGAATTCAGCTCATCTCCGCCTTTCGCCGCTGTTCGGCATTTAATAAATTAAAAAAAAAAACCTGCTTAGAAAATTTCATGAAAATTGGTTAATAGGCAAAAACATCCAGAAAACTGGACATCTGCGCACAAAAACAATTTCAGTCAAGCTGAAACGTGTTGTGGTTACAAGAACCAAATGTTGTCATTAGAAATAGATACTTAAAATAAGTAGGTATTGTAATCTCATAATCCAAAATTCATCGTAAAACACATTCTGCCTACCGCGGAATTAAAAAACTCATTAAGGTCAATCGACCAATCCACGTCACATCGGCGCCAGATTAGCCCCATTAAAGTACCACATTAACATCACAAAACCATACACTCTATTGTAATTATATCCATACGCGCAAAGGGTCATTATGTCCCATGAACAAGGAGGCGAATGTTTCAAATTGAGTTAGTCTGAGTAAGCATAGCACGGCGAATATAAACATTTCACTCTGGTTAACCCGGTGCGCATTTTTTCACCTAACGATTGGCTGTCATAACGTATTGTTTGTCATAAAATTAAGTTATTAATTTTACAAGAGTGTTGAGAGTAAAACTCATTAGGGTAGGTTTGTATTATAACACTCCTGAAAAATTATTTGTTTCAGAGAAAAGTATAAATTATGACTACGAAAATAATGACTAATGACAATTATGAATAAAAACTTGTGAGCCAATATGGACCCTGGTTTAACCTTGGAAATGCCAAGCGAAGTAATTCACCGTGCCCCTGACACCACACACGCAAAAAATTAACAGGAATTGAAAATTTATACTTGTAGCAGTTTGAATTATAGTGATCAATGTTTGGACGTTAGGCGACGTGGACGTCATTAGGCGACATTAGTGACAGTGGCACCATTTTCTGATGCCGTGATTTTTAATTATTTTCACATTCAAATATCTTTCGAAATAATAAAATATTCAATAACATATGTTAATACAGCATTCATATCAACATAAGTAGTAGGTATGTAATCAGTAAAATCAACTGGTATTGCACAAAATTCATTAGGTACACACACAAGAAACTAATATTTTGATAATTGAAAAGTTCAATAAAGATAGCAAATAAACAGTTGGCATAGCACCGAATTCAATTCACTCACAAGAAAAAAAAACATACATATTAAAAATAAAGTTAGCAAAAACAACTGAAAATCAATTCGCATTCGCACACAAGCAATTTCGACTTATTAAAATAGAAATGTTCATATTTGTAAAGGTCATAACTACTTAATTGGAAACGACCAATCCGTGTAGCTAGGGAAAAATACTTGTTAATTCACACACACACAGAAATTTTACATATTAAAATACTGTTTTACTTGAATATAATTTACAAAACACAGGAATTAGATTTATTTAACATAGAAAAGTTCAATCAAATTCGCAAATAGCTGGCAATGCGCAAAGTTCAAATTTCACACAAGAAATAATCTTAATAAAAACATAAAGTCAAGTTTTAAAGAGGTCGTAAATCTATGTATAAAGATCTCACCAATCCGTGTGGCTGTAAACAAATATTAATTATAAAAAAAAGTATTTGATCTCTCACCAATCATATTGCTTCACTCTCTGGCGGAGAGCTCCGCCCGTAGCCCGCTGTAGGCCTCCCCGCTTCAGCTGATTGCGCGCGCTCGGCGCCCGCCACGGCCGCATCTTCTTCCGACCTCTTGCTGGTGGGTGAAGCGCTCGACGTCCTTCCTCTTGACCATCGTTGCGCCAATCGTTGGTCCCTCCTTGGCGGCCGGCTGCTGGTCCTGGAGTCTTCTTACTTCTCCCGACTGCTGGTTCTGGAGTCTTCTTCTTGAGGTATTCCTCCCGGGAGCTCTTCCTATGACTGAATGCATGCCCATATTTCAGTAGGTTTTTGTGCCTCCAACTGTATTTGTCCTAATGTGCAGGGGGTAGAAAACCCGACCGCCTTAAATTATAAAATACTAATCTGTCGATCAGGTACAGTCCTGATCGTTACAAGGTTAAACAAATCTTATCAGGGTGCGTTTTCACTGACGTCGAGCGTCCAAGAATTTCCATTGTTTTCGGAACACTGGAAATTTCACTTATTCGAAAGCACCACTATTAAATTGCTTCTTTAAATATTTATTTTTCAAATTATTTTAGAAGTTAAAATTTAATAATCTATGTTTTTTTGTATGTCTATGTTTATTTATTGTTCCTGTTACAGGGCACAACCGATATAAAGCAATACCAATAAAGTATATTTGTGTTCAGCACTCATTTGCTCAAAGGTTAACTGGAAGAGATCCCTTAAAGGGATAAGTTCGCCTTTGTACATGTTTATTCTTTTGTAATGTGTTTTTCTTGTTTTTATGTACAATAAAGTGTTTACATACATACATACAATACCGTTAGGTTAAGGTAGAGATGTATGCGATCCCAAAAATTGCTAAAATGTTTAATCAGAATATGGTTTGCGAATTATAAAAACTCGGAATAACTAATGCTTTCAGAAAACTTAAACTTCGGAGTATTGCAATGAACCCATTTTTTTTTTATATGCGTGATTGAGTATCAATATCAAACCTACCTTCTATTCGGTGTAACCAAGTTTGCAACTTGTTTGTATGCGACATCACGGACACCAGATACAAATTTAGATGAATCCCGCAGCGTACGTTTGTGATACAATTGACCATGTTACGAGATATATTAAAATTCAGAAATTTCTATAAAATATAATACTAATCCGTTTTTGACGTCAGAAAGGGGACGTGTGAATGGTTACTCATTGCATGATTCATCACTTCTACAACGTATGCACCTACCTACTACCTACGACTACGACGTTGACGTGAAATAATGAGTACCAAAAACGGGCATTTGATTTTTATGAAACCGGGACCCTTTCCATATACATATCTGATATCTCGGAGTGATCTCCGAAGTTGCCATATACCTAGTTAATCACCATTTCGCCAACCCGGTCGGGTTTATTTTGCGCCACATTTATATGCTACGTCATAGATATCAGGTGCAATTTTAACCTGACTACCTAGTCAGGTTAAAATTGACTACCTAGTCAGGTGAATAACGTGAAATTTCATTTTATGACGCTCGAATCGCAAACAACGCGTTGTATGACAATTAAAGGCGATATACCTGGGATATCGCAATCTAAGTTTGGTCTCTAAAATGTATCGCCGATCTTAGTTCTTGCACGATTCTCTTCATTTCCATTTGATCACGCAAGACAACTCCGAGGATATAGTAATAACTAATCGCACATCATTATTTTTTTACTTTCATTCTTTTCTTTGCAACTTTTTATTCATAGATTATTTCATATTTATAGAGACCATCTTATTTGCCTTACGAGTTCGAACCTTAGTTAATAGACTACAGGGTAGTTCTTTGTTCGGGCAAATAGTCATAGACTAAGGTGACACCGTTCATTGCGTTACGGCCCATTTAGACGGCGCGAGAACTCGTATGCGTGTTTCAGTACATTGCGGGGTTGACACGAGTGACTGGACGTGTAATGTATACCAAGCCGGCAATGTAACACCGCTCGTTGCGTTACTTGGACTCATTAAGGCATTATGATGGAATTACTTAAAGTGTGACGGAATCTGATAATGTTCAGGACCACGGGTGGCGTGGCGAATTGGACAAATGATCATAGACAATGGGTTAATGTTACTTAATGTAATTGCGGCTTTCTGTTTTAAATGGTGTTTTTGTTGTGGCAAAAACGTTTTAGGAATTATTCTTAAAGTACTCGAGTTAATACTTTTAATAATCAAATTCGTTACCTACTAATATCTTTTTCTCAAACATGAAATGAAATGTCGTCAGAGCGTGCGTTATAACAGGCTTCGAATTATCACGTTTCTGGCGGAACAACTCGAGAGGACTTTAAAGGAATTTCATGCAAAATTGAAGGCATAGACCGGGAAATCATTTTTTTAAACATGGCGTCTGTGTTCGAACAAAAAGCTAAACAGGTGAATTATATACTTTTTTGAGTGGTGTGTTTTGTTAGTTTATGCTTTCCTATATGTTTGAGAAAAGCACTATACATGCCTTAGCCGTGAAAGGGGATTGCCGGCTTCGTATCACTATCCGGCGTCCCTACGGTCGGCCGTCTATACCTACTTACCCGGCAATACCTTCTTTCCTGCAGTAGTGTACTATTATTTCACGCTGCTTCTGTTGATTGGAATTTTCTTCAGACCTCTGAATTGTTTTCAAAGCAAGTGTATAATGGGATTTAGACGTAAAGGTATAAATTCTTAAAGATTGACTTAAAAGCATATTCGTTCGTAAAATAACGATTTCCCTAATTACCAAAAAAATATTCTCCTAGTGGAAGAAAATAATACAAAAGTACTTCTCTGCTTTTAAAATAATGATACAAAATTAAGCTTTTGAGTTTATTTTTGCAAATTACTTCCCAGCCGCTATAGCTATCTTGCACACTATTTCCTTTCATACATTAAAAAGCATTCACACTAAGATATGTTTTAATCTAATAATTCACGGCATGATTGCTTCTTGTGCTTTCTTTTACATTTATAATTCATATTTAATGATTGACATTAATGGCACTGCTTTAGGTCGTGTTCGATTAACGCGACCACTTCATTTGGAGCTCTCGAATTTTTGATTTCTTTTACATTGGTCCAAGTTCGGCTGTTTTGGGAGACCATGTTATAATGGTTTTGTGCACACGTTAATTTCAGATTTAGGCGCTTTCGTGATAGTGTTACGAAACGGTCATTCTATTGTATGGTGGGAGTAATAAAGTGCAACGTGATTTTGTAAATTAACACCAGCTAGCATGTTACTACTTCCATTGTAGTCAACAACTTTGTAAAGGATTATTAACTTATTAATTCTGGTTACTTAGTAAGTGTAGCCTTTTTAGGCTTAAAGTAACATATGCATGTGGCATTCGTGCTTGCGATTGGTGCTTAGCGAATTTTTATCGGCCGCAGATGGCTCGGGCTGACTTAAACTATGACATCAGTTCTGATACAATTGTGTGACATGAGTGTCAGCGTATTTTTTCTCGTTCCGACAGTTATGCCCATACATATACACTCGAGACTCAAACTAAGCGTAGGTAAAGCACATAAGTATCGTAGTGTAAACCTATTCTTACGGTACTAGAGAAATGTATATTATGTTTGTACGTATGACTCAAATACCAATACACTCTCGCTTTTTTTTTCAATCTTCTTTCCACTAAAACGGCAGCAGTTCTGCTAAATTTAGATTCTCTAATTAACACAGCGCTTGTGCATCTAAAAACTTTCCGCCAACAATCGTCACGTCTCGAGTATTTTTATGATTCCAAAACAACCGCACGACCACACTATCGTTTGATTCCGGAGAGCCTTACGAGTATTTAAAAGTAGAACAACATAGAATATTAAAAATAGGTAAAGTTCTCTTGATCCAGTTTTTAATCAGTTTTCCCACCGATGTGAAACTTTTCATAAACACGAACTTAATTCTGTCATCGGCACGATCGATGAAACAAAAACATCTGTTAAAATTATAGCAGACGGCTACAAAAATAATTCTCGTAACGCAATTAAAAACATAAAACACTCTCGAAATAAATCCAGCGAAATATCATATCTAAGGCAGAGGCAATAACATTAAAACATATACTTACAGTGGGGCAGATGCGCCGATATTCTATTATTACTGGCTTTTCAGCGCGAACAGCGTTAGCATTCCCGACTATTTCTATATCCCTAAGATGAATCATTAAATAATAAAATCCGAAGCACACTTAATGCGCAACAACACACGAATCTATTCATATCTATTTATTAACTAACACATGTATGCCGCTAATCAGTTCCAGGCGTGTTACTTCTCAATCGAACGCACACCATTTCACAAAAGCTATACATCAATGGACGATCTAATTGCGAACTCGTAAACATACGTCAATGTGTTTGTTGCTGCTGCAACAATGTGCGTGCTCCCAGTCAGCTTATTAGTAGGCACTTTAAAAAAATACAATCAAACCTCGAATCTGGATTCAAATTTGGAGCATTCACGATCTGACAGATGGCAGACTATAAATAAGAGCTCTAGTTAGCGGTTCGGTTTTGCGTTGAGTTTTGTTAAAGGATGAGAAGTGACGCGGCATATTTTAATGTCTCGGGTGTTATTAGCCACAAATGTCACATCGTTTGATGCATCAACTACAACTTTGTTAAAGTTGGCGGCTGAGATTATGTGCGAGCGTAAATTAGGTTCACATGCATTTAATGCACACCGCGAGTGTTTGTGTTCTAGTTCGATAATCTTTGAGCGAATGGATCGGGCGGAGATGATTCATAATGTTCGTTCTATTGTTGGCTTGCACATTGCAAACTCGAAATTATGTAACTAATGTCCATTCCATTATTTAATGTTACTTATCTGCGGCGTCTGTGGTTTTCGTTGTTCAAATTTATTTGTTTCCATAAGACTTCCTGTACATTACTCGATCTGGTTTGAAGTACACTTAGATTTATATAATCCTACTTTAGTACGTAGACACTCCGTTCCCTCATTATTCATGTCAAATAGTTTATACCGCTACTCAGTTCAATCTATCGTTAAGATTTAGTATGTAACTTAGCAACAATAGTACTTAATGAACAATTTGAAATTTATCAGTCATTGTTTTAATATTAAGGCTAACGAACTACTGGACTAAGAGGCATAATGAAATCTGTTTTGGTGGCACCTTTGGCATAATATATGCTAAATATATAATGAGACGTTATGTTTCTTTCTTATCACCATTATACTTGTCTACTTCACCACCATTATCATCACCAGGGCGCTAATTCGTGTATACTTTGAGATATCGCCAATTAAGCGATGTCTCAGGAATATCACCTTTAACTGTCATTAAAACGCGATGTTTGCGATTCGAGCTGCATAAAGTGAGAATTCACGTTACTATCCGGAAAAGTTAAGTTTGCGCCAAGGTAAGTAAGTGATCTTTAGCGTCGCATGTAAATAGATAACTGTCCAAACTTAACGCGACCGGGTTCTCTCCGAGATATCAGAGAGCTATATATGGAATTAGGGCCCAATGTGTATTAATTTTTTACGTGAGTATTTACTTCACTGCTGAATTTATGCTTCCCTCAACAGTCACTACTAGGCACCTCTGCAATAGCACTAAACATACTCACAGTAATGACTTATATTTTAACCCTTAATTTGACAAGAAAACTGAAGGTTGATAGTTCAAGACTCGTTAAGGTTGCATAGAGCAATCAATTCTCGTTCGAAAAAAATAGAATAAGATGGTCAAAGAGTTTGTATATCCTGATGTACATTGCCAAATTTAAAAGTATCGTCTAATCGTAAACCCAATACTTCCGATCATCTCGTAACAGACCGAATCTTACAAAAGATTGGACTGTTTTCGTTGCGCGTAATGCCGTGATCCACTTAAAGCTATTTCAGCGCAGCGCATTAAATTTGATCGATCAACGCCATATTTTTCCTGTTTACCAAATATTTAAGTAACTGCCATAAGTCAGGCAGTAAAATAATTCAAATGTGAAATTTCATGAACGCTCATAATGAACTTGGCAAGCGACCAAAAAACGTCTTATTTTCGATGTGGAATTTGGACCAATTTTTTATTGCAAAGGAAATAGTTATACGAGTGGGTTACAATAGATTGTCTAATTATTAAATTTCAATCATCAAAGAAAAATGCTTCTGACTATCAAGAAGGCGTCTCCTGTAGAATACTTCACCTATAAGTGTTTACACATTTCTGAGTTCTGTTACTTCGTTCCTAACCCACAATCAAAAGTTCAAGACATTCGGTCTTGTTCTTCTTTTCGTGTCTTTTAAAAGAAATAGTGACTGAAAGAGCTATTTCGTAAAGTTTCCTTATAATACACAATTATATTATTCAGAAGCGACGCTTTCATTTTTAATAAAATAATTCATTCAAAACTTTAAATGTGTCACAACTCCCACTAAAAAGTAACTACCCAAAGACCACCGACCAATTCATCTTCAGCATTGATTTGGCAATCACACAAATATTTATGGCAAATTCCAATCAGTTATATTAACAATAAACTCGGATATCACTCACCACGTGGCGCGGAATCTTTTAGGATTTTGATGGCATTCCTGGATGAACGACTTTGGAATCATCAACTCGCACATTATAGTTGATCCCTGAGGCCTCAGCAATGCGAATCACATTGGATAGTTTTCATAAAAATAACGCACGTGTGACGATTGAGATTTTTTTATACGAACACCTTGGCACTTTTCGTACTTGCTGCTATGACGTATCGACCTGATACTTGGCGACTTAGGTAACTCGCACATTATAGTTGATCCCTGAGGCCTCAGCAATGCGTATCACATTGGATAGTTTTCATAAAAATAACGCACGTGTGACGATTGAGATTTTTTTATACGAACACCTTGGCACTTTTCGTACTTGCTGCTATGACGTATCGACCTGATACTTGGCGACTTAGGTATCATCTGGGACCATCGACTCCAAAAGACCTAATTAAATAAATATCAGGTCCTCACAACTTCAGCGAATGTAGGCTTGTGTTATTGGTGTACTAGACGACGATTATACATACTTACATATATATAAATATTTACTAAATTACATAGAACGTCCTTCACCCGGGAACAAAATATTCGAGTTCAGCACACAAATATTTACCACACCAAAGTTACCGACATAGCTTACCGTATTTAGCAATTTGAAGTGACAGTGGGCTGGCCATATTAGCCGAAGAACCGATAACCGGTGGGGTAAACGTGTTCTTGAGTGGAGACCGCGGATCGGCAAGCGTAGTGTGGGACGCCCTCAGACTAGGTGGAGCGATGATCTGTGCAGAGTGGCTGGCAAAAGCTGGATGAGAGTAGCCGAGGATCGCTTACAATGGCGTGCAGTTGGAGAGGCCTATGTCCAGCAGTGGACAAGAATAGGCTGATGATGATGATGGTGATGATGATGACACAAATATTTACCCTTGCCGGTATTCTAACCCAGGACAGCCGGCTCAGTACTACCACTACCACTGCATCAACCGCGTTGTCAAACCTGAACCTGGAAAATACCGTGACGTCGGTTGGATAGAAGCGGCGTTGGACAGAAAAGCCTTAACGGTACTTAGTGCTGGAGGCCAACAACTACTTATCGCCGTTGTAGTGTTTGTGGATCTGTTTAAAACCTATATGTGGGTAGTTATGACGTTGTCTCAAGAGTACGGGTGGGAGTGGGAAGACAGTCACGTGAGAGCCACCGGCTGACACGGACGTCTGACCCACTGGTGCCATACGGAGCCAATGAGTGCGGCTCTCCTATGGGTGATCTTGTGATCACTACAGCCATTGCTTACTTACTAAGTAATCTTCTGTTTTACGAAGTAATTGTCTGTTTGGCCCTATGGTTGACTGGTAGAGAATGCCATCAGGCATTAAGTTCGCCATTTGTACTGACTTTTGTTTTGTGCAATAAAATTTAAATAAATAAATAAGTATAAATCTACATTAGCGGTGTGCTCTATTTACCTTCAAACGAGAACTGGTCAATGTCACATAATGCAACAGCAAACATCGTAATACATAAATTTATTATAGGTATATTGCTCAGATTTCTATACCACTCCGGTCCATAAAAGTTTGGTTCTTCGAAATATCGACAGTAGTAATGCTATGAACAATTGATATTGTTCTGCAATTTCAATATTTTGCTTATCCATTTTTAGTCCAAGTGTTGAAGTAACCTGCTGAACACTAGAGCAATTAATTATTATAAAACGAGCCCCGAGGTGTATTTCTGTGACTGAATTAGTTTAACAGCCGAATGTTCATCTGTACTATTTTTTAGCTGTCATAGATCTTTTACGATCGAAGCGGTCTGTTTATTTTCGTTTTTAATTACCCACTGCATTGCCAACCGGTGGGTTGGGAGCAAAAAGTGGTGTTTGGAAGTAATTATGTCGTATATAACAGTGTTATATGAGATTTATAGATTAAGGCGTTTTTTGTCGAATATCATATTAAATGATTGAAAAACAGATAATTTTCTAATTCGGAATCTTTTTGTATTATGGAGAGGGCCATAAAGTAACATTAGCATGCACGTAAATACAATAAACCAGCACCAATCAGTACCTGTGTCAGTACCTACGTCATTGTCACTTCGAGGAAACATCAGGATCAGGAGATGCTGAAGATGTTCACAATCCTGTGTGCACCGAAGAAGTGTTAGTGCTGAACTCTATCTATGATCAGACATGCTCTTGGTCAGGTTTTTGTATATGATTCCCCTAATGCTTATTTATATGAACAGATATAACATACCCATTTCCTAATTCTTTTATTTTACTTTCTTTCTTCTTTGAAAAACTAATCTCCTGCTCACGTAATAGTCCTTGACAGGATTTGGCGTAGGCACTCTCGTTTCACTAAACAAGTTGTTAGTTCGGGAAAAGAAAAAGAGGTCGTTAAGAAGCTATATCTCTACAAAATCAGGGCAGCTCCTAAGATGGAGTACAATCGCTGCATATTAGAAGCAATGAAAAGCTTTAGTTGATACCCTATTTTCCTCAAGGAGATAAAAGACGCAAGAGACCCATAGACAAGAGACCCATTTCCTCAAGGAGATAAAAGACGCAAGAGACCCATAGACAAGAGACCCATTTCCTAAAGTCCTTAAATTTAATAACCAAATGAGCATGCAAAAGTAACTAATCCCATCAAATCTCTTATGACTCAGAATCGATACGTTCTCGCGTAACGACCATCGGATGCGCCCAAGTGTTCCACTGAGATTGTAAATATTTCTCTGTTTCTGAACATGACTAAAATAGAATAGAACGCGTGTTCCTAAATCCCCTTTGAAGATTACACACGCCGGCATTAGCTCTGGCAAATTACCCTCTAACAAAGATTGTATTAATTACGTGCTCCCGATAGCTCAATGTAAATATACATTTAAATTTAGAATTCAGCAATGTGCGTGCGCGCGGTTTTTCGACGCCTTATATCTGTCATTTTTCTCTCCATCCTAACGGTTTTGTTGTTTTGTTAATTCCTCTTTAATCGCCGAGCAAATGTTTTCACGTAAAACGCGGTTAAGTTGTTTTTTGTTACTCATACAAAATTCATGGAACTCGAATTTGGTCGAATTAGACAATGTCGAACACAATTCGGAAACTCTGGGGTGAAATTATATGTTATTAAGAAACATCAACACTGGACGGTCGTTATAACACAAAAGATAAACAGTCTGAATTAAAGAGTCGTTCATTATAATACATTTTGCTTAATACTCGCGTTATTTGGGCGCGGGGCGTGTTATCGGCCGCCGATCGGACGATGGCCACCGCTGATTGTTTCGTTCTGGTACTACCTTTAATAATAAACTTGCCACAAGTTCAAGATTTGCTTGTTTATTTTTGGGGTTCCGTCGGTTGTTTTGTTTATTAAGTCATAATAAAACGTCCAATGCAAATAGAATAGCTTAAAGTTACTTGAACAAATAAAACGTACAGTAAAGTACGGCAAGTTTTGTTTTTATAAAAATGTATGAAAATGATTAGGTATTATAAAATGTATTGCCCAATTAAATTCCGTGCGTTGATTGAAAATTACACTACTTAGAAATATTTTATTTTATTTCAATAGGTCTTTCAAATGAAGTTGATATAATTCCATATTCTTATAACAAAAAATTTAAAATGTATAATAATTACGCGTTCATAAACAAAAGAAAGCACTTCCGCGCATCCACAGTGCTCAAAATCCAGATCGATTCAATCGTGCGTAGCGATAACCCGAAATAACGATTCGAAACCGGGTATTATCCACACAAAAAGCAATAAAATAGCGTGAAATAGTATGAGAGCATTAATTCGATTATCAGATCGAGGTGCGAAGCGAGTTTCGATGTTTATCTAGGTATAAAGAGGCGCAATAAGAAATTATTTTACAGCTGTAAAATAATAAAAACGCTCATTAGCAGTCATTTAGGAGCCGCCTCCGCGATCGAGGGCCTGATAGGATAGGCGAGTGTTTGGAGTAATAAGAGGGTGATGAACTAGTTCGGTTAGCACGCATATTTGTTTCGAATAGTTGCTGTCAAATTGATGATAACTATTTTTTTTTTTGCCGTGACTTTGTTTTCCTTGTAACCCTTTTGGGGATGGTACATTCATAATTTCAGCGTGTTTTCAACTTGTAAATCTAGAATGTGAATGGTACTTGAGTCCGCAATGGAATGTCAATTGTATTAAAAGTGATTAAGGAACTTGGCTTGCATTACTTCATGAATAGGCGTGGTGAAAATCACAAACCATATGGAACTAGTCTAGTAAGGTTTCAAAATCATAATTTAGATAGATGTTATTTATTTTTGCATATTTGATGTGAAAAATAAATTTGATATGGTCCCAAGTAGAAAACAGGCGGTACATGATCTTATACAGCCATTATAAATAAATAAATACTATAAAATAAATATTAAGGCACAAATCATACACAAATCGATCTAGTCCCAAACTAAGCAAAGCTTGTACTATGGGTACTAGACGACGATATAAATAACATATATAAATACATACTCGTATATAGATAACATCCATGACCCAGGAACAAATATTCGAGTTCGTCACACAAATATTTGCTCCGGCCGGGATTCGAACCCAGGACCGCTGGCTCAGTAGGCAGGTATCTACAAACTAAGCTGTATAAAGGCTGTATATTAGGGTGGTCCTTATTTTTCGATTTTTGAAAAGTGAAAGGGGCACCTCATCAAATCGTTATTTAGTATGAGTTATTTCCACAATATTTTTATTTCATTTTTTGATCGAGTTTTAGAGGTCGCGACCGAAGGTCAAAGTTTTGAAAAAAAATAAAAAAATTGCAATTTTATGAATCGAGACAACTGTTTTTTCCTGCGTTTTTATTATTAATTTTGCAATTTTTTAATTAAATCAAGTGCTATTGCCTAATATTGGTGCACTAACGCGACTTCCACCTTCTTCTCGCACCTCCGTGACGCGACCGCGTGGAACGATTCTCAGCACATTTTCGTTACTCTGAGAGTGTGCACGTCATACTCAGGCGTATCGTTGTGAAGTGTCGGAATGGCGTCTACAAGCATTGGCATGAGCGTGTCAACGAAAATACAATTCACATCTTCAAAATGGAGCAGCTATTATGACCACAGTCAACAAAAAAAACTTACAGAGAGAGGTTCAGAATTTAAAGAATTAAGAAAACTTCCAAAAACTCGGTAACGTGAAGTAAAAAGAAAACTGACAACTGTGACTCATTTAAATAAAACAATTTAAGCAGATTATATCGCGTATATCAATTATTTGTGCCTCTCTGACGTTTCGGTAGCTTTCCAGTTACCGTTGTCAAAGGTTGACTGAGAAACATACAATTTTTCTCAAACAAAGTTACATTTGTGCATGCTATCCATTTCATAAATATGAATTAAAAATAAAAGTGTACATACTTGCCAGATAGGCCTAATGTGTTAAGACAGTTACACGTGTGCGAGATATTTATTAAATAAAATAATTATAGCCCTTCTGCATTAATTATTTTATTTAATAAATATCTACCAGCGGTTCACTATAAGGCTTACTGAGGAGAAATAACCGCCGAAAGAAAACTCCCAGATCACCTTATTACTATGATATACTTTTAAACAAATACTCTACATATACTACTTTTATCCCTAATTTGTTTACACCGTTCGAGGCCCAGGGTTTCCATTCTTGTGTCTTGCTTGATCCTTGATAAGATGTACAATAGGATCCCAAGCCGGCGATAATGACTAACCATCTTCTCTATTGAAATTGGGATATTGTTTAATTTGAATAGCCTCACGCAACATTCTGGGAAAATATCGTTTCTCTCTGGCAAAGATTGAAGTACTTATTATCAAACTTTATTGAATGGTTTGGTTTGTCCATGCCATGCTCGCAGACCTGTTGCGACAATGGTGTTTGACATCTGCTACATGCTCCATAACCCGTGTAGCTATACTGCGTTTCGTTTGGCTAATGTATGACAGACCACACTCACAGTCCAGCTTGTAAACACCAGCACTCTGCAGAGGGATGCTGCTCTTCACGGGCCTCAGGTATTGAGACATCTTCTTCATCGGCTTGAAATATGTTTTAATGAAAGCCCGTTTCAAGATGTTTCCAAAATCCTATCCTATCTAAGTTGTCATCTACATCTAACAGTGAAAATACCATTCCAACACCTGACGTGAACCAGGAAGCAAGGCCTTCAACACTTCCAGTCTCACTTTTAAACAGACACAGTATTTGCCTTTAATAGTAAAACAATTCGGAAAAAGTACCCCAAGACCCAAAAATCCACTCTTTTGTCACAATTTGGTAATTTTATTATGTATTGTAATGAATACCTTATTGTGTAGTTGATAATAATATCTGTTTTAGAGAATGTAACTGCAATTATTACCACTTGAAGAAGTATTTTTTCCAATTAATCAGATTTTTTATGTAATATGTTTGTTTAGTTTTTTTTCACAAAGTTTAAGCTGTGGTCGCGACCCCTAATTTTTGTCCAAAAATTATGAAAGAAATACTATTACCGATTCTTATGTTAAATAATCAATAGAAAAGGTGCCCCGTTAAAAGATCGAAAAAAAATTTTTTTTTGCCATATAAGGACCACCCTACTGTATATGTGCTTATGCAGCCTGTGTGCTACTTTGGGTAAGCACCACAATGTAACAAAATGCATTAATTCCTTTTTTTTTCAGCAATTAAAGGTAAGAATAAATGGTTATTGTAATTGGTTTAACAAAATGGTGTTAAATACCTCGTTGCGCAGACAATGGTAAGTAAAACCATTTTGTTCTAAAACCACACTTGTAAGTAACTGGAATTACGTATACAATTAAAACCACAGAATATTAAGGTATTTTAAAAATTACTGTTACTGTTGAATTGAACGAAATTACATGACTGACTGACAGACGGATATCATACATACAATTAAATTATAATAACAGTTATATCCGTGTCTCGAAGGCTTACTTTAAATGACAAGTACATAATGATGTACAGATGTTAAATCTGGGATTAAAATAATTTACAAAAATGAAATTATTCATTTCATTATAAAGCTAATTGCACACTAGTCATTTTCACAATGGTAATGTCTTGTTGCGGTCTCGGCGCAATTTACCCGAGGGCAGAAACTCGCAAGAATCAGGTACAACGATACACCAAGACGTAACTACACTGGATATGACAAAAAAGTCGTTCTTTTCCATTATATTTGTTTTTGGCGGAAATAGTTTAATAACTCGAGATTACAATGTTATAGTTACTATAACTTGTAAAATTAAGTTAAGTCATACTTGTTTTTGGCGGAAATAGTTTAATAACTCGAGTTTACAATGTTAATAGTTACTATAACTTGTAAAATTAAGTTAAGTCATTATGCACATCGAGTAGAAATAATAGAAAAAATAGTTACACTAGATTCTGATTAGGTTGTGATTCCTTTATTATTATTTTACATTTCATTGCGTTTATTAAGTTGCAATTGTTACAAGTCAAAAGTAACATCCTCACAATTATTATTTATTTTATGCAGGGTTGTACATCGAATACAGCTATATTAAGTTTGAGACTCATTAGCCATTAATTATTATCATTTCACTAAACACATCCACTGCTGGACAAAGGTTTCCCCAAAGATTATCTCCAATGACGGGTCGATCGCCCATAAATACAAGGGTAAGTGGAATACCCCTTTAAGTGAGACAAGTACCCTTTCCCTGAGTTTACAGTGACCGTACTCGCTAGCGACTGAGTAAATGATTTGTATGGTGAATTGTAGTTCTATAAAGTAACCGCAAGGGGCGTTGTATTATTCTTCATACAAATCTCTTACGTCACGTTAACTCATAGTGAGGATAGGTCCTTTAAGTCCCAATTTCTCGGGTTTCACTGTACTATTTTCCTAAAATTATTGGTTCCAAGGTTGTTGAAAAAGAATACTCGCGCCAACAGACCCCTCTTTCCCACTGGGCACTTTGGGCACTTGCCCAGGGCAATCTCTCGCTAGGGCCCCCAATCACACGTGGAGGGTCCCAACAACCTCGAAAAAACGTACCTAGAGGACGTTTTTCAGGCCCCCAATTATGGAGTGCCCAGGGCCCCGGCATGCTTTAAGACGGCCTTGGCGGTCAATTTTTATACTGACTGTTCCCTTCCGGAGGTTTATGTCTGTGTTGGAAAGAGCTCTTACAATAAACACTTGAAGGTACAATTAGGCGTTTTGTACTCGATGCGAGGCTTCAATTAAACCCTCACAGGGCTGTCTCAGTTGGCTTTTAATAAATAGCCGGCTCTTTGCGTTTTGTTTGCTAACTGTCGCTAATTTGTGTTGTGGTTTCGGTATTATAGGTAAATTATAAAGTTGTTAAAATGTAAACATTGAACAAAATTAATGTTGATCCTATTTTTTATGTGGTGATACCATATTTCTTATTTATATATAAATACAAAGGATAAATAAGAAGCCAAAATTGTACGCAATCCATTGAAGTTCAAGTGGGCATCGAAAACACGACCTCTGCTTGACCGGAGCAGTGCTCTCACCACTGAACTATTGGACCGCTACATGGATCATGGATAGCGTGATATAATGTCTTCTCATTCCGCTTTTTAAAGCGCCCTCTGTGTTGCACGAATACGAATCAAATTGACTAATACTGTTTTTATATTAACACACGTCCAATCAAATTGACTCATGTTTTTATAAATCATAAGTATCAGCCGACAGTCCACCGACATAGACACATCGACCGTTCATGTGCCGTCCTCACCTAACGACTTCCGGCGATCGTGACCAGATCATTGGTCTACCCAGTTACTTTAGAACCTTCACGCACTGCATCTTCCAGCACGCGGTCACCACTCAAGAACCTTTCTGCTCCAGCGGCCAATAATCAGACACTGAAACATACTTTATACAAATCACGTCAAGTGGTGCCTTCACTTATACAAAGTTCTAATACATTATTACATATTTTAAAGTCTATAAATTCCAAGTGTAATTAACGTGAGAAGTTTAATCTTTAAGATCTCACTAATATCTAAATTACCACAATTTAAGGGTTATTAAATGGCCATTATACTTATCTAAATTCAGGAATGCCACGTGTCAAAACTAATTCTTACAATAAAAACCAAGTCCAATTTAATACAATAAAATGCAAAATAGACAATAAAGCAAACAAAATTATAAAGGCATTAGCTTATACGAAACATTAAAATCCAACGTATCATAATTTATCAAGAAGTGCGTTCCCCCTTTCTCTAGCTTTAAAACTATTCTATCTTTTCCATCGTTCAGTTTTGTTAAAGTAATAAAGTAATTATTACTAGAGAATAAAACAGAGAATAGCTTACGCTTACTACCCGGTCAAGAAAGTATGCAGCTGATACCTATGGCGTCGCATATAAATGAGATACAAACTTGACTCGACCGGGTTATGCATCGGTGCGCGTAAAACTAACTTTGTTGAACATAATTAGCGATAAGTGTCTGTTAAGTTATAATATAAGTTAAGTAGATAGCATCCGTACACGTTTTTGTTGTGTGCAATTAACACTTATTGTACGTCAGTTGTAATTTCTCACGTGTTTCATCACTTTACTAAAGTACACGTTTTGCGTTTACAAAATTATGTTGATGTTGGGAATTTAATTGTTACTTTTAGTTGTAAATGTGGGGTATACAATTACTTCAACATGACGTTTTAATGTTTTTCTTTTTTGTTGTTGATGTTTTAAATGTTGGTAAATGTAATGATTATTTGTGAAGCCACCTCACTCTCACTCACTTTTCCGATAAATACTTTCCACGAAAATGTTTGCCTAGAATCCAAATTGAGTTTTCAGCTCGTATAGAGTTGATTAAGATTCTAACGGTCATTCTCCAGATTTGGGTTCTAATTCTAATTAACGCGTCGCTTTTTTTCTACTTACTTTTCAATCATTTTTATCTCAAATATAGTAACATATAGTAAACTGTACAAATTTTGACATAAAATATAATGATGAATATATAAAACAGACAAATGTAGCCAAATTTTTAGGAATCGAAATAGATGATAACATGAAGTGGAAAACACACACTGAAACATTATCAAAACGAATAAATAGTTTTGTATTTGCCCTTCGACGAATTTCAAAAATATCAGATACCAGCACGGCCTTATTAGCATATCACGGATATATTGAATCTATACTTCGCTACGGTGTCATTTTTTGGGGAAATACCACAAACAAAAACCTTGTTTTTGGTGCACAAAAGAAATGTATTCGTGCCATCTGTGACCTCAGACAAACGGACAGTTGTAAGCCTTACTTCGTACAACTAAATGTTTTGACACTGACCAGTCTTTATATTTATGAAGTTGCAGTATTTGTAAAATCAAACCCCAACATGTTTCCACAAAAGACGATGGAAACTAAAATCATGCGTCACAAATTTAACATTAAAACAGTACCTGGCAAAACAGCATTACTGCGAAACAGTTTGCTAGGAACGGCTTCTAAAATATTTAATTATCTGCCTGATGAATTAAAAAAGATGGATATACACATGTTTAAAGTTAAATTAAAAGAGGAACTCATTAACAGAGCCTATTACTGTCTTGAAGATTTTTTTAAGGAGAAAATAAAACTAATGTACCTAAACTAAAATAAGTAATATTAATATTATGTGCATGTAATTAAAATACAATAAATATATAATAATTGTAATGTGCTTATTAAGTCTGACTATATTGTAAATGACATGCTAAAACATTAAAGCTATGTGTATATAAATAATCATCATGAATGCATGCTATTTTTACCTCGAAAATAGTTGAGCAAATGTTCACACGCCATAAAGGCCGAATATATTAAGGATCAAATGTTTATATTATACCACCTTATTATGTAACTTACCATATATTCAGTGAATAAATTATCATTATCATTATCATTATCGATCATTGAAACTTAAATGTGGATAGGGCACTTTATAATTATTAAAGGTTCATTACTTAGAAGCAAATTAAAATTGATATGACGCGTGAATTAGAATAAAGATGTGTTAATTAGAATATTTGTCTTTTGTATGACGCGTGAATTAGAAAATCAACGAGTTAATTAAACAAATTCAGTTATATGTGTTAAATTAAAATAAAAACGTTTTGTATAATAATATATGACTGATATGGTGACAGTTATATGATATAAGCTATGTTTTAAATAATATGAAAGTGCCTAAGTACTCAAGAAACAAGCATACCGGCTGTTAGAGTTACTAGGTAGATTAGGCATGTAAGTATGTATGCAAATTGAATTATTATGATAAGTTATAATAAATAAAACACCATAGTTCGGACTAAGGTAGTCTTTAGTGTTGGCGGAGAAGTTCCTATCATTCCGTACATTATTAAGCTGCGACATTGCGCCCTTGGCCATCCTGGCGCGAATTCTGCGAACTTCGGTCTTACATGAATCATTATTGCTAATGTTAGAACCCAGGTTCTCCGTGATTTCGAAGTTAAGTCTTCCACTGAGTTCTACCTTGCCTGTACGAAAATCATGAGTTTGGTCTTGGATCTGTTGATTGAAAGTCCAAATTCTTCACAAAACGCGCCATCCTGATCAATAAACTGCCCATCTTGCTTTCACTAGCTGCTAGGAGGCTTTTGTCATCGGCGCATCACAAGACTTTTCGTCCACGAACAGTAATGCTACCATCCCAGCCGTCCTCTTTATGATGTATTCGCCGTATATATTGAACAGGATAGGTGAAATAATGCAACCTTGTCGGACACCCTTTTGGAAACTGAAGAGATTGTATGACGTCTTATCTATTCTCATTGTTGCTAGGCTGTTGTAGAAAAGTGACTGTAGTGTAGTAGTGCAGTGAGGAGGCGGAGGCGAGACACCCAAATCGGTCAAAATATCCCATAGACAATACCAGTCGACACAATAAAAACCCTTGCAATAGTCGACAAAGCACATTCTGAAAGGTATATTGAACTCGTAGCACTACTGTACAATTTGCCTCACGTTCAGTATTTTCTTGCTCGTTTCTTTTACCTTCACAAAACCCGCTTGTTTTTGCGCGATCTGTCAGTCTAGATAATGATGAAATCTGTTGTTTATCACGTGGAGCAAAGCGGAGTCAGAGCAAGTGTACGGTTAGGTAGTTGTCGCATTTTTTCGTTAAACCTTTTTTGTGTAACGGGATGATGACGAATTGGGTCCAGACTTTCGGCCATCTGCCGTTTTGCCATAAGTGGTTGCAGATCTTGTGCAAGATATGGATTTTTTTATCACCTAGAGCTTTGAAAACCTTGGAAGTAATGTCGTCTGGTCCTGGAGCTGTTTTAATTTTAAGGCGATCGATTGCAGCTATTATCTGATTTGAAGATGTTGGGCGTCAGGTTCAGAAATCCCCAGTGCAACCGAGTGTCGGTGGATGTACAGGGTCTTTTGTACAGCTGCTCATAGTGGCCACGCCAGCGTTCTGCAATTTTGACAAAATCATGCAGCGGTTGCTCATCGTGATCTTCAATGACCCAGAACTTGGGTTTGAACTTTCGACTCAGCAGGCGAACTTTCTTGAACAGATCTGAGGTTTGTAATATAAGTGGATGCGACTCGACTTCATTATTGTCTCTGCGGCATTCCCTTTGAATTGCTTTACATAGTTTCGAGTATTCCCTTTTCACCTTGGAGTCTTGAAGGGCATTTATTTTTAATTTCTTTCCGGCGCTGAATTAGGTTCCACGTTTCCTCAGTGATCCATGTGAACCTTCGACAATCCCTTCCTCTCTTTGATACGATATCCTCAAAATCTTAATTTATTACCTGGACTCAGCATCACCTGCGGTGATCTAAATTCATGAGCGTCGCCTCCGTCAGATTCTGTCAGACACAGGTTTATATCCAAGTACGAAATTGTTCATTCCTGATGGTACTAATATATGGCAAAACCGCTTCGGATCGAATTTTCCAGCCTTGAGAAATACAGCTTGCTACCTGATGAGGTTTTAAAATGACCCCACGAAGATGTGACTATATATTATAGGTACTATTACTATTATATATACAAATCTTCTAGAAAAAAAAACCAAACTGATGATTAAACCCGCATGGATGGTTAAATTCTAATTAACGCGTTCATTTTTGATGCGTGAATTATACTTGTGAATTAGGGATTCTTGAAAAATAAAAAATAACTTTTTATAGGCACATGTAATAATCTACAGAATCTAGTATCTATTAAATAATGCGGCCTTTAATGTACACTAAAATTCTCAGCGCAATAGAGTTACTGGTTGATTTTTAAAACGTGAACGTGTTAATTAGAAATTTCGTGAGCCAAAACGCGTGAATTAGATACTTACAGTCATAGTCCGCGACCCGTACACAGCTGACACAACCATCCCACACGGGGCTCTAGGCACGACTGACCGCTTCACCGAAATGCGTTAGTGAGATCCGTACCTACTTTCAGAGGACTTGTGTGATCAAAATCGAACGCGACGCGTGAATTATTATACGTTTCGAGACAAAGTTACTATAATTGATATCTTTGTGATATATTACTTGTATTGACTAGTTTTTTTTGTGTAATTAAAACATGTATTCTTTTGTTTAAGAAACTTGCTTACATTGTTTTTTCTTCATGTATATCATCAGGAGAAATTGATATGTAAGTAATTTGGGTAGTGGGACGCGACGTGTCAATTAGGAGAATAGGGCTAAAAGTTTTTTTTTCTACACGAAAAGTTTTAAATATGTTCTTGAAAATTCATGTACAGCTCAATACGAATACCTGCTACGATCAAAAAATATAAGATATAATTAAATCAATAATTTTATATTTTTAAAGAGTGAAGACACCAAAAATTTACGTCTGGAGAATGACCGCTAAATGCAAAAATCCATAAGTCACTCCATTTTTATTTACCTACTCATTTATTTTAAAGAGGCAGAGGAAGACCAAGAATTACGTTTTTTAGTCAAGTGAAAGAAAAAGTGGGCACTATGTCGTATCAGGAGACCAAAACACTATCAAGAAATAGGGAAGAGTGGCGATTACCCCACCGACAAGAGCGAAGCTCTTAAATTATGAATGAATGAACTCATTTATTGATAACTCATTATAAGTTATTGTCAAGTAGCACTAATCTTATTAAAACTTAGGTGAGACATATTTACTTATTGTATTAAGCGGTTTCTACTCACGTGATATTTCCAGAAACCGCCCGACATGTTTCCAACTTCATCAGGGACTGCTACTGTATAATTTAAACATTGTAAAAAACTGTTTATTTAAATAAATGAAAAAAAACCCTGACTTATGTCAATGTACGGGGACAATAGTTTGCTCACGATAAAGTCTTTCAATCCAGTTTTCCTTTGCATTAGAGCGATATTCAGATTCAGATTTCATAGTTTGTATGAAACCCTTGGTGTGCCAAGTGTTCCAGTTCGGCTCGCACTTGACAGGTTTATTTCAATCCTTTACGAGTATTATCATTATCTCATACTGAAGCGTTTTAGGTAAAATTGTCTGCAATTGGAAGTATTTATGTATGAGGGCACCAATACATAAAGCATTTTTATATTGAACCCTCTCACTCTAAGTAAAAAACTTGAATGTGGGTTGGTTCGTGTTTGCATAAATACATCCAATTTAATTCATATTTCATAGCAACAACCTTCATTAACCAAATAACAGCTAAATACACAGTTTAAACAATTAAGACTAATATGTACCATCAACAAACTAATTTTAATTTCAATAGTCTAAAAGTGTCCATCAAAACGAATAAATCAACGACCTCTGTTACTACAATAATATGTACATTGTATTGAGCTAAGAATATGTTCGTTATAAAAGCTAACCCGTTTGTGACAGTGTTTGTCTAGCACGTGCGACGTCATGTTGTGCCAGAGGGTAATTAAAAGTTTTTATTATTAAAGCATACTCGTACATTGAGTATAGACATAAAAGGAGCAAAATCTTAATATGGGAGAATAATTGATAAAGTGTCCAACGGTAGGCAGTAAATAATAGTTCCAAAGCTGTCCATTATTGGTGACGATAGCTATAGAGTAGCGACACGATATGAAAACATTCGAGTGAAGTGTGACTGTCTAGTTAAAAAGTATTTTTTTTTTTTGGTGACCGGAGTAGTTCCTGCTTAGTTGAGCTCGGCAGAAAAAAATTACCAAACAGGCTGCGTAATGCGTAATTGTGAAGCCCCAAAGAACTACGTTTAAATTGGAGACATGTGATTGGTTCATTTTACACATCTCCGTTCCGCTCCGTGGACAACCTTATAGGTATGTACACAATCATAAGATGAGCATCTTATCTATTTATTGTATCTGTTTTTGTTATTTTACGTTTATGTTTTCCTTGTATTTTCAGTTTGAACAAAATCCTGGGTCTAGAATAGAATAAACGAAGCGTTCTATGCACTACATGGTTAATTGCGCCTGATCAACATATAGGTCCGGCACTGAATTTGAGTAATTTTGATTACAAACTGAAAAAAAGTACGCCTAGAACGAGAGTCTTCGTACAACACATCTGCGAAAGACGATTAAGCCGCTTTTGGTTTTGTGTGCGTGTCTACGAATCAATCATCACGTTGTGCTTGTGACTTGACGTTGTGACAGATGCGCACACGGACGAAACTTAGTGGTTGTGTGTGGTTAACCCTTTATTTGCAAAGACATGAAAAGTGTAAATTGTGTATTTATTTAATTTTTTTGGTCTTTTAGGTATAAAATGTGATTAGAAAAAATAGTAAAAAAATTCTAGCATTTCCAGTTTTCCTGAAAACTAATGTATACCACAGTATACAATGCCAAGATAACGAAGTATTACTAATGTATACTGTGATATACAATGTCAAATATCCAACAAAAGGTAATTTTAAGTAAAAAAACATTTTATTAAGAGACTATTATTTTATTTCGTGTGAAAGCTCAGGAAACTATTTCGGGGGTCTCTCCCTGTCACATAGTAAAGCTTTACATTGTATTTTAGGCAATATACCGTTGTCAACTTCTGAATGGTAATAAAATCCTCAAGTTCATGGTCGGTTAATTGAATCGATTTTCCAGTTCTTTCGACTGAGTACAGGTTAGTCTGTTCTGTTATGAAGGATTATTATATAACGAAAAAATTAACTGTTAACATAATCAAGGGAGGAACCGTCTGGTATGCCTTCGTGAGCGTCGTCATCTTGGTGTTCTACTATAGCTGTGTTAAAATACTGCCTTTTGCCATTTGAATTCTAGGACAAACTTTTTAATTTTCTTCGCCCGATTTGCCACAGTAGCATTCGTTTTTTAGCCCGAGTTTTTCTTGTGGTTGATGGTGTGGCTCGAGGGGTAGCATTGGTAACAGATGGAAGGGACGGTTATGAAGAAATTGATGGAAAAGTGAAGGGTATTTTTTTTTATTCATTGGGGTCAAAGGAACATTTTATTCGGCGCCACAAGGTCCTTTTTCTATTTGTGTATTATCAACTCTTTCTGTGACGTCTTCATCAGAGCTACATAGTCGATTTCAGCGTTCAAGCGAAGAATCCAAGGATGGCGTTGAAGACAAGCATTCAGGGGAACAATACTCTCTAAAGACATGAACCTCTCTTTCATTATCAGATACATCGCTGGTTTCAGAGGCGGTATTCGCATTCGATATGAGGGCCAATATTTTCGAAGATTTAGTCTGTACCACATGCTGTTAACAAGCAAAGAAAGATAAAAATAACAAAAACACCCCCAAACCAAGCTGCATTCATATTTGGCAAAGTATATCCCGGTATACATACAAACTATGTCCGTCCTTGGCAAAGTATATCACGGTATACATACAAGTTTAGTTGCCATAGTGCCCGTTTTTGGCAATGTATACTGTGAGATACAAACAACATTAGGCGATTGCAGTTAGTGGCAATTAGTGAAAATCGAAATTAAAACGAGACACAATCCACAAGACAACATTTACTATTATACCTAAACCGCATTCCGCCCCAAAATATTGCTAAAAATATTTTATAAAGCAATAAATGCCTTGCGAAGCGTGTGCGCCTCCGCCGGTCTACCATTTTGACTTTCGACTGACGGCTAAAAATGCTACCAATACTCAGAACTATTTTTGCCTAAATTAGGACAAATTGTGTGACCAGGTTAAATATTTAATTTTCACTTAGAACTCTCGGAAGACTGTGTAGATTTTTTTTTTGTGAATGTATCTCACAGTATACGACGTCAAATAAAGGGTTAAACGAAACTGGCTTCAGTTTAAAGCGCTAACTAGTTTTCTAGGCGTATTTATTCTAAGGTTACAAATCTATAAAAAACTCGGAGTAGCCTGCAACTTCGCACGCGATTTTTTTTTTATACAGTAGGCGCGTAAAAAAATATATATAACCTTTGGATGTCCAGCTATCCCTGTACCTACCAGAATTGGTTAAAATTTGTCCAGCCATTTCAGCGTGATTAGAGGACAAAGGGAATTATGCCCAACAGATAGCGCCAGGCTGGGATAGCGCGATGCGCCTTTACAAAACAAAAGACGATCCTGCATTACGCTATTAATATTTTTCCTGAAATCATGACCCCTCGCCATAGAAAACTGATATCCAATACAAATCTAGAATTTTATAATCATCATCATCATCATTATCAGCCAAAATACGTCCACTGCTGGACATAGGCCTCCCCCAGAGAACGCCACCATGACCGGTCCTGCGCCTCCCGCATCCAGCGGACTCCAGCGACCTTCACCAGGTCATCAGTCCACCTTGTGGGGGCCTACGCACGCTGCGTCGTCCGGTGCGTGGTCGCCACTCGAGAACTCGATGGCCCCAGCGGCCGTCGGTTTTACGAGCGATGTGCCCTGCCCATTGCCACTTAAGTTTTGCTATCCTTCGGGCTATGTCGGTTACCCTGGTTCTTCTACGGATCTCTTCATTTCTGATTCGATCTCGCAAAGAAACTCCGAGCATAGCCCTCTCCATTGCTCTCTGAGTGACTTTGAGCCTTCTTATAAGGCTCATCGTGAGCGACCACGTTTCAGTTCTGTATGTCATCACTGGCAACACACACTGTTCAAAGACTTTTGTCTTGAGACACTGCGGGATATTGGACGAAAAGATAGTACGTAGCCTCCCAAACGCTGTCCAGCCAAGTCGGATTCGACGATTGACCTCTTTCTCGAATTTCTTCGAATTTTATAATACCTACATAGATGTATCCTTAACCCGTTTAAAGGAACGACGTTGACGATATATAATTATTATGTAGGCATACCTAAGGTAGGGTCCAAGGTCAGACACGTGTGATGTTAAAGGGTTTGTAATTAGAGAGCACAATTGGGCAATGTTTGGTTGAGCTCGCAGCTGCGCCAATTATTGTTTAGTGGGTGATTAAATTGTATAGATTTAGGCCTCTGAGTCACAGTGTAGCGAGATTTATTTGTTCATTGACTTGAGATGGCGACTGATGTTAAATTCTACAGCATAATGTATATGGCTAAAATTAGCGCAATATGTCATGAAACAAAGAAAAAAAAAATTTTTTTTTTTGAAGTATGTGACTTCAACGGTACGCAAATTTTGTTTATCAACTTTTCTTGTTGTTATTTTATCCCGTGACTCGGGGGACAATAGCGATTTAACTTCTTAGAAAAGAATCGATAATTTATATAATTTGCGTTGTCAGGATATAGGGTACATAAGAATGGGCTGATAACTGTTGCAATTACAAAGTTTTTCATAAATAGAACTGCTGTAAATCGAAGTTTTAAAGAGTGACCCAGGGTACATTACCGTGGCAAAGAGCAACAGAAAAACGTTTATTGACTGTTATAGAGACAAATTGAGTTAGTTTTTATATCAAACTTATGAACTTAAGTGTGAACAATGTGTTATGCAACCACCTTACTAAATGTTTTAGTGATAATAAATAGGTACGGGCACCTCCAAAGTTAGTTGAAAGATGTCGTAATGCAGTAAGCGTTGGAGATAGGTAGGATAGCATACCAAACCTTTTTTTATTATGAACAAAAATTATGAATAACCATGGTTGTTGTTTAAAACAATACTTAGGACAGTACAAAAATAATGTGCAAAATAATCTGGGTGTTTTATTTACAACAGTAAGTACTAAAACGTTCAGCCACTTTTATTCCTAACTGTACTTTCATCAAAACAGTTCACAAACGCGAACTTACATAGTAACAATGGGTTGTAATTATGAAGAATGAACTTCCTCAGTATTTAGGTTCACTCCGTCTTCGCGCCCGAGGGCTATCATTATCATTAGGGCTTGAAATTGATATAATAATGATTAACGTACGGCTCTTGTGCCGTGACGGACCCTTGTGGCGAACTTCCTATTGCGTGGCCATTTCTTTATTTAATTCAATTTTTTTTTTCTACAGGGCATACAAATGATTTATAGACTTACCCCAGGACACAAGCTGCATAAGCACTTATACAGGTCTTATACCGCTTCATCATCATCAGCCTGTTTCAGTCCACTGCTGGACATAGGCCTCTCCCATGGGACGCCACCGAGCTCGATTTTCTGCTCTCGTCCTCCAGTTACTACTCGCTGTCCTACGAATGTCGTCGCTCCACCTTGTTACAGGGCGCCCTACACTACGTTTACCGATTCGTGGCCTCCACTCCAGAACTCCGCTTATTTTTACCGCTTATTAAAGCTGAATAAAGGACAGCCTTTATTCAGCTTACACAGATAAGCGCTACTTGGGACATATACGAGTATATAATATAAACAACTAAGCAATCAGGTCACATTCTTAATTACACGCTGGACTTCGGAGCCGCTGGAACAGACTCAGGGTTCGGAAATTCGGATAGATATTTACCTAAAGTTGACAAAATCCTATTGCTATCTCACTTATATACGTCAAACAAAGCTGCCTATACCTACGACCGAATAACAAAGCTGCCGCCAAAGTTTAGGTAAATATCGATCCGAATTTCCGAACCCTCATGACATTTCAACTAAAATTTTTCCTTTACGAAAATCTTATTTTTTCTTTGATTATTTATGAGATGGTTTTACATATGCCAACCTCATCGTAGCTCTCTACTCTACACATTATTTATTTTGATAACATACTTAACTAGACTGTACAAAATCTGAGCCTCCCCAGAAGGTTATCAGGTACAGTCGCCTTCAGATATATCGCAGCATATAAGGCGTTCATAAATATCTGAATACGACTCTTATTAACTGGGCGTTACAGTACATGTTTGGATATTTATGAACGCCTTATATGCTGCGATATAGATCGATAGTTTTCCTTTAGGCCCATGTACACATATGCTGATACGCAGTTGATATCAAGTTTACAAATCGTGAAAATGAAGATGAACACTCCTATAGTTAGGTAAGTAGTAGTAAATTTCCACCATCGGTCCTCAACCATACCTCGAAACATAACAGTGGATTGTAAACAAAACCAAAACACCAAATTTTTTTTGCTGTATTCAACACACTACCTAAACACAAGATACTAAAAGGTACCTAAATAAAAAAAAAATACAACATTCCGTCTTCTCTATGTTATCTGCTCAAAGCCTTTTATCGCATGTTCCCTTTTAAATAAATCCAAATAGGAACATAAATAATTTTGTTCTTTCTCACACATAATTGTTAGGATTGTTGTTACGAGTCAGCGCACTAACCTAAACAACAATTTACATTTTTAATTCAGTTAAAACTAAACGACTAAATAATTTCAATTAATCGTCAGCTTTCTTGCTATTGTGTAGCAATCACGGCATAGTCCAGGAGCCGACCACGCGAGCGTCATTACTCGTTTTGTTAATACCGCATCGCTCTTTTGTTATTTTGACACAGGAAGTTATTAAAGCAATTAACTGGGGCAAGGCTCCTGGGCTATTATCATCTCTACGAGTGACGTGTTAATGCCGGACCGCTACTAGTGTTGGGACAGTGATCGATACTTTGTGTTGGATTGGATGGATGTTCGTCTCAAGTTCTGATGCTTTTTTTTTTCATTGACATGCTATTGACGCTCTTAGTTAGGGTAGTTCAGTAAGTCTCTTTAATCTTTTGAATCGTAAGATGCTCTCTTTGAAATAGTTGGGCATCTAACATGGATTGGTGTTAATTGAAAGTTAATAAGAATTAGATGAGAGAATTATTAAAGTGCATACATTAAAATTATTTGCACAGCTAATTTACACATGTAATTGCTATTCAATTGGTCATTTTTGCTGTGATATCATAGTTTTGTAGGTTTAGTTGGATTAGTTGTTAATCGATTGAATACTAGTCAATTTCTAATATATAGATGTAGTTTGACTTAACTCATATAGTTTTTAAAAAGTTTTTATGAATGTCCAACCAAATGCGAAGACTTTTTAGTCAATTTCGTATACGCATACAATCTGCAATGGTGGGATGTACTGGACCCATAATTAAGGTATAAAAACTCCTAATTACATTTTTAATCAGCAAGTTTGATGAAGCCGGACCACCAAGATTGTTAATAACAGATTTGACATGGCTTCGTTTTGATTGTTTTGCATATATCATTTTATTTTACTTTATACAGGATGAGCTCGTAAACGTGTGTTTCGAGGATTGCAATCGTTATTAAGTATTTTTGTCAACATTGCAAGTTCAACGCCATGAAGTATATCCTGTAATATAATTAATTAGTTACAGAAATAATTACAAGAAATCCTTGATAAAAAATTACAATCTACATGAGTTTTTTTTATTTAAACTTTATTGCACAAAATACATAAGTAAAGTACAAATGGCGGACTTAATGCCATGAGGCATTCTCTACCAGTCAACCACAATTGAATAGCAATTGAGTTTGTATTTTTTTATCTAGGTTTTCTTACGGCAAGCATGGTCATTTACAAGTTTGGCGCACTGGTAATACAGCAGGCAAATATTTGTGTGATGATGAACTTTGTGTTATCCATGTATTTCGGTATATATTTATCTATACATATAAGTACCTATGTATATCGTCGTCTGTTTGGGGTGTAGTGGTTTTCTCCACAGAGAACACGAACGAGACAGTGATAACAGCTTGTGCCCAGAAAGGAAAACAGCCCTAATTGCACGTGAACTGTTCCGCTATAGTGTTGATATTGCTGCGATCAGTGAAACGCATCTGGCTGATAGTGGCGAACTTTGTGAGGTTTTAGGTGGATATACATACTACTGGATTGGAAAGCCGTCTGCAGAGAGAGCTGCAAGCGGGGTAGGTTTTGCGATTAGAAATAGTATCGCGAAATCACTGGTTGAACCACCGAAGGGCATCTCCGACAGGCTGATGACACTTCGTTTCCATCTGGGTCCCCGGAAATTCCTACACCTTATTAGTGTGTATGCACCCACCTTACCATCATCGGACGAGGATAAGGCGCGTTTCTATGGTGATCTTCGTGAAGTTTTGCTAGGCATTCCCTCCGGCGACAAATTGATCTTGCTCGGTGATTTTAATGCGCGGGTGGGTACAGAGTACACAGCCTGGAAAGATGTGCTGGGGAGACATGGCATTGGAAAGTGCAATGCTAATGGAACTTCCTTACTTACTCTATGTGCTGAGTTTGGTCTCAGCATTACTAACACCTTTTTCCGGCTGCAAGATAAGTACAAAACTACATGGATGCATCCGCGCTCCAAACATTGGCACCTCCTTGACTACGTTATCGTTAGAAGACGAGACCTACGGGATGTACGAATCACGAGAGTCATGCGAGGAGCTGAAGGATGGACAGATCACCGCCTTGTACGCTCTAAGCTAAGGTTACAGTACAAACTCCCGCGTAGAGCAAATCACAAAGTCCCGTCGAGGCTTGCCTTTGCAAAACTAGTCCACAATCAAGACGCGCGGCTCCATCTCAATCAAGAGTTTGCTGACGCTCAAGCTAGTAGTGTCGCGAGCACTTCTATCGATGCAGAGTGGCATTCTTTTGCTGACACTCTGCATACGGCATCTCAACGAGTTATAGGTAAGCAGCAAAGGAAAAACCAGGACTGGTTCGATGATTCCGATGCTGCTATACGAGCTCTCGTTGAAAATGCAAGGAGTGCTCTTAGAGGGCGATTCAGTGCTACTGAGCGTAAGACCGCAATGCAGGAACTAAGAGCGAAAGTACGTAGTTTGAAGGACAACTGGTGGCAGCGTAAAGCTGAAGAACTGCAGATACTTGCTGATACCAACCAATCAGCAAAGTTCTTTGAGGGACTGAAGACAGTTTTTGGACCTCGTTGCAAAAAGACTGCTCCAGTGTATACACGTGATAAGACCAAACGTTTGACAGATTCCGCTGAAGTGCTTGCTCGTTGGGCAGAGCATTTTAATGAGGTGCTCAATCCTGCCAGTTCAGATGCGGATCTTGCGTACATTTCTTCTCTTGAAAACCTGCCTACTTCTGACGATCTTGATAACCCGCCGTCTTTTCCGGAATTTATCAGTGCCATCAAGCGGTTGAAAAATGGTAAATCGCCAGGGTCAGATAGCCTTCCTGCGGAAGTATACAAGTATGGAGGACCGCTTATAAAGAACAAGCTATTTGACCTGGTCACTCGCATTTGGGATGAAGAAGTTGTTCCTCAAGACTGGAAGGATGACTCTATTTGTAAATTGTACAAAAGCAAAGGAGACCTTTCAGATTGCAGTTCATATAGAGGCATTGCTTTGCTTTCAGCGGCTGGTAAGATCTTGGCCCACATAATAAACAAGCGGCTCAATACGCTAGCTGAAACCTTCCTTCCGGAGAGTCAATGCGGCTTCCGCCCTAATAGAGGCACGGTTGATGCCATCTTCGTTGTCAAGCAACTTCAAGAAAAAAGTCTGGAACAACTTCGTGACCTTAATATGTGCTTTGTCGACCTGGAAAAAGCCTTTGACCGCGTACCAAGAACCGCCTTGTGGAAAGTTCTTGAGAAAATCGGCTGTCCTGTGAAGTTTGTAAATTTAATTCGTCAATTCCATGAGGGCATGAAGGCCCGAGTCCGACACGATCACAACTTCACAGACCAATTTCCGGTTACTAGCGGAGTTAAGCAAGGCTGTGTCATGGCTCCAACATTATTTGCCATCTATTTCGCTGTGGTAATGAAGGATGCACTAAAGAACTGTGGTGGGCAGATCACGCTCAATGTTAGATCTGACAGGAGCGTCTTTGACTTAGCTCGGTTCAAAGCGAAGAGCAAGACTCTTAAGGTGCCTGTGCTTGAAGTCCTCTATGCTGATGATGTTTGCCTTATGGCTGACAACCCAGAATCTCTCCAGCAATATTTAAATCACCTTGACAGCTCGTGTCGGAAGTTTGGTCTGGTGATTAGTACATCAAAAACTCAGGTCATGAAACAGCCTGTCAGGGGTAGCTCCCGTAGTGGCAGAGCTATTACTTTAAACGGGATGCCTCTAAGCTAAGCGAAGTCATTTCGCTACCTTGGATGCATTCTTCGTGATGACAATCGCCTAGAGACCGAACTTTCGGCACGAATTGCCAGTGCTGCTGCAGCCTTTGGTAAACTAAATCAGCGAGTTTGGAAATCCCATGACCTTAAGCTGCGCACGAAACTTTCCGTGTACAGAGCCATAATTCTACCTTTACTTCTGTACGCCTCTGAGACGTGGTGTTTATACAAAGGCGATATTCGGCGCCTTGACACCTTCCATATGAGATGTCTCAGGGCAATACTGCGGATACGCTGGCAAGATCGGGTTCCTAACTCGGAGGTACTTCGTCGCACTGAGTCTGCAGGTATGGGAAGTCTGCTCATGAAGGGCCAGTTGCGGTGGTGTGGACACCTTGTGCGCATGGATTCCATTAGGCTGCCCAAAACCATGTTCTACTCAGAACTAGAGCTTGGAAAGCGCAAGCCTGGAGGGCAGTATCTGCGCTACAAGGACGTCTTGAAACGCCATCTTATTGGATGCAGGATACCGTGTGGTTCGTGGGAGGAGCTTGCGACGCATAGGCCGGAATGGCGGAAGGCTGTGAAGACAGGCGTGGAAGGCTATGAATGCCTCCGCCTTAAAGACCTCGATGCGAAACGCGAGCTTCGAAAGGCGCAACCCAGGCCTTCCTACAGCTACACGTACAACGCAGACGGACAGCTTCACTGTCCCACTTGTGATCGTGTGTTCGTGAACAAGCTGGGTTTCACGAGCCACGTGCGCGCGCATGCCAGAAATAAGTGACAGGGTGTCGCCGTTGACGGATACGTCAAGGAGGACATCATCATCATCATCATATCGTCGTTTAGCACCCATCACACAAGCCTACTTGAGCTTAATATTGGAATAGGTGGTTCGTGTGAAGTTGTCTGATATGTATTTATTTATTAACGAAGTTGAAATAAAATGTTAAAATTTAAAAATGTTAACTACAAATGCTTACATATATAGTTTCCGATTTAATAAATTATGTGTTGTTTTCATAATCACCTTGTATGTTTATTGTAATTTTTATAACTATATACTTATATCAAAGCATTCAAAAGTCAATTTACTCGCATGTATCACACTTTAATTAAATTATAATTACTTTATCAAAGGGACGCACGCAGGCACATCACTAATCATCTCAAATTATATCGGTTTTTTTAATTTCAATCGGAGTGGCCGAATGGTAGCTACTGCTGATCACAATGCACTATTCCATACACTATACCCATAATTGATAGTCATACAGCCTTAACAATAGTGAAATCATTACCAGAGCTTACACAAAATGAAACTACGGTCAAAGGCAACTTGGTCCATATTTGAATGAATTTTACAATAAAAGTATTAAAAAGTAACAAATAAGTTTAAGTTGCGTGGCTCCCGTACTTACACCAACACTAATTTTGGGAGTCGTTATTATTGTTTCTCATGATTAAGTTTCTTTTTTGCCTACAATAGAATCACGTTTGTGTTCTATGATAATTACGTGACTTATTTTATGTTTAACATAATTTTTGAATTCGGTGTCGGTTACAAATGACAGTAAGTTTGGGGACCAAGTGAATAGTGTTCCTTTGAGTTTTTTTTTTTTTTTTTTTATATTTCTTGGCTTGCGGGCCCGAAGGGCCCTTTGCACTGCTGGGACAGACGCGACCCGCCCTTGTGGACGGGTCGCCGAAATGGACTTAACTAACTTAAAAACTAAAAACTAAACTACTAACCTGATCCTTTTTGGATCGTGGCTTGGGGATGTGGTTGGTGGCGGGGACGCACACGTTCTTTTCTGGCGGCAGCCGCTGCTGCGACCACCTCGGCTGAGTCTTCCTTTGTTTTTAGTTTTGCTTCCCAATGAGGGGCCTTAGAGTGGTAGTGCGCCCTCCGAGTGTGATACGCGGGGGCGCCGGGCTTTTGTAGTTGCGGGGGCTTCCACCTGGTGTGTTTCCTGATGGAAGCCCTCCGTGGCTGTGTGGAGTGTCTGTGTGTCTGTGTACAATTATTACCTACACTAATTGGTGTAGGTGTGAGTGACTGTGTGTTTGTGTCTGAGGGACGCGAATGTGGTGTGTGTGGGCCGGCGTCGGGGCCGACGGCCGGGATGTCGGAGTCCGTGTCCGTGTCCTCGTCGGACCATAGTTTCTTTTTCTTCATGTAGGATGGGGGGAAATCAGCATAGTGCTGCGCGAGCTTGTTAAGTCTGTCTGTTTGTACATGTCTTGGTCTACGGTCTTTGGTAGGCACATCTGGCGTTGGTGTATAACTAATGGCTTTGACTATAAGTGGGTTTTCGCTTAAGGCGGCCTTTTCAAGAAAGCGCTCGGTGCACTTCTTGAAGTAGGTTTGTATGGGTTCTAAATGGAGATCACGGTGCAGGTCCGTGTTCCTAATGTACGGCGGAGCCCCAACCGCAGATCTTAAAAATTTATTTTGCAGCACCTGTAAGGAGTTTATCCTTGTGGGTGCTGCGTGTGCGAATGCGGGGCTCGCGTACGAGAACACGGGCCTGATACACGTTTTGTAAATTGTTAATTTGTTTCTATATGAGAGCTTGCTATTACAGTAGAGCAAGAAATGGAGTCTACTGAGATAAAAAGCTGCTCTATTTCGTACAGTTTTGATGTGCCTACCAAAGTTAAGGCACCGGTCGAGGGTGACGCCTAAATAGCGCGTCTCATCTACCCACGGTATGGGTCTATTAAATAGGCACGGTTGCTTAAAGGTTCGGACAAACGCAGAATAATTTGCCCTTCGGGAAAAGATCATGGCCGCACTTTTATCTGGATTGACTTCAACCTTCCACTTCCGGCACCACTCACCTAGGTGGGTTAGTGCCATCTGTAGACGGCTCGTCAACCACAGTTTGATAGACAATGACCTGATTTGACTTGAATTTTTCAACAATTTAAGAGGTCTGAAAAGAGTTCCGTGAAAGTGACTGAAGAAGAAGGAGAATTTAAGCGAAGTGATTATTCTTTGATTGTGACGTTTTCAACCAAAAGGGTCCACTCTGTCGCTTACCATAAGGACCAACTTTATTTGCACTTTTATACCAATAAGTCGTACCATTTGTTTTGGTCACGGTACATTTATGTACTAAACTGAATAGCATAGCATATGTGTGATTAGGCACTTATCTGCATTTTTTTTTATAATTGCGCATAAAATTGTATATTTTGCAGCTACTGCGCACCGGCAATTACCATCCGAATCCCTTCAAACTACTATACTTAGTCTGTTTGACAATGGCGTTCTAGCGCTAAAATCACTCCCTAACGAGTAATCATGCTTGATGGTACGTGGTTCCAGTTAACCAAACTATGATGACCCTCACGTAAAATATACTCTGAGAGTAATGAGGGATGCAAAAATACTGGATGAAGACTTTTTTGAAATATGCTCGACGTGGGCAAGTATTATCAAATGTCGACCTTGTAACTTCGATTAGGAATTATAACTACATAGTATAAAACAAAGTCGCTTACTGCTGTCTGTCCCTATGTATGCTTAGTCTTTAAAACTACGCAACGAAATTTGATGCGGTTTTATTAAAGACAGTGATTCAAGAGGAAGGTTTATATGTATAATACATGCATAATTTATCAGCATTGCACCCGTGCGAAGGCGGAGCGGGCCGCTAGTTCACTTATAATATATTTTTTTACATATAAACGAAGGACTTACCTTGTAAAGTCTCTGAAGTAATCTGGATGCGGTTCCTCTGAAGAAGTTCAGAAGTGTAATTATGAAATTCCGTATTAAACCGGTGACGGTGGTGGTAGGGACACTGTGTTCATCGCGAACCGGAAGACGCAGCATGGGAGACCCCCAATAAGGTGGGCTACCGACCTGGTAAGGACCGCGGGCAGAAATTGGAAGAAGACCAATCGCTGTGGAGAATTTCGGGGAGGCCTTTGTCTAGCAGTAGACGTCTATTGGCCCTCCTGACGACCAGCATTCATAATTTGGAAGTCAGGAGGATAAATGATATCCTACTTTTAATTGAATTTTGTGATATTATTATTTTAACCGTAATATTATAAAATAGAGAATCAATTTTACTGTTCTCAGAATTATTCGAAGTAAAGGCTTACGTTGTCAACGTAACATTTTCCAAAGCACCATAATTTCACCGGACACGACAAACCTCACCACCGTGTGAATGCAACACGTGTTCAGAACAAAGAAAGTAACGTGTCAATTAAAAGGTATTTGCTCTTTTTTCCTCCGTAACGAACCGTAATGCAATTATCCATAATAACAGGATGAGACCAAGTGACAACGCCGTGCGCCCCACCGGCTCTCGGACAATTAAAATGTCGTTTTCTTACGGTTTTTACACCTAGGCTAGTTTAATTGAGGTTGGGACAAAAACGGGCGGGTGATATTAATACCGTACGTGAGAGTGGAGAAATCGGAGATCGGGTGAACAAAGACATAGGCACACATATAGGTATCGATTGTTTTACGAAAATCATGATGCTTCACTACCATGATGTTGCACTACCATGATCGCAGTTTTCAAAGTGTAATTAATCACCATCATTCTTAATTTTTGTATATTCGCAAATACGAAGATAGAAACAGTGAAAAATGTGTTAGACTCTGTCTAAGTCTGGTCTATCAGACTCTGTAGCTTACTTGGTCAGAGCGTATCGCCACGGCATGGCATAAGATTTCAGTTCGAATCTAGTCAGGATCTAAAAAAAACAATTATTTCTATTTTTGTAAGAGACATTTAATTATGCTCTTTAGGTATAATAGGTATGTAGGTATAGAATTAAGCGGACTAGTCTTCCACAACTACGTTTACAGCCAGATAGTGTAAATGAGCCTCAAGTGTAGGTTTCCAACGCAACAAAACTCATACATATAGGGTGTAAGTAACGCGTTATAGACATTTTTTGCATTGAAAGCAAACGTACGCTGGACAAAGGCCTCTCACAAAGATCTTCACATCGACCGGTTCTGTTTCGCCCTCATCTTTCCACGATCCTTACCAGATCGTCGGTGCACCTTGGGGGTACGCTATGTTTTACAGCTTTTTTTAATATTGATGAAAAAATGAAAAAACGACATATCGTGCCCCGAGAGCCCAAGAGGTGATTGTACCTAATTTAAACTAATTACTAAACACTTATCAGTGACTCACTCTCTAGGGGTTCCTTTGGCGTTGATTGCTAATTTCAGGTCATCGACTCGACATCCATCCTCCTCACATCGCGCGACCTTGACCTCGGTTGACCTCTTATCCTTCACCTTAATGTACAGGAATCCGTTGGGTTTCTTTTTACCAAATAGTTATAATTACAGGAATCCTTGTTTTTTTTTACTAAATAGAGTTATAACCGCTTATTGATGAATGTGATAAAGTTAATTAATTTTGGACAAGTTACGTTCCGCAAATATTTCGCAATCTTAGTTTCGTATCTATGAACTTTTAACAACCTTCATAAAATAAACCTAAGCTGGGTGCCAATTTCATATAGATCTCTCGGATATCTCGGAGAGATCTCCGATCGCTAGCTCGCCAACCTGGTCGTGTTAAGTTTGCGCCACATTTATATGCGACGCCATAGATATCAAGCGCAAACTTAACTGGACCGGGTAGTAACGTGAAATGTGACTTATGTATCTCGCGCTAGAGGGCGCCGAGCGTTTGCGACTGAACCATAGAGCGCGGGGAATGCGTATTTAAATCGGCGCGCGGCCGCCATAGTAAAAATGTATGGAGAATTAAAAGCACTTTTTGATAAATCTGTACCTTTAATACCAAACAATAATTGAAATATTTGATGCGGACAAATTGTAACGTAAACATTCATCTTTTTTCTGAACTGAAAATCAAAATAGATTTCCATTGTTAAAGTATAAAAAAACACTTAACGCCTGCTTACGATTTTACAATCTTCGTCCAACTTTACTTAGTTCTCTAGGGTAAAATATTAATAATCTTATAATTTTTCCACGGAGAAGTTGTTAACACATTCTTCGAAATGCTAAATATATGGTTAAGAAATGGATTAAACAATTAGTGTTGACGTTATCTACTTAACGGCAACTGCCTATTTTTTCACATTTCGCTCGGTGCAGTCTTAATGACAGCCGCTTTGATATCCCAAAGTACACTCTATTATTAAGTACCTACCTACCCTAATTCATTTTGTTGTTCAGTTTGTTGCAAAAGTATCTTCAAAAATCTGTATAAGGAACAAATAGACAAAAACATACGCATTACGAGAAAAAGCTAGTCTATAAAGTTCAAGTTAAACTTAAGGTACGTTATTTGATGATTTGCAAAATAATCGTCGCATAAGGTTCCTTATTGTATCAATTTTTTTTACCGAACAACGATACTTTTTCCAATCGCTTTTTTTCTCCTTTTACATGGTTAACTACGCCTAAATATCGTCCAACTTTTTGGTCCTTATCAATTATCAAATCACATTATCAACATCACATTTTTAAGTCAGTGACACATAACATATTGATGTCCATAGACAAACAAAATAACAGCGAATTCGAACATTTTGAATTGTAGGTATATATTCATAATTCATTTTATAACTTACTAGCTGTGCCCCGCGGTGTTACCCGCTCATCCCACGGGAACACTAATTTTTTTCGGGATGAAAAGTATCCTATGTCCTTTCCCGGGTCTCAAACTATCTCCATACCGAATTTCATCTAAATCGGTTCAGCGGTTTAAGCGTGAAGAGGTAACAGACAGACAGACAGACAGACAGACAGACACACTTTCGCATTTATAATATTAGTATGGATGACCATACCCACACACCTACTGTCGGCCTAGTGTCAAATCATTCGTGCATCGAAAACCCCGGGATATGCTTATGACGTCAATTCAACAGACTCGATGAATAAAAACAAAAGAACAGCAAAGGATGCAATTATGTCGAAGTTTCTCAAATTACGAACGTGCTCATAACGATTATTTCGGCACAAATTATAGTTTTGGAGTAATTGTTACCCCTTTAGCGACATCTGGTGTGCTGACTGTTGCGACAGAATGTCAGCTACTTAACGTGAGTTTTTTATGGTACAACGGAGTTTTACTAATACTTCGACTATTCAATATTAACTCGTTTGTCTCTAACAGGGTTCCACTCAGCCCGTATGAAATAAGTGCCACGAATGAGTGTCATCAGCGTAGGAGTAGGTACATATTCCGTTGACACATATGGTGTGTCACTAGCATAGGAGTTAGAATTCTTTGAACACACAAGTTGTGTCACTGAGGGACGAACGTGTGAAAATTGACGCGATATACTTCCATCAACGTGCCATGGCCATGGACCAAAGTAGATAGACGATTTGCTCAAGATTGCCGTTAGCTTATAGAGATCCTTTATCCAGCAGTGGAAGTGGCATGACGATAGTAAAGATTCTCATAGATTTCCGTCCAGTATTTCATTATTCACCAACTTACCTACGAACTTCATAAGTTAGTAAGCGATTGCCGTTGCCCCTTGACACTCATTTAAACGTTTTCTATCAGACGAGATCAAAGTCTGTTGTAAATGGTGTCTCATACAGTACATAAGTACAGTTTTTCAACATGTTTTGACGACGCGTTTGGCTCGGTTGGTAGACACCTGCCTACTGAGTCGGCGGTCCCGGGTTCGAATCCCGGCCGGGGCAAATATTTGTGTAAAATATTTGTTCTTGGGTCATGGATGTTATCTATATATGTATTTATATATTATGTATATCGTCGTCTAGTACCCATAGTACAAGCTTTGCTTAGTTTGGGACTAGGTCGATTTGTGTATGATTGTCCCTTGATATTTATTTATTTATGTAGTGTCAGTTTCTGGTATGTATCAACATTTTATTTCGTCATAAGTAAAAAAGAAAAACATCTACAATTTAACGAAGTTTATTTAAAACTAATCATCTCGGTTTTGACGACGCAGTTGGCTCAGTTTGTAAGCACCTGCCTACTGAGCCAGCGGTCCCGGGTTCAAATCCCGGCCAGGGCAAATATTTGTGTGATGAACTCAAATATTTGTGCTTGGGTCATGGTTGTTCTATGCAGGTATTTGAGTTTATCTATATAAGTATGTATATCGTCGTCTAGTACCCATAACACAAGCCATCTTGAGCTTAACTTGGGACTAGATCGATTTGTGTGAGGTTGTCTGATATTTATTTATTTATTTATCTCAGTTCCCTCCAAAATCACCTCTCACCTCTACCACAAAGGCTCCCGATCGCCAAGACGATTCATTGGCTTTCCACCATTTCACAAAGTAAACCCACAAGCAAACTCGTATTATAAATTCAATACCGAACCAGATGATAAAGCTTAACTAATTAAGTTGGGAAGCAAAAGTTGGGCGTTAAGACCGCGCTAAGTCGACTAAGTTGGGCTTGTGTTGGTTGAAGTTACGGTGTTATCTAAATGAGACCATCTTTCGTTATATAAGCTAACTTAATTAAGAACTAGCAGATGAGAGTGGGCACCGAGCGGGCGGGCGCGGTGTGGTAGGTGGGTAGCTGAACTTTTCAGACGGACGCGATTTTATCAGTTGATGTCGGATGGTTTGCTGATTGTTTTTATACAAAATTGCTATTAAGGTTTTTTTTTTTGTGAGAGTTAGTGTTGAAAGGTAATTAAATAATATTTAAATATGGTAATTCCCGTTTCTATTATCTCAATCATGTGTTAGAATCGTGGAAGTTTAAATCGAGATTAAAAATAACAAGCTAAAGCTACTAGAAAAAATTGTAACAAAATTGAAGTATTTCCTTTTGATTAAAATTACAAAAATATCATGCCAATTGCCTTTTACGTAAATTTTTACGGTGTCACATACTTAATACTGATTTAATTAGTAAAATTAGCTTTTTACGTTTAGCAGATGTAAGTATATTTTTACACCTATGTAAACATTGCAAGTAAAACGTTGTCTATACATACAAAACTTCATTAATTTCATTACAGCCTATCCTAATAAACCAACACACATTTTTAAGATGTCAAAATCAAAATGGACGTATTTTATTTTAGAAAACTTTCCCACTAACCTACCACATGGCATCGGGAAGGCTGCTAAACTAAGTGCCTCTACTCATGTGTGCGTCCAGAACGTATACGTACGAGGGAGAAAAATAGTACGCCTGTGTGTGTGCATGCAATGGATTAGTAATAATAAAAGTTTTTGTAACACATGTCACATATTAAGCACGACTCGCGTTAATGGGTGGAGGAATTAAAGAAGTTGGCAAAATTACCTTTGTTGTTTTGGAGATGATGAACTTGTGAGTTATTACATACCAGATATTGGGAATTCGAGAGTTATTTAGCTCGAAGGCTTTGCAGTCGGATGTACCGCATTCGATTTTGTCCATATAAGGAAAAAATCTTTATACCTACATACGTAGGTATATTACCTACTATATTAAAAATGAAAAAATACAAAGTTGTCATAAACATTGAAACTATTTTCTAGAAATAGGTGATGTTTTTGGAGGTGAATCTTTTTTTGTACGAAGAGCATGGCTACTTAACTTAATTTTATTTTTAAGTTGGGGTACCAATATATATGACAGAAAAACAAGTAATTTTCCATTTTGGTCGTGGAAGTTTTCCACATTTAGCTACATGGTTGTTGCAAAATTATTAGCTTTTAACTTGATTTAGTATTTAAATTAAGCACTAAGTTTACGTACAAAATATAGTGCAAAATTTCATAATTATTTATTTTATTTATAACAAGAGTGAATTTGCTGTCCTACACCTTCGAGCCGGTAGTCACTTACCAGGTGATAGGTACTGAGGCCAATCGCCGATCAGTTTGTGAAAAAGCAAGCTAAAAGATAAGATAGAACTAGAAATACGAACTTTTCCGACCAATTACAAAAGCCAAGTAGTATCCACTATATAACTAATAGTTTAATTTCTCAAAACAAAACCCTACACACCACTTTCAGACACTTTCTAGTAACTTTTAATATAATTTCTCAAAACCCATTATAACGAGTTTTTTTTTTCATATAACGTAGGTACACTAGTTCTTTTTATATTGAACAATTTAACGTTATTCGTGATCCCTATTCCTATACTTCCATAAGTATAAATGCCATGACTTTCCTCAGGCCGGCAACGATCACATTTCCCTCGCCTACAAGTCCTACGACGTAGCTTCGTAGCACGTAAGCAAATAAGGCCGGCCGCAAACGAAACTAATTCCTACGCCCCTTTGTACGACATCGACTAATTACTTGTGTCAACGATGCGATACGAGGCTCCGTTATTTGGACACGGTCTTTAATTGGAATTTCTGTAAATATAAGTAACAGTAAAAAGTATATTTCGTTTATGTGTGGCATATATATATATAGGTCATCCATTCAGAGTAGGTACAGAAAAAGGAAGTTCTAATGTATACTATATTTCGTATGTTTAATGTGTTTTTCTTTTATCAAATTGCAACGTTTTATGCTTGCGTTGTGCTTAAGAAGGAACCCTTAAAATAGCGGCTTAGTTATGATTATGGCTGTAAGTACCTATTAAGAAAGTACTAGAAAGCTAGATTTATACAGAGGTATAAATAAATCACCCCGACAAAGTGGTGAAAATAAAATGATGATATATACGCGAACATCTTGAAGTCCTAACAGTTTAGGCTGAAAAATAAATATATGGGATGGTCACTTTATCCCAATCCTCTGGCAACACAACTTCTCGAAGCTTCTCTTACTGTGTTAAGATACTGATTAAGGATGGATGTCTTACAAAATCTCAGAAGAGGCGCTCTGGCTTCTACGCCTACATGCCATTAACCACTCCACAATTTACCTTCAGAAAATAAAACACAAAAATGTTTTTTGGGTACGCATAAAGTAAGGATTTTTTTCCCTCGTCTATCCCATAGTTAAAGGGGTCCTTAAATCGGTCGGTTTAGGTCGGGCTGCGTTGCTACGCACGAGGAGTGCTATGGCCAGAAAGGCCATGAAGGGTGAGTCCCCACTGAAGCGCATCTGAGTTTAAATCTGTATCTCAGCTCCGCTTCATTTTTGTAATTGGTTGATTCTGCATAGGGTTACCATTTCGGAATTTGAAAAGTCCTGGCAAAAAGCCGGACGAATCGAAAAAAGTCCGGACTTTTTAGTCACCAAAATAGGTAGGCATGGTAGTAGGTAGACGCTCGCATTGCGAGATTTGCGAGGGGGTAGGTGCAGGGTGCGGGCGGGGTTATTTGAAAAAAGCCGGACAAATTAAAGGGCCGGACAAAGCCCGGACAAGAGTCGAAAAGTCCGGACATGTCCGGACAAATCCGGACGTATGGTAACCCTAATTCTGCATCACTCCGCTCCGCTCCGCTTCAGTTGAGACGCATCTTTGCGCCTTCTCCAACACCCTGCTCGTGGCGGCGAGAGATTGGGATGCGAGTCCACCCCACGAGCGCCGGAGTGGCTGCCATAAGCCTGTCGTCGTGGGGCCGGGAAAACCCGTGGTGGCTAACTAGGCTGTAAGTATTGTGTGTTTCTTTTCGTTTAGAGTGCACCAGCTGCAGTCCAGCCACTACGTGCACTTCAGCTCGTTTGTGATGCGCATGCCGCGGCCACTGCAGGACACCATCGCAAGTGCATACCTCTGGCCGAAGGGTGTTGTGTTTCGGCGGTTCCAGGGTAATCTGCCGAATCCTGCGCCAGATCAGTCAACGCAACTGAGTCACGCAGTTACGTCGCCTAAATCAAACTAGTTTTAAGTTTCTCTGTATGTAATTTTGTAGTTCACAGTACCTTGGTTCGATTACTGTAATGCTGTGTGTAACTAATTTGAATAATAAATAAATAAATAAATAATAAATAAATAAATAAATATTAAGGGACAATCTTAGACAAATCCCAAACTAAGCAAAGCTGGCCTATATAAATAAATGGCTTGTATAAATCAATCTTAATTTTAATTAATATGGAATTAAATAATTCTGGAATAAATTATTTTCATTTCATATCATTAAATATTATTTTACTATAGCAAGATAATTTATGGTAGGACTGAATTAATTAGGTTAACCTAAAATACCCTTTGCCAACGTATAAAACTATGTATTGTTTGCCAGACATGGAGGACAGTAATAAATGTCCGCGCGTCACTCTGCCCTCCTATCGCCTTCCTAATTAATATTTCCTATGAACAAGAAAAGGCAATAAACTGTTATTGTGTCACATATAAGTATAACTAAGTATAGAAGCATGTACGCAAAGTAATATTATACTTATGGTTACCTTAAGGGTATCCAAGGTAAATCATACACCCGATGATTTAAAAAAAATATGTATTTACGAGGCAGAGCTTAGATATACAACATTAAAGTCATGTTTTGAATAAATAATAATAGAGTATGTTATGGCTATGCAATCAATCTTTATGAAGGAGCGTATAAAGACAGAAGTGTAATAGGTATAGTGTTATTTAAATTATAATTTTATTGATGAAGTTTTTTTTGGTATATTTTTACATAGAATACGGGACCTGTGTAAACGTTTCTATTTCGGCCAATGGTTGACTGGTAGAAACTACCCTATCACATTTAGTTTGATATTTGTATGTTTGTTGCATTGTATATGCAATAAAGTAAATTCAATTATTCATATTTATCTTTTAAGCCAAAGGGTCTAGCAGGGTAAGCCAACAAGAAGTGCCCCAACGACGGATTTAGTCATTCTTTCAGGTGGTGTACTGGCAAGTCCTAAGAACACTATGCTTAATATCAGTCCTCGATCTTCTTTTGTTTTCGAGTTATTCAAGATAATGTAAAATAATCACGGTATCATTGAAATTGACATATTTATTATAGCTAGAACATAAAGCCAATAACAGATGTCCACAGATATGCAGTTAACGAGGCCTTGAAAAGGTAACGATATCAGATTTCAATTGGTATAAAATTAGGTAAGGTACATATACACTTAAATTAAAACAAAAGAAAGCTAGCAACCACCCCAAGTGTGTGTGTGTGTGTGTGTGTGTGTACGTGTGTGTGTGTGTGTGTGTGTGTGCGTGATATATAAGCATGTCTATCGTACGCAACTCCACGCTACCACATCATCAATTCAAGTTAGATTAACCGAACAAAATTATATTCGACAATAATAAAGTAGGCTACAAAATGCATATTTTTAACCCGCATCATGTCCTTATTATTCAATATGTAAAAAATAATTTTAATGTTCTTCTGACTTTTTTTTAACTTCTCGCAGAGGTACACCTTCAGAAAAAGTATGCATGAGTAGCCACTAGTACCCGCTACATACACATATAAAAATATTTGCATAAATCTTCGTTCGTCATGTCAACAAAAAACACTATCGAACAAGTAGTTACGAGCATATATAAATAAAGTACTAATGCAGAGTGTAGATAAGTTAGTATGTAGATCTTTAATCTCTTCTAATAAACCTATTTATAATGCATCGACGACATGACAACGTTGGTAACATTTAACACATAAATATTATCTGCATGTGTTTTATTTGCATTTTGTGTTAATATTTATGAGTGGAGACAACTCGAGGCATTCTAATTTCAAATCGTTCCTCTGAATTACATACAAAATTATCATCATCAGATACAGCCAGCATCGCCAAGTGCTACTTTATGTTTATACACCAAAAGTCGACACTTACCACACAAAATTCTTTGCTCCCCAAGGAAAATTGAGGAACATAATGATTGAACATAATCAAATACCTATAGAAAGCTTTAACACCATGCGATTCCTTGGAGTAACTTTGGATTGTCATTGCAACTGGGAGGCGCATATTGACCAACTAATTAGTAGACTTAATAGGTTTGTGTTTGCTCTGCGGAGGCTAACACAAGTGGTGTCGCAGAGATCAGCTCTGCTGGCGTTTCACGGACACATCATGTCCAATCTGCGCTACGGCCTTATCTTATGGGGAAATGCAACAACTGCCAACCGAGTATTCACATTGCAAAAAAAATGCCTCAGGGCGATTTGCGGCGCCAATGTTACTGAATCCTGTAGACCCTTCTTTAGGAAATTAAACATACTGCCTTTGCCCACACTCTATATTTATGAGGTATGTATTTTTGTAAGAACCAATATTGACAATTATAAAATCATGACATCAAACCCTAGATCAACATCCGAGTTGCATGGACTTAGACTCTGTTACCAAAAATGTAATACAGCTCACTTCAGTAAAAGCATATTACATATGTCGGTCAAATTATTTAATCATCTGCCGAATGAACTAAAGACTTTGAATTTACCTGAATTTAAGAATAAATTATATAAATGGTGCCTCAATAAAATGTTTTATGATGTTAAGGAATTTCTTGAAGCGTCTTGGTAATTTAAAATATGTAACGTTAGTAACTCATACAACCGGCGCTATTTATTCTGTATTGTACCTACAATTGACATTATTTAATTATTCTTACATAGTTTCTTTATTATTATTTATACCAATTTGACGACATACTATTCTGACTATTGTATTATTGTATAATTTATTTAATTGAAATGTGGTGTGCGCTTATATCTACCATTGTGTTGTGCGCCAAACTCTGGCTGATTGTGGCGAACATTCTACGAGTATTATATTGTTACCTTTACAAATACTCACTTTCTGACAATAAACAATTTGAATTTGAATTTGAATTTGAAAGTATAATTGATATAAATACACTTATTTGTGCATTTGCTATATAAATCAGCCTCTTGCCCAGTATTTATGCGTTTTTTCTTGCCATCAATACTTTTAGTTTTATTTTCACAAGACTTACAATTAATGTTATCCATTTTGTAACACAAAATGCAAGTAAAACAAATGCAGATAATATTATGTGTTAAATGTTATAAACGTTGACATGTCATCGTCGATGCATTATAAATAGGTTTATTAGAAGATGTTAAAGATCTACATACTAACTTATCTACACTCTGCATTAGTACTTTATTTATATATGCTCGTAACTACTTGTTCGATAATATTTTTTGTTGACATGACGCACGAAAACTTATGCATATATTGTTATATGTGTACGTAGCGGGTACTAGTGGCTACTCATACATATTTTTACAGAAGGTGTACCTCTGCGAGAAATGAAAAAAAAAGTCAGAAGAATATTCAAATTATTTTTTACATATTGAATAATAAGGACATGCATGATGCGGGTTAAAAATATGCATTTTGTAGCCTACTTTATTATTTTCGAATATAATTTTGTTCGGTTAATTTAACTTGAATAGTTTACAAAATATGCCATTTTCATGATACCGTGATTATTTTACATTATCATGAATAACTCGAAAACAAAAGAAGATTGAGGACTGATATTATTAAGCATATAGTGTTCTTAGGACTTGCCAGTACACCACCTGAAAGAATGACCAAATCCGTCGTTGGGGGCACTTCTTGTTCGCTTAGCCTGCTAGACCCTTTGTATACACCTTATACTAATTTTACTAATACTGTTTGCTGATAGGTACATCTGCTAGTTTCAGTTCTGAGCAAAGCAATATTAACAATGTGACCACAGTCTTATATTTTTAATAACAAGGTTTTGTAATTCCTTGTAAGTACTTATTTTATAATATCAATCTGTAGCACCGTTCATAATAGGATGATTTATAATACCTAATTAATAAACAAATTGTATACTTACTCGTATACTTCGCGGAGTTCCCTAAGCTCCATTATCAGATCGAGCGGTATCGTTCGCCCAATCAGAATCAGCGAACTTTCCCAACTTATTACGAGATTAATACGAATTCTAATCAAGTTTTCTCTCATTAAGTACCACGGTTACCGAGCCCTCTTTATTATAGTGGAATAATACTGTGGGGTAATATCGTGGTATAGTTGCTTAATCAATTCCTTTGTTGGTTGAATCGACCCCCGTTGGGTGGGGTTGATTAAGAAGAATATTGCTTGATTACGCGCTTGAAATATGGTGGACGTAGATAATATAAGGAGGTCGCGGTCTTCAAGATGCGATATAGTACATTACATATAATTATACCTAGGGCGGTGAATTCGTGAATGTCCCATATCGCAGGTGCTTGTGGCCCGAACCGAAGTCGAGGGCCATAAATATGCGATCTGGGGCTTTACAAATTACCGCCCGTGGTTTTTTTAAAGTTTTACGTCTTGCCTTGGCCAGGAAGTGGAGTCAAATATTAACTAATTTTACGTCACCCTAAGGGCCGTAAGTGGGATTTTTTGCCAGCTACCCCGGGGCAAAATTTTATTTCCTGGCCAAAGCAATGAGTTTTCTTGCGTAACTAAAACATGGAGATCCACAGGAGAACCAAGATCATTGACAGAGCTCTGAGAGTTGCCAGAATCAAATGTCAGTAGGCGGGCCACTTTGCTCGTAGAACCGATGTGTGGATAACCTTAACTGGACTTCCTTATCATTGTCCGGCCATCGACCATCGTCCAGAAGTGGACGTATTTCTACTTACATATATGATGATATACGTTACGCAGCACATGTGTACCTAAGTTATAATATACTAATATATAGGTCTATTCTATAGTATAATTTTAGAAACATATTTTGGAAAAAAACTTGTATTGTAAATTGACTAAGCGCAATTCAATTTCAAACCCCTTCGGTCAGTAGAATTTGAAGTGTAAGGTTTAAACCTAACGAATGTTAACGCTTCTGCCGCTAAATGACATCTACAACAATGTCCTCATACAAACACAATATGTGTGTAGGTACATTGTATGGTTGTGTGTGTGACATTAATGAATATTACGTCTCGATAGCGAACATCTCGACATCCCATACAACTTGTACCAACATTGATTTAGACCAATTCATTAATATTAATAAGATAATCGGCTAAAGTAACAGAAGCCTTCTGTAATAGGAGGTAATTTTTTATTATTAATCAAAGCAACCTTTTGGTATTACCTATTAGGAAATACCTCTACTTAGTACGCTTATGGTTTAACTTAGTGCAATTAATATTAAGCTCTCCGAATTAAACTTGTTATGCCACCACAAGGATAAGTATCATGTTCTTAGGCACATAATGTTGCCTCTTATCTGTTCAGTCGAAGCAAAGGGAGAAAAAAAATTATGGGACCTGGAGGGAAACTGTCTTAAATCATTAAGTTAGCAAATTTTTTTGTAAAAAAAAAAAAACTAATAATCGTTTCATTTAAAGCTACAAGAATCTGATTTTCTTTTAATAAAGTGATTTCAACTTATGAACAATATTAAAGCGTTCTGTATTTTTTTCGCAATTCCCTAGTCTTAGATTCTAAAGGCTCATCACCACGCGGTTCATTCGTTTGTAATATAACGAAAAAATATTTATATGAAAATATCCTTTGTGTTTTTAGGGATCCGTATTCAACTAGGAACCCTTATAGTTTCGCCATGTCCGTCTGTCTGTCTGTCTGTCTGTTCGTCCGCGGCTTAGCTCCTCGATCATTAGTAATAGACAACTGAAATTTGGTATGAGTATGTGTATGTATCACGTCGACATAACAGTAAAATAAAACCTTTTTTTCGGGTACCTCCGTAGGTACACATAAAGTGGGGGTGATTTTTTTTTCTTTCCAACACTAGTGTGTGGGGTGTCGTTGAATAGGTAGGTATTTAAAAAATAATAGGGGTCCCCAAACATTATTTTTTGACGAAGTCAGCAGTTTTGTAAATATTTGCTCCGAAAATAAAAAAACCCTCTAACTTTTCAACCACGGGTCAAAAAATTATGGAAAAGTTCTTGAAAATGAGGCCTTATGAGTACTTTCATTGAAAACTATATTGAAGAAAATCGGCCGAACCGTTTTTGAGTTATCGCAAAAATTCATAATTTTCTTTAAAATGACGTAAGTGCCGCGAGGTGTCCTTATAATTCGAATGTTACACATATTAGTTAAGTGCCATACTGTATTAAAACATTTCGCTCAATCTGGCGCGTATAATCGATAACTTCCAGAAGGTAATAAGTAATTACTGTTACTTTGGCGTTTACGACCTTTTTTAGAGCTCGAAATCTTTCTCGTTATTTAAATATTTCTCGTAATTTTCGTCTATTGTGAAGGATGGGCAACTACGGAACCCTACACTGAGCGTGGCCCGATATGCTCTCGGCCGGTTTTTTATATTACAGGAGCTTGTGAGGGAGCGCCCTAATACCCAACTTACCTCACCAATGATTTTATTTATTTATTTATTTATTTATTTATTTACCATAAAGTTTACACGGCATTACAGCTATAGACCAATGCACCGAGAAACACAATTAACATAACAAAGTAAAATATATATATAAATTTAAAAGCCAAGATCATCCATCCACAAATGATAAAATGCACCCTTACATACAGGCTGCAAGACCACTAAAATCAACAATTCCCTCACCGACGACCATTTCCACAACCAGGTATCAGCCGATCTAAACTCCGTAACAAAAGGGCACAATTAATAGGCGGTCTGTCCACTAAACGCAAGTTCTCGTTCACACCGAAGATTACGCCGATCTCCTTTGTAAGCCTTATCTGCCGAAGGAGATTCCACTAACGACCGTCCACTCATCTCGGACGACACAATGGACGACGAATTGAAACTCGAGATAGACAAAAGACGTGCGAATCGGAAGCATGTGTGAATGGGGCTTTAGGGTGCAGATTGACGCATTTTTATAAAGCGGACCCATATTTCTTGATCAGTTTTGATTTGTTTGTGTAATGTTAAGGTCTTGCCAGAAACAAATGAATTCATTTTCTTTTTTTGGCCGTTATCCAAAAAAAAACCCGAATCCCTGTTCCTTTCAGAATTTGACGTTTTTGGGTTCATCTTACTCAAAGTCGATAAAATTTCAATGTGAAGAATAAAAAAATGTCCTAAATTTGTCCGTTCCATTACATCACGTTCTGCACGAGCGTTACGTAGTGGAAACTTAAATTCCAATACAAATTTTGGGGCACTTTTTTTATTCTTCACATTGAAAAATGCTATCGATTCTAAGTATTAGGATGAACCCAAAAACGTCTTGTAATGGAAGAAACATGGATTCGGAATTTTATTTGAAAAACGCTCTTTTATCAATAATTTGCTCATTGTTAGTTAGAAACGTGCAAGTTGTAACATATGAGAGTGGAGTTTTAGAGCATAGATAAAATATTATTTTATTTATTTAGACTTTATAACACAATACAAAATTTTGAGTTGAGAGCGAAACCTATGAACGATTTGTATGAAACGAAATGGTATTTCCCCTAAAGACCTATGCCCACTAGGGCGCCATGGCGCTGGAGTCGCCGATAACGGCAATTTCGATAGCATCGTGTCGCCAAATTAGTTCCAATTCCAAATACGAGTATATGATTTATCTGGACATGTCGTTATGATACAGAGCCTATTTCAATTTTTCTTTTAGCTTTTAACTTTTGTATCAATGGTGTAAATAAAAATTATGGAGTAATTAATATTGGACATGTTCAAAACATTATTTTATCCATAATACCTCCAGGCACTTTGCAACATCATACAAACCAACAACAACACATGACGCAAGAGCAATCCCAGATGTAATTAAAGTGCTATTAGCGAAAATAAAAACGAAACTATCGTCATTAAATCGGTTCGAGCCTACGGTAACGAGAAATAAATTGTCGTCAAGGTGTGCGCCAGCGCAGTAATTAGTGCATTATTTTACTCTCCATACTTAAAAAGACGTAAGCGCCAACGATTTCTTACTAAAAACACCTTTCTGTAATCAGGACTGAGCCCGAACTAAGCGTGACAGGCCACGGAGGCTAATTTTATTTTTTTGTTAAGGTACGGTCTCATTGTGGCGATTTGATTCAAGGACACGTTGGATGGAGATGAAGTGCGGTGGCAGTTGTGCTGAGATGTTAAGGTCAGTGAAATAAAAAACTTGCTTGCTTTGCTTGCTTTTTAATAACAGAACCTTAATCATCAAAGGTAGCCGTAACATAGCTATAAAATTACTAAAATAATTGGTAACGAAAAAGAAAAATTACATTGAACTTTAATTGAAGTCTTAATTTTGTACAAACTTTTTGATAATTAATGCTCAAAATAGAATCGATTGACATCCTCAAAAAAATCATCATGCCATTAACACTTTTTAGATTCAAGTGACTCAACTGTATGGCGTCGTATGATCTGGCGTAAGATTCGGCAGATAGCCCCAGAATCACCGAAACACGACTCCCCTTGACTTGACCTTTATTTAAGGGCTCACTTTCATCAATCAATAATCCATAAGCTACATTACCGAATTATATTTGGCATGAAGTTCGCCATTTGTACTAATTTTTACCTAAAACTCGTCAAAAATGTTAGTAATTCAGGATGAGGATTATGGGCGTTTTACGACATATATGGAAAGCCAAGATAGAATCGTCAAACCGTAGGTTTAACTTTTTATATTTTTCCTACTACCCAGGGTTTTTTTGTGTTTTTGAAATCGGAACATTCTGTCATTCAATAAAAGTTGTAAATAATTGTGTACGTGGTGTCTTAGGAGGTAAAAACAAAAAACAAACCACTTGCGTTTCGCGTAGGTACCAGATGCGTTTTCGAACCAATGAGACAGCACCCTAACCGGCACAGTTATTAAAATGTTTAATTACAGGAACGGTAAGCGGACGTAATCATTGAGTCAGTGTGCACTACAGTTTATCCAAAACATAGTAATTATTGTTTGGAATTATGCGCACAAAGTAATTATCAGGGAAATGATTCATGCCCGTACTGCCGCGTGATTGGGGTTATTAAAAAAATAATTAAGGTATAAAATTGTGACAGTATTGTTAAAGCTATGATATAAAATGTAACGTTCGGGGAATACGTATCACAACATCAGTTATAAAAAACCTTTTACTTAACTTTACAGTAAAATTATAGCTACATTTTAGTTAAGTAAAGAAATAACATTGTACCTAATATGTGTCTTAAACCGGGTGTGGCTTGTAAAAGGAGCAATAAAAAAAAATTAACAATATTTATCTAGATAAACAACTTTTTAAAATAGTATTATTCAACCAATTGTAAAATATTTTTTATTCAAAGTAGCAATGTATTATGAAATGTTTGATAATTAGTAGCGTGACAGCCAGTGTCAGTCAGCACGAAGTCAATGTATAACTTGTTTGAAATAATAAACATCTGTTAACTTCTTTTTAATTTATGATTATGAAACATGTAATGTCTCATTTTTTTTATGTGGGTACGTACACACCACAATTTTTATATTAAACCATTGATAAAAGACCAAAGCTTAAAGAAAAATTGAAAAATGAGTTACCTGGTGGTAGAGACCGGGAATCGAACCCGGTACCTCTGGGTTGCCGGTCCAGCGCGTTAACCACTTCGCTACCCTAACTTTTAAGCTACCTATTGAATTTTTCCTTATAATTTGTGTGTCGATTTTTGCATTGTTTTTTTTTATTATTATTTTTCTTTAAGCTTTGATCTTTGTATCAATGGTTTAACTTTTTTTAAGTTGCTGAAACAAATGTTATTCAGTATGAACAGTAAAATATATTTCTTTCTTGCCCCAATTGCAGGCCGCACCTAGTATAGAAAAAAATATCATCCACGAGTGTAGGAGATAGGTGGTCTTCACTTGAATGATAGAATTTTTTCCCAAAGCGTCCTTCGTTTGTTCATTAAAACAGAAATGAAGTGTTCTACCAAATTAAAATTACGTGTTGACCCCGAGACCGCTACCTACCGGGAGAGCGTAGGAACAGTTCTCGAAGAAATCCTAGGGATATGCCTTTTCTCAGCATCGTGATTCCGCTAAAACAAAATTAGTGATACAATCAAGTTTTTACAAAAACATGTTTTTAGGGTTTCGTACCGAAAGGGTAAAAACGGGGCCCTATTACTAAGGCTCCGTTGTTCGTCTGTCTGTCAGTCCGTCTGTCACCAGGCTGTATATTATGAACTGTGATAGCTAGACAGTTGAAATTTTCACTATGATGTTATTTCTGTTGCCGCTATAACAACAAATACTTAAAACAGAATAAAATAAATATTTAAGTGGGGTTACTATAAAACAAACGTGATCGGTTGCGTTAACTTTGTACCTCATTTGTATGCTGCCATACATACCAGGTGCAAACTTAAGTGAACCCGGCCAGTTAAAATGGGAAATGTTTGTACGGAACCCTCGGTGCGCGAGTCCGAGTCGTACTTGGCCGGTTTTTATTTAAACTAGTATCTGAGAACAAACTTCAATATGCGTGATTAAGTATGACGATACAATAGTCAGGTACAAAATTAAAAATACAGTTACACATTTTTCATTTTCATTGAAACATTTGAACAATGCATTGAATAGTCGTAATTATGTCGAGTAGTTAACTGTTTCATGCACAATACGCAGTCATTTATGTCAATTCATATCAAAAACTTCCTTCTTGTTGGCTGGCGGTTACGCCAAATTGCGAAGTATTTGTATAGATTCGATGGTTAAAGTGTCGTAAATGCCAATTGGTGTAACGGTTGGGTTTATTAAGGCTGTGGCGTTGATAGTGAAAGGCTGAAATCGCTCTTAATCACAGATGCGGCGGATGTACAAAAATTGGCGATTGAAACGCGTGCATAGTGTTAACTAGGAGATTGTAGTGGTCTGAATTGTTTAGGTCCACGGTTGGGAATTGCTTTGATCGTAACTGATTGTGGGTATAGTAAATTTCTTTTAGCTTATGCATTGGGCTCCTACAGTAAAGCTAAGTAAGTCCTATAAATCTTATACTGGACTTAGTCCACTTAAGCCGGATTTAACCAAACTTTTATTCCAAGAATAATGCTTGCTCTCAGATAGTTATGCCAAAATTCCATATTAGTTTGACATTGCTATACTATCCATATATATTAATAAAAGCTTGGTCGAATGCAGCCTTGGAATTTTACTTCTCATGCACATCTTTCGTCCTCCGTTTTATCAACTAATGTTATATTAACTTGACATTCGTTCTAAGGATAAACCTTAATTTGTGTTGATTAAATCAAGCTTACATATTTAGAGAAGATTAACGCGGAAGTAACATATACATAATATACTGTTCTTTGAAATAGAAACCATGAAAATGGTACAATACGGCTGATACTACCAAAATATCTAGCTTTCGTATGTGGTTCATAAATAATGGGGTACATTTTTTGTCCGCTATGTAGTCGCAATTATTTACTTGCTTTTGTGTATTTTCTTGGCATTATTTCGAGATAAAAGTGAAGAGATATTTTCTGTGCAAGGTTATCCTCCACTCTCCAATCTTTTTATATAAGTACCTACCTATACGAACTATTTTTGTTTTCATGATTTTGATTTCAAAAGTACCTAAGTGTAATGTCGTGTCGATGCCAAATTTACTACATTTCCTTTAACCTACATCATGTTATATGCTTATGAAATACTTCCCGAGTTTGAATATTGATAAAGCATTATACTTATTCACTTGTGCATACTTTAATATTATTTTTATAAAACTACAGACAACAGCGTGTCGATGAAACGGCGCTGAAATATCGACCACTGTTCTAGGCGTAAACAACTTACTAGCACTATCTCCACAAAATGAAAATCACGATACCGCCGCCGATGCAATATAGCACAATTTTTATCTTGCAGATTTATACTAGGCTAGTGCACACATGCGTACCAATGCAGCTGCAGTGTATACATGTGTGTGTGGAGGCTGTGTGTATTGAGAAGAGAGCGCGAAAGTTTTGCATATGTGTAATGTTTCAAGATACACAGGTGACAGAGGCGATACGCGGTAGGCGGAGCTAAGGGTGTGGTAGAACCTATAGGAAAGAGATGGGCGACAGGCTATGATAATGATGTTATTGCTGTCTTGATGTCCATTCGGCTTTTATTATTTCTCGATCTGCTTATAAGGCGATACCTAAACGTTAAGCGCGCGTGTAAAATACGTTTATTGACGGTATCGAGTCGGGATGGAATGCAAAAAGTGGATTCAGATTTAAGATTCCGTATTGGAACGGCCGATAAAAGTTAATCAGAGATGACGTTTGACAGTTTGATGCACGAGCTTGATTCGGAGTCTGATGCCGATGGGGATGGGACATTTTGTTAATTGTTATAGCTACAAGCTTAAGTTTGCTTGCCAAATTTGTCCATGTATAACAAATAATTAGTTGTTATAAATGTGATTTATTGTATCAAAACATTTTAAACCCTATTGCACCAAATGTCTGCTTGTAATTCGACAAATATCGGTTAACCGTATCCAATTTTAATGACAATCGACTACATTTCATATTTCTAATAGGTAGGTTGAAATGAATACAAAAGATTTCAATTTATTTTTGTGTATGTAAAGAAATATAAGAAAATAATACATAAAATAAACGAAATATACGCCGTCCGCGAAAAAAAAGCTCATAGATTTGGAGTTACGCCATTTTAATAAATTAGTAATGAAATAATTTGTCATCTTAAGAAAAATATAAAGACAGTGATCGCGTCCTCTTTCTAAGCGGAATACCGAAAAATAAAATTTTAGGCTTTAAAATATGAAATCTTGTCAATTATGTTGTGAAATGAGATTTTTAAACTTGAAATATGGGTAGAATTGGCGGTAAATCTTAATAAATAAATCGTTGAAAATATCCTTATTCTTATTCAAAACCTTCCTCCTTTTATATTTCGTGCTAGAAATAAAAACTTTTCCTAGAAAACATTATACTCAAATACTGAACTCTTGTTACAGTCTTCGCGTGAAGCAATAAATACGACAAATTAATGGATACTAACACCAATGACGTACGGCGCTAGTCACAATGAAGTAACAATGTGGCTGAATACTAGGTATGGTGCCGGAATTAGTAGACCGAGCGAGCAAAGCGTCTCGTTTCATTATTGTATTAAGCGGTTTAAGCTCACGTGAAATTGTCAGGAACAGCCCCCGTTTCAGCCTGCCCAAAAAAAATTGCATGTCCAGATGTCCGGGTTCCCGGCTGTTCCCACCTACATGTCGCATTTCTCAGACAAATTTTGTGAGCCCAATATATAGAATTTATTGTCGAGGCCGATTTTCGTAATTTTTCGACATGGATGTGGTGGTTGAAACCGTAAATAAAGTCGTAATTCAGCCATTTGGAAAAATAATTGGCGAGTTCACAGTACCTCTTACAGTCCGACCAAAAAGAGTAGAAATTAAAAAGTGGCAATACTGTAGTGTCGTCCCTTTCTAATCAATCTAAGAAAACGGGGATGACGCTACAGTATTGCCACTTTTTAATTTCTATCCTTTTTGGACGGACTGTACATGGATTTCGATTAATTTTTCATGTGACGGTTCTAGTCCAGGTGGGTCCCGTAAATAGACACGGATCCTCCGTTGTGGGCTCAATGGGCATGCCCTCAACCTTATTTGACGCCTGTAGGCTGTTGTCCGATATTTATTATATTTATTTATTATGTATGGTGTGGTCTCAATAGCCCGATTCGGCCTTGACTATTTTTTGTATGAGTGGCCACATTTTTCTTTAGAGCTGTCCACGCCTGCTTGCCTGCCTGGGTAAAGCCTGCGACGTATGGGACCTTTCCAGCTTCCAACACTTCGGCTTCCCGTTCGCGATCTCCAGTGCACCTTCGTTCTTCGTTGGCTCGGTCTATCATCGCCACTGCCACAAATGCCAATAAAATTTGTATTTTTAGGCAATTATTCCAATTTGCAAAGCATTCATCATTAGCGTCGACTGCTGTATAACACGCCTTAACCAAAGAACTTGATCCAATCCGATTGCGATGTAATTGGTAGTAATAAATTAGAACTACTTGCAGTTCAGTACCCAAATAGCATAAATTGCTTAAATAGCCTTTATTCAGCTAAAATTGGCTGTACAAGGGCCGTAAAAGCGCTTATTTAGTTTGTGTGCTACTTGGGTACTGCGCAGACTACTAGCAAATCGATAGATATAAAAAATCCTTACATGGCTTTGATAAAGACAAGATCGCAATTTTTTTTATTGGCACTTAGTGTCAAATATTGTCTCCACTTCGCCTGATGGCAAGCGGGAGGAGAGCCCAAGTCGCAATAGCAGCGGACAAGAAATCAACCTCGTTGAATTAGGAATTAAATTGATTTATCAACAAGAATTAAAAAAGATTGTGTGTCAACTGACTACCACGCATTACACATATTTTAATTGATAGGGATATTACTTCATTGTGAAGTTTGAAAAATAAAAGTCTTCCTACTAACGTATATATTTTTTATGCAACTGTAGAGTTCATTCAATACTAGCTGCGCAGCGCGGTGTTACCCGCTCACCCCACCGGAACACTACATTTCTTCGGAATAAAAAGTAGCCTATATGTTAACCCAGGGTGTCAGCTACCTTTATACCAAAATTTATCAAAATTGGTCCAGCCGTTTGAGCGTGAAGAAGTAACAAACATACTCGTAAACACTCTCACAAACTTTCCTCTTCATAATATTAGTTGATATTTCCAGAAATTACGTATTTTCACTTCATAAAAAGATCTTTAAGATAATCTTAGCCACATTAATGTCATTACATGGCTATGGAGACAGCTTTAACTATGCCACCTGAGCAAGCTATCAATTGAGAAGATTTAAGATGCACCTACAACTTTGTACTTTCTAGGTACAGTCAAGCAAAAATTGGTCTACCACTTTTCGACTCTATTCGTGAGTATTAGAGTTCAAAAGTGGTAGGTTTTCTTGGTTAACTGTACGATAGGTAACGAATCTTACAAAACAACGATGACAATATGACCATAAAGATTCTGATAGATTATTTTACATACAAAAGTCATTGCAAAAAAACATATCTAACATCAGTATCTATATTGATTTATATCTTTTCGCGCATCATGACAACATATAGGTAATATACCTACTAGTTTTTTTTTAGTTCATTGTCTTATGTTTGTAATAACCCGATATATTGACTGCTTCGTCAGTACTCAGTACAGCCATCGGACTTTTCATTGCACGTTAGGCCGTTAGAGAACTATGGAGCCATCATTAACTTTAACATTATTTTATTTTATACCAAAATATCTGTACGTTTGAAATTCCACAGTATTAAGTAAATAAAATTTTACCAAAAAAATTACGATATTACAAACTCTTAAATATCACAATTTTAATTGACATTCCCATGTTTTTTCAAGACATGAATGACAAAAATATAACTCATTTTACTCCAAAGTGGGAAAAGGCGCAATTATTTAAGTATTTTATGATGACTAAAAAAACATTACTTGGGTAGTCATGAGACTATATATTTTCCTGTTTTGCACTTGATCATAAAATTAAATTATGAAATAAATACACCTATGAGTGTGAATCAAATAATATATATTATTATTGTATGTTAATGTCGGATCCGTCGCTCTCTGACGTCCTACCATACTACGAAAAGTCCGAAGCCTAGGGTACCTTCTAATTCTTCTGGATGTGATGCATTTGTCCAGAAGAATTAGAAGGTACCCTTAACCACATAGAAAATCCTAAAAATCATGTCTAAACTGGAAATTTCCTTCACTAACACACGATTAAGTCTTCCTTGGCAGTCGTTTAGGATAATTCCAGTACGGGGAATCGCAAACGGCGCGGTTTTGCGGCCATTGTTTTACGGCAGCGGTAATTTAATCACTTCTGCATAGCGACTACTTTGTTATTGTGGGTGATCATCTTCTGGGTGGCAGCGTTATATTTAAACGAGGTCAACGAACTGAAATGACAATGGAGTTTTTTTAATGGACAGATACGCAATTATGAGTGCAAACGTGATCGTTAGCAAAGATTGGCATTAAGGTAATTTTGGTTTCATGGTTTGCAAAGTGTTAAGGTAAAGGTAATCGAAGTAAAAAGTTATTTTGCATCTCCTTAAGCTCGTGAAACTCAGGGTTCTAACTTACAATCACTTGCTACAACAATGTTAACGTATACGCAATTGCGCGGGAAACTGAAAACGGCATCCATCTTGAAACAATAGACGTTGCCACTTGCCAATGTCATTGTTTCGTTGAGTTATTTTTCAGAACACTAAAAAAATATTTAAGACTGGCCACCCCAGTGGCCGCGCATCCCAACATTTCGACACTAAAACTTTGATTTATGACTTTCGCTCGCCGATTGCGCACTAAAACACCACTTACGTCACTTTCAATTTTAAAGGTGAGGTGTCGTCACACCGTAATAAAATGCGCATAAAATGATACGAAAATACGTAGGTAATAATTTTATTTTTGTTACAGATTGTAACAAAAATATAAGGTTTCTGTTATTATTGGATAACCATAATTTTACACGTCTACCCACATAGATAGTTTTAAAGGTTTTATACAGTATGGAGTTTAGTGTGATACATTTTCCGACGATAAAATAAAGAAGTAGAGAAAACCAAAATCTACAGATTTCGTGCTCACGAATGGATAAAAAAACTAGTACCTGAATTCATTGAAAAAATTATAATAGATATAATAAATGTGTACCTGAAGTCACAAGGTACAAATTATATGACTGCTGATACCGTTTTTTTTAAACTGTTTCACTTCGCAACAGTGTTATTTCCCAACTGTAGTGATTTTTAAAAGTTATTTTCTTAATTCTAACCTAGTAGGTTGGGTTTGCGTTATAAAAGTTTCAAGAACTTATGGTTTCAGAGAAATCCTTAGTAGTAGGTAGGTAAATGACACGGTTTGAAAAACATATTATAAAGTCAGTCGGGCCATGTGCGCGGACGGGGTAAACGCACCCATCATAAAAATAATCGACCAGTACATATTTTATACAAGACTAACGCCTTCTTGCAACCACGCACTAACATATAGGTATATAGTTGACTGGCCTTACACAGATCATTAGTTAATAAACCATGTATGTAGTATCAGAATATATATCTTAAACAAAATAAATATAAACCGTTGTCTGCCTATGTCCGATTCAGTTCGGTGTGAGCGTCGCCCACGTTAAGGCGAACCTATTTAGCCGCCCCGTTGTAAAACTCGCATCCCGATTGTCTGCGTTACGCAGTAAAATGCGCCATTCTTTAGCTGACGAGCAAATGCATGCGTAATAACAATCTAAATAAATACCACTTTATAGTCAGTTAAAACTGAAATACAAGCCCAAGAAGCAATATGTGGAACGCCTGTAACTTAATTCCTATACTATCCTCTGGAAACACAACGAGGTACTTTGGGGAAAAAGGTTTTTGAGTGACGACCACATACTAGTAGGTAGCTAGATAGACCAACGACCTATTTAGGATCACGGGAAGCAGTTAGAGGAGGCTTTGCGTCTACTTGTCTTATCAGGACAGCAAAGGAGTGGAATTCTCTTCCTTCACACCTTTTACCTGAAAAATATAACTTAGGTACATCTCTTCAAGTCGAGACTGAAAAGGCACCTTCTCGACAAGCATGCTTCGACATGCCTCATTTACTTAACATCGTTCGAGGTCAAATATTTGTCTAGGTATCGCACATAAAAAAAGAGGAGGACGGTGCACGACTGATCTTTATGGGGAAGTTGGGGTAGACTTGAGTACAGTCCTCGTTCTTCGGCTGATTTGATGATATTGATGCGAGGCACTGATCTTTACGCCTGCATGCCACTAGCCGCTTCACGAGATAGCTTATAAATAAATAAATTTTAGGGGTCAGTATTATAGAAAACGATCTAGTCTCAAACTAAGCCATACTTACTAATGGATACTAGTCGAAGATATGTCTAAATGCATACATAGATAACATCTATGAACCAAGTACAAATATTTTAAGTCATCGCACATATAATTGTCCCAGCCGGAATTCAAACCCAGGAATACCGGCTCAGTAAGCAGCTGCCCTACCCTGTCAAAAATAATCTTTCGGTTGACCAAGATAAAATAAACAATTGCGGATGCCACAGGCTGAAATTGGACATCAAAATACCAATAGAATCATACCTACTAGTAAAATTTCGACAAAAGCGATCCAAACGCGCGACTGTCGAAACGTAGTCGCGCTGTTTTGAGTCACCATCGCTTGTGCATCGATGCAGACGCGCGACTGTATTGATTCAGCATTGCTACTACATTGTTATAAGAAGAGTGGAGGGCAGGTCCGTGAATGATTAAATTCTGCATTCAAGACTGTATTGATACTGTATCGCGGGTGAACAGATATAGTGCAAAGTAACGTTTTTTTGTTGGAAAAGCTCGTTTTAGCATGTTTTCTCTATCAACTTCGGTGATAATCGGTTAAGCTGTAAATATATATGAAATAATTAAAAAAAATTAAAATGAAATAATGCAATAATGTATTAAAATACTTAAACGGGTTTACTCACGTCGTGGAAGTCGAAATGGCGAGAGAAAAGTTTTCCATTCCGCGGAAAGTACGTGAGGCTATCGAAATTAGTCGTCATCCGAATTTTAACCGAGATTGTGGATGGTCAGTGCCCCCTAGTTGGAGGACGGTTTTGGATACTACATCGGTGGTTAGTGTGGACGAGACCTTAGCAAATGACGAAGTGAGTGTTGTGTGCAACCCGACAATTGGCATTGTGCGTGATGATGAGGGTAGTTTTGCGCCTCCGCCGGTGACACCCGCGTCGAGCAGCCGCGCGGACAGGGCGCATGCCCGCAGTGTTCGGTTGGCCGCCGCCGCGACTGATCGTCTCTCCTTATGATGAATCGCGTACCGATTCGAAACATGTCGAGCGTTATTCGACTTCTACGACATGAGTAAACCCGTTTAAGTATTTTAATATGTCTGAGACTCACGATAGTTTTCTATGTAAAATAAAATAATAAAAAAATTAAATAATAAAAAAAGGAAATAATGAAATAAAGGAAATAATGAACTAATCAAATAATGCCATAATTAAATAATTAATGATAAAATTATGAACAATAAATTTATTCTTTATCGATACTGAATCGCGATACTAGCGATGCAGAATCGTGTTTACGTGTGCGAGGGTATATGACCAGCGAACGTATCACGACCGTATCGCGACTGAAGCGATGCAAAAAGTCTCCATATGCCACTTCCCCTAAGCTGACACGAAATGCGCCATTCTTTAGCTGACGAGCAAATGCATGCGTAATAACAATCTAAATAAATACCACTTTATAGTCCATGCCTTGGCCAGCAGCTAGGATGTAATTTTACAGTCAATAACCTATAAATAACAGCACTGATCACGTTTATCAAGCTCTGTGCTTTTGAATTGGCCCAGGATTCTGATATGAGGAACGTGCGGTTCCTACATTAGCACTATTTATTACTAGAATTAGCGTGCAAAATTGTAGGTAAGTGCGAAAAATATGTAGGACGGGTTTTATCAACTATGATGATCGAGTAAAAAAAAGTTAAAAGACAAGCGAATAAAGAAATAATCAGTGATATCTTAGAAAAGCGACAAATTCACTATAGATATATAAGAGTACTAAAAGAAAAATGTGCTTACATTTTAGATTATGGACTATTTTAAATGACTAGCCTTCATGTCTATCAAAAATTGTCTCAATCAGCCAAGCTAGCCCTTTTTATGAGAGTATCTTTAAATTTTCTTATGTGGGCATCACACAGAATAAGCAAACTTTTAATATACAGTGTGAAGCCGGAATAAGTGTTAAAAAAATGTGCAAGTAATATTGTAAGACTCGTAATGCATCTGCTAATATTCCTATAATATATACAGAACACATTTCATTTGTAATAAGAAATTCAAATTTAGAACGACATTTAAAATTCGTACGCCCAACGTAAAACGAATTCGAAATCCGCGAACCCTCCGGATGAGTGCAGGCGTCGGCCATTGTCTTCATTGTAAGTGGTCAGTTGAAAGAAATGAGAACGTTTCATTATAATATTAAAAGACTGACAGGCGATACGGACTTCCGTTCGGACGCCATATGGCATCTATTTAATTTTCGACCGTTGCTTTTACAAACTCATATCATAATTTCGCACAATTTTCGAACGTGTGCTTTAATTGAAATGGAATAAACTTGATTTTTAGTTACACAATCTTGTATAGGAAGATTTTGACGAATTAAACTCGATTTCTCGTTTGACTCCTGTTTATGTTAATAATTTTTATAAGTGTGTACCTTTATAATTTGGCTTTTTGTATTGCAATTGTATAGATGTTTTTATAAGCGCTAAGTTTCAGTTGGAGCCAAACGGGTTTAAAATGAAGGGGTAAGTGTGTGCCAATTTATATATTTATATTAATTTGTGATTCCAATGTATGAACATCATCATCATCAGCCAAAAGATGCCTACTACTGTAAATGGATCTTCGCCAAAGAACGCTATAATGACCTGCCCTGGGCCAAACGCAACCGGCGGACAACACTCAGGTCATCAGTCCACCCTTATGGGAGCTAAACACGCCGCGTCTTCCAGTCCGTGGTCGCCACGGAAGAACTCGCTGGTCCCGCAGCCTACGGGGTCTACGAGCATTGTATTGAGTATGAGCATTTTACATTATTTATCTTTTAATTTGACATCCTGTACACATTAAACCCCTACTATTTATTAACACCCATTCACCATATTTAACGCCGTTTTACCTTCGAGCGTTTTAAGCCCGCCGTATAAAAACGACTCAGATTTACGAGTGCAATAAACGAAATCAATTTATTTAATTAACAACCTACTTCCGCTCACCAATGGCTCAATCACATTCATTAGAATATTCTCATAGGATCATAAACAAAAGGGCTTTTGTACGTCTGTTCTGTCTACACGCTACAGTAAAAGTGTGTATGTTTAAATGGATTTCATAATAAGATACGCCTTTTTCAAATAGCACGCCAGCTGTGGACAGCTCAAACGAACAGGGGGGTTACTCTGAAGTTCGAAATTTGAAGTTTGATCACAGCTATGATTGGTTTGTCCTGACAATCCGATTCGGTGTGACCAGTGGTGTTGATGTACATAATAAATAAATAATATTCCTCGGTTCCCTTGATACCTGTATGAAAATCATAAAATCGGAGCGTTTTAATCAATAATTACGAGAAACTAAAATTTTGTCATAAAAAATGCCAAATTGTATGCATTTTTTTGTGTAAGTGACGGAAGAAATTATTTTCTTCATCATTATTTTTTTGTTACCTACTATAAAGCGACAAATAGTCAGTGGCGTAAGCAAGTCGGAAGCCTAAGTGTCAAACCTTGTTTTTAATAGTTTATAGCACAAATACGCGAATTTCGAACTTCAGAGTAAGTGACAGTAGGTGGGTACTTAACTGAACATTGGGCGGAGTGGAGTGACGTCAGGAGAATAAACTGTAGGTTATAATTAAGGCTTTCAAAGACAAGCATTTTTGTTTTTTTTTTTGGAATATCCGGTAGTTGTAAAGACATTTTCAACACGGAATTTTTTAACGGAAATATCACGAATCGATCGCATAACCGTTTGATACACAAACTAATAATTACGTCCAACAATTGTTATACTAGAAGGGCAACTTCATCCGCGCATAGCTTTTACCATAGTCAGGTGAAAAGTATGCTATAACCATAAAAAAAATGTGTTATCTATCTGTCATTGTGCTGTAAGATTTTACTTCTAATAATGACCACTCTCCGAAGAAAATTTAATTTCATTACATTTTTTGATTTTTAAAATATTATGGATGTCCACAATGGCTTCGTAAAACTTTCATGTAATACCCCACACGATAAAGTTTGAAAAAAGTTCTGAAAATAGCAGCGTGAAAACCTCTCTTGAATTTTTAAGAACAGTGGCCTAAAATGATTACAGGTCAGATGCTAAACTGATCTACTTTTGATGACGACTGTACCAGGCTACGAGTAAACCACGATCGTAACATCTTTAAGTAATATCAAAGAAGCACCATACGCTCGCATTTTTACACCCCGTAGTCGCGAAGAATTTTTATTTTCTATTCCCCATCGCTGCAGTTACACTGTATACTAAATAAAGTCTCATGTGTCATCGGGGGGCGTATGTCTTACCGCTCTTTCAGAGCAGAGTAGTATCTCTCGTGCGTTTCATATCTCAGTATCGAACCAAGATGAGGCGAAGTGAGATTTATGATTCAGAAAAATCTCTTAATGGACCATCCTGTGCTTGGCCGTTCGTGATAAATGTGCAATCTTAACTTGGAGAATGCGCGAGAGTTTTGACTTCATATAATATAATGCACTGTTAACTGTTCGATTATGTTTAGACGTGCTTTAAGTGCCGTTAAAGGTTGACGGTACGCGTTTGTTTTTAAAGTGAATAATGGACTGAGATGACTTATTTGTGGGCTTGTATAAAGCAAAGTGAGTCAGCGCTTCGTGTATGATGTATCGTCCGCCGTTGATTTTAATTCGCACTTCAAAACGGATAGTATGCATATCCGTTTTAGGTGTAAATAATTTCAATTTTAAAGTAATATAGATATTGTCTAGGAGTGATACTATACTGAATTGTGTAAACATGGTTTCTTGCGGTAAGAAAATGAACCATAACATAACTTAATAATAAATTAAATTAACCTCCCCGCGGTTGCTCAGACTTTAATTACACGACTCCATACTTTGTCAGGGATAATGTGTCGCAAAACAAAACGTACAGACATTAACGTCGGCCAAATTGGGGACTTAAGTGCTGTGGAGCACCAGGCTGGGCCATAAACATCGCGCATCGCTGTTTCAGGCAAAACACAGCTCGACACTATAATTTTTCCACATTCATACAATAAGGGCCGCAGTCAATGAGTCTAGGATACTACAAGTAAGGCGCACGCACACACGCGCGGGCCCCACTCGTCGGGACTCAGAGAGATCGCGTGCAAAAGCTCCACACACGCACACCGCCGCGTGGCCGGCGCCCTAAGCTGTGGTCAGTACTAAGGCAAACTGTGTGACGGACACACGAAAAACGAGCTGAAAACGGAACGTAAAACTCACAAAACCAAAAGAATTTTATTTTTATAACCCGCGATAGCTCGGACCGCTCCGTTCTACGCGGCGTGCGTATGTAAATGTGACTGCGCCTGTGTTTGTACTTTATGATCATCTGTCAAAACTCGGCTACATGTGACGTTTCGCATCTGAAATGTAAACAAAAGTTGTTCTCTTACTGTATGGAATTTATTTTGACATTATTTACTATCGGAGCGATGAAACGTGAAATATGAACTTGGATACGTTGAATTAATTGCAACAGTGTCGCCGGGAGATCTTTTTGGATTATTTTCGTGTGAGTAAGTAATAATTTGTTTGTTTTAGACTTAGAGCTTGTGTTTGAGACAAATTTGAGCATAAACAGTGCTATCCGGGTGCGTAAAACATTAAGTTAGTGCTCTTTACGAGTGCCAGCCGCTTTGTAAAAAGTTTATGATACTGTTTCAGTTTCCATAAACAGTCTATGGAACACCAGTTGTGGCTCTTAGGTCTTAATAAAAACGGTCACTTGGATACTAAGCTGCATTGACCTGGTATGCAATATTAATATTTTTCACGTTATCAGCTATGCTTTGCTTTGGTTCGGTAAATGTATAGGTATTTATTGAAAATGTTGACAGGGAGATACTTTGAAGCAATCTTGATCGTCAGCTGTTTACCTTGAATTTGTTTTCACATTATTATACTGATTGTTTACGTTCCATTATTGTTCCTATCGGTAAAATTTTGTAAGAATAAAGTGTATTTATTTAGTAAAGTTTTCATATCATGTGTTGATAGTCGTTACTACAATAAAATTAAAATAAACTATGTGCGAACAGTATTTTCTTGACGTGCACTTTAAGTTAATCAATACCTATTTGTAAATACTATTAAACTTAGACAAAACGCAAAATGTACTGTACTGTATTAAGTATCGTTTTTTGTAAGGTTTTAGGACTTTATTTATTTTTTGTCAAATGTATATACGTTTTTCTATTAGGTAAATAATTTCCCTATTAAAAAAACTTAACTTACTCTTATGCTAACATTATAATATCTTTTCTAACACATGCAATATCTCATATAGCCAAGAATAACCTTGTGGCTCAGACATATAAAATAATTTATTTAATACATCTCTCTATGAATCGATTTTGGAAACTATCCAATTCTAATACAACCAATACCCGCATCATTAAAGTATCCTTACTTTGGCGAGTAAACGAAAGTCACGTTATTTTAAAAATGGACAATAATTGCAATCTGTAATTCCTCATTTGCGACCAATGTGGCAATCCTACAGCCGCACCGCTAATCCTTAGGGATGATATCCTGTAGCTTGTATAATGCCGCCAAATTTAGGGTTGTCACTTAAAACATCCTACTTATTTCAGCAATTTGACGAAAATCGCGTTATTTTAGAAATTAACATTAATTTCTATCAATAATTCCTCATTTGCGACCTATGTGGTAATCCTATACTTACACCGCTAATCCTTAGAGGTGACATCCTGTAGCTTGTATGATTCCGCCAAATTTAGGGTTGTCACTTGAAATATCCTACTTATTTCACCAAATAGAAGAAAATCATGTTATTTTAAAAATGGACATTTGAATTGCAATCAGTAATTCCTCGTCATTTGCGACCGATGTGGTAATCCTATAGCCGCACTGCTAATCCTTAGGGGTGATATGCTTTAGCTTGTATGATGCGCCACATTTAGGGTTACCGCTTTGACCCGTTATAAAGTTACGAGTATGACGAAAGCTTGAAAGTATTTATTTATAACATTTATTTTTATATTGATGTAACTGATCAGAAAGTAAGAATCACTGTCTCTTCATGAACTATCGATATATATTTTTTGACTTAACACAATTACCTTCTATCCTATATTCCTCCTCCTTGAACAACTGCATTCTAAAATAATATGTAATAACTGATTGTATCACTTGAAAAACTAGAAATGGGGTTGTGTGTGTCAAGACATTACTTATTATTGGGTCTTTCAAATATCTACAAAATCTACTAACATTACATGCATAAGAAGCCAGCGACGAGTTTATCCTCGGGGATAACTATTTTATTAGTTACGGAAGACAAGTCTATACAGTATATCAATTACCTAGCCTAACCCTATGTTAGAAATGGTTCAGATCAGTTCAAAGCTTTCAATGTTTCGGCCGCGGTTTGTCACCATTCTCAAGAGTAAACCATGCCGGAAAATGATGTCTTTTTCATAATAAATGCGTATTTCTTTTCTAATATTTTATTTCATTTGTTAGGTACTTCCATATACTGTTAGTATTATAGAACAAATATTTTGCAGGGAATAATAGACAAACGATTATTTGATGATACTTTATCGACAACCCTAACACGTATGAACAATGATTTGAATGTGTGCGTGCGCTCCCCTAGACGTCTCGCTGCGACACCCCCGACCTTATTGCATTCCACTAAAATATGACAGTTGAGTTTATCTAGTAGACTAGCAGACGAGCATCATTAATATTTGAAGAGAGCTAATCTGAGAAAATCAATACATTTTTGATGGTGACAACCCTAACTTATGAATTATAAATGCTGTTTTGAAGGAGTTTTATCAACACGAAATGAACTAAACACAAAAGTATGTTTTTTTAAAGTATTTCATAGGTATCATAGGTAGTATTTTCACTATTTATTATTTCATTGCTATCGAGCTCTTGTAATAAAATAGTGAAATTAATCTTAAATTAATCAGGAAATATCACCTTAATTTGTTAGCTCTCAGCATTGTGGACTAGAACTAACTCATAAGGTACTACTAAACTGCTTCGGTGCAAATCCGTAAAAATTGAGATTTCCGTGCCTAACAAGTCTATTGTTATAATTCAAAGCTTATTCCTAAGTTGGATCAACTTCAAACCTGAAATCCCAAAACCAAAACAAAAAACTTTCATTAAACAAAACAAACAGATAAACAGTAGACGTTATTGCGCTCATTAACAAACCTTAGGGTTTTATTAGAACAAAAACCATTTGTGAAGACAATACACTCACTTAGGCGCCGCCTTAAGTGGCGGGCAGACGTTGCGGGCGTATTCTTAATTTCTTAACCACTACACTCACGCAGTGGGGATGAAATTAAGAAAACATTCACCGCATTAACTGTCTTGTGTAGTTATATTTCTGTTCTACCGCATTGTCTGCGGAAAATGTTGTATTATATAAATTGTTCTCAATCTAGTTTATTGTTCTAGGGCTGCCACTTATTAAAGTTCAATGCCGACATTAAGCCAGATATTAGGAAAAACAAACACTAGGGTATCTCCAGTATTTTATCGAAGGAAAACTCTTTAACCGTCGACGTCTTAGCGTCGAGCCACGAAAGCAATAAAGAGCGCAGGCTTCCACGTTCATTAATTAACCCCCAATATGACCTTCTCGCTCACACTTAAGCAAACTATTTCTAAATGAGTCGGTTTTCTCTCTCGCACCAGCTTTGCGCAAAAATTAACTACTACACAGTACTGCTGTGCTACGATAAAAAGTCGTATCTTTCTATGAAATCCTTGGAAAGGTACGACCTTTTAATATAGTACAGCAGCAGTACGCTTTCGTGGTACTCACACACGGGACTTAAAATGCATATGCATTCGGGAATCTTATAAGGCTTAAGTGTGCGTGTCATCGGGTGGAAATAAGGTGTTAATTGCTTCTTTAATAAGGTGCACTTTTGTGTGTGGTTATTAGCTTTATAGTATGGTTTGTGTGTGGGCTTGAGTCACGTGCTTAGTTTCCTATCCTCGAGTAATAAATCTTGTAGTCTCCGTAATTACAATGTTCTTGTCTGTTGTGTGTTTTCATTAAGGACAAAACACAAACGTCTGAACGCTGAAACGTTTTCATTGGGTGCACTACCTATTAAGAAAATTAAAAGATAATTAAACTTTAATTAAATCTACTCGGGTAATCATTGGGGTATTTTTTTACTAGAAGGTTCCTCGCAACTTCGATTGCACATTTTTTTTCAGTGCTGTATTCGAATAATAAGTATCTTGTAACCAGTTTTGCAGGTCCAGCTATCCCTGCACCAAAATTGGTTAATATCCGCCCAGCCGTTTGGGTGTGATGAGTGGACAATATTTTTTTAAGGATGGCGCGCCCATTTAAATCCTGCATCGCGTTATTAATATTTTTCCTGAAATAATGACCATTTTCCATAGAAATTGTACATAGGTTATTTTTAGTTAGTTACTTATAGACCAAATACCATATGTAAGCATCAGTGGCGTGGGCGTCCATCGACCTCAATTCCCACCGGCTTGCCTATTCCAAAGTTTTTTAAAAACTTGATCAATCAAATCTGTCCAGCTTGCTTAAGATACTTTTGACTTCACGCCAATTTCAATTTTGCCTTTATATGATATCGCAAAAAACGCGCTTGTCCCTATAAACGCAATTGCCTCCTACCTACCTACCTAACCTACCTACCTACGTTTCTAAGGACTTTTCCGTGATGCCCTACGTCGCTGAACTTCATACAGACACATACTATACCTACTTGGCACGTTACGCAGTTTACAGATAGGTAACCATTCATATGAAGTACCTATTATTTTAATTTTATTTCGTATTTTTTGGCCCTATTTCACGGTGGCAGCTTGTAAATTATTTGTATGTTACCTATCTTGACGACGCATTTGGCGCAGTGGTTAAGCACCTGCCTACTGAGCCGACGATCCTGGGTTCGAATCCCGGCGAGGGAAAATATTTAGATGATGAACTCGAATATTTTTATTTAAGTATGTACTTATCTATATACGAGTACATAAGTATGTTTCTCATCATCTAGACTCCATAACCTAAGCTTACTAACTAGAGCTTACTGTGGAACTAGATTGTGTGAGGTAGTCCGGTATTTATTTATTTATTTATCTGTACATATTTTCTTTGTGCACGTAAAAACAATTTAGAAAATTAGCACATCCCAAAAAACCCATGTGTGTGTGTGTCAAGAATGGGTCTGTGTACGAACAGCGAGCGTTTCATACACATAATTAACACAAACTATAACGGGTCTAGCGCAATATTCCTTTACCTATATAATCTAACGTTTCCGCGGGGTTGTAAACGCCGTGGTCTCAGATGTACTCTGAATACTTCGTTATAATTTGTGTTAAAAATATAGGCCAAATTTGATCTTCTGATTTCATCCATTTTTTCAAGTAACTATTATGCAGCGATGTCAGTATTCGATTCGATCATGACTTATATGGCCAAAACACCAAGGTGAAATGAAAGTCGACAAATTAAATAAGAATAACTTTTCACAGGTATTGACAAAAATCTAATTGTTTTATCGCTGTATAGAAAGGACCTTATTCCCGTATATGTTTTCCTAATTAACATAGGCTGTAAGGGATGGTAGGTATATACTAATTGCGTCATCTATAGGAGGCAAGTGCGACCTCTTACGATATCATGGAAAAGAAACTATATACCCCAGCTCTTGTGTTTCTACTTATCGTGCAAATTATTAGTAGACTCCCTACCTCAATAGGGGTATAAATTTGTAACTTAGTGTTGCATTTTCGTGATATCATCAAAAGACACACTTGCCCCGTGCTGCCTCTCCAGAAGCAATTTTCTGTCTACACTTGATTTTGTATTATATACTTGAATACTTGAGCTACCTTATCGAATGTCACCAGTTTCGGACTACCTATTTAATTTTTTTACATAATTATTGTTATTAGAACTGCACCGACAAGAGTGAAACTCTTAAATAATAATAATAATTGTTATTATATGAGTATAAATAAGATCATATAACTGTTATTATAAAAAGGTGCATCTGAAAAGCACTATCTATTAGCCACAGACGAACCACTGAACATAGGTCCCCCCTATAGCTCACCACAAGGTGATCCTATGCAGAGCGCACCCATCGACTCCCTGCGACCCTAACGAGGCCATTTTTTCACCTATTTAGGTTCGTTCCACGCCGCGCGTGGCTTTCCTATACGTGGTCGCCACTTTGCTGGTCATTCGTTCGGAAAGCACACTTAAAAAATATTCTGAAAACTGTAAAGGGCCGAACAAGCTTGGCCTTGAAACAAATGCTTATATATTTTTTTCGACTGGTACTTAAAGGAAATGCCACTACAACAAAAAAATCATTAAACTTTTAAATTCTTAGTTTCTGACTGAGATTCTGTCACTAGCAATAAGAGCTGAATATCTTGAAGATAATTGCTTTTGTTTTTGACACAAAGTACTAGCTAAGAATCATATCGATAGTCAAAAGACTTCCATTACAAAACAAAAGCTTTTAAATCAGTTTATCTGTAATCATACAATAGAGTTTTATATTTATAAAACTTTTGTTTCTAGGTTTTAATTTTTTACTTATTATTGCTAAAAATGAATATTCTACGAAATCCAATTAGGACTAAGAAAATAAAAACTCATTTGATCTAGCAATGTCAAAGGCTAGATTTTAGTTAAATTTATTCTTTACATAATACTTTTTACCACGAATTTGTTAAAATAGATTGCTTACTCTTTTAGACATAAATTATGCCTTTGTGCAAAAATATATTAATCTAACAAATACTATATACTAGTAAAACGGCATTACTTATTATCTGAACTACGCTATAAGAAAACTTTATTGATAATCATTTGACCTACAAACGAATCCTTAATTACATTTCTGAGGGGCAACGGTATCGAGGGTCAGCATGACCCATTACTAAACATGTAAGGCTCACACGGAATCACTCGACGCGTCATTAAAGGATTACGTCGCGCTCATTCATGCTCTCTCTCAGGGTCCTCCGAATTTGCTTATCAACCTTCCGTGGCGACAGCGATAAATTTACATTCATCCCTTTCATCGCGTTCCAATTTGCGTATAACTTTAAAATGAGAACACGCAAAAAACAAACTGGCAACGACGTTCTAAAATCGAATTTGAAGACAATTGAGGTTTCATTCCAAATTTGAATTTTGTGATAATTCGAATTTCAATTTTAGTGATGATTGTTGGATGTTGTCGTTGGATGCTCCGTCCTTGTCTAGTGGCTGGGCGGCGGCGCGCGCCTGGGCGGGCGGTATGCAAATACTTAGAAACGGTTCCAACCAAGCCTGTGTGTGTGCTCTATACCATTGGCCACGTAGAACGGCTAACTTCGCCACCAGCCACGGTTGTTTTTCGTTCCGTTCCTAATTAACTTCCGTGTATTCTTAACGTAACTTTTCTCATCTCGTTTTATTTTACTTTTCATAATGAGGTTCTAACGTGAAGCGAGTGGGATGCAAAATAGTGCATTTCTTGTGTAAGCGTGCCGGTTAAGCAAATTATGTAAATAAGAGCGATTTTGACGTTTCAAAATCAAGGCGTAAGTTCTTAGTGTCGCGACAAAGTTGAGTTTAACCAGTGATATGAAGGTAGTTCTTTGTAAAAAAAGAGTTAAGGTTTTAACTGCTCGGTTGGTAACATCGCTAAAATGTTACTTTTATCGTTAAAAGAGTGAGATTTTTACGAGCTTTAAAATAAATTACCCGGCTCGGACGGGTTAATCGCATGTGTTCGCATATTATATTTTAAAGTGTTAAAATATATACAAAAGACTGTAAACTTAGTGTGTATTACGCTCAATAAGGTAGGTGGCACACCGGTGTAATTAACGTTATTTTTCCGGCCTCCAACGACGATTATAAAGGCATTAAATTTTTGAGAACGCCGTCGAAAAGTCATAGCTCCGACCATAAATCACCCACCGATTACAGCTGTAAAAATACTATAATAAAAAACTAAGGAATGACGTTGAGTTTAATAAGAACCCTAGCTATGTGGTTACTAGGTTAAATAGGGTTATTAATCTATGTATGTATTTACACATACTTTCAAGTATAATAGTCCGGATACATCGATTCGAAGAGTGAATATAGGAGGAAAGAATTAGAGTCGAAACAAGTCAAACGGAACGCTCAAAAGTAATTTATTATTTTTAAAAATCGAACGCTGTATTCGAACGTTTATGACAACGAACTTAATTGCTACTTTGACAGACGCAGCGAACGCCATTCGGGTGTGGTTAGGATCGAACATTACAACCTGCGAACATTTTCAGTTGTTTTTATTGCGAATTTGACCGACCAAATTAGAAAGTTTATGCGAGGATACCATAAATAAAAATCACAGCTTGGCCCAAACTCATCCAAAAGGGCACTTTTAATTATGCCACAAATGATTTATGCACCATCAAACCTTATGAATAAACGCGGTCGATTAAATCTTCATTGCCCTTTTATGACACTAATAGTAACTCCTAAAACTAATTGGTTAATTTTATTATTTCACCGAATCGTGTTACAGCTACTTTATTGGACATTTAATTTTGCAGCGAGACAATGGCAATCGTGATTTCATATTTTGAGCTCCTCGATAAATCACGAAAATGTATAAATGTTTTTTTCGATAAATAAAATAATGAAACGAGCCACGGACTCGCAGGCGACGAAAAGTATTCAACGAGGAATGCACTTTTGCATGCACAATGCCCTTTTGTTTAGAGAAAGTTCACATTTAACCTCATGAGTGATTTATTTAATTCCTTTTTGTATGATTTATTCCGAGCTGCCTCCAGAAGCTTGCGTTTTTTGTCTTTTTTGATACAACAAAGTAATTTTGACGTATATGCCCTCGCTTCACGGTTCCATTGAGTTTGAAGTAATGTTTTCTTTTCCTACAGATTTTTTTCATTGACAAACGTGTTTAGTGTTTAATATATGTGTGTAATAATATAACTGTGAAAGGAGATATATGAACCAACCCTAATGGCCATGATAACATGCGCCAGCCGCGCTCTACTAAAGGTAAGTACAGTAATTAACTTAGCTTGAACCACCTAAGCATTCTAGGTAAGCATTTTATGAACCTAAACAAATCATTTGGTTTCGTCTAGCAATGTGAACGATAGAGACGAATGTATTTAGCTTGGTGTGGTATCAAAAGTATTCTTAGGAAATCAGGATTTGACTTCACTTCCATTTTTTTTTCCAAGAGTACGTACAATGGTGCCATAAAGCCTTTTAATAGGCAAGTTGGTGAGAATAGAGTTCTAAGAGCGTTACACCAACTGTTATTTAAGGAAATGTTCTAATGCTTAACCCTGTACCATAGTTGGCTCCTCTTATTGAAAAGTTAATGTTGCTTTGGCAACCTATTTTCAATAATTGACAACCATTTGTTAAGAATATAAACAAGATTAAATATTCTTAGCGTCAAATAACCATGACAAATAAACATCTACATACTACAAATAAGGCTCTAAATAAAAACACCCAGTCGAAAGTTCTAAGGGAACAAACAGAAAAAAACAGTCTAATTGAGAACCCTCCTCCTTTTTTGAAGTCGGTTAAAAAATATTTACTAAGTGTGGTGACATGATCTTGAGAATATTATGTTATATTTCATTATTTATTTTAGAAATACTAAACTTCAACAATCCTCGTCTTTCATCATCACAGAAATTGCGCATTTTCCGGTTATGGTACTTCACTAAAATGGTGCCCAGTTCTATACCCGAATATTCTCCTTATTATTCTCAGAACTGTAGGGAATTCTACAACCTTCGACCACTGCAAGTAATCTAGGACAACACAATGTAATTAGTGTTTAGTAATCAGGTGAGATTCAAAATCAATACGCATTTGCATACAACCTACATTGAACTTTGCATTGAAGGCTGCACGCGAGCAGTGTAAGTACCGCAAGGAATTACGCACGCTTGCCACCTTAGTTCATAGAATGACTTAACTTTTTGTCCAGTCAGGTATTAAGTTTTTTTTTATTAAATTTCAAATTAAAACTTTCATAAGATATATTTCATTATTGTATTAAGCGCTGCTGTACGGGTAGCAGTTACTTATGAAGAGCTCCATACGAATTCGAAACATGTCGGGCCGTTTTTTGTCAATCTTACGTGAGTGTAAACCGCTTAATACAATAATTAAATTTTAAATGTATATATACGCTTAGAGAAGTATTACTCAAAAGGAACTCAGTAACATATCGTTATAATGCAATTGATATTGCAGTGACAATTTACAACAAGATTTCATCGCATATAGCTGATCTTCCACAAAGAAAATTCTCTAACGCTCTACTAAAGTGGTTCGGTGAGCATCATTATAAATCTGTACAATAATTTCTTGCTCATACCTTAATATAGCTCAGAATTAAAGGACATTGACATATTGAATTATAATATTATATTATTATTGAATTGTAGGCCACCCGAGTAAAGTTATTCATATTTCATTTTTCTATTCTTATTCGCCACTACAAATACCTACCTACGTATTTAGAAATAAAATAATCGAACGCATTTATTTGGGAAACGAATGAAATTAGTATCTTAAATTGGTTAATTAAGCGGCTTACATTTATGAGAAATTGCCAGGAATGCCTCAACATATTTCGAACTCGTAATGGAGCTCTTTATCAGGGACAGCTCCCCGCATGGCCAGCGATCAGCAAATCAGTCCAGTCTGTCAGTTTCAATAAGATTAGGTATCTCAAATTGGTGTATATTTTACAATTTTGATAAGATTGGTATTTATTTTCTGATATATCCCAATTGATTGTGGAGCGTGGCGACGTGATCGACCGACACTTCTGCGTGGCTACAAATGCACACCACGCACTCAAAGCGGAAGGCAGAGCCAAGCACCACGGTGCGCGCCGTAGCCTAGTCAATTAGCGCGACTCATGGCAAGTAGTGAGCCTAAGGCTAAGGTTACCTATTCACTGAAGTAGAGCGGAGAAAATAAAACGCCTTTTTGTGAATAAGCAAGGGAAAATGGGGACGACCATTGGGGCAAAAGAGTTCTGGGGCGGAGGCCAAGAATCGGTAAACGTAGTGTAGGGCGTCCTGTAACAAAGTGGAGCGACGACGTTCGTGGGACAGCGGGAGGTGGTTGGAGGAGGAGAGCTAAAAATCGAGCTCAGTAGCGTGCCATGGGAGAGGCCTATGTCCAGCAGTGGACTGATATGGACTGATGATGACAGAAGCCCGAAAGAAGTGCATTTAAATCTGAGAAATGTGATTGGACCATTTTACACATCTCCGCTCCTCCCCTCCGCTTCGACAGACAGCCTAAGCCTGAACCCCGCTGTATAATCTCGCCGAAGTTAAATTACCTCAATCACGCCTGAAGCCTAGTTCTGACATGTCTATTCCATTAACGACTTCTCTAAGCATGGCTGCGGTTGCGGTAAGCGGGACAATTAAGACAATTTATTTTTACTGGCATTCTTGTGGCGCAGGAACAATGTAATAAGCTAATGGGCTTTCGGGTTTAATAACGCTTGGGCATTGGAGGAAGATTTCCGGTATGAAAGGGAGCGAAAGGCCAACATATTAAAATGAAACAAAAAAACAAGGAAATTACTTAGATGCTTAGAGTACTTTTCGCTTACTCTAAGGTTGTCTGGAAGAGATCGATTTTTAACGATAAGATCGCCTGTTGTTACGTATTGTATTGTTTTTATTTTTTATGTTTCCTAAGACTATTTATTATTATGTTTACGTAACAACTAGAAGGTGAATGCAACATCGATCGCGTAAAAAATTTATTTGCCTCAGTCTGGTAAAAAGTATCCTACAACCATCGTCGGATGTCCAGCTATGCCTGTACCAGAATTCATATCCGTCCTACTGTTGCGAGAGGACAAATATATTATAACCAACAGATAGCGCTGAACGGCTGACGATGCGCGCCCAGCCCCATACAAATCTACCACCTAAACCTACCAAATCCAACACCTGAGATGTCGGAACAACGGAGCCACGCCGTTTCGCCGTCGTAATAAACATTGTTCGGTTCATGACGCAGTGGTGTAAAATGTAATGCCATGTAACCTGTTTTTCAATAAATAAATAAATAAATAAATAAATAAATAAATAAATAAATAAATAAATAAATAAATAAATAAATAAATAAATAAATAAATAAATAAATAAATAAATAAATAAATAAATAAATAAATAAATAAATAAATAAATAAATAAATAAATAAATAAATAAATAAATAAATAAATAAATAAATAAATAAATAAATAAATAAATAAATAAATAAATAAATAAATAAATAAATAAATAAATAAATAAATAAATAAATAAATAAATAAATAAATAAATCCTGCATCGCACTGTTCATATTTTTCCTTAATTAAACCCCTCTCCGTAACTGTTTCTTTTAATTTTTCAATACTATTTAAGGATTTTATAATAGTATAGATAACTTAACGGAAATGAAGATGGACGGGACATATAGCCAGAATGGGCCATAATAGGAGCACTATTCGCGCCACGCGTGACTAAATGTTCCATGGGGCCTAATATGATGGTTGCGTATAGCACATGATAAATAAGTGATAAAACATCTGTCACTCACTCGCATTTTGTAAAACGTGACGGATGATTTGCCATCTTAGTGTTTTATATTGTCCAGTCGTGAGTCGCTTGCGTCACTACGTCTCAAAAGTGATTGCGTTTCATTTTACACGAACAACCAATAAGACGAAAACTAATGAAAATCAGAGGAGAGAAACATCTATAGTTATATTTAATTCTGTGGCAGACCCGCAATTTCCAAAGACACTTCTCCGCCTAACCAGCCGAGACGTTGATACAAGAACGGACCGACATCGCGTGCAAACAAACCAATAGTCTGAGTACGAACTTACTTTATAATTATTTGAAATTAACTATAAACAAGTCTGTAGTTCGTTCAGCTTTATTTGTTTGAGTTTGGAAGGTGATAATTTGTTAGCTGTACGAATGTATTTTTTTGTATTTTACTACATATTTGATTTAACGGTGTAAATTTTTATTATGCAGGTTGAATGTTCTTCATGCAAGTTCTATTGTAACTTTTATGATTGCAGTTCGTGTATTCATATTTTTACGTGTGTGAAGAAATAAACACATTTGAAGGAATAAACTATTAAAACAAATGATTCACAAAAGTTTCTTAAGTTGAGGTTTTTTTGCCGCGGCTCTGCCTGACTTGGCAACATATTGTATCAAACACAAGTCCAGCGTTTATGCCCGAACATTGTGCACATTTGGGAATGCACTAAAGGCTTGCAATTTGCGAGCGATATTTGTATGAAGGGCTGAAGGCGATCACGCAGTGATTTCGCCGTGATGCTTATTTGTACATATAGCCAGTAATCGCCAGTGTGATAAGGCCCTAACCGCTAGGTTAAACTTTTTTTCCATTTCTGCATGACACTAATATTATATAGGCGAAAGTTTGTGAGTGCGATTGTATGTTTGTTACTTCTCCACCTCAGACGGCTGAACCATTTTGTTTTTAATTTGTGTGGAGGCTGACACCCTGGACTAACACAAAGGCTACTTTTATCCCGAAAAAAATAGTGTTCCCATGGGATAAGCGGGTAGCACTGGGTGCAGCTAATTATCTATAACTGGAGAACTAATGAACTCTATACTTAGTCATGATACTATTTCTTGTTTACTTTGTTAGTTTATAATATGGTTTATTTCAACTTTCTAGTATTAAGAGTTTCAGAGCTAAGCCAATGACAAACGAATAGACAGACAGGCGGACATGACGAAACTGTAAGGGTCCCCAAGGGCTTGATTGTGGAACCCTGAAAATTACGCAGTGTCCTAAACAAATCACTAAGAATCGCTTGTTTATTTCGTGGGTTATTGGGTTACTTAACTTTGTCTAATACGGAATAACGATTACCATCGATAAAAACTTTAAAAATAAAAACAGAGAAAGTTACTGGTCGTAAATAATGACTAGACGAAAAAATAAAAGTTAAAGTCATAGACTAAACAGCAATTAGACGCGGCGAAATAATTATTCGAAAATCGAACAGACAATAATCGAGTACGCACCATCTTGCTAGCGGGCCCTGGCCAAATGTTTCCGCTTTAATTTCTCCTTTAATTTGGAGTTTCCGCTCGCAGCCAATCCGTCCCGTCAGTCGACCATAATTATATTATTTCGGCAATAAATTATCGAATTTTGAATACAAAAGGTGGTTAAAAGTATCCTCCTTAATTTTGGTTAGACATTGTTGTGTATAATGGATAAATACAGGTAGCTTGGAGACGGGATACCGGTTGTAACTAGTTAGCTCTTTTTATACAAATTAATATTAAAAGTGAATTTTGGATACCTACTAATTTTCTTAGTCATGTAAATAAGACTGCTTGTTGTTTACTTTTCTTTATACATATTTATTTCTATTTTTCATAATATTAAAGAGAGCCAGCGTTACATAATATTAAAGAGAGCTTAGTCTTCTCGTTTTTGGAGTGATTTCCAACTTATTCTACATTTTGATTTACATAAATAATGAATCAGTTCCAGAAAATATAAAAGTCTAGCCTTTTACTTCACTTAGCAGTCATTATTAATGTTCAAACTATTCAAGTGAAAATTGACTATTACTACTGTTTATCAATAATTGACGTAATTATCTATTGGAAAGTTAAAGGGTAAGTGGCTATCCGCTACAAAAATAACGAATAAAACAAAACGGCCACCCGTCAAAAGTGACGTAGCAATCGATATCGACCGCGTTGATTCGATTAATTCAGTTCGAAATTAACGCGGCGGGTAAGCAGGGTATCGACGCGGTCGCCATGGAAACGCGCCCCATACTTACAACGCACTAATTATGTCACACTGATTGCTTTTCACTTTTTATTCCCCACGAGAAGACCCCCTTCGTGTGAGATGACGTTATCGATTATCGCTATCGAATGTTTGCGATAGTGTCAATGAACTTTTTTGGCGATTACATTCGAATTGTAAGAGTGAATTCGTGTTTATTGCTTCGATTCTATCGTCCCACAGTGTGCTTAGCCGTAACTCAGGTCGGATATTAAATGTCGCCCGTAAAATAATTATCAATATGCACTTACTTTACTTATGAGTAAGATATGAGAGCTATTTGACATATATCATAGCTATGAATGAATTAGATTCAATTGAAATATCTACTATGCATAATATAGAATCAAAGTTTAATTACGGTGATTTGATTTTTTAATCGACTAAAACCTTGCCCGACTAAGCATCGAATCAATTCAAACAGTGACTATGCATTCGAAATGTGATGACGTCACGCAGTTCTAAGGAAACAGGTCATTACAGTGTTTTTATTCGCCGCTGATTAACCATTTGATTAATTATACAGTTCCTATTAACAGTTGGGTTGCTTTGTGTCGTATTGACTCTAGTCGGGGCTTCTATGTTTTTTAACGGTGAAACTTTTTTTTCTATTAGACGTGTTTTGTTGAAAATTATTTCACACACATACAACACTTTTTGTTCTGAGGTAAAGTTTTGTGTACGTACAATTGTAAATGTAATAAGGGATTGCAGTCAAGAGAATGTAGTAAATTTGTACACAAAGTAGTTAAAAGTAATGAAAACTAATGAAACAATAATTATCATCTCCGCTATCTAAGTGTTATATGAAATTTTGCATTAAGTTTACTACTTTATTAAATGCTCTTGTTATAACGCAATCATTGTTTTAATATATAGTAGATTGTTTGACAAGGAGCTAAATTAAGCCATTACAAGCCGGACGAGCGAACGAACTGAGCGAGGACAAATATATCTGAGTGTCATGCCTGGCTTTTAGCAGCGTATTAAACACTCCGAATTTTTAAAAATTTAAATGATGTCCCATGCGCAAAATATCGCTGATTTTTCAAACTATGACAAGCGGGCATAGACTTATCTTACAATTGTAAGATCAGTAAAACGCCTAAGAACGTTAGATCGTAAACAGACATCTAATCGCCCAAAGTTTTCTGAGGCATTTCTTTTTTTATTTGATAATAAAATGCCTGACAATCAAACATTTTGGCCAAGCTGATCTGAATCTGAATTATTGTATGGTTCCATTTAAATCCTAAAGTGATCGTTCACCCCGCTTTGCGAAGGTAAAATGTCGTACTTTTTGAGCAGGACAAGTAAAAACATACATAAATACATACATATAAATATAGTTACAGGTCAAACTGAGAACCTCCTTTTTTTAACACCTATTTTTTGCACGAGTTACACGCACCGGTCAGCAAAACAATCGTATTTCAATTCACTTCCTCGGGACAAGATAAACCGTATATATGCATAACAGAACAATAATTACAGCTTTATTGCAAACCCTTGCATGCTTAGTTCAAACGCTGCCCGTTCACAATGTTCACATTAATATTTCTCACGCTACTTATGTTATTTATATCTGCCGATAAGCCTACGTCCTATAACTTTGAGACAATTTAATCAAGTTTTAGATTGCTGCAATTAATTTACCGCTATACGATTGTTATAAGTTGAGGTGACCTTTGTTGGAGACGTTTAAAGAACCCACATTTCTTGGGCAAATAGAAAGGCAAATAGGACTTAGTATGGTAATGGGCAAAACTGGCACTGGTCTAAATCTAAAAATTGTTTAGAAACTTCAATATTATCTCATATGTTTCACAAATCACAATATAAAGATTACCATATTATGTACAAACACATTTTATTTTTAAATAGCGTAAAATATACAATACAACCAAAATTAAATGGCTAGCGAGCGTTATGGGCACCTTTAGACCAGAAACTACAGGAAGCAGAAAAGTGTTTTTTTTGTTAGTGTTAATTTTTTGTAACATATCTGTTTAAGTTACTTGTTATTTGTAAAAATACGGGGTATGGGCAGGCTGGTGTAAAAAAATACCCCGATTGTTAAATTAATACAAACATTTCTTATAAGCCATACGTTTGATATTTTATTATTGAAATAACTAATTTATTTAGGTACTGTAGTAAGCTGAACTTATATTAGATTTAAATAATGATAGAAAAAAAAACAGTTGATAAAAAAATACCTTTGCTATGTACATGTCTGTTATAAAATAAATGCACCTCTAAAGACGTCGTAACACTACATAATGCACCCTAACGTTTGTCTTTTAAAATTAGAACGCATCGATTTGTAACCGTCCGTTTTCACGAACGAGATTGACCATTGATAGAGCAGCCCTGACCTTGCTCAAGACTCACACACGCGCGTAGGACGCACGCACACTGATACATGTTACTGAGAGAAATTAGCAGTTATAGACGTGACTTATTCGAATTTTGAATCGGTATTAAGCCAGTTGTATGATTTGTTTCCTACATTTTTTGACTTATTACTATCTGATGTGACTTATCACTATAACGTATAAAAATTGGAATATTTATTTTTACTCACACTCACTCATGTTGCTACAGAGAAAGTGGCAAAATAAGTTAAATTACTCTAACGATTAATCGGGGTCCGTAATGTTTCATATAATGTCAGATAAACTAACGTGCACTTGATATACAATCGATTGATATAAAGTTGTTTCATATAATGGTTTTTTCTTTTCTCTAATTATTGATTGATATAATAGGTTAAATTACATAATTGACAATATGCATAATTATACTTTCGTATAACATATTTATCACATAAATTTGTTTAACATACATACTATTTAGAATAATAGCGTTTTCATATAAATACTGCCTTAAGGTGAAATAGGTAATGTTAGGAATCGTAAGCCAAGTCGGACCTGCGCGGCTCGCTCGCTTCGCTCGCTCGTTAGGGTCGCAGTTCAACCTAACACTCCTCCTCGCTTCGCTCGTCGTCGTACCTAACCTAAGCCAAGTCGGACCTGCCTTATGGTGTAATAGGTAATGTTAGGAATCGTAAGCCAAGTCGGACCTGCGTGGCTCGCTCGCTTCGCTCGCTCGTTAGGGTCGCAGTTCAACCTAACACTCCTCCTCGCTTCGCTCGTCGTCGTACCTAACCTAAGCCAAGTCGGACCTGGTGATATAGGGGGTGACAGGCAAATATGTCTAGTCGGAACCACCTTTTTTGGTTATAGTAAAATCAACTTATATCATCTGTAGTTTATAGCATTAACGAATTATATCAAGTAAGTCATTATAATAAATACGTTTTATACCAAGTAATAAATATAGTAAATGTACATTATACTAAAAGTAATTATACCTATAAACCATTATATCAATTGTTACATTAGATCATTTGAAAGTTATCTAAAACAATATTATACTTATCGTTACTTTATACAAAGCAATGGTATATCAAACCAAAATAGATTAAGTGAAGTTATATGAAACGTCGGGCACCCGATTAATCGCACATAAAAAAATATACAGTGAACAAAAACTCTCGTTAAATTGTGAACATTATATTATTTTGCGCAGTTCGAGATTTTTTGTTGACTGCTACCAGATAGGTTGGTACTGTATTGGCTTATTCGAATTTTGAATCAGTAAAAAATCATCATACCAATAAGTTTCATTTCCTAAATTATGTCAGTTATTCCAATAATTCACATAATTAGCAGCAAACTAAACAATCATTGTAGGTATTCATCAAACAAAAAGGGAATATATTGTATTTTTGTATCTCAGACGGCTAATTTGTAAATATCAATTAAGAGTTATTTAATTCTGATTGAAAATTGAAATTAAGGTTTCCATTTTTGATTGGCTATATTCTCTATGACCCGATGTTTAGAATAACCGTTAACACGCGATGACGATAAAAATCGTCGATGATTACGAAACTTTTCAAATTTACACCAACAAAGGTAAACGAACTAGAAAGTGTATGCGCGCATTTTAAATCCAATGAAACTAAAACTGTCTCAACACTAAAACCACAGACACACTGGCTGAAAAGAAAACAAAAGAAAGAAAACAAGCCCGAGTGCAAAATGAACGAGTAAATTTACACGATCGTTTCCACAAGTGTGTTCACGGGCTGCGTTCGAAATTCGAATTTGAAAAAAATAGAGTCCCCTTTAATAAAATCTCAGAACGTCCCATCACCGATTAACATTTCAGTAATCACAACAGCCGAAAAGCACGCGATCGCCTCACGAAACAAAGAAAATAACTATATCCGACTCCCTATAAATTCGATACCGATTATTGATTTATTTTTCTTTAATACTTTTAATGCGGGTTAACACCACCCATTATGTGCACATGTGTGTGTAGAATGATAATGCTATGCATTCGCAACACACATAATTAGTGAAAAAGGGGGGCTGTATATTATTAATGAGGGGTGGTGGGGATTGTTATCTACTCAAGCTTTTGTGTTCCTTTCTATAGATCAGACGTGTATTGATTGTTTAGTCGATACACTGGATACTTCGTCGCCAGTCTTTAATTATAGGGGCTAACTGGCAACACCTCGCTCGACACGGTAATGGAAGGGGGACGGTTACAATTTTGTGTAATTATTCAGTTGGGCACGAAACTTTTAGACGTTTACTGGTCGCATAGAATTTTAATTTGACGTCTCAGCTCCGCCTTAACGCTTTGGTGTCATTGTTGCCGCAATCGGGTGATTAAATATGGAATGGAATTCATTAGTTTAAGGAAGGATTTAATGCTATTCTAGTCGCTCAAACACCCACTAGACTAGACTAAAGGACATTGAGCGGACACATTGAAGTATACTTAGCACTGTTCTATAGAACCATGAAACAAAAGTACTGAAAATATACATAGTAGTGCGTGGTGTAACCAGATTCCCACTGGCTTGCACATATTAGAAAATTTTGCATATATAATTTAAAAAAAATAAGTTAAATCAGTTCCGGCTTGCCCAGAGATTTAGTTTCATGCCACGACACTGGTAATTATTTAGAATCTTTTAATAGTTTTTAAAGGAGTCAGGTTTTAACTGACAGATATTTTTTTCTAATAAGAAAATAATATTATCAGCTTGTACTGTACGTACAGTTTCGATACCCAAGTAAGTTTATACACAATAGGACGCACATATTGTTGAAAACAATTAACTGCTTGCAGTTGGATCATTCCAACACCGAGTCACGTAATTTTTATTTTGCAACCCATTGCATTTTTTATTTTTTATGTTCGAACCTTCCAACTCGGACAAAAACAACTGACAGAGTCACAGTTAGCCACGTCGACAACTATTACCTACTACTACAACATAACCACGCAAATTTCTCAAAAATGAATTGAACGCAAAAACTTACGTAGATGGGCAAGTCAAATAGACATGTGAAGAGACGGCCGGTACTTCACTGATTAATAAGATGGGGTTGCGCCAAGCAAGGGGTACCACCACCCCACGCACCCTCGCGCCTTACCCACGAAACAAAAAAATGTGACTCATCAACCCACACCAAGAAACAACAACTTACTACCCACCAAACGAATAAAGCTTCAAAACCAAGCACCCCAATTCAAGTAACCAACCTTAACATAAAGCGAAAAAGTCCTAATTAACACACTCGCAACGGTGTCATAAGACCATTAAAGGCGAACTCCCTTCTCCTATAATCGTTCATTACCGCACACATACAAAGGTCATTCACGTATTGTCCAGACACGCATACAAGTATGCGTTAATTATATCGGAAAGTAGTGGGTTGGGGTTAGTTGATTTGATTAATTCTAGCCCGAGCCTCGGCCTTGTTAGAATATGCCATAAGTATTGGAATATTCCGCCCTGGCTATTCGTATAAGTATCACTCCGCTGCTAATTGATTAATTTTCTTGTCCGACTAAGAATTGTGCAAAGAAATATTTCCTATTCCAATCCGATTTATTTTAAATGACGTCCAATTGCATTTTTCGGTCTAACATTTTAACAAAATTAAACAATACAAAATGTACCGTCAGTATTCAAATCAAATTGCATACTAAAATTGACAGTACTTTTGATGCTTACTGTACATCGTCAAAGTTACAAGAACCGCGAGACATTTTAAATGTTCGAATTCGAACAAACATTGTGAACGCAACGAAATGTTCTTAATGTTCTTAAAATTACTGCCATCAATATCGTCAAGAATCAATTCAAAGTCGTGTCCACGCCTAAAGCTCAGCCCTAAAATTAGATCTTTATTTTCTTATTATTTCTTCAAAGAATGAAGGAAAGTATTATTTAAGGTTATTTTGACATTTTGAACATTACTTTTTATTTATTAATTTTTGACTTATTTTTGACGATCACGATATTCGATTATTCCTATATTTTTTAAGAAAACTTGCAATGTGATTTTTTATCGTGAAAAATGAATGATATTCGTAACACAATGGTCATTTTTTAATTTAAATTTCTGAATCGAAAATACAACATTCAAAACTATTTACAACAAATACAGATAACTACAAAATTTCGTAATTAAAGGCTTCCCAATCAGAAAATGTATGCGGATCTTTCGGCCGATTTTCACTTGAATCTAAAAGCATACGAAAAAATCCAGTTAAATTGTACACAAATAAGAAATCGTACTGTAAGTCTATACTATTTACAACATAACTACAAAATGTTACGAAATGTCAAAAGCAAATTCGTTCAAATAAGAAAAAGTATGTGGAGCATTCGTCCGATATTTACTCGAAACTTTGAAAAATTTGAAACCAGCTTAGCTCACAAATAAGACATTGTGCTTTCAAAACTATTTACAACACAAACAGACAACTACGAAATACGAAATGTCGTAATCAAAAGGCGTCCAAATAAGGAAAAGTATGCGAAGCATCGGCCATCGGAAGTCGTTCGGAACTCCAGCAAATCGCCCCGACTAGCGCCGCTGCCAATTCTATTCTAATACGCGTTCATAGCTCTGCGCTGTATGATAAATGATTTTATTTTCTGCAATTGTGTTTACGTTAAACTTCCATTCAAAGGTAACTTTCATTTTGAGCGACAAAATTATCAGTTAAGATTATTTTTGCTTGTAACTACAGCAGTGAAAATGAAGGTCACACTGAGCAACATTTGCTATATAGCCAACCACGAACCACATACTGATTCACAGACTGGACTTTATGTTAACTCTTAAAGTTGAGAGTCTTATAACCATCTTCGGATGTTCAGCTATCCATGTACCAAAATTGGTTAAAAGTTCGTCTAGCCGTTTGGGCGTGATGAGAGGACAAAGAAATGTATACCAACAGATGTCGCTGTACGGCCGGCGCCGCGCGACTATACAAATCCTGTATTGCGCTGTTGAGATTTTTCCTACAAAAATGACCGCCTCTCCATAAAATGATTCTTAATACAATCTGTAATCTGTAATTGTGGGAATGCGGCGGGTATTCTTGGGACGTTTGAGCCGGGTACATTTCGGATAAGGACATAATTTTGTGTGGTGCTCATTTTTCTTTTTTTTTATATATATATTTATAATGACGAAGCGTGTTGTGGATGATTTTCAATGTAAGTATTGAGGAAGCTTCTAGCAATATTATTGACCAATCCTAAGCGGATACAAATTCTATGTATGGACCAAACCTGTGTTGTGGATAGCAGTTTGTATTGTAATTTTAGAAGTAAATACATTTTTTTGCATCTGTAATTTTATAAAACTAGTATATATAAGAAATGTATCTGAAGTGTATCAAAAATGTATCAGACATGTATCAGATATGTATCAGAAATGTAACAGAAATGTATATACATATATGGGGTATCCATACTACTCGTACTGTAATCAGCGCTACTAGCATATTATCTTGCCGTGACTTCACTTGTCTTGTCGTGCGACTCAGCGTGACCCCGCTTTCTCGCACGGTATTGACAGGAAAGTGACAGGTAGTACCTATTTGTACGACCAATAGTAGCGTGACATAGTTATACCACGTTATACTAGACGTTCAGGCATCATGCAGTTGCACCTTAGAATCGAGAAGTATATTGCATTCTTCACAGTAGATTAACAAATCGTCGCCATTACTTAGCTCACCAGTTAGCTGACACGGCAGCTCGACCCGAGGTATTCCACCAATTCCTCATTTAGCATTTAACTCAAATAAAAGTTCCGTTCCACCACAAATTAGTGAAACCAAATATATTGCTCTGCTCCATGAAACTTTCAACGGCAATTAATATAGTTTTTTGCAACGTTGTTTCTACTATGTCAGGGGAACGGTATACCGGTATACCGTCTTCGGAGTTCGCGTGTTTAATATTACCCGAAAACGAGAAAAAAGCAGCTAAAAATTTATTATTGACTGAGCCTTGCCCGATACGGAACACTGACAAATTGCTACGGTTTTTAAATAAAATTTCTTTGCACTTCTACGTTGATGGTGAATTTGGTGCAGTAGAAAATTTGTTTTGACTTTTCTTTGAGCTATGGGAATGAATGGTTTTGGTGGTATAAGATTGCTTTATACAATGCTTGATACTCATAATTCCAATATCAAATTTATTGACCGAGCCAACAAAGCGTTAGTTTCGGCTTGGTCAAAAATTCATTCGTATGTTTGATTCCCGGATGTTCGGATGTTATCACCTACAGGGGGCCTGTGATGGTTGCGTATATCACGTGATAAATAAGTGACAAAGCATCTGTCACTCACATTTGCATCTTGCCAAAACGTAACGGATGCTTTGTCACTTATTTATCGCGTGATAAAAGCAACCATCATATACCCGCAGGTCGCATTTCTCAACCGATTCTCATGAAAATTTGGATTAAGTACATCTCAATAGATCGATTTTATCTCGATTTTATATTTACACCTACAGATTTTTTGTCAATAAAGTTTTCCTACATGTTCAAAATGGTACAGATATGGGTGTAAAATACGTAAAACAAAAAAAAATGCCCTTCCGAAACAAACTCATGAGGTCTACAGCTCACGGAGCCGCTAGTTTTAATTGGTTTAATATAAAATTGAGCTAGATTTCATACTAATGTGCTTTCTTCACCTCTCGTTAGTTCATCAAATTGAAAATCTCGTCTGCACCGGTGGTCTTAAATACATGTTACACTCCTATACAAGTAATATATCATCCACTTCATTAGCATACACTTACCTAACAATGAAATCAAGCCCCTGACAATTTACCAGCATCACTTTAATACGAACCACACTTCTCCGAAGTGTTATCTTCTTATGCAAAATATTGGCTCGCGCCGGACTTTATGTTAATGTTCGTACCTATTATACTAAAGTATAGAATATCTTGTGAATTACCCACACCTCGTGCTAAGGGTCTAGGGTGTCAAAATGTTAGATAGAAAGACCGGTTTTGGGTATTCAAATTTGCGCGTGGACTCTTTTTTATATTGTTGACTCGTGCTTAGGCTCTTTCTTATGGAGATCTGAGTCTATTTGACTAAGAACGATTGTTGTGACTGATATGAATGATGGCTGACTTTTGGTAACACCAATTACCCCAGTATTTAAACAAATTAGAGAGAAATATTTGATTATTTCTAGAACTGTACAAAACATTAGTTGTCAAATGGAAAGAAATCGGATACTAAGAATGTAAGTGTGATTCATAACGTTACAAAAAAGTGTTATAAAATACTCCTTAAACCGCTTTGAATAAAATAAAAATCACGTCATAACTGAATGAAATACGGCACAACATATCCCAACTCTTACGGCCTAAACGCTTAAATCCTTTACAAAACAGTTATTTTCTCGCTTGAGACGCAATAAAAGAAATGATATCGTAGTAACGTTACATACTCGTCCCACCTGTCTGCCGTTCCCGATGGGTAATGCTCCGATATTCTTGAATTCTACATAGCTATACCTATCTCTAATTTCAATAACCCCAACCATCTCATCTACATATCAATGTTCGCAGCGTCTCCGAAACTTTTCTCTAAATATGCATCGCCCGTGCTCGTATCATTACTGCAGGAATTTCGCTAAAATTGGATCGCCCCAGTGTCATACCCTTCAGTAATAGTAACGGTTTCTTTTCGTAACGAACTTTTTGTAACGTGATATTCGCAGTGTCTACACTAAGGGTGGGATTTGTTACAAAGATTTTTGATTGGCGTTCGCTTTGACGGTAGAGTTTCTCTAAGGTAACGAGTTCGTGTGATGCCAGATCTATCGTTTCCTTATTGTTTTGAGAAATATCTCGAAGTTTTATTCAAATATGAGACGGTTAGAACATGACTGGAAAGAAGTTAAGCCACAGATGCAATAATTCGTTACAATTATCTGATAAGTATCATTCAGAAGCGTACCCCTCTTCCCACACGCTTAGAATGTTCAATACTCATCTCGATACATCGAGCTATTATTGTGAGCATCTTAACCCTACGTCTACAATGAAATGCCTTAAATTTATGCATGTAGCCAACAATGGTGGCATCGGCTGCATAATTTGATTACGGAACTTTTGTCGTGACAGGGGCAGGTATTCGGTCGTAAAATTAAATTTGGTCCTATCATTGGTTAATTTCGAACCGAGCTCTCGAAGCTAAAGGGTCTATGTATCATTCGCAACAATAGTGCTCAATCAATTATTATTTCTTTACCTTTGATGAAATTCCAAATTGTTACGATAACGGTCGCAGTATTCAGACTAACAATGTATTTTCTGAATTTACATATATCAGTTATTGATTGAAAAAATATTCAAATGCACTGTTTTTAAACCCTCGATCGATCCGTTACGCTCGTAATTTGGTATTTACAAAAGAACTATGCAATTTAGATTATTTTTTATGCGTAACGTTTTGCATAAAGTGTTCGTTATTTTACTTTGCAATGTTGAAGTTGGGATAGACAATGGTTGGCTGCGATGAAACGGGGCTAGTACAAAACTACCCATCTCAGTGGACTGAAAACCTAATTGTGGCTGGTTGTGTGGAAAACATAGCGACACACGTCACGGCTTCCGTGCCGCGCATACTTCTGAAAGGCCTTTGTTCCTACTTAAACAATGTTAACTGTGCGGGCGAGATAAAACAACAAGATATTAAAATAACAAGCATTTATAACAGATTGTAAAGATTTTCACAATCCCACTATTATTATATGTGATTTTGTGGAGACGGAGACGTGTGTGGGCCACGCTCAGTGTAGGGTTCCGTATTTGCTCATCCTTCACAAGAGACGGTCGAAGACGGAAAGACGGGAAAAGGTCGTAAACGCCGAAGTAACTGTAATTACTTATTACCTTCTGGAAGTCAACTTACGTCCTTTTAAAGAAAATTATGAAATTTTGCGATAACTCATAAACGAATGGACCGATTTTGTTCAATATAGTTTTCGTTGAAAGTACTTATAAGGCCTCATTTCCACGAATTTTTCCATATTTTTTTGACCCGTGGTTGAAAAGTTAGAGGGGGGGGGGGGGACACTATTTTTTTTATTTTCGGAGCGAATATTTACAAAACTACTGACTTTATCAAAAAGTAATGTTTAGAGACCCCTATTATTTTTAACAGACCTATTTAACGACACCCCACACACTAGGGTTGGAACGAAAAAAAAAATTCACCCCCACCTTAGGTGTACGAGAGGTACCCGAAAAATACATATTTTTTTTAGTTTTTATTTTACCGTTTTGTCGGCGTGATACATACACATACTCATACCAAATTTCAGCTTTGTAGTGCTAATGATCACGGAGCTAAGCCGCGGACGGACAGACGGACAGACGGACATGGCGAAACTATAAGGGTTCCTAGTTGACTACGGAACCCTAAAAAGACCGTCTAAAGGATCTAGATGAAACTTAGATAATTATTTATTGGTAAGCCAAGCACTGACATTGTTTAACAATTTTGAAAATTACATTCTGCGGCACAGACCAAAAATCTTACAAAAATTCTAGCCACAAACGGCACAAGATATGTGCCTTCATAATTATGAAAACTATGACTATGACAAATTTTCGTCTGTAGACAGGATGCTTGCTTTGGAAAAGTAATTGTCTCATCCACAGACGTGGTGTCATATCACGATGGTACCAATCTACGTCTCTCGAAGTCCATTTCGTGACTGTGTTCATACTAGTACTTATTTAAATAAAATCCTTTTAAACAAGCGCTTTTATAGGTTTTAATGTAAGCCATTTAGCTTAATAAATAAAACATACATTAAAACGCATTGAACTGACACATAACTGCTGTATTCACTTTAAACAACATTACAATAAACTTGAAATATGAAATAATACCTAGTGATTAATAATGATTAATTATAATTTGTACAATTGCCTCGTGCTAGAGCCACCCGGGTGTGTCTGCCGCCTGTCTGGATATAATTCTCACATACATTACCATACATACAATTTATTATTTCTTTTGCTCTATACCTACAAGTGCTTTGCATGCATTTGAATAGTTAATAAAAGACACGTGGCAAGATTGTCTTCCTTATTTACATAATTAAGTCGGATGATATAAAGGTGCCCTAAGAATCTGACGGTTCATGTGATGTGGTATCAGTTTTACCAATTTGCATATTGCATTTAGATATAGTTTAGCGCGTGCTAGTTGTACAATACATTTGGTGGCGTGTGTTATTCTTATGTTATACAGAACGTGCCAAAAATATTAGATACGGTACAGTGTCTTTACATATGCAAAACAGAATATTCTGTGCTATCTCCCTACTTCTATCACAGTCAAATGGAAACTAAAAAGCTTCTATAAATAATAAAAAAAAAAAAAATAAAAAAAAAAAAAAATAAGAATCGATAAAAAAGATTCTATACAAATAAAAAGCTTCTGTAAAGAAATAATCAGAATATGTCAAATTTAGTGGTGTTTTTTTTTTTTCATTAAATGGAAATAGACACCCATTTTGAGTATCTTTGGCTACTTTGAACCCACTTAAATGATCAGGTATTGCTGAAGAAGTACACTACGTTATATACCAATTATGAGGCTTACCATACGGTCGTATAGTACGTAGTACGCAGTTGTCGTAGCAGTTTTTCATGACAAAATGTATCAAAATTCTGTTTTCTAGGTCAGCTTGACTTTCAGACTTAACGTATGACATCATATCGTATTTCATGTCTAAATTGAATGGAAAGTTTAGGCCTAGATAGATGACTGAATTTCCCTAAGTTTCTTATAAATCGTTAAGAATTTTATGAAAAGCTTTTCAGTACTGCATACCCGAAAACGCGAGTAGACAATTCTGAGGTTATTCTAGGGCCCTTGGTTTTATGAGATTGTATTGCGGATGAACATCCCCGGAATAGGGACACAATTGAAAAAACAGCCTTGGCAGACAAGCCAAAAATAAAATCACCGCGTAAAATTCCAAATATTTTGCATACGAATGTAGAACTTAACCCTTCGGATGCGCTCGTGTCCCAGATTTGCATAACATTTTTTTTATGACCGACCGTTAAGCGATCTAAGATTTAAATTACAATATATATATTTATGGACACGCGACAAATTTGGCTCGTGCTAGAATGCTTGAATAACTATGTAATCCGATTATGCGTTCAGACATGTTCAAATAAAAGAACGTAAATCCATAATGCTTTCATTAGATATACGACTTTTTGGAAACAAACGAGTTTGCTTGACATGATACTGTTAGTACTGTAAACCTTGTTCTACATAGGTACCTAAGTAGCTTCATGAATAATTGGGAAACTTGAGGGTAACATTTTCATCTTGCATATACAATTAATTTTATGACTTTTTATCTATTTTTGTTAAAAAAGTGCAGAATACACTGGGAACTAAAACTAACATTGGAAGTTAAATACCTATATCAATTAGGCACCTACTAATGTTTTTGTTTCTCCTTGTATTCCTGAAGGGAATATTCTTAACAAGTACATAGAACGAATTTCTTGCTGTTATTCAAATATAAGTTAAAAAGTTGGTACTTGCCTACTAAAATTGATACAGGCAGGCAATTTGCAACGAGCAGTATTATAGCAAATTGCAGTTAATTAAATACCACGAACATGCCGGATTAATATTTCACAAGGAAAAAATTCTAATACATCCTTGAAATGGCAGAATAAATTAAAACTAGCCGCATTATTAAACAGCTGTAAATTATAAATGAAATGCAGCAAGTTTTTATTGTTTTTTCCCTTTTTGGGGAAACTATCGAGACTGCGTGACTGATTATTCAAAAGGTTAAAAACTGGCATAAAATTTCGTGCAAAGTGCAAAGCCCAGGCCACGGCTGAACAGGGTTGTCGATTTGTTATCACAAACACTATGTTGTATTTTAATTTTGGGATTTTATAGTCTTAATTAACGACCCTTATTCGGTGGATTATAAAATAATTAAAAAACTAACTAAATATTATGATAAGTTATGTGATACTGTATTAATAAATAAATAATAATGAATATCGGACAACCTCACAAAAATCGATCTAATCCCAAATTAAGCTCAAGAAGGCTTGTGTTATGGGTACTAGACGACGATATACGTACTTATGTATAGATAAATATATTCCTAAGTACTTCATCACATAAATATTTGCCCTGGCCGGGATTCGAACCCGGGACCGTTGGCTTAGTAGACGGGTGTCTACAAACTGATTTACTGTATTTGATTAATTCTGCCTGTTGTAAAAAAAAACTGGACATTTTTAAGTTTTTTTTTTTAATATTCAATATTTATTTTTATTTTAATTTAAAATCCTTTCCCGACTTACTAAAATTACATCAACTGTATTAAATTTCTAGAAAGATAATAAAATTTTCATCATGTATCTTATGTGCTAACAAGTAATAATTCCTGTAGCGGTATCAGTAGGTAAGTATCTCGACTATTTTTAAAATGAATAAAGATACACATAAATTTCAGAATATATGATAATTTAATATAATATTATTAAAATCCTAAGTATAAATCCAATCTAAGTAGGCAAATATTGTAATTATAACATATGTCTATTTGATATGTAAAATTGTTGTATACTTATGAAAACACTCCCTAGCTTTATGTTATTTATAACCTCAAAACATTCGCATTTTTGCGAAGATTAATCAACCAACATATAAGTAACGTCTTGACCAGACTGTACCAGTATACATCTCAGAACAATATAAGGACCACGTAATTTCTGGGGCAGATTTTTAACTCCTTAAATACAACATGACTTAAGGAGAAAATAATAATAATTTTAAATTAAGGAGTTTTAATTCACTATTGTGATAATGTGATTCATTATTGTGGTTTACGGAAAGAACACCACCAAAAACTTAAAAAAAAAATTTTTTTTATTTATTTATATTTGCATCTACATTACATATAACTGAGTGGTAAATAAGTTATAGTTTATAGAGTTCTCTATATTAGATATAGATAAAAATCTCGTTTCTAAAAAAAGTAAATAGACATGTTCTTACCCTTCATGTATCATTTCACTCTTACTGAGAAGATTGTTTATCGTCACTTGTAATATGAATTAAGGTAACCGCCAAATGACGATTTTTCAGGAGAAGCCAAAAACGAAATTGCAAATTACAAAAAGTGCAGTAACATTTTGTTTCCTTATCCGATTAAAATTATGTATAGTAGTTATAGCTTAATTTTGTAAGATCTTTCAGTTGATAATAGTCTCAAAAAGGCTGCTATTATAGTTTAGAAAATAACGTGGCTCTTACGTTAATTTTTTTCCAAAAATGAGGAGTTACGTTAACACAACACAACATTGATTTCAAAAAAGGAAGAACTATTTAAAGTAAGTCACAAAAAGGTAAAAAAAACCTAACGTAAGGGACACACAATTTCAAAACGTGGACTTACATTAGCGGAATTCAACTATGGAATTTTTAAACTTATCCAATTGTAATAAGGTTTAACATAGAGTTATTTCTTGCTTTTCAGTTAATTAGTGGCAGGATAGTAAGTCGTGATAAAAACCGGTTCATAAGCGGGAAACAGTTTCTTTTTTGTTAATAAAAACCAAAATTGGTAAAGGCACCTTTAGATTTAAAGAGTATTAAAACAATACTTAATTTTCTTTCTAATCTGATACTTTTCCTTACTGTTTTTCCTCACTTTGCTTTTCTTTCTCCCTTTCCTACAATATTTATGTACCTTTTTTACCTACGACTTTTACTGAACATTCTGCTTTCCCTTTTTCTCTTTCTTTTTTATTTCTTTCTATATAGTTTTCTTCGTATTTATTACCTTCTTTCTGTTCCATTCATCAACTCCCTCCCTTTGATTTTAGTGACTTAAATTTAAACTTCAGCTTTACGTTGTATAATTTCGTTTAAATTATCAATTTTGTCTTTACAAAGCCTAAGTCCTATTTTCAGTGTAAGGCTTGTCCTTGTCTGAAACTAGCCGAATGATCTTTATTTGATTCTTCATTAGTAATTTGACCATTTCCTGGCAAACTGGTGACTAAATGTTTCGTCACATAATTAGTAACTCACTCTCACATCACTATTATGAAATTGAACGTCAAGGGGTAAATTTACGACTGAAATGCTTCGAATACGTTCGCTATTGGGCTTGGACATCTTTCTTATAGAGCTGAAACGGATTTAGAGATTTTCTTATATCTTGTAAGCTGCTGTTTTCTCGCGAACTACTTATTTGAAGCATCATTGGTGTCCCGTTATTAGTAGAAAGTATGGTCCAGCTCAACGCCTTTCTCTGGCTGAAAAAATAATGGTCAAGGGGCAAGCAAATAGTTAACGTGTTTTATTGAATCATCGCATCAGTACAATGACATTACGTTGGATACGTAGGCTACTGAAAAAAAAAATTGGGAGTATCTCAATGTCACTAACCTCCACCATATCACTATTACTACCATTATTCATTCCTGTCTCTTGTTTTCTAAAAATAATATACAAGTATATACATTTTATTATGCCTACATGTTGCTACATGGTAGTGGCAGTGACTGATTTTCACAGAAAAAGTTTTCACAGTCCGTTTTACCAGACATTTAAGAGATTCCCTAAAAACGAAATGCATTAAGCCAGATTGTTTCAATTAAAAGTATTCGAGAATTACACGTGGTATAAATAGGCATAATAGCTAATTAATAAATAACAACTTTAAAAAGTTTAAAACATCAATTTCTATTTGATACTGGAAATCCCGACGAACTTCATTACGCCTTAGAAATACGTTTCCCTTTTGAGGTGATAACAATTTCTATAGTACTTAGTAAGTACTAATCTTTTTCAAATTACCCTTTTTTTGTGTAATATTATTATTCATTTATTTTTTATGCCGTAGAGGGCAAACGAGCAAACGGATCGCCTGATGTAAAGCGATTAATGAACTTAACTCGTAGTTTTTAACTGTGCTCATTGATGTATAACAACCCAATGGCACAATACTGTCTTTATAACGAATCGTTGGAACCAGGGATCGTTACCGGTATTCATAAAAATTACAAAAAAAATATTACAGATTTTATTTCAAATGCCATTACATATAATTAAAGTATTGGTACAGAACTTTGAAATTAGCTCAGTAAAATAAAGAAATGTGTAATAATAAGCGAAATACCGAAATTGAATACCGGTATTTGTATGGAGTCGAATATTGGCATCCGATCGCTGTTCGGTACAAACTAAAGTGGCTACCATATCCATTACAACAGCAAATCGTAAACAGACGCACGCGGTATTGTTTGTAATTGCTTCCTACAGGCAAATGTATGGTCGTCTCACCGGTATCTACTCATTAACACTGCAAAGGAAAGAGATGGTCGCAAAGTTCCTGGTAACCAAAATAACGTAAGCACCAGGTCCGTGTTAATTAAGTACATAATTTTAATGTAACCGTCATCACTCGAGGCTTGGGAAGACAAATAATAATGTAAGAGGCATTAATTGATTTAAAAACTACGAAAACTTTAATGTTACTGACTAAATTATATATTCAACCAGCTTGTATTAAGCACAATTTGTGACAAGATAAGACTATAATTGACTTTTTAATGGTTGCTTTCTTATAATTTCGTTTAAATTTTTTTTTTGCTTATCTAATCTGAGTATGTAAATCATTTATGTACCTTAATATTTACATGATTTGATTCAAAAACTAAAAGTATACCCCATTTAATGTAAGAACCATTTTATAATTTTTATCTAGCTTTGAAGCTAACGTAACAGTCAATCGGTAATAAAGTGCTATAAATTGAGTAATGTAAGAGTCATTTATTTACCGATGAGTGTTACATTAATGATTTTTGTTCAACTTTGGCCAATACTTGTGGTTACGTTAATCTGATATTAAGTAATTTACAAACGATGTGCCATACACCGAAATAAATACAGAAAACTAAAAAAAATTGACAATTTTTGTTTAATGTAACCAACATTTTTTTCAAAATATCGTAATTTTAATAACAGCAATGGATAGATCGTCAAATTTACAAACGATCTGTATACTTAACTCAATTTCGTCATTTTGGCGGTTACATTAATTCATATTACAGGTGACGTTATGAAAATTACAAATTTGTAAACTGTGTAAAATTCAAGTGGCACTTATTTCCTTTTGAGCACATTGTTATTTGAAGACATTATCGCAATGCCTTGAAGGATGCATTATAAATACGCGATGCAAGTGCGAATGAGCGAGGCCATCGGAAACCCTACGGCGCGACGTACGGCTTCGCAAATTAACTCGCTCCCTAATTAAATACACTGTAATTACCTACCACGCAACCTCGCTTGAGCTTTAATATACCTATATATTTAGAATATCTTTAAAAATTTACTTGACTCTCCATACGGATTCGATCATGCTTATATGTATCTTATAGTAAAAAATTTACCGCGCTGTTTAGAATTTTTTGGAAAATGTATCATCTTTAGAATAAATTAAGGACGAGGTCATACTCGTAGACCGACTCTTATTTGTTTTGCGTGTAAATAAATCGCCCAAACGTATTAACAAAAATGAAAAAAAAAACGGACATCTGCGTCGTATCTTATATAGTTATAGTTGCATAAGCAACCAATAACAACAACGGAGCGTGTTGGTATTTTGGTGGATGGCCTAAATGTCGCTTTATGGTTTAGAATCTTTGTGAGATAATGATCAGTTGAAACAAAGGCTCAAAGCTAAACTTAATATTAACATCATATTAAAAGGTTTAATTTTTAATAATTCATAAAACCCTGCGGCGATGCAATACGGCTTCGGTAATCCCTGCTCTGTAATTAAATACTTACATGGAGCATTTTACGCGTACACCAGTTTTTAATGCAATTGTCAGACTCAAGACGATAAAATTAAAAGGAAGAGTCACCACAAAATTGCCTTGCACGCAGGCTCGAAAACTTCGAATAGCCTTCCACTTCTATGGAAGAAGGTTTTAGCAAAGTCTTTAGAAACCATTCGATTCTAATCTGTTTTCCGTTCGTTACGTTCTGCGTTACGTTTTCCGTTCCTTGTTAGGCATTTAAAATAATGAAGATAAGAAAGAAGAAGAAAAAGCGGATGCAAAATCAAATAAAGATCATAAAGGAAAAAAAAAATACAACATCAACAAGTCTTAACTGATTCACATATGTACAAAAAATATTGTTAATTGAATCACAGAGAAAAAAGTAAAGAACAGATGCTCGGTGAAATCAGATACCATGAAGAAGTAACAATAAAAAAATACTGTGTGTACAGATACTTATAATGTTTTTAGTATTGCAGAACAAACCAGAAATAAGTGTATAACGGATATCGTTTGCCCAATATTCCAGGGTTCTATGTTACCTTTGAAGGATAGTTAGTAGTTGTGTCACTGTGTCAATTTTCAAATCTCATTTGAGCCATCGATATATAAAGACTCACAGATACGTACGAGAGATACCTACATATTAACATTGTCTGGAAGAGATCGCATTTTAGCGATAAAACCTTTCCAATCTGTTTTAGATTTACGTATTATTTTTCTTCTAGCGTGCAATAAAGAGAATTGTATAATATGGAGTGTATATTTAGCAGGTATTTGTTTAATTGATAATAAACTGGACACTATTGACTGCTAGTGAATGTGGGTCCGGCGCCGTCCGTCCGCCGTGTCCGGCCGGACGCGACCCGTGTCAGCGGTCATAATAAATACACTCAATTTTGGTTATCAGCAAGACATAGCGTCTATCATTAGAGACAGTGGGCCCCTGTGGCACTTCATGGTCTTTCATTTGCACGACGCCCTTTTTCTTCTACATAGTTTCTGGCCAAATCAACATTTTGACCGACACCTTTGACTGTGTACGGCGTTACTCAAAATGTCTCTGGAGTTACCAAGAAATCGGACTTCTTCTCTACATATTTTCTTTAAACCTTAAATGTAAACTGAACAGTGAAATTTTACAACAAACTTTTAAAGTTGTGGACAGATTTGTGTCGGTCAAAAAGTGATTTATCTGTACTCTTTTCGTTGACAATTATTCGTGAGTTTATGCCTCAGCAATGATAGAGCATCTATCGTTACTGTACTTTCATTGTGATTTCGTTTTAGATTCAAACTTTTATTAATTTTCAAAAATGAACTCGTTATTCTCTTCGGTTTCTATGATTGTCACACATTTAAATACATTAATGCCAACAAATAATATCGCGTATTGTTTGACTTCCCGACATTACGGACGGTTTTCAGCTTCCGTTTTCATTCATTCGTTCATTCATTCGTTCACGCGCGTCGGTAATTGTTCAACGTTACCTCTCACGTACTTGGCTACTTCGAGGACGTACAGGCTGGGAAGGATAAGAATTTTGGTTTCCCTGAACATTTCACGAGCCGGGTGATCCCATGGAGTTCCACTTATGCAACGAATTGCACGCTTTTGAAGCTTGAATGGTCTCTCACGATCGGCAGCATTTGCCCAAAGATCTATGCCGTATATTAAGAGAGAGTGAAAATTCACGGATAGACATGTTTTATTTAATGAACATGGTCACATCTTATTTTGATACAGATTGTACTAAAGTCGGCTAGTCCAATAACTGCGTTTTGCCCACTCACTAAATAATACCGCAGACTGTTAATGAATGTTACTTACCCTTTCCTCGTCTAGACGTAACACAATCTAATTACGAGACGCGTGTGTCACGGTTTCAGCACAATCGATATATGGGTAAGGACCAAATTCTTTGCAAATACTGTCATACATTAATGTCCACCTCAAACTGCCTCATCTCAAACTAAAAATAGAACATTTATCGTTAATTTGTTGAGTAGAAAAACACGCCATGTTCAGAATAGTTAATAAAAAAATTCTTCAAAAATATACTTTTTTATCTTTATTATATTTCCCATACAAAATGAATATATCCGTACTCTGCTTTCTCGAGAATATATTGATTTTGTTTTAAAGTACGAACGCCTTTACTTTTACAGTTTATTTGTATACCTATATAGTCTTAGGTTTTGTTAAGACGCAGGTATAGTTTAATATTCGATATCCTTCATCATTTTAAATTTTGCGGCTATTTTATGCATGTCCCAAATATTCTTCCATTGTGCAACCTCCAGTTGTGCGACGACATTACACGGAACTTACAACGCTATTCCAGTAGATTCTTCAATTATTTTAATGGAACACTGACTCCGAACTTGCAAGCTTGACTTCGATAGTGCCGCCATGTTGTTTTTACTGACAGTCGAGCATCGTGTTGGTGGAAGCTCCACGTACCGTTAAAATTCTGTGACTTCTTATGTAATTTTATTGTTTTCCATCACGCTTTCTCTGCTTGCGAATGATTAACTGCAAACTATAATAGTATATTGCTGCTACACATCAAAGTTCACTAGTAATACTCGTTTATTTTATTGAGTGTGAAACATTTCTGGTTAGGTCGTGAAGTATTTTGCCTCCATTGTGCGACGAGTGACACAACATTGTGCGACGAGTGACACAACATTGTGCTACGTGTCACAACGGAAATTCGTCGAAACGAAGACAACGTTACCAATTGTGCTTATTACAAGCTTTGATTTAGTTTCACCTGTCCCGATGCTTATTTATTATTCATCTTCAAACCTTGTACAACGTACATTTACAATTTTATTGTGCTACTTTTTTTCCGGTGTGTCATATTCCATTGTGATTTCCGTTGTCCAACGATGCAAAGAATTTGGTCCTTACCCATATTGAGCGAAGTGATCCGTGTCACAGTTGTGTTACTATCCTGGGCCATTATTCCATAAATATCTCTCTGATATTTCACAGAGATCTCCAAATTTGCGATATTGGCGATATCAAGGTATTTTCCAATACGGATATTTCGGAGATCCACTTCGCCAACTCAGTCACGTTAAGTTTCCACCTCATTTATGCGACGCCATAGATATGAAGTGCAAACTTAACTTAAACTGGTAATAACGTGAAATGTCACTTTCTGTACCTCGAATCGCAAACATCGGCCGCTTGTAATTTGTAGCTTCGTGAAATGGGTCCCTGATGATGCTGATTGGAGTAAATGTTTAATTTTTGGTTGTGATTTTGGCTAAAAATTATACAAAATTATGTAGATTACATTATCTGTATATTTGAGTCCTTAGGTTTAGTAACGCATTTGAAATAAGTAAAATAACTCGGAAAGCAGACAATATAGCTATTGTAGCGTGGAAAATGTGTTATTGCGGTGTTAAATATCAATCTTATTATATTTAACATACCAATGATGATGTCCTCTTCATCGGGTCCGATGACAGCGACTTCAAGTTGTAGGGCTCGTAGGATTCCTACGACGATGGGCGCGGATATGACTCGCAAAACCCAGTTTGTTGGTGAAGATCCGGACACGGACATCCTAAGACGTTCAAATATGCAGGGCATGGAGGCTATGCTGATGAAGAACTAACTGAGATGGTGTGGCCATATCTTCCGTATGGAGGATAACCGTCTGCCGAAAGCAATCTTCTACTCTCAACTTTCAGAAGGTACGCGTTAAGCTGGGGGAGCATCTCCGTTACAAGAATGTACTTAAGAGATACCTTACCGCCAGCAGTACATCTCCTGATGGTTGGGAAGCCATGAGCCGTAAACGGGATGTATGGCGGTCCACTGAACGCGTTAGAGTGGAGTTTGAAGAAGCGCGTCTCCAAGCGCTGGATATTAAATATACCAATAAAATATTTCCAAAATCAGCTACCAAAATATTCCAATCCCAAAAGCAATAACAAGCATGTCATGTTATCAAGACATTAGGGAAATAAAACAACCATAATGATTTGTGTTCCAAGTATGCAGTTATTCTAATCACCCACACACTTGCCGTGGACGCCTGCGTTACTATATTTAGTGTGTTACGCTATTCACTATAAGGCGTGAACTAGTTGATCTGCTGGGGCAAAATTAAGATTCTAGAATCAATTAAGTTTGCCAGTGTTAATTTTTAAATTTGATAATTTCAACTCTCTTTGCCTATGTTCTGGTTGCTAGACTAAATAGCTCTTGCTTTCTGGTTGACCGTTTTAGGTATTCCTCTAGTGTAGATTTTATTTAAATTAAAAATTGTTTTATCTGCGATTGTCACAAATATAATGTAATGTGTGATAGCTATTTGAAATCGAAGATAATTTTTACATTTATTATTCAGTTATTAAGTATTTTCTTAATATAATACATTCTCTTTTTGAATAAATAAAATATATATGTTTACAGAATATCTACAAAATATTTTTTTAGCGATAATCATTATTTTTTCCAACCTATCTTTACTATGTTGGAAGGAAACTGGCGGTGTTTTGAGAAGGAAACTGAAGCAATGTCTTCTTCACTCCCGCCTTAAAAAAATCGAACTTTACAACAGTAACGCTATTACTAATAAATCCTATGAAGCACGCAGTCCGGCTCTCCAGTGAACAGCCCCCTTTATAGGGGACGTCACAGGTGGGGTTTCCTTATCGGCCCATCGGCTGACCACTTCACGCGCCTTTTGACACTTGCCGTTTTTTCTTCTAAAAAATAAAGATATTTCTATCGATGTGAATAAAAATGTTTTTATTGTAATTAGTTGAGTGACAGCGCTGTTTTATGATGTGTTTAATTGATTGATGATGCATGTTTAAATGTTTATGTGGGTATTAATTTGAATAAAATTATTGTGGAATTATAATAACAGATGAAAATACATTAACAAGAATTTAAGACACACAAGATATTTTATTAAAAAAAAGGTTGTTAAGATGGTACTAAAAAATTAATCCGTATTAATAATAAATACATAAAATATTTACAGTATATTTATGACCGACGGAACATATTTTTATTACACAACATGTTATTATTAAGATCGTAATGGCACTAAAAAACTTAAGCAGCATTTAACAATAAGTTAAACAGACTCAGTCCCCTGCTCATAAACTAGCTCATAACAAAGACTTAAGTAAAAGTCAAATAGTAATGCACATACGTATACGATCTGCTCATGTCATATTTATGGTTTCCTATTTATCCCAAGAGTGCAAAGGTTTGTCTCTTATTTATGAGTTACAAGCCATTTTAAGAGTTACATGCAATTTTCACATGCTTACTACTTCCCACATGATCTTTTATCTACGCGGTTATTTATTGGCAGTAAATTGAAAATAAAATATTTTAAAATTTAAACACTGAGATTTATTTTGAAATATGAAAACATATTATTTGAAAGATTATTTTTATCACCATGCCAATGATGCTCAAAATTTATATTTTTGTTAATAGAGTAGGTAGGTACGATTCGTTTTTTTTTTATTATTTATAATTTCAATACAATTTAAAAGTATACCATTTCTTAGATTGATGATAAACAATCATGTATACTGAATCACAGAAAAGTACGTAAAAAATACAGAAACACCAATCGCCAATATAGATAATGCAAAACACATTATACATATTCTACAAATGCTGATAACTTAGCGCCAAATATTTTACGGCTTCCACTCGACTAGTTTGTATCTCAATTTTAATACACCATTTAGATACACATTTAACCCGTACACTGCTGTACCTTTTACGATGAATAAACCGTGAGGAATGGGGCTTTTACGACCCCAAATATACCATAGTGGCGTTACGGAACTGATTCTTACGTCATAACGTGACGTTTTGAATTCTAGATACGTCACCTGACACGTATGAAATGATAAGGAGTGTAAAGATTTATAGTGGTTTGGCCGTAAAATGAGTACAGTTTTTTTATGTATTTGTTTTAACGGTTATGTATCGGCGTTGTCTGGGTACTGATAAAACGATATCTCTGTGGGTGCGCAAAAACTGAGGAAGTAATAAAACTATTATGCAATTTTCAAGAAGCGAAGTAAGCGAAGTACTAGTGTTTACAAAATAAATTTTCAGATAGGTGGTAATCGATACAAGCATATCCTGTGCCCCTACCATGAGTTCAAGTGACCGTACTCGCTAGCGACAGCGTAAACGATTTGCATGGAGAAATAGTACAGCGCCCCTAACGGTCACTTTGTAGAACTTCAATTCTCCATACAAATCATTTACGCAGTTGCTAGCGAGTACAATCACTGTAAACTTATGGTGAGGGTACTGGAGGGTACCGGATTATTGGAACGTTCTGATAACTGAATTGAATGGAAAAATAAAAAAATTGGGCAAGTGCGAGCCCGACTCGCGCATGAAGGGTTCCGTACCTATAAATATATATAATCTATAACAAGTTTGTTGTATGGGAGCCCCCCTTAAATATTTATTTTATTGTATTTTTAGTATTTACTGCTATAGCGGCAATAGAAATACATCATCTATGAAAATTTCAACTGTCTAGCTATCACCGTTGTTGAGGTACAGCCTGGTGACAGACGGACGGACGGACGGACGGACGGACGGACGGACAGCGAAGTCTCAGTAAGTGGGTCCCGTTTTTACCCTTTGGGTACGGAACCCTAAAAACATAATAACTAAAATAATAGCGCGACGTAGGAGTAAACAAAGGTGAGTAAAGTTCTGGTGGAGAATTCTGGATTATTTATTGGACGGATCGGATTGTTGAAGTGCCGGATTTGTAATAATATTGTGGTAACATTAATCTTACTTAAAACTAAACAAATTGTACCAACAATTGAGCTCAAATATTGACAAATCTGTTCCTTAACGGTACGGTAGGGAACAAAACAAACACTATCAGCGCAAATACGCAAGAAATAATCTCCAAGAAGTCAACCAAATTGTAATTTTTCAAACATTTCACAGAGTTCAACCCTAGAGTAAATATAAATACATAGAGCTATGAATATGTACACGTATTGTTCACGCATGAGGCAGGGGGTAACGAAAATAATATAAATATATCACTTTACAATGTGCAAGCGAAGTTTGTAAGTCCATTGTAGTAGAAATCAATGTGTAACAGTTTCTAATGATCAGCGGATCTCAAACTTAACGATTCACCGTTACAAATTTTCAATTAATTTGGTGGCGCTTTAAATTTCGAATCCCAAATATCAAAATTGGTGTTTTTATTAGTACATAGGGAGTGTTTAAAAAAAAGTTTATCATTTCATAAAACAACAATTATACAAATATTTCTATATTATTTTAATACTTCTGGCATGTGTATTGAAATAGCATGTGTATGTTATAATTATAACCCGATGTAACAAATTCGATTTCAATTAAGTGGTAATATCAGTACCTAATTTCGTTAATCCAGAGAAAAGCGTTGATAAGTAAAACAAACAAAGCATTGTTTTCCTGTTAGGATTCGATGCCATTTAAATTAAACTTTAAGAACAGTTTGAGAGCCAAATCTTAAAGCAATACGCTGACGATCTGCTCCTAATCCGAGCACAAACTTCACGCTTATCGAACACCATTCAAAACAATTTCTGGCCTATTAAAACGGCCCAGGTAAGAAATCAGCCGCTGCAAACATCGCAACCCCATCGGTCCTTTATGGTCTGCCACAATCAGCACACATGCTCGATCGATTTTAATTAAAGTACACGTAACTACCTTTTTTTTAATCCTCCACATCTTTTCACACCAATCGCAGACAATCTGACAAGTCTTGAGAAAATAGCGTTGTTTTATTTCTTTTTAAAAGTTAGGAAATTAATAAAATAAAAGAATGTCGCACCCTTTACCGACTGGCAACAGTTTGGAATGGTTTAAAAACAAAATTATGTTCCAAATTTAAATTGCGTGAAAGTCTTTCACACGCAACCGTCACTGTTTAAAGAAACTTGGGTGACAAAAGCAATCGATAATTAAGGCGTATTCAGCCGGTGATCGGAAACTTTAAATAATAGAAATCCTGCCCTGACCGGATCTCTTTTGTGCACAATTATTATAAGTTCCTTGGTAAATCGAACCCTTTCGAAAGGATCAGATTGATTTAATAATATGCTTGAAGATTTTCACCTCCTGTCTCGCAGGTAGCTCATACAATTATACGAGCCATGTCAAATTTGAAGTGCTTCGGGTCCATAAAACATTTAAGAAGCCGAGAAATACGATTCCAATCATACATATGCAAGTTATTTTTTATCTCCACAGTAATATAAGATTTTAGGCTAATAAGTTCTACAACAAATTATGCAAAATATAATGCATACCTACACATACGACTTAAATGTAATCTAAGCAATAATAAAACGTCGCTTATTATATAAATAAAAGTTCGCAATACGGCAGCGCAAAAAACGGCCAGTTTTAATCTCTAAAAAAACTGTTACAATTAGACGCTTTTTGTTCCTTGGCATTTGAATTAAGAAAAAAATATTTTAAGTGACAAAAATAAAGCACAATGACACGTCAGGTTAGGGTTGATGGGTTTTGTCCCCAAGAAGTATTGGGTGACACCGTGATCGCAATATCTGACGGCCTTTGTCATTTTTTTGTAAATAAAAAAGCGTACCGATCGACTTGCATAAATTAGCTGGTGTATTTAGAGCGGAACATGAATATTCCCATGCGTATTATTATTTTGCTCATCCCTATATCTGATTGTCGATTGGCGAAATTAAAAGTCAACATAATATGAAATGATGTCACACCTGGGCCTTCAAAATGTATTTATGCAATGTATTAAAAATCAACAAAAAAATAGGTTTTAAATTTGACTCATAAGTAAAATATGAAGCATCTTTATAATTCTGTGCTTCTTAAAGGTACCACGGAGAAAAATGCATCACACATTACACTCTTTAAGGGATGCTTTTATTTTGCAACATGTTTGCACAAATTTGGTTAATTACAATGCATTTGTGTGACTATCCTAACTCAAGTGTATTTTTGTGTGTTCACAACTTTTATGAATACTTTGACTTGACTTTAATCCAAAGTACAAATAACATCCTTATAAGTCTCTTTTCTTCGGTGTCCGTATTTCCAATATTATAACGCAAGTAAGCCCTAATGTCACCCCAACTAAACAGGCCCGATATTCCGTGTAACCGGTTATTTATTGCCCCCCATTGTCTATATCCAAGTGGACAAATTTACGACACTTTACCTATAAATCATTTCTTTTGGGGACGTTTTAAATACATTTTTATAACCGAGCCCAATGTAAGCTACGAAACGCGATTCTATGTCGCTTGAAGTCGACAGCGTGAATCTATTTCACGTGAATGTACCAAAAAGAAGAGGATGGGTGGATGTTTCTTAGGGGTGCGTCCGTGATTTCGAATAAAATGATAAAGGTAAAATTTATAAGTAATTTGCGAATAAATCTTCCTTTAGCTAGGGGACTTTTTTTGCTATCTTCGGTCACAATGTAAGATGAGTATTAACGTCTTGTTCCGATAATTGTCACACATATTTTAAAATTTCTCCTTCAATAGACATTGAATTATTCTTTGCCGGGGATATTAATGGGAACGAGAATGTTATTATTTTTGACAGACACAATGCGTTTCAGCTTTTGTGAATTTGTGGAAATATTACATTTCTATAGTTTAATTTCGGAATACGGTTTTCGCTATTCTTTCCCAAAATAATGCAATGTTTTTTTTATTGTTACAGAAGGTGAGTCTCAATTCATCAAATCAACGTACATCATACACGGCGTCATTCATACGTAAGTCCAATTTTAGTATCCGTGCGCAGAAACGATGTTCACAAACGTGATTGACATCAATCTTGCAAAGAAAACCTATGTAGATTTTATAAACGCGCAAAACAATGCCAAATCAGACATTGTATAAGACCCATTAGTAGATAAGGCAGTGATTACACTAACAAGCTGAAGCGATGCGCGACGAGCGAAGCGGAAAACTGTCCCCCCTCCCCTCCAAATCGTCTCTATTTACGCAATCACGACAATACGTAATGATAAGTAACTGCAACTCAGGCAAGCTTGTACTCGGTAATTGACATTATTTTCCAATTTCTCCATTTTTTTCCGTATAATGAAATCCGTGCCCAGTAGGCTGTTGCTGAACGCAACGAGCTCAAATCACCTGTTATGCCATATTTACTAGCTATTTGAGGATAAATGCGGCAATAAAAATTACCCCGCTCGTATAATTAGGTAATACGAGTACATTGTATTTTTCTTTCTGTCCTATTTTTAGGCATCAATTCAGCGCACGATAATACTTCTTAAGTATCGAGCTTATGAATTATTTCACAAAATACTGGCCATTTTTCTTTGTATTCAAGGTACTTAGTTATTGTAACGGTTACAATTATTAAATGATGTCAGCTTTTGGCGAGTTCGTGATAATTAGTGAGTCATGTGATTTCAAACCGAATCATTCGATTGCACAATAGTGTGAATCAAGCGTTGACACCATTAAATCTATATTTTTTTTGTCTTAATGTATCCTTTCGCTTTCTAAACGATATTTTAAAAGTTTAGGAAATGTGAGTGCAATCCTTTTTTTTTTGGTTGATGCAGATTAATTCGATACCAAAAGACAAAAAATATTTTAAATCGTCTCAATAATAATCCTGGCCCGGTAACAACCTTCGTAAAATTATTCGCACTACATGTACCAATTTTTGGCCCTATCGCACTGATAAAGAATGGCATTTGGCATTAAGTCCGCCATATATACATACTTTTGATTTCAGCAATATACTTGAAATAAAATAAAAAAATCTAATGAGAAGAAATAAATTTCAGTTACCAGTATACTACGTATTTATAACGTAGGATTTAATATTTTGGTACCTACCCAATCACTTCAACCTAGCATAGCCTCGCAAAACTAATATCACAGCTACTATCTATCACCCACTCACACACGCCAGCAGTTAGCGCTCTCTACATATAATTTAAAGCCATTAAAGACATCTGCAGACCCTAGCAATGAGCTTCGCTTACTTGGGATGCGTAACGTCCCTTTGGTGCCCTTTTTTGTTTCTACGTACGTGCGGGGGTGACTTTTTCAAGCAAGGGGTGAAACTGTGGGGTGGTATGTTTATGACTCCAATGTTCTTGACTCATATACCTCGTTTTATGAAAAACTCTGCCTTGAATTGCCATTTTGGAGTCATTATCGTGTTTTTGATGGCGTTCCTGGGCGGATTGTCGTCGTTGAGATGAATATATGCGATGTGGAGTAGTCGAGAGATACTTATCAAGGGAATTCAGTTCCGAGACTTTTTTTTGGGTTTTAGTCATGTGTAAAAAGATTTGGCATTTAGTGGTTTGACGAAACGCTATTACTATTTCCCAATCCTCAAGTTTTTTGGGAAATAATCAAAAAAATATTGCGACAAATGTATTGAAATGTATGACACTATTTTATATGGCTATTGTATCTAAATTTATCTTTATTGCAGTATCTCAACAGATGAGATGTAAAATGCTTAATTGTTTAATCTCTTGTTTAAGTCCGATTTAATACATAATGCAAAAAGACTTTTAAACTAATTTATTTAGTTTGATTGAAGAATTTTTTTAATTTAATGCACTCTTGAACTTAGAAGGATGTTACACAGTTGTATTCATTTGAGGAAGCGCGGACCCTCAGAGCAAGTGTGAACCGTCCAAACATCAGCTTTAATCAAAACGCGTACCCCTGATTAAGGCGATCCTCCGCGGCCATAAAAACATTATCATCCCTCCGTAAAAAAAATAAAGAACACACACAATGGGAGCGAAGCCGATGCATCAGATATTGGCAGTTAGCCGCCATGCGTCTTTGCTGATTAGATCCAATGGCCTCGTTTACAGTTGATCTGTCCGTCGCTTTATTGTTGTTATCAATTGCTGAGGCGCTAGGCAGACGACATTAGCGCCATTCAACACAGTGGTGGTTGGATTAAAAATTATTTCAATGGATCTGTGGGACAAATAAGGCGACTTATTGGCACCGATACTAAGACGCCTAGGATGTACCTACTTACATAATCATCCAACATCAACAAGGAACAGCATATGTGTTGCCCAACACATTGTATTTCGGTCCACGACATACTGTGGATTTTTAGTGGTAGGTACTCATTTATTTTACTGGCACGGTCTACTTTCTAGTAGGTAACGGACGTTGAAATTCATCGAATTTCATAAACAAAGAGGAAAACTACAGGGCTAAATGACAATGCATATTATGACGTATATGCTCATTAATTTATACTGAAGTTCAAAATTATTTGTAGCGCTACTATTCCAGGGTTAAATCTCAACTTGTCAGGCTACACTTACATACACACGTTAGCTACATGTCTATGTAATAACACGATATGCCATTGTTTTCCGATCGTGATAAAATAAGAAAGAGGGTCTGGGGCAAGTATTTGTATAATACTTGAACATAAGGAAAATGCAATTAATTAACCGTACTTCAATTTCACCTCTGTACACAACCTGACGGGTATCCATGGGGAAAATTAGCAATACCATTAGGCAAATTTAGATGAGGAAGATTTTTCAATTTTCTAATATGGCCGAAAACAAAAATAGCCTTAGGGGTTCGAATCTGAAAGCGTTCAGAAAAACATTCGGGCACAGTTCTGGCGATATTCTTAATGCACCCCCACACAAATTATCGATTAGACGCTTTTTTATGCAAGAGGGAGTGCGTTAGGGGAACAAGCCTAGGGGGCAAGAGCTGAAACAAAAAACGCGAGTGAAGAGCAAAATAAAAAGTTTAAACAAGTAGGATTGCAATGGCCTCAAGACGCAGGAAAATCAATAGTCGATGCCGCCCCGATGCAAATCTTCTTGCATCCCCATTTGAATTTCAATGCAGCGAATTTGGAGTTTGGTGCATAATGTTTTATTTTTCGTAATTCCTACGTGCCGGTATTTTTAACGATGTCGATAATTTTATTAACTTGAGCTGAATTTATATGTTCTGTTTTGTAGTGAATTTCACCCTCATGAATTTAAAAAAGTTACAGTGAAAGAGTGTAATTTATGATGCTAACGTTAGAAAACAAATCATTATGTTGTTTCTTCATGCTTGAACATGTTACTAAGACTACATAAATGCATTCAGGGCGCTACTCCGACGGAGCTTTGCGATATCTGCAATTTGGATATCTTGGTTTTAAATCATTATATATACAGTGGATGTGACCTGTAACAGCAATTTTAAACAGATTCTACTCTTTAAAGTGAACATTGATTGAGCAACTTTAAAATGAACACTGTTTTCTGAAGTTCATTATTACAAACAAATTAAATTTCTTTATTATTTTCAATGTACCTACGCTGCCCAATATTAACATCCCCTTAGCATTGACATAGCTGTCACTCTACTAATATCAAATATATCGCAATATGCATTACTTCTTTGAATAAACATTTTAGTAAATAATGTTTAAACCAAGCTATTTATTTATAGAAGTTTCTAAATAAAATGTTGTTCTGTTTGAACGATAGAATCTATAATCTTATTAAAACTTTCGTGAGACATATTTAATTTTTGTATTAAGCGGTTTACACTCACGTGAAATTGTCGGTCCGTTCCTCTAAATTTCACGTGAGTGTAAACCGCTTAATATAATAGGTAGAATCTATGTTTTAATTTGTTACTCCTCCTGTGTCACCCAATGGACCAATTTGCAAATTTGCAATTCAACGTCAGCAAATACTTAGAGGCTCAATATGAGGACATAATATGATATTTCATTTTGTCGCTATCAAAAAAATAGTATTATATTAATCTCCATAATAAAAATAAACATTACGGTAACGGACATATTATAGTGCCAAGATCTCGAACAGATGCCTATTATTTATACTTTACCTAACGTGTAAAGCGTTACACATACATCTGTTCCAAATTGCAATCCAATCAGCTATTTGGAACATAAATCGTATAATATTCATTGATACCTCCAACTTCCGCTCTCGAAAATTTGGCAATCAATCAATGACATCTTTTATAAAGAACGCCATACACTCTGTACCCTAAACACATACAGTACACGGCCCAATTAAACCGCCCCTGGCTCAGATGTGCACTCTTCTTGATCGGTGGAGCGTCATCTTTAAATTTCCGTCGTTAAGATTTAATTTTTATCAAGGTCCCCCTTCTCCCCTCGAGGGGCAACCTGTCGCGCCAAATATTTTCCTACGTAGTTTTTTCCTCCTTCGATGGCACTTACTCGCCTCCCCGGCCTCCCCTTGTAGGTACGCATTTTTTTATCATTAAAACGCGGAGTGGGGTCGCCGACCGCCGTTGCCAACTCGCGCTGTCATAACACAACATAATCATACGGAACCACGGATTGGATAGTATTTGCAACATCGCAACATTTTTTTGTTGTCGATATTGAGGACGTATGGACGATAAATGGATGTTTCCGTAATCACATTGCTTTAGCGTTTGATTTTAATATTAGTAACCCGTAAAATTAGATGTAACTAGTTTTGTAAAAATAATCTAAGGACGAAGTGTACTTTTTAAACTATACATCCTATAATTTTGTACTAGAAGATGCCCGCAACTTAGTCCGTGTTTTTTTTTCTCTTTACCATAGTCGGATAAAAAGTATCCTTTAACCATCTTTGGATGATCAGCTATCCTCGATCCAAAATTGGTTCAAACCCGTCCAGCCGTTTTGGCGTGATGAGACGACAAACATTCTGACCAACAGATGGCGCCAAACTGGCATGGCATACTTACAAAACAAACGGCGATCCTGCATCGCGCTATAAATTATTTCCTGATCATGAACTATCTTCATAGAAAACTGATTTTCGACACAAATCTAGTTTTTTTAATAGTATAGATAATGTATCGATGTGTCGATAAAGGATCATAACACAACATTTTGTATTTGCTATATGAATGTTTTGTACTGTAGGATTTCCACTACAAATCTGTCATTGTTGTCAAATATGCTCCTAAAAGCCACTTTTTCACGTTCCCGTTAAATTTCTATAACCAAACTAATCTGTTATGAACAAGTTGCGTCACCATTTATCACCGCCGAGTTTCCTGAAGTAAAGTTATGTCAAAAAATACTTATTCTACAAATAATAATGTTAAAATACCATTAAGTCAGGTTATTTAAACGGAGGCGTAAAGCACACGAGATAACTGTTACCCTCCACCCACACATCTTCATTATCAAGCATTAATAAAATCTCCACAATTCCGCTTTCATATCGAAAGACCAAAATATCGACAGTTTAAACTCAGACAAAACGTGTATACACACACACGGACACGGACAGTTTAAACTCAGATAGAACACTTAAATTTTAGCCTTATCTCATCTTCTCGGAGCAAACATGAGCCGGTCACCGCTGCACCGCGTCTGGCGGGTGGCGACTCTGGCCACGTCTCGTAATCCGTCGAATTTCTCCCGAACTTTTTCCGGCCACTTATCACCCCCGTCCGAGCTCCACCACTAATTGCGTCCGTTAATTACGAAACGTCATGAGTGTTTACCGAGAGCTAAGTGTGAAGTTCGCCTCCCTAATGCCTTGGCGTGAAATTACTTCCGGCCAAGTTGAAAACTTTTTGTGAAAAACTTGGCTGGATTAATTAGCTGATGGGTGGATTAGATGTAGTCTAACAAGGTTATAAGAGTTTCGGGAGAGTTTTTTTGCTGATTGGATTAATTCTATTTTGTTTTAAACAACTGCTTAAGCTCTAGCAAAGTTTATAACACTTCAACCACTTTGCTATCCCTGTTCACTCTCAAATTCTTCCTCTCTAAGTTTTTTTAGTTACGAGGAATATGGTGTTTACCTCCGTGATTATTATTTATAAGTGCTTTTTGTCCATTAAATATTGAATAAGACTCAGTCTCAGATTTTTTTACGGTTCCCTCAAGCCTTGTCATTGTGGCATTGCATAGACTTAATTAAAGCAAATGAAGCCAGTTCGAATCTAGGGTGTAATTAACAACGTTGCGCAAAGAAAAACAGAGATAGGGTCGTATGTCAAAGGAAATTAATCGGGGCAAGGTGAGACGTCAACACATAATTAACACGTAGCGGCTTAATTACACAGCCACATTGAGGCTAAGTGAAACGTGTCATCCCTGGCTGGCTTATTGGGCTAACGGCCCCGATCCTTATTAGTTGCGTAATAAGATCAAGGTTTGATTGCCTTGTTGTTAAGGGTGTATAAACCTAGATGGTAAAAGTTAAGGAAGCAAATCAAACATTATTTAGGTTGTGAGGATCTGGTAACCCGGATCGCAATATCTGACCTAGTGTGGTGTTATCACTGGTTTGTTTTGGGGTGTAAATTAGCTGATGAAATTACTAGAGGTGTAATGTGTTTGTATACGTGATACGGACTTGTAATAAGACGGGAAGATCTACTTGGAAAGTGTCCTGTGTGATCATTCGCGTACTTTGATAACAGATGGTCTAGATAAAGTAAGATTTGCGATGCGTGATCGAGAATAAAATGACAATACTCATCTGTGCATCGTTATCCTCATTGCTGAGGGTTGTGATATTCACCATAGATTAGCTTCCTCTGGATGATGTTGCGCCACCTTCCACGGTCTTCGGCCACCTTGAGCGCGTCGTGGAAGTTGGAGTCAAGAGCAGTGCGGATTTGGTCAATACAACATTATGACACTTTTTTCATTAGGTACCTTGTTTATTTAACAATAGTTCATGATACGGGTTTAGGCATCTGCTTACTTAGAAATGCATTCAAGTCACTCAATCTCCCCTAACGCTTATCAGCATCCATAATTTCCTGGCCAAAATAGTGCCGAAGTTTTTTAGGTTTCGGCGGACTTATTCGATGTCCGAGGACAAAATGAAAAATATCTCCAGCCGTCTCGTCTTATTAACATTCCGCCCCCGTGCGTTTCCGATGAGTAATTACTTTCTTAATTCGCGTCATCCATCCTCAAAATAGGGCAATTTTTCATTCCGCGAGCCTTGTATGAGCTTAATGGCAATGAAAAAACGTAGATGTAGGCCTTACTAACGGGAAACGGTATTAATATTCGCTGCAATGGGAAATTGTAGTGTAATTACTTGTTTTTCGTTTGCATTCGTGTGAGTCGTTGGCCGGGGGAAGGTAACTTGAGGAATATTCCAGTAACTGCATAGTAATTATTCCAATTGAACTAGGTAACCAAAGCTAGGGAAATACGTCGAGTTTCGGTATTTTTCGCCACGTTACAGATACTTTGGGTTAAGTCAATTTGAACAAATATAAATGTCTTGCAAATTGATGTTTACTCACTTATAAAGGACAGAATGATTGGTAATAAACATTTAATGGGTATTTCCTATTTATAATTATACTAGCGACCTGCCCCGGCTTCTCACGGGTGCAATGCTATATTATGCATGTATCATACATGTATTATATAAGCCTTCATATTTCATCACTATATCTATAAAAAAAATACGCGTTAAAATCTGTTACGTAGTTTTAAAGATCTAAGCATACTTTGTTTTATACTATGAAGTGATGTGTAAATACAGCTGTTTATATCTGAAACTTAAGTAACTATTAATTTGTCAAATTTTTAATCATTTTATAACGTAATTGCCGACTGCTCCTCTTGGTATTAAAAGTACCTATAACATTGGCAAAATCGGTTCTATATTAAAAAACTGCAAAGCTTTCCAACAATTAGAGACCCGCCTTTAAAATCCTGAGGCACATAAATGCTTAGAAGGTTTACAAACCCCGAAATAATAGAGCATCGTTAGTGAAATCCGGACTTACAGGCACAAAACCGCCGGTCGTTGTTGGCCTCTTCCCTTCCTAGATTTTTAATTTATTCCCCAAAAACATAAAAAGGATTCTGGGGAGAAGTCGTTAGCGATATTGTAATTTGATTATTTGTATTTTTTCGAATACTTTTAATCACCGGGGCTCAGCTCAATGGTTAGGGGAAAATCAGATTTCAATTTCAATTAGTGGAAATCTTCGGGAAACCGAAGAGAGAATTAGTATTGACGAGCTTTAGTCGTTAATATAAATGAGTCAATCAAGAGGGAATGAATCAGCCTTTTTTCGACGTTGTTTTTTATTTGGAAAATTAATTATCCGTTTTATGAATCATTGAGTTAATTAGGTGATTAATTATGTTTTATTTTTCCATCTATACGTTTTCAAGTGGTAAATATTGGTAATTATAATTACTCACTTAGAATTATATAGAATTTGAATCTGTCTTGAATTTTATGTTAGTAATTATGGAAAATTCAATTAGAGTTCTTGAGAAAAATACGATCAGAGTTCTATTTTTATTTACAAATGAATAGGTACCCTCATTTGTAAAATAGAACTCTGATCGTATTTTTCTCAACTGAAGTATGAGTGAATTGGCTTGTTGGCTCAGTTGGTGCCACTGCATAGCAAGTGGTCGATTTTACTAAATATATAAATGAATTATTATGGGACAACCTCACACAAATCGATCTATTATATTATAATAGTCTCACAGTAAGCCCTAGTAAGCTTGTGCTATAGGCACTAAACAACGATATACATACGAGTACATACTTTTATAAATACGTACAATACGCTGCATTTATGAATTTGTATTTCTGAATGAATTCATTCATAAATGGGTCATACATTTGTACATCCCATAGTACTATGATTAAATACAAAGAAAACATCTATAACCCAGAAACAAAATATTCAAGTTCATCACACAAATATTTGCGCTTTCCGGGACACGAACCCAAGACCATCAGGTCAGTAGGCGGTCGCACTAATACTGCACCAGCCGCACCCAATTTAACTTATTATTCTGGGGTGTAGCTCCAGAATTATCGGGATTCCCAACATTTAACAAATACCGAACTGCCTAGATTTTTGGGCTGTTATATTTGTGAGTTGAATTATATATAGAGTTGTGCTGATCCAGACAACTTTCAATGCACAACTCTAAACTCTTATGATAACAGCATTTCCATGTGTTTCCAAATTTATTTTTCCTTCTCAAACGTACTTATCCACCTCACCCCATCTCCCCTCATTCTCACTACTTGTCACTTTGAAGTGCATGTCGCATAAGAAAAATGTTTGAATCCTTTTCTTGCAGGTCTTATTGCAAAAAAATATACGTTTATATTGCACACGTGTAACGAAGGTATTAACTGTAGTTATTAGTTACATTACAATGTACGATCGATTCATTATATCGAGGAATCAAACCCCTATATTATAGTACCTGCTTACAACATAATTGCATAATTGTAACATACTTATTACAGTTAGTACATAATTGTAAATAAAGGGTACTCTATTACCACCCATAATGACAAAGAAATTCCTTGTGAAAGGCTTCCATATGCAATTAAGAGCACAAAATTACAGGGCATTCCATTTTTATACCAGACTTTTACTTGTCAAAGTGGGTGGAAATTGAGTTGATAGGGAATTGCTAATCATTTTGTCACTCATAATCATAAATTGAAGTAAGTATTGCTACAATGCAGAAATAGTCATTTTGCGCCCGGTCCCTCATTACTGAGGATCGTGATCACTGGCTGGTTTTACCTTGATGATCTTTCTCCATCGGTCCCGGCCCAACGTTGGTCTCACCGCCTGGTGGAGACTGCTTGAGGAGGTTCCTTCTTTAACTTGGTGTCACAAATGACCCTCATCTTGTATTTTGAATGTTTTGCATAAAGAAACGAATGACTCATTTGTGCGTTACGGATATTTTACAAAGTTAAGTGAAGTAGGTACTAAGGCTGTTTTGAGGTCACTAGAACCCACCTAATCAAGGCAAGACTGCTGGACAGATTTAAATTATTGTTAATACACTGTTAGCTATGCATCTATACATGGTTACAGGATAATTTTTCTTGGCTACGAAGAAGCTAAAGAGTGTTATGACTTTTTTTTTGCGCACGCTGCTATATTTCCTTAATAGTATTTACAATTTAAAAAAATAACACGTAATAGCAAATTTTATCTAGTTTAATAAAATATATACATACATGTTCGGCACGTCTCATACAAACGGTATTTAAAAAAACTGTCAATGCTGAGCCTGTATGCTCACCTGCATAAAATATTTTATTTTAATAACATTAAAATTGTTTTTATATGACATATGTGTGAATATGATAAAAAATAAATTTTTAAACATGTTATTCACGATTAAACTTAAGGTGACATTGGCTGGTATGAACACAATACTCAAAACTCAAATAATAAATTATTTTAACTTGCATAAACTTCTCGTTTTTCATTTTTTCAGTCTTCTTACTCCGAATTCATACGTTAAAAATCTCCATATTGTAACGAAATCGCTGTCACATCATAACACTAGATAATTAACAGTTTTCAGTGCACGCGATGCACAAATAATTCATTACGGTGCCGTATCCACCGCATACAATCACTTAAACTGTCATGCAGGACGTTTAGATTTAGCGAGTGGAGTAATTACTGAACCGCTGAAAGGTTAGAAATAATTGGATAATGGGGGTGGGTTATGCACCGTAATGACACGTAGTTGTGGCGTCGCTTTCGATAGAAATAGTCTGGAGAAGTTAACGAGCAGGCTCTATTGAATTTGAATTATGAATGAGTGATTTCAATGCGTCTGCTATACGCTTCCGCGTTCTACGTTCGGATTATATCTAGCGGATTGTCTGAGGTCAGTAACGGTACTTTATACTTGTGATGAAATATCTCGTCACGATAAAGAAACATCATTATCGGGTGCCTTGCAAAATTTACTTTGCTGTAATTTTTTTCTAAAAAAAATTTCCGGCTCAAATCTTTAATGAGAAAAATAAATTACAAATAACCAGAAAGGTTCTACGACAAATTCATTTTGTCAAGAGTTATTCGCCGACACGAACCAATTAGAAGCCGGATGTCAAGGAAGCCGCAATTAAAAGGAATCCTCGAATATCTTCCGACTTAATGACTTCTTTGCTTGTTAATTCCTTGTCGCGAAGGAAAAAACCGGAGTCGGATTAATTCCAAGTGCGAGTCGATTGTTTGCATAAGCCTCGGCGGGAAGCATCACCTCTCTGCCACCGGCTTAAAAAAATAATTAAAATCCGTAATCACTCTTGACTCGGTCTCCCGGGGGGACGCGGTTTGTCTTGCTTCGAGCGACCGCTTTGTGAATAACTCGAGATTTTTACAGCGACCCCGCCATCTCGCAAATTCGTTTACGTGACATTTTAAATGATTTGCGCTGCTCTCGCGTTGTAAAATAGCTACACCACGATTCACTTCACAATATTGTTCCAATAGTGGCATAAAAGGCATGTCGGAATGTTTATTGCCGTCTCAGAACCAAACGACACACACGACAGTCCGGAAAGTTTGAAAGTCGCTTCGTTATAGGTTACCCGCAAAATATGAAAGCTTAGTTCATCCCTCGCATGTTCGGTAGTAGTTTTCTGCCCTCTTAACAACATATTTCGGCATATTTCGATTACCATAAAGCGCTTGGCGTGATGTATATTTACGTTTCATTATACATACTTGTTCCAATACATGCACCGTGCGGTGTAGTTATTATGGCAACTCATTCTTTTATACGTCCGAAGATGTTCGTGCATCGCTGACTCGAGCGGAATTGAAGAATTTTCATGGTTAAATTTATTTTTTGCGGACTCAATAAGGTGTAAAATAAAACTTACAATAGGTAAAATTCTCCATTCTCTGTTGAAAAGAATTTGAGCTTATCACGGTCCTAAATTAATAAGCATTCAAGTCGAGCCAAGTAAAAATGAATAACGCTCGTAACACCGAACAATAGCGTAATAAGGATGGTGCATTTTGTCTCTGAGAGCTCGCTTGCAAAACAACAATAATTCTTCTTCCCGTGAAAAGATTTTCAGCGTTATTCCACTTGAAATTATTATATTTTTTTTCTTGTCGTCGTCTTGCCATTGTCTCGGATGGGAGGTAAGTAATGAAGGAAATTGGGGGTTCTTGGCCGGGACGGAGGGACGCTAAGATTTGCGTGGCCGACCGCTGGCTAATGCCGAATAATGAAACAGCTTTGAGATATTCTCCGCTCAGCGGTTGGGATTTATTAGATTCAGCCAAACGGAATTAGGCACTTACGGGATATATCTACTCACACAGACGCGGCGTCTTCTATATTCAAACGGCATGTCATGGCGTGCGGGATTTGCTGTTTAATTAACATTCCTCTTTTTACAATTAAACTTCTTGGAAACTTGTTAGTGCTGTTTACGTTAGCTGTTCATCGTAGTAGTCAAATGAGCCACTTCCGTTTAAACTATCGGCTTTTACGAATAAGCATTAGCATCTTGGCGAAAATATTTTGTTAGAGCGTGTTTAATTTTTCTGGCATAATTTTAGCTTCGTCTGGTAACAGTAACCGTTGCGAATACGGACGTCCAATTTTATCCACAAATCTTGGTTTTGTTAAGTCTTGAAAGATTCAACATTTCTGTTTTTTACTCCTGCACTTTTTACGCTCCCGGTGCATTTCAAGTTGACTTTATGCACTCCATTTTTGTTGCCGTCCGCTGTAGCGTAATTCAATTGTGTTTACAATTGTTGTTTAATCAATGTTTAATCAGCAGTCAGATTGTAAATTGGATCCACTTTTCCCTCACATTCGTGGCCGCAATAATCCGCCTCCACTCACTCATACGACACGTCCCAACTCAAACATTACTTTTGTAGTTTCCTATTTACATATCCCCAAAGCGGCTTTCTTCGTAAACTCCAATATTTCTTGGCTCATACTCGAACCGGCTCAGAGCGGTCCGCCATCCAGCATTTTTAATCTCGTTGCCCGGATCTCGGGTACCCACGTGTTCTCCGACCCTCTGTGTTTACCTTCCGAAATAGTTTAACGGGAACAATTTGCATCTGTTTATGCGCGGTCCGTCCTCGGTTGTTAACTACGAGTCTTCTTTCGTTGCGACAAAGGCAATCGCAATTTTGGCGTACGCTGCATGTGTTACAACCTGCTGATATTTTGAGGAGCGTACAATACATTTTTATACAAATTTGCATACGTCACAATATTGTACATCGAGGATACATTCTTATGGTAAGCAAACAACCACACGGGGCACCTGAGGCACATTAGCATTTGCAATTTGAAGATTCTTAATGCATTGGGGACGCCGAAGAAATCTTACGTTTATGTAATCTTTGGCAATACTAAATCTATATATAAAATACAATAAAGGTAACTTCAGGACGTGTTTCAGATATTAGCTTCATTTTCTCCAATAAGGAAAATGAATCATGTAAAATTTGCTATTGCAAAATATTGGGAGTTGAGTGTCTTAGAACAGGTAGAACATATTGTGTATTTATATTTATGCACAGACTAAAATAAGTTATTAAGGAAATGTTATGGTCACCAAACAATGACCCTTAACTTTTTAATGCGTGACAAAAAATGTAGTGTTTGCTGCTCAATCCTAAGCACACACGAGTGTTCCCGAAAGATATGGGCAGGTTAGACGTGGCCTAATCGATATCCTTATAATGATTGCCAGAGGAGCTCGCATACGAAATAAGGAGGGCGCTTGACGTCGAAGGTGTCCGAGGGGGGAGGGCAGTGGAGGGGGGAGATATGAGACGATTTAGATTTTTTCCCTCTTCTATTCTTTCGTTTTTTAGGGGGAGCGCCCTCGAAAAGGGTGAGGAATTTAAGACGGTGCCCGATCGATTTTTCGCGCATGCATTGGTATTCTCGTAATGTCATACTCGAGATTAGAGTTATGCTTTTTTATATGCGTGTCTGAGAAGCTGGAATGAGATGTTGACGCAGCTATGTTGGCTGTCAGCTAATATATTGTTTCGTTGTTTTTTGTGAATACAAGAAGGCACACATTAAAATGTCCTCACTTCTGAAATGGACGTCTGCCCATTTCATCTTATTGGGAAGGTTTTACAATTTCACTAATATTGCCCTTTGCCTTGAATATTCAGGATATATTTTATGCTTGCCTGATCATTGCGCACAATCATTATTAATAATCAGAACATTAATAACTGTTAAAATTATTGTATTTATTAATCATGAAAATAGGTAAAACAAAACAAAAATTAATTCATCTTAAAAATACGTCCATGCAAGACCGGCGTTACTCAGCGTAGACAACATGAAGGGTAGGGACTTGCACAACATTGATTACGTACGTTGACGTGCAGTTTTAAACTGTTGACGACTGTGGAAATTTGGGTATGACTGATAACTTGATAAGTCATCTCAGCAATATTTTGGCAAAGCTATGGAAAGAACATACTTGGTATTATTTTATTTGTTGTTGCAGTTTACATCACTCTGAAGATGAAACTGTGTGCAATCAAAAGTGCATTATAATTTGCATAAATGAGGATTTCAATAAAAAAGATTTATTTCAAAAATCTTTGCTAAATATTTCAATAGAATTCTGATGGTAATTGAATACCTAAGGTCTAAGACATAGCTCACTATAAATAAATATAAATAAATATAAGAAAATATACATAAATATAAATAAATATAAATATCGGACAACCTCACACAAATCGATTTAGTCCCAAATTAAGCTCGGCTTGTGTTATGGGTACTAGACGACGATATATATACTTATAAAGATAAATATATACTTAAATACATAGAACACCCAAGCACAAATATTTGAGTTCATCACACAAATATTTGCCCTGGCCGGGATTCGAACCCGGGACCGCCGGCTCAGTAGGCACTGTAGGCAGGTGTCTACAAACCGAGCCAAACGCGTCTACATCCACTATCTGATAACACTTATGGTTTGACGATGGTAAATCATGATAAGATAGATTCTTCAACATTAGAAATGATCGATTAAGAAAAGCACTTCTGGCTCTTGGTAAGCAATATAGACATAATGTGATCTAAATACAATTCCTCTACGCATGCTAAATGGAGCAAACAAAATAGTCCCAAATTGAACCGTTTCAAAACGATACTCAAATAAAAAGAACGGAATCTTTGAAATGGTAATCCAAGTTATAATGGGAAAGATTGCGAAGAGGCTCGGATATCAAGATTATTTGGTGTTTGTTGGATATAATGTAAGTACACGATGAATAACACAACCATTTAAATAACAGATTTCAATGGAACTTACCACAAAGATAGATCAGATCGTGGATATAGCCACTGTTGGATGACGCGATCGGCGCATTGGTAGTGCCGATGCCAACTGAACCGGTGGATCTGGATTCGAATCCCAGCAAGGGCAAATATTTGTGTGATGAACACGAATATTTAGTCCCGCATCATGGTTTTGTCTAGGTATTTAAGTATAATATTTAGTGCTAGTTCCCTTAACACCAGCCTATTAGATCTTACTTTAGAACAAGACCATTTTTTTGTGGTTGTATAATATTTCTTTACTGTTGAATATTAGTGAAATCATACAAACATGCAAAGAGGTGATGTGACGTTCTCGAGAAGGTATCGCGATATGTATGGAATGAGAACGGTCTCGAAAACATTTGCCATAGGTACCTACGAAACGTTCTCCGTTTTCGGGAACTTTTTTTGGGAACGCCACATGACTAAGCATACTACTCACCAGGATATGTATACTCATAGCTTCCCTTGGAATTACAAGGAGTTAGCTTTCTTTCGGTAAATTTACAAATATCAGTACTACACAGGATGCTAATAGATTTGTTACGCAATAAAAAATGTAACAGCATTTTTCGTCATTAATAGATTACCGTCAAACACCACAAAGGAAGGCGAGAGGCGTCAAAGGGGCTAAAAGCCTTTCGGCCCACAAAAAAGTCTCAATTAAAAACCTGACGGAAGCTTTTAGAAGGTAATCCTTCAAATTGTTTCCAACGCCCCTTCATTAGCACCGAAAGTGTTAAAAAATAAACTTTTTAATCTTTATTACTCGACTCCGCTAAACGGGTTAAATTTTTATAGAACAACAATCTGGGTATTTTTTAACCCTTCTTCGTAATTTATTAGTAGGTGGGTGTTTTGAATTTAGTCTATGTTTAATTTAGTAGCTTGCTGTCATAATTTGGGGAGAGTTTAAATATGATTTATCATAATGATTGTTTAAGTTCTCAACTCGGTTTCTTAATTGTTTCAACGCAATGTCCCTTTTACTTAAATTTTGTTTATCCGTGACAATAGATTTATTTTTAAGGTTCAGTTGTACTTCCTTATTTCAGATTTAACCATTTATTATAAGTGTAGACGATATGACGTTTTAAATATTGTAGAAACATAATTTCCGTGTCAATTCCGTACCTACATGCAGCAAAGGTGTGAGTTTATAGTACATTACTGCAGCCGCCGGGAAATAAGGGCTTGCCGGCTGAGTAGGTAAGGGAGGCCGTCTAGTGATACGAAGCCGGCAAGCCCTTTTCACGGCTAACGCAAGTATAGTGCTTTTCTCAAACATATGCAATGAAAAAAAAAATACACCGCTCAAAAAAACATAATTCAGCTGTTCAGCCAGTTCATGAACTCAGACGCCATGTTTAAAAAAATATATTTTTAATTTTCCCTCCAATCCATCTATATTTTTTTCTTTAGTAAGTCGTCCACGTGTGTAGTGTTCGAATATTAGGGCCATTATTCACAACCTGATAATAAGAATCTTAATTTCTGTAATAAATAAAATAGCGGCAGAGGATTTATAATATTGTCTATGGTCTCTGGTGACTTACGTATAGACAGTATTTTAAATTTATTCATCAACACATTGAATCATACAGATTTGTATTCTTAATATCAGTTCGTGTGTACTAGGCATTAAAGCGGATATTTTTGGTCCGATGGCTGAATGGGTAGCCACAAGAAAAAAAATATATACCTATCAGCTGTTAATAAACACAGACGCCATGTTTACATTAAAATTAAAACAAATTACTTCCCGGCCTAGGCCTTCAATTTTGTATGAAATTCCTTTACAGTTCTCTTGAATTGTTCCGCCCGCAACTTGACACTTCGAAGCCTGTTTTAACGCACGTTATGACGATATTTCATTGCATGTTTGAGAAAAGTATTTTACCAATAAACAATGACTAATGGGAAATACTAAGTACCTACAAATATTCTATCGTGATAAAGTGTACGTCAGTATAACTGTACGTATGGATGTAAACATATGTTAATGTCAATACATACATATTTTGGTACATTTCACTAAGTTCGTACAGAAAATGGTAATAAATAATCAGCCTTTTCTGGTTATACCTTCCACAAAATTACTTGAATAAAATTTTAAATTCAACCTTAATTCATTACGACCTAAACAATGTTCTATTATTCAACCGTAAAAACAAGGGAACAAAAAGAAAATTCGCGTCCTAATTTACTGTTTTACCAATAAGTATCACGAAAACAGAATTAAACAAACCGAATGAAACAAACTTCGCTAATTACACGAATAAATCCAAACAATCCAGAGCCCGGGGCCCGAATTAAAAAGAAAAACCGGCAGATTGGCAAAAAAGCATTTCCTTGACAAGTTTTATTTACCATAAACATTGTTATGGCGGCCGGAGCGATGAAAAAGTTTGCAGTCATTAGATTCGTTAATTAATTCAAATGAAACTGCGACAAAACATTTACATTCCCTTTTTGGCTAAGGAAATCTGTGGTTCGCGAAAAAAATCTGTTAAAGGGAAATTAAGGAATTTTTAATGCGGGTGTTGCACGGAATTAATTACTTGTCTTGCAAGTTTCAGCCCCTCTTAAGTTTCATTAACTGGTATCATTGCAGTCAAGGGTCGGAGGGCTCTATAATGGCGCAATAATTAAGACAAAGCCTCTTGTTTTTACGACACGGACTAATTATTCATTTCTATGCTCGACACAAAGATTTTATGGGGTGACAATTTGTAAATTCCGCTCTTTATCTCCGTCTTTCACTTTACATTATTTTTTACCTTTTTAATGGACTTTTAAAACGAAATGTTCTCAATGGTTATTGAATAATAATTTAAGTGAGAAATATTAAAGATATTATCTTTAATAATGCGAAAGAAAATCATTTCGCTTTTAAAGCGTTAAAAGGTTTTGATTAAATGTATTGTAATGACTACTGTTCTTAAATTACCAAAATTATGATTCTTTCATAAACAACTAGTACTACTTAGGATAATGTGTCAGCATGGTATATAAAGTCATAAAAATATACAACATCAGCATCACATACTACACATTTGTCTTAATACAGCTGCGTCATATTCAACTTTAAGCCCTTTTGCAAACACATAAAGTCTACCAAGTAACGAGTAGTCGAACTATACTATAATAGTTTCTCTAAGGAATTTAGAGGTGGTTATTTAGCTTTATAATTAGTGCCCTGACAGACGTTTCTTTCAGAACACTGAATGTCTCAGCTAAAATAAGGTCGCTCTGGCCAGTTAGAGTGATTTTGTTTTAATTTAAAGACTGCGATTTATGACTTTTCATTGTTTAATGGCCAGTCTCCGCGATGATGAGTGTAACTTCATAAGGCTTTTTATAATGTTTTATGAAAAAGAGATGCATTATCTAATTATTCATTTCTAATGTGTTATTGCACACGTATTAAAATAAAATGTAGCTAAATCGGGTAGATTTTTAGAGCTGTTCGCTTGTATATATCTTCTTGCAGAAGTAACTTCATCATCAACTCACCCGTCAATCACCCGAATACCTAGGTACTCGGGTGAACGCCTTCAAGTGGCAAAATGCTTGTCGAAGATTACACTGATTGGTTGTAGTCGTGAAACAAGCTACTTTAAGAGGGTATGCGTAAACAAGCACATTTTACTGTTATAATTATCAAAAACGCTTTTTCTAGCAAATAAACTATCATATATATAATTTAATAGAGAACTTCGTAAGAAACCGCCTTAAAACGTACCCACAGTCTCGTTCCAATCGAATTTTAATGCATAATTTAAAAAGAGAACATAGAGAACGCACGACATTAAAAGAGTGTTCACACTCTGGTATTCTCCGCAGTCTCGACCCACTTCTCCCGACACCTACGCCTGTCGTGTGCCGACATACCAACAACCGTGAAAGAATTAAAAAAGTCCGTACACAAAATTATCTCAGCATAAACGCCATGTACGAGGTTCGATCTGATAATGCGTCCCATTAATTTGCACAAAGTTCGCGTCGACACCACCGCTCTCCATATAAAGGTGAGAGGACAAAATTTATAAGTTCGATTACTTTAATCTCGGTTAACTTATGCGAGTACAATTTCGAAGCTGACAAAAGAAATGCATGCAATAAATCTGGTGTGCTTATCTTGGGAATATAGCTGTATTGTTGGGGGATGTCTGCGATCTAGAGCTAACACGGTGTAATTAATTTGATGAAGTAGTGTTATAAAACACGCGAAGTTTTTCGTCGCGTGTGTACGGAAGGGGACGTTGGGCCAGCGAATGCAGATGGAAGCACTATCGTGGCGGGATTTATAATTTATTCGTCTGTCTGTACATTTTTAATAGGACACTGCATTTTGTGTCGCAGTAAACATACTTAGCGATGCTTTGTGAAGAGCAAATCGACTGGCATGTTTGGAAAGCATGTATGATGGTCTTAATTAGCACATATTAGCCAAAGACATCGTAGGGATGTGATAATTGTATTGCAAATTATTGATCTCGTTTTTACATATCCTACTACCAAGAGAGAGAAAGGGAGGACTGAATTTTTAAGAACTTCGATGTAGAGACACTACGGTATCAAAACAAATTAACTAATTACCTAGATATATAGTCCGACAAGAAAATGTAGAAATTAAAAAGTGGCAATACTGTAAAGTCGTCCCTTTTTTCTAATCAATTTAAGAAAATGGGACGACACTACAGTATTGTCACTTTTTAATTTCTATTCTACACTGTGTTGTCAGATTGTACCTATATAAAACAAAGTACAATTAATTAAATTGACCAGAGTATGTTTTAGAATAGCGGAACGGCGCAACCTTGATATCGCTGCTAACGACGATCTCGCCAATGTCAAGGCTGCAGAAGACACACGTTTACTAAAAAAAACAGCGTTTAAAAAAGAATAATAAATTTATATGATAACCCTTTAACCATATAACTACCGCCATTTTCGCATCAGCGATCATAAAGCGTTCAAAACAGCGTTATATATAGAATCTTAAGCTCGGTTGATCGCAGTAACATAATCCTAAAAGCCATACACATTATGATATACGCTCTATAGATATGTAACCTAGCACTAATCAACTTAGCACTAATGAGGGTAATATAAATCGGGTCTTAATCCGGCCGGGCAATAAATAAAGGCATGAGAGCGCCATATTTCTCGATTAAGTGCGAAAGTGAGTGCGCGTGCGTTACGCGAGTCGTGCACGGTGTGCGTGCGAGGCGCCGGCGACGACGAAGCGACGTTTACTGAATTAAAAAAAAAACAAGGATATTTCACGTTTTGGAAGTTTTCTCAGCACACTTTGTTAAAAAACATGATGAATAAAGTTGACTCTTTAAAAACAAATAAGTGCGTGGGCGCGCCATGTTTCTAAACTCCGGATTTTAATTAGGCGAACTAACTTGACAGTTCATTGCACACGAATGTTGCCACAGTTTCGCTAGTGTTGTTAATATCGATAATTAAAAAAACCAGTTCCTACCAGAGGTTTAGTTAAACAGCATTAAAAAAGTAGACATTACGTATTTCATAAATTTTGAATTATAGTGTTTGAAATCTAACTAATAATTTTATTACAAGAATCAATAATAAAAAAACGGTTGCTATTAAAATACTTGTCATTGAACGAACTTTATTTTCGGACATCGCTAAGAACGCTGTCCGCCTTTTTGTTTTCTTGACAGTTCCATAGTACTATCGAATACACTGATAACTGTAAATTTTTAAACGAATATAAACCTTATTACAACATAATTAAGTGTCTATGGGTGTATTGTTAAGGTTATATCGACATAAACCGATCACTATTTATTTTTTTCTATTCCTGACAACACTTTGAGCTGTCAAGTTAGTTCGCCTAATTAAAATCCAGAGTTTAGTGATGTGCACGTGTGTTGCGCGAGTCGTGCGCAGTTTGCGCGCGAAGCGCCGGCGCAGACGAAATTTTTTTTGACGGATAAAAAAATTATGAGTCCTTAATGCCTCGGAAGGTTTTTATGTAGTAGTATGTTTTCCTGATTCTTGAGGAAATCAACCCTTTGATTCAAGCGTTTTTCTAGTTTGTCCCCCATATGCTTCATTTCATTTACACATATTTAGTGAACATTTAACATTTTTCAATATTTCGCTTTGTTTTCTTGTTTCGACACATGAAACATATATATATATATATATGTACGTTATAGAAATGTGTATCCTACAAAAGGGTTCTCGATTCGATTACCTACCGATATTAAAACAAGTGTAATGCAACACATCATAATTTTTATATTAAACCATTAATGATGAAATATTGAAATGAGTTACCTGGTGGAAGACGGGAATCGAACCCAGAGACCAATTCAATATTTCATCATCAATGGTTTAATATAAAAATTGTGGTGTGTACACTCATTAAAAAACTAAGCAATACATGTTTCATAAATTAAAAAAACATTCAGTACAATTATGACATTCCATAGAAAATTATAATATATTTGTAATTTTTACCAGTAATTTCCCCGGTGGTCGATTCTCATAGCTTTGATTCAGCCCGTCTGCGGCGAGTCGAGTGGTAGGCGTCATTAAGCCCCAGATTGGCCACGCGCATCAGCTCCGCTGTCCGCACAATTATAATCAGCGCACTCGTAATTCTAAAGCAATCAAAGGTGTGGCCTGTTTGCAAATAAATTTCATTGTGATCGCGAGCGAAGTATCCCAGTTTATGTGCGATTTCAGTAGGATATATCATCTTGTGTGATAAAACTCGTTATTTATCGTGGTATTTGGATGAATCTGGTATGGCCGTCGCTTTAAATGTTTATTATTGTTGAATTTAGCTGGAGATATTCAATATTCACAATCTGTTTCTTTAGTACCTATTCGTATCACCTTAATATTTAGTGGATAAAAATATGTAGACATCACTTACCATTAAAATACGCATAATTATGAATTCTAATGTGTTTTATAATAAGTATTCAGTCAGCACACGTTTAGGAATTCTAATGAATAATCTAATAAAAGATAACGAAGTCAATGCTCCTTCGAAACTTCAGCTACACAGTTGATAATCAAGCAAGATTATTATTTAGCCTTGTTGGCATTCGATCTACATAATCCTAAGCAAAGCTTCTTACCATAAATAATGCGTGTAGTCTTCCAAAGATAATAGTCCACGCGCGTAGGTAGGCGACTACGGATCGACAATCCTGATTGTAAATCAGCGTTGGCGATTCTATCTCACCAATCGACAATCGTATCGTATGGTTTGATAATAGAATCCTTACTGGTGTTAGTGGTGCGGCTGAGACCACGCTATCGGCTTCAGTGGCCATTTTGAATTGGAACTGGTTTCAGAGTGGAAGTGCTGGGGTGACACAGGCATGCACTGATAAATAAATATAAGTAAACATTGCATGACTTTAAAGGACATACTTTCTACTTTTAAAATAAAATAGTTAAGTTTTATTAACATATAGATTTTAATTGACATGGTACTTGCGATTTTCGCTCCGCATTGTGTATTTATGTCTTAGTTTAGAAAACCAAACTATTTTAACTATTAACTATTTTCTGCAATCCAAGTATAAAGAGTCGTATATCCGTTTTATACGACACTTCATATGAGATGTCATGAACACTAAGTTTGATGAAACTAGATGTACCTACTTGCGTCATTTCATGCGTAGGTAAATGCATTGGAGAGACCGTGAAGAGACCACAAGTGTAATCCAAACATCGCCAATATGTGATGTTTTAAGTCACTAATTTCAACTAAACCTATATAACTTTTTAAACATTACTTACATAAACCATCCGAATTCCGTGTTAATAACTGCATCCCAAACAGCTATGTTAATACACACGGAAACTGAGATTTATCGGCGTGTAGACAAAAGAAACGCCTACAACCACGAACCAGATACCGGAGTGTAGGTGTCCTAATAGAGAAATTACTTGGAATAAAATAAACATAAGCGTACCTATAATATGTATTTGTTGTAAATTCCACTCAAGCCCAAAAGGGTTTAAGTGGTGGTCAGGAGTGTAGAGATAGGTCGTTTTGGGTGGGGGAAGGAGGATTGATAGGGAAAGTCTTGTACCCACGTGCGAACATGTCCGCTCTGTTGATTGTAATTTGTAGTGCGCGAACACTGTCCAGCCGGAGGGCGATTCTGCGACGCTTAAATGCTCTCTGATCACGTGTATACTCGTGCTTATATAGCTGGTTTAGGATTATTGTGATCTGAAGACGAGTAAGTCGTATGAGGATGCAGAATATACTGATGATTTATTGACTTATTTATGCTCGTAGCTTATTTTTTAGGATTCCATACTAAAACTAATTGCGGCGCCGTCGATACGAAACCGTATTTCTGTGCCTCCCCCGTCTTTCCGCGGATCATAAGGTTTTAGCTCCTTATTTTTAATAATTAGTAGGCATACTGTATTGGTATTAGTCCTAGAGAACAAATTTGTTTTTCCGGCGATTTTTCGAATGGAAATTTGAATCTATTATTTTGAACATGAACATAGTATATTTTTCAAAAGTCTGTGTTTGATAATTGTCATAATACCAAAAAAAACACATATCAAAAGGCTATGAGGCGGTGAGGCCCATACAAGAAACACATACTGATTTCTCGGCTTGTCTAACAATCCTTTACATATATATATATATTTTTAAATTGATTTTATTTAGTGTGTGATGTTGCAGAATAGCCTCAAACTTTGTCGTCCGCCGGTACCGATCGCGTAATTTATCCCGCGCTCGCGGCGTGTCCGCGCGGGATTAGTCCATCACTGCGCCCGCGCCGCTACCCCAGTCAACGCGGACTTTGGTATCACTAAAACTTTCTTACAGAACATTTTGTTACAGAGAAATATAGTAAACTATCAGAATTACATCAATACGTCAATACACAAAGATTCCATCCTTTTAATAATGCATGTGTAGTAGTAGTAGAAGTACTTCATTTCTATTTCATAGAGGAAACTGATACTACTGGAACAAAAACGAAGATGTTCATTTCGAATAATTTTACTACAGAAACAAAGTAAAGTTGGAAATTTTCAGCAAACCAATATTGGCTTCTTAACGGCGAGGCAATATAGTTATACTGGTGCCTCCATTTTTAGTTGGTAATTACAATACAATACAATACAACAATACTTTATTGCACACCAAAAAAGTTTACAAAAGGAAACAAGATAAATACAATTTATAAATAACGGTAGACAACAGGCGGTCTTATCGCTAAAGAGCGATCTCTTCCAGACAACCTTTGGGCAGTGAAATTGATGAAAATTTAATTTTTAATTTAATTTATTGTAATTGTATGTTATATGGGATCATAATCGTTGCACTCAACTGACTCATGGACTGGACTACCTGGCCTGTGCGCCGGTAATGCTGCGAATTATGGGGCGCACTTAATTGGAACACGCGATTCAACACAAATTCAACATTAGGGCTTCGATCACTGATATTTTATATGGTATGGGTATATCATGTCCGCTTTCATTTTAATACTTCACTTGTGGAACGAACGCTATCCAAAAATCCTTAGATATATGTTTTCACGCAGTGGCCGAATGGAACGCGAAGTAATGTAAAAATTGTAACCATTTGTTTCTAAACCAAAAGTATTAAGTACTTACGTAGTTATATACCTAACGTTGTTATATTAAAACAAATAGCAATAGTCAACCATTATAACAGCAATATCCGGATTTAAAACTAAAGTAAGTAAATTAATCTCCATCCTGTACTCATGTCCCTATAAAATCAAGGAATTAGGCACATTGGCATATATCGATACCTTAGTTCAGACTCGTACATAATATTTTGAAATAGATCTATTTTACGTATTCGAATAATATGCTATACCAACAAAATACTTTTTCTGACAACCTAAACTTTAATATTTTCTCCTTTCTTGCGCAAAAACTGTAAAAACTAAAAAGCACCTGTTAGGTCATTAACCAGATTAACGATATAAGGTTATTTGATATGTCATGTTCATAGAAAAACAATATCATTTGCTATTCTATATAACCAGTTTTCTTTTTTATTTAAAAAAGTGGACAGGGAGTCCAAGTATAACGACCCAGCTTCAATTTTAGATAGCAATCGAATCAAAATCGAAATTAATGGAAAAATATGTACCTAGACTCTAAGATGATGCTTCTAGGTTCCTTTTGATTCACCGGTGTCGAATGAAGGTATAGTGTTCTACCACCATCCTTGCATGTAGTAAAAATGTATTCCTTACATTTTTAAATTTTTATATTTCTGCATGTTCTTTTTTCATGTTTTCCAAATAATTGATCTTTGATATGTCTCGTCAAGTATATAGATACTTTTTCTAGTATTGGTTTGACACTACTCAATTATTAGGTAACGCGAGGACGAAGCGCGAGCGAAGTGTCTCCGCTTCAGCTTGTGTAAAAACGTTTTCGTATGTCCGGCTATTCTTCTCTGCAATTCGATTTGCTTCAACCGATTTTCATGAAGTGGTGAGCAAGTTCTATAATAATATGGATTTTGTTGACTTTCCTGATTTCTTTTTTTTAATGGCAATTGACAACATTAAAAAATCAGCCATTACATCCGCGAGTCCAACAGTTCACAAAGCAACTAGTCATACAATAAATATTGCAGGTTATCGAAAACTAACCTGCCACCGACGGCTCGTGAACAAATGGAGTTACAAATAAGGTACTAGTATGTGTATGTAAACAGGTAGCCTTGGAACAAATCGTCTCCATACATCACTGGCTTGCGTTTATGATGTGTTTTACGCCTGCAGACGACAATGTTGGGTGATTGGTTAGTTAAAGAACGAAAAACTATTAATAAAGTATAACAATGTAGTTGACCGTTCGACTGTTTTGAATCTGAAACCTAAGGCCGCAAATTTGATTAACTCTAAAACGAAGGCTGTTAAAAAATAGTAGTTTAATCTATATTGGTCTTGGTACAAGTCAAAATGTAGGTATATTAATATTTAAGCATTTATAAATGATGATTAAGCCTTACCTACTTGAATTCTACTAAGAAGGCCATGTTGCTTGTTTAAACTATTATTTTTGAACTGAATTGAAATCATCTTATTGCCTAGCTTATATATCTTCCGTTTAAGACCTAATTATGCACAGATAAAAGCTGTCTAAATCTACCATCCAGAAGATGTACCTATTTTATTTATATTTTTAACATGTCGGGCCGTTCTTGACAATTTTACGTGAGATTGAACCGTTTAAAATTACAGAGCATGATGATGAAAATGACAATTACTCTTCTTTCATTCAATTTAGATTATTTTGCTCCTTCTTTGATTATTTTCTTTTTATCATTCGAACGTTTTTTAATGTTCATAGCCATAACTATTTTCGAAATTATATGTCTACCGTTAATTCGATAATCTATTTCAAATTAAATTTTAAAGGCGCTCTAACAAAATTAAGTGGCCCGTTTACACACGATAAATTCTATCGCCTAGTCATTTATCATAGAGCATTTCCAAAACTTGATAGTAACGTAATCAAAACGCCGTCATTACTCTTATAATTCTAGAAAATTGCTGGCGGGGCGAAATTATCGGCCTATTACGAACCCCTTCTTTAATTACCTGCATGTTTGTTTGTATGTTCCGCCGGCCATTACTATAATAACGGCAACCCAATTCGAGATACGAATGATTAAAGTTGATTAGCAGTCATTTGTACTTGTTATTATTAAAACGTTTTTCTTATTGAATTAGGGAATTATGATAATTGTTGTTGGGGCGCGGAGCGGAATAAACCTAAGGAAATGCTATTTATTTCCTTGTATGCCCAACATTGATTAAGTACCTTATATACTATCTATATTTCATAAATATAAATTGTGGGTGAAGAATTCTTTACCCTACTGTAGACACACAAATAGACAATGACTAATATGAAAAGTAATCAATGGCAGAAATAGCAGAACCAAAGGTAACCGTTGTATGTGACCAGGTTATTTGCTTATTTACAAAATCATAACATAATATGTGATTTCAAAAGCATTTGTCTATTATTAACAGGTGATATTATTTGTTGATTCAGTAGATGTTATTTTTGTTTAGCACAAGCTTACCTGCTCATAGAGCGTTCCGTAATATAAATATAATCAAGCACACACAATTAATTTACGTGTTTAATTCTCAGTCACAGATATCCATCAAATTTTAACCTGTACGCAATAGCACAAACCCAAGTCATCTCGAATCATTTATATTGTTTTGATTAATTAATTATTGATGCTTGAAAAAGCACGTCCAACCGGTCAGACTCGGGGTCTCGTGCTGACATTAACATAAAAATGTTAATTGCCTTCTCACAAACGTCATTAATACAATATACACATTAGCAACATAATCATACTGATTGTGTTTCGATGTTAGGAAGTTTGAGGAGAGCGGGGCTGTATGGAACATGATTTTATCTTTAGAAATGTTGAGTTTAATTTGTTAGGTTTATCTGATCTTAGGATTGTTTATGTCTGCCTTGATAATGTTTGTTGCGTCACACATGTTTTGTTGTGTGCATTTGTAATTTGTATCAATAATATAATGGTTTAAACGCAAAAAAGCTTTGGGAAAATAATGTCATACTAAAACGTTTTACAACGTAACTAACTTATGAATTATTACCCTGATCAAATTTACCCGATGTTCCCTTTATAAATATGATTCAAGATAAGAATAGAAGTTTATTAGCCATTAGAACGCTATGCGAATTAAGATAATATTCTAATTTACGGCCCACGCTATTTATTGAAACGTAAAAAATATCGACGTTCGAGATTTCGTTTTAATTTTTAACGACAAAATAAATGAGCAGAACTGGTTGTAGAAACAAATGAGGCTAGTTCTTTTGTCACAAATGTAAGCAACTTATAATTAAGTCAATTGGATTCTAAAGTGAAGGACAAATACGACTTATTCGTTGACGGAGACATATTAATGAACACTCGATTTAAAAGTAACCGAGATGTACATTACCTACATGTAACATTTTTTTGGCCATTGTTATCCACAGATATTGTCTTCCTTCCTTTATCCCTCCATCCAGTGTTCACTTCTTATCAGGTTCATATCGGATGTCATCCTTTCATTACCTAAAGACCAGCCACACACAGTATGAATTCTGGTCCGGTTTCCGAACGGAATGACGCCAGTAAGCGAGACATCGCCATATGACAGACTTTCTGATGTCATTCGTGTGTAGCTGGTCTAAGGCTGGGATGCCCTGAATCTATCCTAGCTATATATTTGCCAACTTCACTTCTTTTTCATGACCTTTGCAGCGTATTAGAGATATCCAAACAAGAGGCAAGAGATCTTCGTTTATTTTTCTGAACATTCCAAGTACGTAGGTATTACTATCCGTCAAGGTTCGTAGATATGCAGATAGGTGATGGATCTCTTTCCTCCTAAAATATGTGCTGTAGTAAAGCCAGCAATGCCGGTGTAACGCAAAGTAAAAGGGCACACATAATAATTATATTATATTACAAAAGTCATTGATTATAACAACATGAAGCATTGTACATACCAACATTAACCGGTGTAACAACCACGACGAGGCAAACGAGACAATTATACCAACATGGAAAAAAGACATGTCATTTGAACGCGAAGTCTTCTTAATGACAAATTATGGATCAAGCTTCGTTGTTGTGGGTAGGTAGAACGTTGCTGTTGCTGACGCTTTCACGAGGGGGGCAGCCTGTCATTTTGCGGCGTGATTACCGCCTGTGTTTGACTAGACGCAACAATATTTTACCGAGCCTCAAGTAAGTTTCCAACGCATGGTTTCAGTCGGTTTACGTTTTTAATATAAATACCGCATTTGGGACGTATTTTGTGTTAAACTGAAGATAGAACTGAACCTAGGAATCGGAATGATGCAATTCAGCCAACATCGAATGAGCTAATTGATTGCGTAATGGTTTTGAAATCAGAAATCGATCAAAATTAGGCAGACTGACGGTAAAAAATCCGCTATATTTTGTGTTCATAACAACTCAACTAAAATTCAAACATTCCTATGACGTCGTCGGGTAGATTTTCTTCCCTATGTTCTGATATAAAAATGTATGCTTCATGTTGGTTAAAAGGTTGAAAAATTTAGTACATACTGTTTCGCACCTGCTGCTGAGTTACATTTAAAACGAATTATTGATGTAAAGCTGACACCAAGGACGGGGGGTGCCAAATAGGTACAGCACTTAATGCCTCCACCCAAGGGTAATTCTAAGTTTTACGCTAAGGACTTACCAGGAAGATTTTTTCACAGCTTGCTTTGTGAAGTAGGCCGCTGACTACATATAGGCTAGAATCAACACAACAGGCGTTCATTACATATGACTCCCGCAAACAGGCTTCATTCTTAAACTTTTGTATTAAGGCCTATCATTCCTTGCACGATGAAGTAAAATCGCTTCATGCTCGAATAATCATTGTAAAGACTTCTCCAAATTACACGCATGGCGCACCAGGCTGTTTACACTAAGTTGATAGCTTGTAAAAGACAAATTACTACACTTGTCACTCACAATCTCATGACCGCTGCTTGTAACCTGAGTACTAGGATGTCAGTTTTCTATTCGTTTTATTAGAGCTCAAAATAAAGCTAATGACATGACTGGGTTTGATGACTTGCGGACGTTTTCTATTATAGGGCGGAAGGTAGGGAAACTAGGTTTCTGCGCTAGGGGCGAAAGAGTTGAATTGTGAAGACGTTTTCATAATTATTTACCGGTCAGTTTAATGGAGACTTTCGGGCCCTGTTCGAATAAATCAGGACCCGAGCTATATACGTCGTTGTTTTTGGTTCTGTGTCGTTGTGCTAGTTTGGCCTGTTCAATGTGGTTTGGTTTTAATTACTATATCTACCTAACACAATAATTTTATTAAAACTTTCGTGAGACATATTTCCGTTCCTGACAATTTCACGTGAGTGTAAACCGCTTAATACAATAATTACTATAACACACTTACAAGAAGCAGTTACTGAAGTTATAAAAACTGATATGTGGTATTATTTTCAACTGTATTTCCTAACCTTTCTATACGAAAATAATGTATACTTATGCGTAAGTTTTATTTTTAACCGGCGTCAAAAAACGGAGCACGGTTTGGTCACGGGGTGTTAACATTTTGTTTATTTTTTTATTGAATGTTCCCGGATTACTCGAAAGGGAATACTTTCTAGTTAGTCCCACTGTCATTGTAACATAACTTTCATTTCGTTAACTTCGGTATTTTTTTGTTAAAAAGTTATTATTTTACTTCAAGAATATCTTCGTTGCCTTTCAACTTTATTGCACATTATGTAAATAAGTACAACTGGCGGACTTAATGCTGTTTATTTTATGACTTATTTACATATCAATCAATACTATCATCTCCTAATTTTGCTTCTTCGTTGCTTTCACTATTTGCAGAGTAATCGTGATCGTGAACTGACATTCAGTAAGCTTGAGCGCTCCTTTCCTTTCATTTTTAACGCACCGACTTCCTGGCCTTGGCGACACAAAGACATTTCTATCTACGATACTACGGGTAGGATAATTCTTTCTTTTACCAAGGGTAACATTAAAATTCGCAGCTGCGGGCCCGTTAATCCTGAATCTAAGTCGATCTCGACGTTTATCGTCTCCTTATACCTTCAAAAATAAAATAAAGCGTTAGGTTCGCGAATTCGGTGCAGTGTCCATTGTTTCAAGAGGCTATCAATCACCTATCCCAGGGGGGGATAAAACAACCTTTTTGAAGTTGGTTAAAAATAACGGTTATTGAAATGAGGACCGCTTTTTCCGAATTTAAATTTTGATAAGGCGATGCTTCGTTTTATGCTAAGCCAGGTTTTTGTGGCTGCTGTCTCTTAATAATGTGTGTGACGGGATGGCATTGAATTTTTAAATCGTTGTTGGGCAAGCAAACGTTATGTTGATATTAATACGTGTTCTGAGTACCTACGTCAGGCTGTTGTTTTATTCTAGAAGGTAGTCACCTTCATACGTGTAATTTTTTTTCTTTGCCATGTTTGGGTAAAAGGTGTCGTAGGTATCGCTTCTCCTTATATGTCCAGGCTAGCCCTATACAAAAATTGGATAAATCCGTCCAGCCTCGGCGTGATGAGAGAATAAAGAAAATGTCGGCAACAGATGGCGCTGTATGCTTCCTGAAATAATGACCCCACAGAAAACTGATTTTCAATACAATTTTACAATATATGGAAGAGTGAATTTTGGTCAATCAACTATTTTCTGCCACTCGTTGCCATGGTAATGCCCCTGGGTCACTTATTATAACTACGATTTTCCGTGGTTACCCATATTTAGCAAAAGCTTTGTGATTTAAGCAGTTATAAGCCCATTCTTATGTGGACTACCTCCTGATAATACCAGTAATATCAATTATCAACACTTTTCTTAGAAATTTAATCACTATTTTCCCCAGCAGACAGAATAACAGCAAGAAAAAGTTGATCCACCCATTTACAATAGTATGCACTGCTCCGTCTAGCTACAAATTCACGAAGATTTGACCGAAGAAAAATGGAAGACGGGGCGCGATTTTAGTACGCGCGGTTGGCTCTTACCGCAACTCACGGGCACGGGACATACCGTCTCTATACCTTCACTAATACTTCACGTCAAACTTCGTCCACCAAAAACCCCAAACATCTAAAGTCGTTACACACATGCGGTGATATATTTGTCTCGGACGCGTTAATTCGTTTTACACCAGTAAACGCGCCTCCAGACGATTCGAAATATTCGGTTTTTGCTCGGCGGCCCGCGGACCGAATACGTTAACGGATCAACCGAAAACCGAATTAACATATCCGAAACTGAGATACGAATTGAGTCGAGGTTTTTGTTCGAACGTTGAATCTAGATTTTGTGTCGAATCGAAAGTGAATTTTGACCTGATGAGTTAGATTTAAACAGTATCTACTAGAAAACTTTCATTTAATTAGGTAACCTTTCTTGTTTATCATTATAGATTTAATTGCGGCGAACTTATTTTTCAAAGACCTACTTATATAAAACTGTGTGAATTAAACAGAAGCCGTTCCGACAACTCCATCCAATCTCCATGAAAATAATAATCATCACTTTCGACATGAAAACTGACACTGACAAAAATCGAACTTAATACAAATTTAGCACCCAATTCGAAAGACTCTTAACATTTACGCCCTCGCCATTTTAAAACCAACAAAAGATTTTGAAACAACTTCAGCATCCGAAGATATCCAATAAGAGCTCCATACATATAAAGCGCAATATATTTTTATGACGCGCACTAATTTTGAAATTCCATCCTTAAATTGTTTAAAACAGCACTCATTGACACCACAACGGTTTTTTTACCCGATACAGTATTTATACAGTCTCCATGCCGGATCGAGAGTTGTAAAAGGTAATAAAACACCATTTTTATATCGCCTGTTTAGACAGAGTTCGAAAGATGATAACAAAACCTGAACAGTCAATACTGTGACAAGTTCCCAAACGCAAAACGTCATAAGAGATATTCAGTAACAAATCAAATCTTGAAACCTTATATAGTTATCTAATTCTGCTTCATTTGAGCTAGGTCTTGTTTATATTTAGTTTGTTGTCGCTTACTTAAGACCTTTTGAGATTGGAACTTCGATGTATAGGACCGGATATCGCCGGCCATTCACAAAAAACTCACACACACGAGCGACACACGCGCGGAGCGGTCAGTTCGGTTCATTCATAAGTATTTACAACGGTCACAAAATAGTTGATAGCGCTGTTAAGTACGATAAAATTCAAAAATCGAATGTTAAGCGAGGTTTTTAATTCGATATTTGAAATGAGCTGCGTATTTAACGACACTGAGATTTAAATTTCGAATACATTACTTTTTCATTTATTCATGCTAATACTGCTAAACACAGACATGTTGTAATTTTATTTCTAGTACTGATTCCACAACGATTGATAACAATATGCAGCTGCTAGTAATTTTAATTGAGAAAATTGTATACACGTTATTAACCTCAATTAACGTCGAACGCATCCATAAATTACATAAAAATATGACAATAGATTGAACACGCCACTATTTTCGTTTCCAAAACATAATTTTGTCCAACAATATGCAGTGTTGCGTGGGTTGCCGTTATGCCACACGCGGCAATAGAGATGCACCCATTGTAATTTTATCGTATCGATAGTCAAATAAAACGTTTATAAAGTTTGTCAAACGCCGACGTGTGGGTTGTATTTATACAAAAATAAGGAATTTTATTCGATAAGAAACTTCAAAAGTTCTTGTTCTTATTTTATTTTTATCAACAAAATATAAAAAAAATATATAAGTAAGGAAGAGTAATACCTGTAAAGCTTACTTTAAAAATGGGATGATTAAATATTCAATTCAAGACCTAAATTAGATCTAAGATAATACTGTCGCACTTTTAATTATTCTATTAAAAAGGTTTTAAAATGCCCAAGCCTGAGACATAATTTCGGGGTATGATCGAAATCAAGACAATAGCCCATTAAAAGTAGTATTTAAATTGAATGACAGGTAATAAAATATTTTTCATCACATTTGCTCGTAAAAGATGGTATTACATGTAGGTGTACTGAAGGACTAAGGCCTATATTGTTCCCGCGGGAGTTATAAATTGTTATAACTCCCGAGGGAGTTATGGTTTTAGTTTTAAAAATATAGTACGCACTCGCAGTTTACTTCAGACTAAGGAGGTTTCAATCCAGCCAAGGTTTTATGCTGTACGAACAAAACTTACCTACCAGCAAATTTTATTGTGTATTGAATTAATACGGTACATGTACTGCATTAATATTTATGTTTTACAATTATTTAAGTGTAATTTGCAATAATTTTATTAAAACTAGTTTTGAATTATCGTTACAATCTGGCAGTAATGGCTTGTCATGTTTCTAAACTAAACGCAGTTCTTAGCATTATCTGTGGTAGACGACACAAAAACAGAAAAAAGTTATAAAATTATTGGTTAGGTACTATTTAGTTTTGTAACAAAATTACTGTTCGTATTTAAGTTTTATAATATATTACGGTGTTAATTATTCCTGCATAATATTGTTAATTGTTATTTGTTTAATGATAGATGGTAAGATTCTGTGTATATTTGTTTTCCGTTTTAAGCTGATGGCCGTTTTGCCAGTGCTTATAGTAAATTAAAAAAATATATGCAGAAAAAAGTTAGCTGTCAATCGTTATCGTTTAGTTAGTTTAATGTTTATTTTTGTCTTATGTATTTGTTATTTACTCCAAAATGTGATGAAAAATATTGTGTGTAAGGCGGGTAGTAAGGGGATTACAAACTCAGGACATTAAAAGCCCTCCGCCTTCGGCGTCGGGCTTCTAATAGACCTTCGTTAGTAATCCCTTACTTACTACCCTTATGACACAATATACTATAAATTTGATTTTACTCCGAGTCAATTAAACATAATAAAATTACAGAAACTGACAGAAAATACCTAAACAGCCAATGGAAGGAAAAGCAGAAGATTTTGTTCATGAGTAGGTAACATAAGAAACATTTTTGCAAGCTGGTTATGGGGTTAAAATTAATGTATTTTTTTTAATCAAGTTTCTAAGGTTTCTTAAGGCAAATCACGTTTTAATTTAATGAAGGGTAAATTAAATATATCCGCCTATGTTACCTGCCTGCGCCGGCCTCCGCCAGGAAACGGACCAATGATCTTCTAACAAGCAAGGAGTCACTATCCTTAGCAATGACAGAACAATTAAGAACAGAGTAAAAAGGATTTAGAAAAGGTTGTTCATGCGTCGCATGCTTAAATAATCACTTAAACAAAAAACTTTGTCAGCCGGATATATTATGCTTCCAAATCAATTCGGCCACCGTCGCTAAGTATACAATGGTCACATAACATAAGCACAGCCACACCTAAGAACACTGGGCTATGTTGAGATGGAATGACTCATTGAAGTCTAATCTAGTATCATAAAAATGTCTATGTGTATCGTCTTTATAGTTCTGTTCCGTTTCACTGACCTGTTGTTGACCATAGCTAATAAATGATAGTTCACAATTTTAGAGAACTTACTCTAATGCCATTGTATAGGTTATGTGTTGATGAATGAAACTATTTCTTTAACTTTTATTTTTATTAATAAAGAGATGGAAGATGCTATATGACTATCAAGTCCTGTTATTTTTATTGGCATTCGATAAAATATTTTAGATAATTATTTTGTCATTTTCATCTGAAGTTCGAGGTTGTATAGGATACAGTGATATATGAATAAGATAAGCAAAAACAAACCTCATAAAAATAAGAGAAGCCAGTAGTGTGATATGACTTTATTATACTTTAAAAATAAAACATACAAGCAAGCACGTGAAACAGGTGGAGCAAGTGACTATTTGAAATTATTTCTCCAGAAGAAGGTTACAAGTTTTTATCTGTCCCACAGCGTATTATTGAGTAGTACTCAACATTACCTTTTTACCATGTAACTTAGTTTAGCCACACTGGACTGTTGTCTTATCTGCGCTCTATCGATATCTAAGCCCGTTGTATCGACCATCACATGTTAATTAATTCCGGCGTAGGCGTTGTGCTACCATTATCGATAGAATTATGTGGTAGGCCCTACTTTATGGTACCATAGCTCTTGTCGGAAAATGATAAAGATGTTCTCTGATACGGGGACCTAAACTTATGTGACTTTTCGATGTTAATTAAATTTATGAGTGCAGTGAAGACCGGAATGCCGTGTCGATTGTATGTGACGAGTTGAGTAACAGTTTTTGCGACGTCTAGTCGCTATTTGGTTTACATACAATGGCTTCATAAAGATGTATTCTTCATGAAGAACCTGATTATTTATAAGAAAATAAGGCTGTTACTATTGTAGCTATTCTCATGTGTCACACACTTGGTTTATTTGTCGGGTGTGACTGGTGAGTCTTTTTGTGTCAACCAGAAACTTGGTAGTTTTAACTGTGCACTTGCTCTCCATGACGTCACCTAAAACAGAGGTGCAAATTTAAACTGACCGTATTATGTTGTTTTGTTTCGCCGAATAAGAGACACAAAAAAAACTGTTAATCATTAGATAAACATCTGAACCCTATCTAATGTTTATCATATCATTTATCGATACTGAAATAAGTATTTAATTTTTTGGAAAAACCGCAAGAATTTCAAGTGACATTATTGTGTTATTCTAATAATCAAAAAGTAGTTTACAATGGCGCCAAACAGAATTTTAATTGCCAAAACCGAATACGAAATGCGATCCGGGCAGAGGAAAAAGTAAATAAAATTAATTCATTACTTTGTCAACCAATTAAGACACGGTTCGAGTTGCGTGAACAAAGGGCGATACTGAAAATTTAATTTGGCTCCCATTAGGGCGGTCTACAATTGAATTGAATTTTCCGAATCGGGCCCGATGATATCGGACGTATAGACTCGAATTTCACCTAAATAATACTAAAAATATAACAAATTACGCTATCAAGCAAAGAAGTAACCATATATTGCATAATTACACTAAGTACTTTAAGTGTCCGCGTATTTTAACGAATATTCGAATTTATATAAATATTAAATATAGGTATTTATTAGGAACGAGGCAATGAGGAGCATTAGATAGTTGCAGCTGCAGCACATTGAATGGCGGCGACATTAAAAAAAAAGAAAATAGAAAATATACGAAAGAACTATTAGAACAATTATGAGTTTAAAATTTAACTATTTTTTTTTCTCAAGACAATTCGAAATGTCTACTAGTAATACTAATTACTAGTAAAGATTACAAAGTACGTCCATAATGCTCTATATCCAGATCCAATCAGAACACAAAAAGGATTATTAATTGATATTCCCAAAACCCGTGTCTTTATCCCTTAGTCTATTGTATATCCGGATACGGGCCGATCCGGGCGAGACGGATAACCGGGCGCCAGAGACGGGCGACGCAACAGGTGGCGTTTTCAAGCCAATTAAAACCGGGCCTTAATTAATAGGGGAGCTTGGTTATTAGCGGATCTCTCTGTGGGGCTGTTAAGAGGCAATTTTAGAGGGATGTTTTACACTGTTTTACCGGGCAGCGTCTATTGAATTTTGGCAATGGGGTTTTTTATGCTGGCCACTTTGGAAATGGAGTTTATTAGTTTTACTGATTTGCGTTGAAGGACTACGAGTAATTAATATAGTAGAGTGATGTACTTAGCGTTTTTAAAATAAGACGTTAGTTTATAAATGCATAATGGAACAAATCTTAAGATGGATAATCGTCATTTGAAAATTAACCTTGAGAAAATAACCGGGTTTGCATTCATTGCGCGTACATAATTGGAAAAATAGGTTCATTCAGATAACGAAACATTTTCTTATACGGTATTAAAATAATCTTAGCTTAAACAAAACGCTTACATTCACGCGGACGAAGCCAAATATTAAAACGTCGGACTGTTTGTAGCAAAATAAAATGGCAGGTTGTAATAATTATCGATAAACCTACTTCTCGATTAAGGTGTTTTGGATATCTAAGTGATGGTTAAAGTTTATCGATAATGTGTCTATCGATAATTATTCGACCCAAAGGATTATGGACCAAAAATCCTATGCTTGGAAGTTGTTTTGACCTTCGCAAATATCGACACCAGCGATACTTAGCTTTGCCTCAAATGTCTGCATTTCCTTATCAAAAGCCTCCGGACGGGGTGATTTTTAAAGGAAACCCCCTGTGGGGGCGCGCGAGTGTGTGCGTTCTTAGCGTGTGTGACTATTCATATATGTGTTAATGCGTTTTCTTTTTACCAATTTGTGGGGTGACGAGGCTTAGGAACAGTGACGGATGTGTGAATGTGATGTGACGCAGTTTGTGAAGTAAATTTTATTAGTTAAGAGCTGATGTTTCATGCTTAATTGACCAAGAAACATTACCCTTAAAACAGTTTTCCGTATATACAGAAATCTTGTGTTTTTTTACTTTTGTGTTATATCATTAAAACAATCTCAATCAATAATCAGTCTCATCTTATTTTGCTTCGATACAAAAAAAGATCAGTGAAAAATTATCATTTTAATTCAATCTTTAGTAGTTATATAAAGAATGTAAGTACTTAATGAAGGATGCTCATGGCTTTGATAAGTGTTCAAAATGTCTACTTCAAAGTTTTTACTATATATACATTGCACACATAGTAGGTAGGTAATTAGGTATATTCAAAGTAGGTACATATCTTACTCATAGTTTTCCAAGTTAAGTTTTAAAATTATAGAAAAAATACATTAAAATATATCGTCTCGTATCGTATCGTCCTTATTTACTTTACCCTTCACATTCAAATCTTGAAAAATCCCACATCATCCCAAATAGCGGTCACCCTACAAAATGTCTTCGTCGCACACAGCCATGCATATGATTTGCACCCATACATGCTCATGTGTATGTGTGCGTCACTTCGCTATTCACGATTTTCGCATCGATGGTGTCGGTATTGATTTCGTATTGTCGTTAGCTGCGACATGTAAAAAGAAAAGGGGTGTAAAGGAGGTTGCACACCGTGTCCGGCGGCCGGACGGAAAAACGGACGAGCGTTTGAAACGTGCAAACGCTTGCGATCTTCTTATTTATTTGCTTAGCTTATGCAGGAAAATTATTTTCTTATATTAATCAATCAATAAGTCAATCATTCGTTTTAGGCAACATAGTCGAATAGATAAGTACTTTAATTCTACATAAACACATGAGAAGAAAAAAATACATTATTAACATTTCCAGTGGTATTTTGATTTCACAATTAGGTATGTATGTGAGATCATTAAAACAACTTTGCAACCAATGCTTATTCTACTCAGTTTATGTGTACAGAGAACAGAGATAAGTAAAATTATTAAAATGGCTTTTGACTTGTTCCATAAATGTGTGAAAATCAAGAACATTATCTATATAATGATTACTTTCTTTATCTGTATTTGTTTATGTATTCATGTATTATATTTGTATATATCCTATAGGAATATGTATTTATCTAAGTATATATTTTTAAAAATTGTTTTAAGTAAGCCCACAATTTATCTGCTTAGTCCAATGGTTGACTGGTAGAGAATGTCCTATGGCATTAAGTCCGCCTTTTGTACGATAAGTTCTTTATTTTGTGCAATAAAGATTAAATAAAAATAAATAAAATAATTTAATATCAAATTTCGAGCTTCTTAGTCATTTAAATATAATAGTAAAAATTGAAATCTACTTTAGTTTATATAAATTAAAAAACTCAATTTATATACTTTTTTTTCGTCACTTGTGTAAGTACCTTTATAAAGAAAAAGGGTCCCAAACACGAGCCGCCATTAGAAAAACGTCGCGATAAGGATGTTCAATCATTTTGCTACCAATAAGGGGGTGATATCGATTTTGCCAAAATGTCACCCGAACGATATCGAATATCACTCGAATACACCCCGTTTTAGGGTAACTATTTAATTTTTATGTACTTAGTGAGATTTTTTTGTGGGAGAAAACAAACGGAGTCGTATCTTTGACTATACCTCTTGTATAAAGCCTTGAATGTTTAATGAACACACGCCAAAATACAAAAGTATGAACAAAGCCAATGGTCTATATTATCGATAAAGGCTAATTTTTTTATGAAAATGTACTAGTTTCGAAGTGATACTTAATATGAATTTGGTATTAAAATTTGTAATCTATCTTAATTTTCTTGTGACTCCCAGAGAACAAAGGGATAGTTTAACAAGTTTCTAATTTAGATTTATTATTGTGATTCGTTTTGACAATTAGTATTAATTATAATAATCATTTTATGTTTCAGGTATATTGTCTCCTATTACCTACTGCTGATTAAGTGTAAGTGAAGATATCAAGATAAAAATAAGCTGCGCAATATACCCATATTTTTAGAATTCCGCGTGATAAACCACTCCTGGTTTCCAAAAACCGCTGTAAAAATCAAGCAAATACATATAAATAAGTCAAAACGTCTTTTTAATATATATTTTAATTAAAACGCAGGCTAAAAACGGACGCACCAGCTCTGAACGACTGTATCTGCCACCTAATTAGCTTTCTAGAACTAACGACCCCCCTACCCGCTAAGAGATGGCAGCACCATCTTCGCGTGGTCTTAGTCACATACGCGCCACACACGTATTTTTCTACAGTTTTCCTCATACGCGGAAAAGCTGGGGTGGTTTTCTGCGGTAATAGTTTTAACGTTGTTGCATAGGGGGCGTGAGTAGTCATGTGAGCTCATGTGTGAATAGGTTGTTATTGTGCGAATGTTGATCTTACAGGAAAAAAACCTCAATGAAACTATTTAGTAGATATTTTACTTCAATAGCGTACTCATGACTAGTAATTCTGAAACGATGATTTTAAAATCACAGCGTAGTTTTACGAATACCTTGTATTTATTGTTTAGTACATTTTAAACAGTATTTGTTTTATATAAAAGGAAAAAAGTTGTCCTTGATAAAATCTTAAAGTTATTATAAAGTCTTATAAAATCAAAACACTTAATCGTTTACCTATCATCTCAATAGCATTAAATATGATATATTGATAACTATCATGAAATATAATGTCTACTACTATATTTTTTTATTTAAATTTACCTTTTCTGTAATACACACTGACACATTATGTCTAAGTCTACTAACGTATCCCAAAATAACATCATACGTTAATTTTATATTTAGGAAATATATCCCAAGAACAATAATAAAATAACCATGCATCGTGTATGAAATACAATAATAGCTAGTGACATACGTTATGAAATGCTACATTTAATATCATTGGAAATTAGTTAGTAGGCCTGAAACAAATAGCAGGCCAAAATATTAAACCTTATCTTTGTTTTATTGTGACATATTAAAAAAAATCAAAAAGATAGATGTTCAAATAAAAAAATTCCATTATAGGTATTTCATCGTTGTTGAAAATAAAAACTTCAAATTAGGACGATACGAAATAAGAAGTACTTAGGAATGCTACCAAGTAATAAAAACAGATCCTTACCGATTGATATAATCGAATCATCGATACCGCCATATCCCTTCTCTATACACGAGTGTTACGAACGTTAAAAAAGTTAGGTGTCCAGCCAGCTACCTACTAAAAGTAAAAAAAACTGTAAAGCATACTCACACGTGCCACTATTAATGAGTAAATACGAGTAAAGTTTACTTACATGTCACGGTGGCAGTCAGCTGGAAACGCGCATCGCGTTTACGTTTGGTACAAGGTCAGGGGTTGGCCACGCAGGTCAACGCCCGCACTGCTTTTGTAACCGAATAGGTTAGGTCAAACTTGAGCGTGTTTACGCGCGAAAAACTTGAATTTGGAATTCATTTTTTTTTTGTTTGGCTGTATATCTGGTTTGAAGAGGTTGGTTACGCGCTAATAAAACATATACATTACCTACGTAGGTTGGCATAAAATTACATTTTCAAAAATAATAAAAATACTTCTTAAATGACATAAAAACAAATACCCAATCAATGAAAATAGTTATAAATAAAATAATTACGTACCTAACTAAAGTAAATTAATTTAATTAATTTAATTTACATTTAATTTAATAAATAGATACAATCCTTATCTTTTATCAATAGGTACAATAGTAAAATGAAAAAGTGTGTTAAATTGGTTGATTTAGTTATTCTTTATTTACGCTTCATCGAAGTGACTGATCAAAGTATTTTTTATATATAGGTACACAGAGATATTAAATACCGCACAGAGATATTATTAATAAGCCGAAGAGTGACATTGGCTTAATTGGTTGCGTATACACAACTTTTAACGTTGAAATAAACTCATGAATAATTCATGTATTATTAATTTAAAAATACTGCTAAAATGCTAGCACGAATGGTTCTGTGAGCTGTAAGACCTCGTGATATTGTTTCGAAATGCTTGAAATATGACTTATTTACGTTTTTAATCCCGATACATCCACCATTTTGAAAAAAAAAACGTAAAACTGACTCGCCAAAAACTGGATTTTATTGAACCTCTCAGAACACGAGAATCGGTTGAGTAATGCCGCTTGTAGGCGAAAACACCCGGAAATCCGGACAAACCGACATCCGATCATACAGACACATGAAATTTTTGGTCATGCTAAAACGGAGACGCTTCTCTCTCTTCGCTCTCTTCGGTCGCTAGGTCGAAAATGCAATTAGTCTGAAGGATATCTTTAGTAAATTTCCGCCACCCCTAGCACATTCAAGTGGCAGTTTTTTTTTTTTTTGTTAGGTACGACTGGGGTGCCGTGAAAGTTCTAAACCTAGCGAGAACATATTTGGTTCGGTAGGCACGTCATTGGCATTTCTTCATCGCTGTTACGCAATAAACTTAGGACACGAGGCACGAGGAACGGAGGTTATTTTCGTCCACGTAAGGAAAAAGCCAGTAGCAAAACACTGTTAGTGCTATGTTAAATACATGAACTTACAGTATTGTATAAATTTATGAGATATAAATTTATAAAAAACCAGCGCCCTCTCGCATGCTCGTTCACTGCTGTAAATTGGTGCGGTAAGACTGGTAAGATGAATTATCTGTTGGTAAGCCTGAATAAATAAATAAATAAATAAGAGTATTAACGTATCCACATAGAGGTCGCTAAGGTGTAAGGCCTTTCAAATAAACAATGCAAAGATCGACACATAAAGCTTAAGGAAAAAATCGAACGGTTGCTTGGGAGTTAGGGTGGTGGAAAGGTTAACGCGTTGGACCGGCAATCCAGAGGTACCGGGTTTGATTCCCGGTCTCTTCCACCAGGTATCTCATTACAAATTTTTATTTAAACTTTGATCTTTGTGTCAATGGTTTTACGGTAGATATTATACTTCTGAGGTACGGAGACACTTACCTACTGTGTTATTATTATTATGCCTCTCAGGTACGGGACGGTTAGGTACGGGAGTTGTTCTAGGGTATGAGTGACACATTTGCCAAGTTGATTGCACTCCCTACAAACAAGACACTCCGGATACGAATCTCGGAAAGGTATCCTTATTTTCATGTAAAAAGAACATACTCAATGCAGTAGGTAATGTCGCATAGATGTCAATGTCTAATGTCGAATTGAGGCTCAGATTAGTACCTATTGTCATCGAACAGCTCATTTCTTTCGTACATCTTTCGGATTGAAACAAGCACCATTCAAGACACCGAAATGGATACTATTTATAGTCATACAAACAGCTAATATGTTGTTTCACATATCTTTATAATTTCATAAACAATAAGTTCCGCTGCACATAAAATTACACACTCGCAAATCTCTTCAAGCCTATATAGAGTATCTATATTACTGTAGAACCTTACCTCGGCTCTACACAACTCGCGAAGTTGACCGTTTTTTTGCTGCTGATTCGATTAGCCCTTGGGCTGTTATCTTAAGTCGCTGTGTTGTGGTAGGCTAGCCGCAGCATGAACCTCGGCACCACGTGTGGGTTGCTATCGCGCGCGGGCGCTGGGAACAGCGGATGAGTAGGTACTCTGAAGCAACTGGTCTCTTGTCCTGTCAGTTTGTAAAAATTATCTAGCTGGGCTTTCTATGGAAGGCAAGGACGCGATGTCCCGGACCGAAGTATTTGCTTCCTCAACCGAAGTGTCCCCACTATCATTTTCGCCCAACCTCGGTCAACTTCGCAATTAGTGTACAGTCCGTGAGCTCTAAGATTGCGAGTTTGTTTGAGTGAAAACTCAGAGGATCTCGCAAGAGCGAGCGAGACAAGTATAAATAGCGAATCGCATTCTGACAGCTAACGCACTGTAGAGCTTGCATTAAATATTTCCGTATTGACATCGTGGGTGGCCCCACCACAATACGAAGTCCCCGGTTATCCGCCAGTTCGCACTTGCCTATAAAGATGGCGTTTTTGTGCTACCCATTCGAAGGAAGTGGTCAACAAGACGAGAACAATACAATTATGGTTTGGAGGAGGTAATAAGGTTTTTAACATTTAATCGATTATTAAAGTCACCAAATTGTATACCCTAGTATATACGGATCTGCGCAGATTTTTTTATTTGTATTCAAGGTGTGGGTAGATAACGCATGTAAGTAATATAATTTTGTTTCTGTCTATCTTGTAGGTTGATATATACATGTAAAGGTATACATGTAAGTATTTCATAATTAATTAGCTATTTAACTTCTATTTATAAATTCTAAATTTACAATGAAGTCGAAAGTCGATATGCTATATAATTAAAATAAACTTGTCATTAAATTATAATAAAACTTATTAATAAATTAGTAGGCATCAAGTATAGTATTTCAATTAAGTTGGAGTCGTTAATCTATTAAATAAAAATAAATATCGTATTAATTTACAAAACGTATTTATTCATAATTTAGTATAAATACTAGTTTTAACTTTTATTTGATATCAATTCGCCATTCAACAAAACCGTTAAGATTGTGTTCGATCGTTCGAATATCTGTGTACCTACTCTTGGACCTCAAATGTCATATCTCCGTTTTAGATTGTTAAGAAATTGGAACTTAATTTCAACCTTCGCTGGGTTGATTTTTGTATTGTACAATGGTATAAGTCGATTCCATTGTCACAGATTTCATTCAATGTAACAGACTAGTTTTGTCAGCTATCAATGGATTTTCGTAAAGTATCTGTGAAAAACACTATTATTATTTTTATAAACAGTTTTCCGAGAAAAACGGATTTATGAGCTTTATTTTTTGTTTAATAATTTAAAGCCTGACCAGAAATATATGAGGATTGTCAAGAGCCATTTATAAGATTTATATGGCAACAATTCTGCAACCAATCGCAACCCACTATAATGGCATTAGTTTAAATACCAGTCAGTTCCACTATGTTAACCTCGTAATATAATTTAATGGAATGCACTCTTTTCCTGACTGTTTTTCGTGTAGTAAACACGTGTACACTTTATTTATAATATTACGTTCACGACTGTAAACGGTTTTCGGCATTTTCTTTGGATACTTTTAAATATTTGTATTTTAAACAAAGCACCACGAATGACATTGACATTGTTGACAAACCATCATAAAATCATAGCCAGTGTAAGAAATTAGTTCCAGTGAAATTCCGCAATATGGCGCATCCTCATAAATTTCTGGTCAGGCTTTAGTTTCTCTTATTATTTTTATATGATATATCGTTTGTATTGTCACCTACACTTATATCCCAGCATCAGGGTGTTCTTCAGGTCACGCCATATTGCGGATTTATAGTGTTAATCATTTATTTTACTAGAAACCACAAAGTTTCGGTACCTGACGTTGAAACTCAGTGGATGACACTGCTGTAAACAAAGAGGAAACATTTAGTATTTTTTTTTTATACTACGACGGTGGCAAACAAGCATGCGGCCCGCCTGATGTTAAGCAGTTACCGCCGCCTATGAACGCAACGCCAGGAGCATCATAAAGCCAAAACTATCCACATGTCAAGTTCTTTTCAATATAATTTAACAATTATTTTGCAAGAAGAAAGAAGGATTGAGTAGCATTCCGGTAAACAATGTTCTGAATTTGGTTAATGACAAATCCTTGACAAATCGCTGCTGACGCAAATAAAATGACGTACTTATGTACAATGTTGCCATAATGAAAGCTGTTATTAGCGCCACTATTACTGGGTCGGACCGACACTTGTTAGACTATAATAGGTTTGACGACGCAATGGTAAGTAGGTAGTGCAGCTATACCGAGCCGGCGGTCCCGGAATCGAATGCCGACAGGGGCAAATATTTACGTGATGAACTTGAATATTTGTTCGTCGGGGTCAATATTGACTCTTAGAATTATTTTAAATCATTTCATAGAAAGCATTTTTCTATACAACCGTAAACTAATTGAGAATGTTATAAAACAAACCTAACCTTATCGATAAATAGGATGAAAATTGGGCAAGTGCGAGTCCGACCCGCGCATGAAGGGTTCCGTACCATAATCTATAACAAGTTTGTTGTATGGGAGCCCCCCTTAAATATTTATTTTATTTTATTTGTAGTATTTGTTGTTATAGCGGCAATAGAAATACATCATCTGCGAAAATTTCAACTGTCTAGCTATCACCGTTCTTGAGATACATGCCTGGTGACAGACGGACGGACGGACAGCGACGTCTCAGTAATAGGGTCCCGTTTTTACCCTTTGGGTACGGAACCCTAAAAATGTATGACTGCAGAGGAATAAATATTCTGGGAAATGATTTTTCGGCGAAATTAAATATTTGATAAAATAGGTTTCTATAGGAAGTGGGTGTGGATGTTTTATGTATTTAATTTAATTATAGGTAGTTAGGTATATCAGAGCCGCTACTTTAGGTAGATACAAGTAGGGAATGCGAACCGGTAATTTTAATTGTATGGAAATTACTGGAATCGCGATAATTTACCGGTAATTTCCATAAAATAATTACCGGTTTTCCATTGCCTAGATACAGGGTTTTCCTCTGAAAATCAGCGTCATTGCTGGCCGTGGCAAAATACTGACTGGTACCTACTTAGTGATTTGTTTTCTTTAATTTTACTACATTATGTTTATTGACTTACAATTTTGCAAATCGCTTTCCAATGACCGTATTGACTTGAAGTTGAGGTTTATAAGTATAAGGAATTATGATTACATCACCTCACTAGAAGTAGAATACAACTTCGTGAACACAAACAAAGTTGTAACTCCCTCCGTATTTAGTCGGATAAAAAAAATATTAGAAATATCCTTCCATTGCAGCTATTCCTGTGTCAAAAATGACATAATCTGACCTGTCATTTTGTTGGTTCGATGGTATACGCCTTATTGAACAGAAATCGATGTTGATCCTATTATTGTGGTGATATAAATACCACCTTTCTTATTTTGTATATTATATAGATATAAAGGATAAAAAAAATAATAGTCATTTATATAGAAAAAAAAAAATGAGAAGCCAAAATTTTATGCGATCTACTGATGCAGTCCAAGTGGGACTTTAACCCACGACCTCTGTTTTTTATATGTATATTATTTTTTGGTAATTACCGCCTATTTCTGCGATGGCCTACAATTTAAAGTTACCACTATCCACACCACACTAAAATGTCGCGATGGCTCGTTAACATTACCTATTACCTATACCTACAGCGTGTAGGTATATTTGATATAACCGCAAACTTTACGGGGTCTTAGTATTGGCACTTATTAATATATTGATCAGTAAATTATAAAAAAAAACAACTTTTTTTCCATACTAAATTATTCAGCACGCAATGTATTTGTTCTATTCTAATTTTAAAATATGGCTTCCATCAGGTTAATGATGATTTCGCCAATTTCAAGTTTGCTCGTAGAGCATGCCGTTGTTCGGTGAGGTTTTGCTTTTTGTAAAGTGATAGCGATTTACAAAAAACCACGCGGACTATCGGGCCTTGACCCAGGAAGGGCTATGAACGCTTCAAGTTGAATTCTTCATTAGCTATTCACTCATACGTTAGATCACTGCACAATACGCTATCAATACTACACATTGAACAACAAAAATGAATAAATAATGTACAACGCAACTTAAACGCATGCGGCCATCTTAAGTCACAAACCGGAAGTTGTTTGTTGTTGTTTGTTGACACTTAACAGTCATATCACAACTGTCACTTAGGTAGTAATAAATACGCCATACATTGCTGGCTCAGAAAATTTTCAAAAAATAATTACGCTATGGCAGTTAACGCTAAATTATTACTAAGTAATTCTTATAAATAACAGATTATAGCACTAAAATCTCCGTCTGGCTTCAATTGGCGGTAATATCAAATATACACGTTGTATAGAATTAAAATTAACGATAGTTAAGTTGACCATAAGTTATGCAGAAAGCGACCAGAGATTTTTTTGTCAAAGTGACTTACCTAAGTCTTAATCAATGAATGAGTTTGGTCGCTTTTTGCATTATGAAAAAAAATCTTTGGCAGCTTTCTGCATAACTAGGTATATGGTCTGTATAAAAACTAAAATTAAGTAGGTAAAGTAAAAATTGCTTCCTCGCGGCGTTATACCGAAGATACTGGCATTTCCACGTTCTGAACAAGTTGGTAGATTTTAGTTGTCCAAACGTTGGTTTATTTATTTAATCTTTATTGCCCAAAAGAAAACTTATCCTACAAAAGGCGGTCTCTACCATTCAACCTTAGGGCGAAACAGAAAATTTGTAGGCGGTGCAACCAACTTATACATACCTACATAGCAACAACACATGATTATAATACTTGCAATATATACCTATATTTTTTTTATCTGTTCGTATACTTTACGGTAGAGACGCCTGAGCGGATGTTAGATTAATTTCTAGAGATAGCGGATCAAATAACAAACAAGAAATAAGAATTTTGTCTCACTACTTAGTTAGATTTATTGCGCATCAATCACAACAAGAACTGTAACAAATTTTGATATAACTACCTATTTAATTTACCAATAAGACCGCATTTTTACCGTTTTACCTCTGTTTATTATTTTACTCTATGTCTCTCATGTAGGTAATGTCTCTGAGGTGGGTATTTGAGGTTTGCAATAAAGTGGATTTCTATTGTAATCTAGGAATTAATTTATATTTACTTACTGATGTTTCAATACCTAAGTACTTAGGTATAGCACAAACAAAATACACTTCACTCCAACTATGTGTGTAGGTAAAGATACATACTCAATACATACCTAAATAGATAGTGATGCATTCAATACGAATTTTATCTTTGTGAGAATTTTATCTTTTTCAATGTTGTTCGTTAGCTGTTGGGTATATCGAGATTCCTTATACGTTTACTTAAACATAACAATGAGGGAGGAATAATAAGGGAGTTGTTTATTATTTATATTATACCTATTTATTATTGATTCAATTCCTGTTTTAAACTATGAAACTTGACTTAATAAATAATATGGGTAGTGGGTACAATGCAATTATCAAGAAAAGTAGGTAAGTATATATTTTTTTGTTGGTTGCTTTCTTAGCTCAGTTCTTATAATTTATAACTAAGTACCTACATAAGTTACGAAACTAATAAACTCTTATCCTATTTAAGTCGCATGTTTGAAGAACTTAATACATAGGTAATTCAAGCCTGTCAATTAATGCTTGTTTGTTTAAGTCTCAAATTAGTCTCTACATTCTTGATAGGTTAATATAGTCATCATTACCTAGGTATCTGTTAATTATTTTTTAGTCCCAAGCCCAGTTAATTACTGTGCGTCTTCATCAAAATATTATAAGAAACATTTTTTTCTTAACGAGCTCTATCATTAATTCAACATTAACATACAACAGAAATGGAATAAATTGTCAACATTTTAAGTATTCAGACGCCGCGTAATTACCTACCTGCCAATTAAGACGAGCCATCACCTCGAGAACAATCGAAGAACAAACCGCACAAAAACAATTAATCGCCCGTAATTAAATCGAGGCGTGGCCAGGCGTTAATGAGGGGCCTCAGAGGCGGCAATCAACATTAAAGATTGGCGGGAGATGCCCCGCACCCCTCATTACTTATACAAAATACTTAAGACGAGTCGTCCTGCTCTCCGTGCTAATAGCTCGCGCCCACTCGATACTTCTGTCTCGCTTGCTCCGTAGCGTAATTAAGGCTCGCCTCGCCTCGACTCGCTCGGCGGCCCCGCCCCTCGCGGGGCGCGGGCGCAGCGCGGGGGGCGATCGCGGCGCGACCGCGTAGTGTGCCGGCGACCGTTGCCAGCGAAGCGTCGCGCGTCGACAGCGAACTCAACCACACACTTTTTTGTTAAGTTCCCAAGTGTTTACGGTGCGCTAGTTCCTAGTGTTTTGACTGTTCCTTGTGTTGTTCGTACGCTCTGGATACTGGACAAGTGATATTGTGAGTGCATGCGATGCAGCGACGTGCATAGCCGTTCAGCGGGCGATGCTAAAAGGTTGTAATTATAAATATTTATTTTCTTGTGAGAATCTCGCTGGAAAACTAGGAAACTATTAACCAACTATTAGTAGGCGATAACAGTCGCCGATTGGAGAAACGTGGAAGTCAAACGAGCAATTAAAATCTTAAGTGTAAATTAGCAAACGTCGTAAAAGGCTTGCTCGGAGGGACTTAATTTTCTTCTCGATATAGGTATCTCATTAGACCGTAGCTGTTAGGTTCCTATGTTAATTAAGCCAGTGTTTTATGATCGAAAGCTTATTAAACAGCATTAATGAGTTTTTTGATTATTCTCTTGCAGTCGATTCCGGTTAGATTGTAAACATTCATTACTTGATATTCCTTTGTGCGAGAAGTCTAATTAGAAATTATTGGGAGTCAGACTCGAAAACAACAATAAAAATACGACGGCCATGTAAGTAATAACAAAACAAAAAAAGAGTTATAAATTTGATAATTTTAATTAGCCAATATTATTTTGGTCTGGTACCTATTTTAAATATAATGAAATCGGATTCGAAAATCGGATAAAAAAATACTAGAATTGTAATTTATAAAATACGTACCTACTAATAAAAATAATTATATGTAGGTACATAACGTTAAGTATCTATCGACTCATAACATAAGTGCTCCCATACTCTGCCTCAAATTTTTTAATTTTTTTCGGGAAAACAATATTTAGGTAACGGGTCGTTATTATTTTCGATCGTATTTTAACATTTAGGTATGTTTACTTAATCATTAGATTATTATTGCATTATTCTCATTAAGACTTGCATAATTCTAAAAAATATTAAAAAAAATATTAAAAAACAACAATAATTAAAATAGCCAATAAATAGGTACCTACAAAGTGAGTTAAAATTTACCTATTTCTTATGAGGTACGCTTAGCAGATCTCTACCTTTACCTAGTTAATCTTTATTATTTACATTAAACATCAATAACTATGTAAACAAATATCTTATTCCATATATGAAAAAGTTAAAAAGACTGATTCGGTACTGCTACCTACTAAACATACTACCTACTAAAGTTGTTATTTAGGTAAATTACACCTGAAAAATAAATTTCCGGTGGCATTCTTACTCAAGTGTTATCTTGGGATTAATCATACATAGTATCCCAACAACAAATGATAACAATGGTTCATCCTTTATTTACACTTGTTATTTTAAAACATAAAACAAAATCGAAACTATAGGTAGGTATTTTTTCAAATTATGAAATTACACATTTGACACGCGGTCGTTTTTAAATTAGTTTACATCAACGCTGAATTGGAATTGTTTAGAATAAGGAAAACTTAATTTACGGTAAGTGTTTCTGATGATAGTGAAAGCATGATACTTCTCAAATATATAGATATTTCATCATGAAGTAAAACATAGAAGCACGATTATTATAAACAATTTTATTGTTTTAAAGTTGTCTCTACATCCAAACTTTGAAGCCTTCGAAGGGAAGGGCCAGCCCTCTTTTGTTACTTCCGCTATTGCTTTTAAATTGTTTCACCCGGAAGGTAGGTAACTTATTCAAATTAACTCCTAAATTTTAATTTTTTAAGTTAAGAAATGTGTAAGTAAAGCGCTAGTGAATATAATTACATATTATTTAAAACGAAATACCTAATAAAAAATTCGAATGTAATTAAAAAAAAAGTCGCTAAATTAAATCTTAAATAATAAAAAAAAAAGATTATTTTTTTATGAAAATCTCCGCTCAAACAAAATAGATCAGATTTCCTCAGTACATGTGTTATTAAAAAAATTAAACCGACCCTGGTAATTGAAATTTCGAATGCTTTTTAATGAAAACCGCCGCTGAAACACAACGCGTCGCATTCTCTCGCTACGGGGCGGCCATATTATTTTTCCCGCGCCCGGCAATCTCCCCAAGATCGATATTCACAGATTGATTCATTAATCAAATACCAAAGATCGTTATCGCTAAGGGAAAAAGTATTTAATTTATTACCAGTGGGTAATTGATTAGACTGCGTAGGAACAATGCCTCTGTTGGTATGGTAATGAGTTTGCATAACTATTACCAACTATTCAAAATGGATGCCTATTTTGAATTTGCGACACGTGAAAACACGGTTTAGGTGGGACTTGAAGCCGAATCATTAATAATTTTATTAAGTGGTTACTTATTTTACATTTAAAATTAGAATTAAAAGTGAGCGCGCAATATTTTTGTTTGTTTATGATTAGACGCCTGCTTGCTGATTTTAAATTAGTTTACATGGAATAAAAGTTAAATTTTTCAATATTTTGGACAAGCAATAAAAACGTCTTTTTTTCGATCATTAATTAAACTCACAAAGATGATTTTAATGTCACACAGCAAGAAATACGCTATAAAATCTATTTCAAGGTGTTGTCTTTGTGATCAAGTCTCCAAAAACAACCACATAAAAATGTAAAGACGGAGTAGGTAACCTGTAATAGTGATAACCAAGATAAAATATCGGAACCAATAGTAATTTAATTGCACTTTTTATTATGTAAATATTAGCTTACCATTCTCGATTTGTTTATATATAATAATGTCGATTTTTATATCATTTTTAAAGATGTACAGTCTCGAAAATAACGCATGTATACAACTATACAATCTAATGACAATGCAATAATTTGGTTCTGCCAACAATAAAAAACCGTGGTAAAACATACCGTAAAACTATAACTTCGTATTGTTACAAAGGGTGACACAGTTATAACAAATCATAACTGTGCCATCAATAATTATGATATTCTATCCGGTATTTGAACCGTGAGGAAAATTGCAATAATTTGCTTAGATTTAATTGCACTGAATATAATTATGGCGGTCACATGTGTGAATTAATAGCTCGTAACGGCAATACCTACTAGGTTACCATTAGTAATTAACTTATAAATTTCGACGATCTTAATATTTATCCTAGTAGGTATTTCTATTTGAGAATTACGTAAATGCAAGCCTTTTGCCATGACTCACAACATCGTTCTCCTTTACCTACAACATAATGTTTATAATCACACTCATTCTGATTATAATAATAACTTGTTGGAATTGAAAAACAATTCACAATAACCAATAAAAAAATAAACTCAATCCTTGAATGCAAGAAGAACGTTAAAAGTATCGTTGAGTCACATTCCTACAACCGTTACAATTGGCGACTAGCGCCACCTCTACCGGCATCTATCGGGCGGTAGTGGAACTAACGCCGAAAGGCCTGGGAAACTCGTCAAGCACAGATAAGCCCATCGTGACGGCTCGTTGAGATGGACAAGAGATAGGGAGATAACAGTAGATATGTATGTATTTGCTTAATTTAAATTTAAAATTGGAACTTTGATAGCGTGGGTGCAAATTCTGCTTTGTTCAAATGTCAGTTTATGTAAGTATTTACTAATAGGTATATTTTAAATGTGCTTCAAAATAAAATATGATTCCGTTTATGACAGGTGATGTAGATTTTTTATGCGTCAAGCTAGTGTTATCGAACTGCAGATATAGCTTTGTGAAATGTTGTTCTTAGAACTATCAACTTAGGTATATGTTTCTAATTTAATTAAAATATGGTATCTTTTAATTGTTCTCAAGTTAAAATTTTATTCTAATGCTTTTTTTCGTCAACCTTTATGTCAGAATGTACTCAATAATAGTAACTGTATCTGTATTTTATGTAAGGTTCGAACGATTTAATAATTCAGCCCTAACCTCACCTGTCCTGTTGTTAGTGCACGTACGAATTGATAGATTTATCAGAATTGGCATAATCTTCGTGTAAAGTCACCGACCTGAGGCTGTTGGCATCTCGCCTAGATACATCGCATTACGGCGCACAATCACAATGCCGCTTTATATTCGACCCGACCGACACCGCCTGAAACATAATAACATACCTAAATATAATTCCAATGAACTTTATCTAAATCATCTGCAGGCTTGATTAAAAAAAATCTCTCTGTTTTCATTAAAAATTTTGAGTTTAGAACCACATTTAAATTCCAATTGAGGACAATCGCACGCGTACCTAAGAACCGTTACAATTTGTCACGTAGGTATCCCTCATTCATCGCGTCAACCGTTTACCTAACAAACTGTTCCACATCCGTTAACTTTTTCAAATTCAATCTCGAGGTGTTCTATAAATTTCCGGCGCTCAACCGATTGTCAACAAAACATGTCGTCGTCAAAATCGACTTCCGAATTTAAATTTCGAGCGTTATACACCGGTTGTTGCAGCAAATAGTCCGGATTGGGAAACGCAATTTCATTTTTCTTTATTTCCTTTATTAATAATAGAAATTGAATAGTGAAAAATGGAATTCCGAAACGGTCACACCTGACTGGCGCCAAAGAATCGCTAATTAAGTTAACTATAAGAAAAATGTACCATTTGTTTCGGTTTTGTTTGGAAGCACTTTCTAGTTCAATTTTTCTCGTTAGCGTAATTTATCTTGAGCAAGCGACATCCATAAGTTTTTCGTCGATTCCGTACGTGCTTATATGGGTATGATAATTTGTTTCCGGCGCGCGCGCGTGCGCGCGACACGACAAACTATTACATTCATCGCGTTAGCACGATTTGCATTTGAAATATTTCGTTCGCCTCTAGGACGCACAATACCTTCGGGAGAGCGGTATTCTTAATAATAGATTATGTGCCATATCAGATTTCGTGGTACATTTTTCAGAGGCTCGTGCCGTCTTTCTATAATAGGGCCCATTTGGTGTGCACGTGCGTAGAGAATGGGTCAGCCTTCGGGTTGTGTTTAGCCTCTATAGTAGATCTAACGGGTCCCATTTGTTACCTACATGCCGTAGCATCTAGTTACAGACACCTTGTTAATTTTTAGACCGACACGGTTTCAGGATGTCTTTTGTCGTATTGTTGATTTTTATCTCGGCTTCTTTTCGATACTTGATATGCTTGATTTTATCACTCAAGTTGACAAACGGCTTCACTAAGTAAGTATGAATTTCGCTATTTAAAACAAACCACTATCTATGTAGGTACAAATAGTTTTATTTAAATGTATAACAGTCACGGAAACCGAAGAAAATATTACAAAATGAAAGTCTATTCGACTTAAGGAACTGAAAGATAAGATAAAAAAGCACAGAGAAAATATGACTTTTATAAGCATAATGGATTTGCATCGCATTTCTCTGGTAAAAGTAAAATGGCGCGATGCTTTTGTTTTATTGAATAATTGCCGGAGTTTCGGACGGAAACTGGTTCCGCCAAGGCCAGCCGTCGAACCTTCTGGGGTCTGCTCTGAAACACTCAAGTCCAAACAATCATTCCATCCCATTCACTATAAGATTGTTCCGAGGGAGACGACAACATCAAAGTTCTGAGTTTCATATTTGGAGTTTGTCCTGGACCGTCAACGTTTTGACTCCGTGTGATCGCGTTGCACTAAATAGGTATCGAGCAACTTTATAATAATTTCGAAAATTACGATTAATTTATTACTTACCTACTAGAATTCTATTTTTTTTTCTCGATAACTCCCATATTATGTTAGTTCCATAAATAATGTTTCATAAATGTAATGTTGGTCGACAAAATAAAAATAACTCAGCGAGCGCTTTGACTTCGCACTCTTCCATTATTCGAAGAATTAACTAACATCTCTTACCTACTGACTGAATCAAATTAAAAACATATAAAATAGCACAGATTATAAACAAAAAGCTATCGATACACAAAAAATACTCATAATATATTAAAATTTATTCGAAAAATATACGTTTATTACCTACTGACTATACAAATTTCGAAATAATATTTGAAAATAGAACCAGCATCAGAGCATCACAGCTTATAAACAAAAAGCCACTATTCACAAAAAACGCCTCACTGGCAAGACGGATGCCTCGCGGCGTTTGGCGTTGACATTGCGCGCGGTTTTTGACGCCTCCAACGAATTACGTTTTTACAGAATCGGAAATCGATTGTGCTGTCACCGAATAAGGCTTTTTTCCTTTAAATATTTGCACAAATCGAGCTTTATAGATATTTCTTAATTAGATTTCAGGTGTTAAGTTCGTACATTTTAGCTTCAAGGACCCACACTTTCACATTTTTGAACTACCAACTGTTACGGACGATTCTGTTTTAAGATTTGATTGTTGAACCATTGACACATTGTTGTTATTTTTGTGATGAGTATAGATTCCATTTTGGGGTTAAACGTAAATGAGTCAACATCGAAGATTCTAGGTCTAGACACTCATGGCCTAGATAAAGATACAAATGAAGTACTAGAATTACATGATAAGAACCGTATCTTGTAATCCAACCCATATTGTATGTATCTAAGTATATTGTCGGGCACTCCAGTGCAGCAATAAACCGGTTATCTGACAATAATTAGCGATAGTGGATGCCCAAAACGTTATCACCAATGTTTGCTATTAAATAATCGATACGACACTTAATCGATAAACGGTCATTGCTATGTTAACGATTCAAAAATCATGAGAAGGTTACGTTAGGTAGGAACATTTGAATTCGAAGAACGGACAGTTACTAAAAGGTTATGCCTTGGTAAATTTAAAACAAAAACACGCCTGTCACTTTATCTGTAAATTTTCCGAATGATAACGTTCACTAGTTAAAGCGATCCTCTATCGCACTGTTAAGATTTTTCTCGAAATCGTTATCTGAAGCATAGAAAATTGTTTTAGCCTTTCATGCATATTCGAGTTGTAATTGGATGTCTAAAAGTTTATAAGGATCGTTTGCAATAATTTGCGAGATAATGTGCGAAGAACAAAACCAAACAAAAAGAAAAAAAAAAACATTTTTTATAATCAGAAGTAGCCTTTAAATATTATTGTCAACAATTTAACAGTGAGGTTTTTCTTTTTGCATATTGAAGCGAGTAAAAGACCACCTTATGAAGAACATTTGCATATAAGAATGTTTTTTGAAAAAAAGTGCAGTGTGCACATATTTACTAAGTAGTTGATATCTCATCAATCATGTTGGACATTGTAGTCTTGTGATGATGTTTAAAAAACATTCGTTAATACACCCTTCTATATATTTAGTAACCCTAGTCGGTACCTACTTAAGATCCTGTTCTCTGCAATTGAATTGCATTTTTGGCACCTGTGATGTGATGAATAATGTTCTCAGTGTTCTGTGGTACAATCAGGTCCAAAATAAGTGTAGCTGTGCATCGATTTTAGGAATGCTTATTTTACTTTTAAGCCGTTCCTGTCTTCGCTTCTAAAAAACATAATCTGAAAGAAAGTTCATGATACTTTTTAGAAGTCGCTTATGAACCAAATAGGTTATGAACGTGTAAAACTTTGTAAAAAAATAAATACCTTCAACCGTAAAGATAAAAAAAAGGTGCATTTAAAACAGCCAGCGACAGTGCAGCAGTGGGATCCGTCTTGGCGGCCATTTTTATTTCCTCGATTGTGCGTGAATCATTTCATTATGCATGCGGAGTGTCACTTTAATTAAGTTTTGTGTTTGTAGCATTGTGCAGCTTGTTATGAATGGTTCTGGTACGAAAATAGCTAATAAACGACCCAGCATCGTGAAACCAAGAAACTTCTCACATTTTAAGCTATATGTTTATTTTAACCTAAGCACCTCTTCACCTCTTTCCATGTTGCAACTGTGCGAAATCGGAGGTATAAAAAATCCAGAAATTTTCGGGAAAATCACAGCGCTACCTTCATCTTAAAGATCAACCAAATGATCAAAAAGATGAATGATCTGATGAAAACTCTTTTTATTTTCATGTGATGGATCTTCAAGTTGAAGAAAGCTTTATTATTATTTATTTATTTCTTTATTAATTTTACAACAAAGATTACATATAATCTAAAGCCCTGCGAAACTGTTATGACAGTTTGTCTACAGGAAGACTTTTCAATACCTAACTAATTAAAAGTACAATTTATGAAAAACAGTAACAATTTTTAAAGATTACAGTAGCAAATTTTGTGACTTTCTCGAAATATTCTGGATACATTCTCGATATTTTATAGCAAATGTTATGGAGAACGATCCTGCAGAATAAGATAAACTAATGTAAAGATACTTCAGCGAACTATTCAAAAGAGTAGGTACTCAACAAAACTGCATTTATGTATTATTGCTCTATCATTGAAAGAAAGGCAAATAGTATTTTTAATGTCACGACTCTTAAAGGAGAAGAATGTGTTTACAAAAGCTGAAAAGAGAAGATTTCACTGAAAAATAACCTTTTCGTTGAGAACGTAAAATCCAATTTAATTGTTACAATCCCTCAAGTACGCTTTACCTTCATGTTATACATTTATCAAGCGTGCATCATAAATAGATTCTCGTACATTAAAACTTTATTGATAATTAAAATTGGTAGCAATTAACTCGATCGAGTAATTACGACTAATTGTAAATCACCATAGATTAGCGGCGGTGTTTCATTTGATGGCTTTATCTTTGTTTATGGTTTAATTATATTTTAATATTGGATCGTATCGAGTGTGAAATCGAATGTTCGCAGCAATATCTACGGCTGTAAAAGATAGGAGCGGTGAAAATGTTAATTAAACATCGTTGTAAGTAGGGCAAAAATTATAAACGCTGTTCCAAATATCAGTCATCATCTCAACTTCATTAAAATTCAAAAGGTATGCAGCTCGAGGAAGCGATAGGTTTATGGAAAGTAGCAAGCTTTCGAATAGAGACCATGGACCCTTTTGAATGAACTAATCGATCAACCCTGGAAAATATCATCCAAATAGTTTGTGGTCTACCATCATCAGTTGCTAGACAAACATTTTGTTCCTCGTAGCTTTTGGGTGAAGTGTCATAGTAAGTCAGATAATATTTCTAAAGCATTTAATAAAGTTGAAGTATCCAAATATTGCTAAAGACATTATTAGCATATCCAGCTTCCTCCGCAATTATTTCTACAAAAAAACCCTGTCCCCTGAGCACGGGCTGGTGCATCCGACGTCCCAAATTACCCCGCGCTTATCCCATTGTTCAAAGTTACCAAAAGCAATAAAAATCCCCTTAAAACAATAGTTCCCCCGGGCACCGAAGATATGCATAATAATTACTGCGAGCCGCGCTCCTCCACGGGACAGGTGTGTTCGTATTAATGGGCTAAATGTTTTATTATTAGATTTTAAAATAACTTCATAGCTTGCAGATAATAACGTGTACACATTGAATAGCGATAAGTTTAAAGATACTGTGTGGCTAAATTGTACGTTTTTAGCGTCGGTTTCTTTCCAAGTGCATCTTTTATATCATGATATAAAAGATAGTTTGGCTTGGTTCATGTCGGTGCGACTTTTCAAAAAAACATTTATATCAAACACCATTTATAAGTAAACAGAATGATAGTGATCGTCACACTAGCCCCCTCTAGCACAACATGCTTCGCGTATTTTGTCGCGTGACGTAGCGTCACCCGTCACTCTCTCACAGTACTGCACAGAAAGAGATAGGTAATATGTCTCACGCGAGAAAGAGTCGTGTGTCATAGTTGTGCTAAAGGTGAAGGAGTTGATAGCAATTGAATACGTCACCAGTCTTCATCCAACTTCTATAGAACACCTTATGTATTTGTGTACCTACCTTTTATATTTACTGCAAGTTTACCTGCAGATTTTCATAATTCAACCAACATTTCTTTAGTCCATAGGTTCAATATTCAGACTGATTTAACCATTTTTTTTTTTTTTTTTAGTTATTCGTTTTTAGCTATCCCTCCTATAACCGCTATTTTCGACCTAAAACTCAACATCCAAACTGTCCCTTTGTAAGTACAAAAGACATTTCCTCAATTTGCTCCGCTCAGCCGAGTTAAGCGTGTTTTAATAACATTTTCGGATGTGGTTACGTATATAATTATGTTCATATCATCAACACTGGCAACACAATTAAGTTTTTGGGAATGCGACAATCACGATTTGATGACGGCGGTAAAAACGTGGACATGACCATCTATGTAACAATTATCCGAAAGTCAAAGATTGCGTTTTGTTTATTCCAATTGGATTTCATTCTTTATATCTGTCAGTGTTTTAAATTACTTAAGTTTTGTTTGAGAAATGTTCTTTCATAATTTGAAATTGATTATGTTTTTCTTAGAAATTCTTTCGTAACGCTCTTCTTTGGAGGACAGAGTACGAAAACATTGGGCAAATAAAAAACTTTATGATTACTTGACGGTAGGTATTTAAATATAAGTTTCTACTGCATTATGCGTAAAAGCAAAAAAAAAAAAAACTTAAATAAGTATATCAAATATTTATTTTTTTGTAAAAACGCAATCTCAGTGGCCCGGCATGTCCACACAAAACCAAACCAACAATTCACAGTATTTACTAATGTCCGTTGGCAGTTATGTTGTTTCGGTCACATTTAGGCGTCACTATTTAATTGGTGTTGAAAAAAATATAATTCCGTGTCTCACGGAAGGCGCTGCTCAGCGCCGATTATATCGTGTAAACTACTCTTTATATTAATTATGGTCGTTTCCATAGTCATTGTTGCGAGATGACATTTCGACTTGAAAAAAGAAAATTTATATTCGAATTTCGAATGAATTAAGCAGACCTCACACTGTCACACTTAGTCTCAACGATAACGCTCTATGTAGAGGCATACGCTTACAATCAGATTTAAATATCGAATCCGATCGTATCGTGACTCAGCTTGGGATGACTTTTGCTTGGCCGATGTGGTGTTAGTTCGTTAATTAATGTGAAACACGGTCCTGAGATTAATTAGTGCTGTCCCGGCGACACTTACTCGACTATTAATCGAATAACGAACAATTCGACTTACAAATTGAAATTGAGAACCTGTTTTGGGTTCCCAAATATTTTATTTTATTTTTTAAGTGCTGCGTTGGACGCGATTTATGGCGATTTACACTTGAATAGCGAGTATCAATGATAACTCGCCTTCATAATGGGACGAGGGCAGATTTATGGATAATTTTAATTAAAAATTTAATGTCCACCGGATCAGTTAGTAAGCGGATATTTATTACTATAAAATTACATAAATTAGGATGTAATCAAAACAAGACTTTAAATTATAAAGTATCCAAAATATGTCTTACTGTATTTGTATACATCTTGAACAAACAAATCTAAAAGATCCGAAATCAGTAACAAATAAATTTCGATTCGAATATTCCAAATTCAAATATAAATTTTACAAGAGAAATGGAAAGAATGTGTTCACAACCACGTACGGAATTTCAGTTTATCAAACGACCGATTATCGATGAATATCAATCGATTACGATTTGGATATTCCTTTCTGACATTCTAACACGAACAGCGTTAGTGGATCAAATTATTCTGGTCGCGTAGTTAATCGAAATTAGGTAGTATCGAAAATATTTATACATATTCATATTTATCGACATATTTTATCGATACTTATTAAAGACCGGCTACCACTCGCGACGCGAGGTGAGAACGATGGCGCCCCCTGCTGCGCCGTGCAGGCAGATACGGATACACACTGAACAGAATTCAAAATGAAGTTATGGCTTAACGTACCTTATTTCTCTCCTCTTATTTTATTTTATAACCCCAGTCAAGTTTTACTTGTTATAGCCGACAAACAAAATACCGATATGTGTATACCTTTACCTACCCAATTATAAAGAGTACATTTATAAATTTAATAAACTTGACTTAAATTTTCCATGAATAAGACCAGTCTAAGTCATATTGGTTTGACGTGCTCTATAAAAATATTTAACTGACTTGAAATTTGTATGTTGTGTGTTAGTTTTCGTTAATTACAGTAGCGGTCATGTGAATCTCACAAGCGCAAACAACTTCCGAGCGCCTCACGCCATTTGCTCGCGAGTTGGACAAATATCGAGTGTCAGTGTTTACCGTGCTCGGGTAAATATCGACATCGGAGTTTGTGTTACGCATCACTAGCGCGTGTTTGTCGAGCGCGCGGCGTATGGGTGTGAGCACGTAAAGGGTTGCCCACTCGAACCTCATGTCGATAAATATCGTCGTTTACCTTGTTACCTTAACAAATATAGTCAAGTGGACATTCATTAAACTATACTCTCAGCTCTCCTCATTTACCATTTATTTTCGCTTTTAAAATTAGCAATTGTGATTTCTACTCTCTTCCTGTCCGTGTCTCTATTAACATAATTCTCTAGTTTTATCTGTAACGAGCAATTATACTATTTATTGCCTTTACATAAATTCCCAATAACTTTTCCATTAGGTTTGATAGTCATCCATTATGCATGAGCCACCCATATTGTTTCCAAAACTAAAATGTCAAACGCTTCATGCAATAATTCAGATTAAAACTGTACTTAGAATTATGTCACTTGCCTAATAGATTTAATATTTAAATGGGAATCGTGCTCGCGTTTAATGTGTTTAATCAATCATAAGGCACGATTAATTACTAAGATACGCGTCTGTCCGTCGACTTGATTGTTCGCTGTTTGACTAACTAAAGTTATTTATAACTAACTCCATTGTCCACTTCTTCGTAACCAAAAGTTCATGGCCTTGTGATAGGATGTTTATTAATTAGATGAGCGGAATATACCGAGATTAATGCCGCAAAATAACCATTGTAGAGATAATAATGACGTGACTTGAAATTTAGTGTAACATTATAATATGACTAGTACAGTAATGTCTTATGTGACTTAGGCGTGTCTTCACATATGCCCTTATTCACCTAAAGACACGATGCCATGTTCTACACGCCCGGATTCCTCGTGAGCTATGTCGTCATTTCTATCTAATGGATGATCTAAATCTCGTGTTTGCGTTATAGATAAATTATTCAAATCCAAATTAATTCACTTCCTATTCCAATTATGGCCAATGTCAAACTTAGTAATACAATTGAGATATACCTACCTAAAAAATGAAGATCCTATTTTTTATTAATATTATACATACAGGCCAATTTAAGATAATTATTTAAATCGTTTGGCAATTATATACGTTTACCTAGTTGTTTTCTCCTTTAGTAAATATTTTGTGATGACATCACTATTGACTTGCACTGCAAAACGGGAAGGACAAGTGAAAATCGAAAAATTAATTATGAATAAATTTTCACAGGTGTCACATTGTCACAACCTTAAAACCCAGAGTGTCGTAAAAAAATCAAATTAGAGCAGAGATTTGTCTTCTTAGGATTAATGACAAATGTTTTCCTTAACTAGTACACTTGATTGCGTAAAAAAAACTTTACACTAAAAGCTTATAGTTTCAGAAAAAAATACCTCTTAATCTAAAGCCCATTCCAAATTCTTTTCGATTTGAAAATCGAAAAATTAATTATTAATAAATTTTCGCAGGTCACATTGTCACAACCTTATTAACAAGAGCCCAATTTCCAGAAATGGTTAATGAATAACTGAATAAACGTAGCTACTAAAAATTGGTATATCCCAATTTGAAAACAAACATAGGTACCTATGTTCCCATTAAACATTCAAATAACACTTAAAAATAGAGAAGCCGGCTACCGTAATCAAGTAGAAAATTAATCAACAGCACTTTTGATTGAAATCTGTATTACCACATCGTTAATAAACAGAATGTGCAAGTAATGACTCGAGATGAACTTACTACCGGTTTTACTCGACTGGCTTAGCTCTCATTATCTCTGCGGCAGCCTCATTTTTTGACTCTAAGTTATTCTTAAGTTCAATCAGTAGTTCCATGAATTGATATCGCTTCTCTTTACATTTGTACTGTATAGATATAGTCTTAAACTAAAAAGAGTTGGTTGTTGGGCGCCCAAATGTACATGATAACTAAAGCTTTTGCATACTTAAATTTGAAATTCTGCCACTAGTTTCAATAGAAATATATCCGTTCACCGGCATTAATATCGAGTATGGCTCTTTTTCAACCAATACAAGCTAAGCTTAAGAAAGACACAACAATGATAACAGACTTCGATGTAAGGAATACGAGGTATAAGAACTTATCACATAACGATCATAATAATATACATAACGCTCACTTTATATGAGTTTTTTGTGTTTAGATATAATTTCAATATACCTACTTTCGTAAAGTAATAAAGTTATAGCCGTTTGTTTTGTGTATGGGTGTATGGGTTCTAACCTAACCTAACCTTTTTACCAGATAGCCGTTTGTTTTGTGTAGAGGTCGCAGTTATAAAAACATCATGGTACAATAAATATTATGCCAATTGACCGTCATACCTTATAGAAAAAAAAATAGAATAATCCTCAAGGCTGCTCGGCTTATAAATGCTTTGTTATTCCTGCCACCGGTTTTACGTGTATCATATCATTGTCTAAAGATGAGATTTGGACGACACGGATAGGTGATAAATTATATTAACGATTATGCAAATCAATATCACAGTGGACTCATTGTACCTACATTGAATGTCTATCTGATTAATATTTACGTGCGTTTCTATTGAGGAATCGAGCAGTTATTCCATTGCCATATTTTGTGGAATTAACGTACACATATCGTTTTACCGCGTTCAGTAACCCAAATGGCATCATTTTGATTTGGTGTAAACCAAATGTCATCTAATAGTTTCAAAAATTAAATGCATTCCTGACAAATTCTTGTCCATCAAGGATTATATTAAAAACAGCTTGCAAAACAAATTATGCATAGAAGTGTATGTTAATCTAAATATTTATTTTTTATATCCTTGAAATAGACGAGTTAATATTTCATTCGTATAGAATATTCTTAATTGTTTTAACAGAATCAAATTAATCATCAGTTACGGAAAAAAATGCGTAACTTACATATTTCTACATCTCCTTTTGACGATATTTTGTAGTAACCTAAGGAGCATAAGTTGGTGAAAATTGTCTTTGAACATCCGTACGCCTCTCACAATAAAGTCTTCTTCAGTCCTTACTGAACAGATCTGATATATTAGGTGCTGACTATACCTAAATCAATAATTTATGCATTACTGATTATAATCTTACAAGCTTCCTCGCATACCTGCAGCTGTTTTGGACTATTAATAGTAGAGTCGTTAACCTATAAAACAAAAAGGTGTAACTTGAGTTTTCTTAACCAGTTGTAAGCGCATCACTGAGTCTTGTGAATCGTGTTCTAAAGTTCATATTACGATACTGGTTTCGGTGAGTTATGGTGTGATTTAAAGTACTGGATTTGTTATACAGCGCATGCGCGCTCATAAAGCTCGTCCACGTGTGCTCGGAATAATTACGGGCATAAAACTATACCTAAGTGGTTTCGAGGCTGAATCACGATCTTATTGGAGTCAGCTCGACACGTTACTAATCAAACCAGTATTTCTGGGTAGAGAGAAACAAGCACTCTGAAATGGCAGACAACGCATAGGAACTTAGTTTTTCCTTTCAAAATATATTAATTGAAACTTCCTAATGGGATTGAACATTTCTACGATGGAAAAAACACTCAGCCTAACTCTTATTGACAGTATTTTTAAAGATTTGCTTCTTTTTGAGGAATTCGACCTTTATTTATTTTGGGGGAAATAAGGGCGTATGTGAGTTTGACGTAAACATTTACATATGCTATTTATTATTCTAAGAGTGTCCATAGGTGTGACAGACATGTTGATCAAAGCAACAAAGTTGTACTAATCTCAATGACCACAAACCGTTAATTAATTCCAGCTTGCTTCGTTAATTACGTAATTAAATTTCGTATCAACGTAAAGTAGCAATAAGCTTACGAAAACACGCTCCGTCGTCCATTAGCCGCACCTTCAACATAATAATATTATAATTAAACCATAGAAATAACAGTCACCTTATTTACCGGGCCGTTTCCAGTAGCGAAACAGTCGCGATTCTACCAACTTCAATAAAATCGATCGAAAGATCACGCTGATTTATTATTTACGACTGAAATATTTGGGATTCCCGAACACCATTTCCATTCATAAGTCCACGGACGCTCTAAAACCTGTTTAGATTTTGATAATTTTATTAACGATCGATGCACGGAGCGGAGAGTGCGAGGGACCCCTAACGTCTCATATATTACAGCTTTAACACAAATTATACGAGTTTAAAGCCACAACACACCAAGCGTGGGCGACTTAATGTTAAAATGTGTCATCTGTAATTATACGATCCAGAGAATTTTAATGTCTTCGAAATGTCGTCTTCTTTATTGGAATAGAGCTAATAGAAGTGAACAGAAACTGGATCTATTGTGTCACAACATATTTTGTTTATTGAGAATAACAAGGGCATAGATACATTTCGGTAAGCTTGGATCCGTGATCATTGTCGCTTTCAAGCTGCAAATGTAGTCTTGTCAAGTCTAGGTTTGCGATTGGATCTTTTCTGTAAAATTGCGATAAAATCCGACAATGCCAGCGTAATTCTAGTTAGAAAGAGACGCTCGACAATTAGTGTTGTGACGATACGCACCAAAGCATCTCCACTGGTGCACACAGTAATTACCCCGCTGTCCATTCACTTTACATCATTACCCAGATTTCTACATCTTTATGTCTCCATATTTGTAGCACTGGCGTAAATAATTTCTCTAAGTTGCCGGCATTCATTAGGGACACATTGTCTCTCCCATTGTAATGGCGTCAACTTCGAAAATTTATTACAATAATTTTCCACAATTACACCCATCCACATGATAATTACAGTCATCAGTCGAGATCAAGTCGTATTTGTTCGCCATGTTGGCTATCCTTGGCAATAACGAAGTGCTAAAACGTAAATCACAATTACATATCTATGAAGCACTATTAGTATCCACTTATGTAACAACAGTATCCACAAGTGATCCGCTAATCATTCTCGCTTTGATCTTTAGAAACGTTAACTCCACAAATTCTTAGCACAAACATGCTGAGACTGGAGCTCGTTGCCACACTGCGAATCAATTGTACAAATCGCTTTCGGCCACTAATAAAAAGAAAACGAGTCGTGTTACGTCAGCCAGTAGATTAATTAAACTTCTTACGTTTAAATTTTCGCATTTCCCTCCATCAATCCTCCATTTACGTCTTTCAGTCGTTTAATTAGAGGTTTTCCATATAGCGAACACTGGATAAGCTAGTCTCTTAACTCACTACCTTCTTGTTCTAAAGCAGATCAGGCATTTTAAACCTTAATGTGCTTAAGGTGGAGATTTAAATAGAAGGTTGGTTTAAGTCTTTAAGTCGTTTCTAGAATAAAAGCGCTCCCAGGGCATCATTGGTCGGCGTAGTGTTAACGCAACCATCACGAGTGAAACATTCTCAAATACTTGTACCATAATTTGGTAGCCAGTACCTTGTTGCCGACTTGTAAATTGACTTATTTTATTTGTCTTTGCATGCTCATGCTAATTTATTTTTTAGCTTTTAACGGTTTCATCATGTAGTTTAAATAGAACATAGCAATAAGTAACATTGTGCGCAGTCACACACAGTTTTAGTTGTATCCGTTAGAGTTCATCTTTTCTTTGGCTTTTGTTAGATCTCTCCAATGGTCGAGTATTTTATGTCATATGCGTATAAAAACCGACAAAATCATCATGATGAATGATTGAATATCAAATGTAATGTTATAGTGTAGTGCTTTGTCCCGCCGCTGAATGAAGCCGGGACGTCCAGGACAAATGTGGGAGATCATTCTTCATATTTGACGTCGCCGAGCATGGACATAATGCCGTCCATTTAGCGACCCCGTGTCTACTATTGTCAACCAACATACGAACAAGTCATTAAATTTAAAGTCCAATCAATTATTACACTTTGAATAATTGTCTGTCCTCCGCGCGTCGTAGACAATTATCGACTTTCTACAAATCGAAACGGAATCGTCTGTGAACAGTTTTGCAAACAGTTTCTTCGCGTCACCGCCTCATTTCTTGTCGCGCCGTTTTTGGTGTCATCTCTAATGTCGATAATTAAATTTTGAAGGAAAGGCGCGCCATCCATGCCTAATAAGTGTTACACGAAACTACCAGTTTTTGTCGCGAGGCAACTACAATTAGCATTAGATGTGTTAATTATACGACGCAATCTGTTATTGTAGACGCGCATTCCTCTGACGATTCGTCGAATCCGTGATAGATCCATCATACGGCGCGGCTGGAAACATTAATGGAAACTACTATGATATAAAATTAGACCGTAAAACGTTTAATGGCGTCTCGTCAATCTATAGTTTTGAAAATAAACAAATGACTTGTCACGCTTTTCGTCGTCGACAGCAATCAACAAGCCCACCCATTGAAAATGTAAAATATCCAATAACGGTAAAACTAATTATAGTTTCGGTAACGAATCGAGCCACTCACGACGAAACTGCGTAAGAAGTGGACGGTGGAATCAGCAAAAAACGAGTCGTGAGGTGAACACATTCAGTAACTTCCAAAATAAATGGAGCAAAAATAGTTAATGTAACCAAGTGTAAATTTCAAACACTATGACTTTTTTCTAAATGGATATTTATAGTAATGACTTGTAATGAAGTTCTTATTTCTGTGGCACAGAAGTTTTTCTTTGCAGCATTTCAATTTAGATGTGGTGAGTTGGAGACGTGACGCGAAGGGCTGAGCACTCCACAAAAAGTGCTCTCATTTACTAACATTGGTATCAATAAAACGTGATTCGTAATTTCATACTGCATTTTCAGTTGGACACGCGTTAAACAGCAATTGCCCTTTCCACTTTCGTTGTTTTTGTTACAAAACTTAAGAAACTGATCTTCGTTTACATCATTTTTTACTTTAAAGTAGTTATTTTCCGTTTAGATCGCATTTCAATGTAATGTCGTGTTTTCAAATAGCTTGTCTTTAGTGTGTTGCATCGGGCAGATGTTACATACAATAATCGCAACATTATGAAATATCGCAATTAGTTCCAAATGCGACAAACTGTACGCACATGTGACATTATCACTATTTTGTCTTATTGTTGCCCGCAAATATGAACCCACACAATTTGGGGAATTAGTTATAATCCTCGGCGACTCCATTGTTATGCATTGTTAGGGAGAACCCGGGGGTGATAGGGGAGCCTCTGAATGTAATAATTTACGAATTTTGCCAAAAGAATGATTGATCTTAAATCGAATTCGCAAACACTAGAATTAGCCGATCGGGAATCTTGCATCAATACGGTCATTAAAAGGTACCGTGAATAAATTAAAGGGTGATGGTCAGGCCCGGTCGCGCCGCACGCAGGTGGAGGGTCGCTCGGGGCGAGTCGGCGCGGCCGGCGCGGGCGCACACCGAGTTATTAATAATCCGCATTGACCGAGCACGAGCGGAGCGACCGACCGGCCCGCGACGACATTCCTCACCATTGTGCCCGCTCCGCCCGCGACACTTTTGTCTATTCACACCGATAAATCACCTCCTCCGCTCAATGCGAGCATTATTTACCTCTAACGACGACCTCATCGCGCTACATCGATTAATTAGTCTAACACTACAGATAAGATAGCGGGGAAAGCGATCGCTTTCAATTTCCTCTGGAGGGGCACTCGGCGTAAAGTGCGCGTTTAATGCGGACAATCGGAGATAAAACGTGCGAGACGAGACTCCCTTAATCCCGATCTGAGATTGCGAGAAAACGTTTTGACGTAGGGTGGTTCCTCAGCATTGTCTGCTGGTCTAATTCGATTGCCCACACACGGATGCGTTGACGTGGGCGACCGGAGTACCCCTAATTAAACCTATGAGACGTCAATGCAAGACATTCGTGCCGAGGTCAGGCAGTAACAGCTTTATTACCGATGTATGTACATAAAACCAGCATTCTTTAAACGATTATATCTAAGGACCGTGGCGTGAAATTGTAAGTATCTTGTTAAACTTGATCCGTGTTGATTAGATGTGATCAATAAGCAAGCACTAAGTATGGCCCTTATTGAGTTAGCCACACGCGACGCTCGCTCCTCAGTGCTGTGTGTGCTGGCGTTTTAAATTGATTGTAATGGGAATTAATTCCGAACAACTGTGATTCCAGTGAGAACTCTCGGCTTCATTACATGTTGAGTTTATGTTTACATGGTCATTCCTCTCTGACCTCACAATGAGATTGCATCGATGGCACTGCGCAGCGGATCCATGGAAACGTTAGGCGCGGTAGAGGTAGCGAGAAACGCTCGAGGCCAAGCACTATCTGTATAATCGGCCTGGTTAATATGCTTATTAAATTATGTCGATGGCAAAAACCGAAGCCCGTTCGTTTAGCTTTAGGGAGTAATTAGCGGAATGAGGCTTATCTCGGATCTAATCACTGCCTCTAATTATTGGGTGAGGCCGCTACATGCGCCGCATGCGTGCCCTTCCCGCCGTTCACCTAATTGCAACAATCTTGCAAGAATTTTCTGACCATAAATCGGCATAGATTACTCATTATCGTGAGAAAATTCCGGCCGACAATAGCACGAATCATTATGAATTAGGCTTGTAAATACAACTCGTCGAACAAACTAAGTAGAGCACAGGACGAGCCAGCGCCCGCATCGGTAATGGACAACTTTGCATATCAATACCTACTTTAATATCGACATGCATCATTTCATTTAATTGTATTACCTCAATGGACTGATCAGTCGGTAATTCGTCACATATTTGAATGGCCCGGCAATCCGGCCGGACTGTTCAATATTTATAATCACATGAACATGTTAAATGTCAATTAATGTTATACGGGAAAATAATTGACATAAAAACGTTTTCAATTATACAAGCAAATAATGCCGAGGGCTCGCCTTATAAGCCGTCTGAGCAGGCTAAAGCACTGGCTACCAAAAGTAGACGAACATTTTTTGCCGCCCTCTATACTTAAGCGGGTTTAGCGCAACGATTTGTAGGTTTGTTTATTGAAATGTTACAATAAATTCGAAGTTGCGGGGAGAACTAACTGTATTTGGTTTAAGTATATGACTTAATCACATGAGGTTACTTACAATATTATTAAAAATATACAACCTAGATCACCAAGAGCCGCACTCGTGTAATTACTAATGCTTGCAGATTGACCAAAGAGGGAATTGTATGGACTGGTCGGAATCCGTTGCCTAACATGGAGGCTGAACCTAGACCGAGTTAGCGATAGCGTTGATGAATCGCTGTATCATCGAATTCAGACGTCTGCAGCGGCACTTGGAAATGGTTTTATAAATGAACCGATTAAAACCGGCATGGCCTTAAACAACGGTTCCAGTTTCATCCGCGCATTTGTCCCCGTACGTACCACCTACCGTCAAAAGAATCTGTTCAAAAGTGTTAAATCGGTTAATATAATGATGATGGATGCCGTCCCGACCAAACAGCCCGCAGCGGGGGTGTTTTACCCCGCTATACAAATAAAATATTTTTATTATTAACCATGGTTTCGTGCTCCTCGCACCCACGCTAGCACCCGATCGGCCCGTCCCTGTCGCACCATTTAATCGAAATCATATTTCTGTTTTGTCATTATGGTATCACGTTTAGAGAGTTCCTCTCTTTTGTCCCGGATTTCGAATCGTTGGTTTCTTGTTTCCAATGCAGCTTACTTTTTGTTTTCTTTTTTAATAAGTAACAGAGGCGAGGTAACCCGAGATCGGCGTAGGCAGAGCGCGTATTTGTGCTTCATCTGTGATTGTCATCAGGTAGGCGACATTTGCGAGTACAGTTAGACCCGTGTTCATCCGACCTTATACTCGCGTCGACGACTTTTTATCATCCAGTAGTGAACTCCTGTTTCCGATGCATCATTTTTTGCCTTGTTTACCGAAACTAGTTCCAGTGAATGAACTCGATGTTGCCCATAAAAAGGTGCAACCGTGTCAAAATCAGACATTATTGTTTAAAATCTAAAACAGACGCGTATGAGTTCCTTTCATCATCACGGTTCTACCTGTAGGGTGCACAAAAAACATCGCAGGTAGCCCATTTGTTTGTTATTAATTCTCGCGTCGAATCTCGTTTTTTTCCCGTCGACCACCTTAATACGGTGAGAATATTAATTATAATTATAAACGGCCTCGTCGCGTTCGAGGTGCGCTGCCTTAAGTTTTGGTTTCTAAATTTAAATCTGATCATTTATCATGCGACAATGTCAATTTTATCTTGATCCCTTTTTTATTATGTTCCACTTTCAAGAAGTGCTAGTCATCAAATGTACCCTTCGTATACTTTTATTTTTTTAAATAAATCTTCTTAATGAGTTCTGAAGTTTGAATGTTGTCCCTACCAGTGATATCTTTAACCAAAAATACAACTCAAGAGTACTTTTAATGCGAAATTGTTCAATTTTATTTGTTTTGCAACGTAAACATCATGTTTTGTAGTGCTAGTAAAAAACGTTCAACAAAAATCAAGGTAGGTAGGTACCTAATCATTAAGTAAGGATTGAGCCTCCCCTTTCTAAGCAAACGTAGCAAACTCGAACAGTGGAGGTTCCGCTAGGTGCGCTGGGGCAGGCGAGACACAAGCAAATTATCAGGAAACGCCTGCACACGCTTTCTGCACACGGTAAGAGGTTAAAAATCATACTTAGCAGCTACTAGGCGATCGGTACAGCTACAATACTCGATTGTTACTTTAACGTAATTACAACGATAATGTATTTAAATAATACGGAGGGTATTTAAAATAATGATGGCGGTTTAAGGGTTTCGCCGTTTATGTTTTATTGGTATATCATTTTCCTTTTTGATATCGTTAATATTTGAATGTACTTCTAGAATTCTGTAAAACTTTATTGAAGCACGTTACTTGATACCATTTAAACATATATCAACCATATAAATGTTAAGGTCTACAAGTGATCTTCTAGCTGTGTCTCCGTTTGTACCCTTTTTTTTCAAGGGGATTAGAAGCACCAATTACGGTTCTCAGCATCATTTAGCAAGGACAAAATACACGATATCGCATATTTTTGAAGGTCTGAAGAACACGGGCTTGAAATCAGGTCATAGCTCGAGCTTATATCGAGTATTGACAAACTGCATCGTGTATGCTGGTGCACCGATAGAGCCCGCATCACGACGTTTTATTTCAACTCTTGCATTTTATATTGCCACCGGATATACAATAAAACAATGTTTTTATGAGGTCACTCGCACACGACAATCTGCGACTTATCTAGACCTTGACTCGGCATTTCAAAGGTTCATCTCTAGTTCGTGTTTGAGGGGAGTTTTGTTCTGTCATTGAATTCACGATCCATTTTCAACAATGCCTGTCTAGAAAGTATCGTTTATAAATTGCGCATATACAAGCAAGTAGGCACATATAAGCCCGTTAGGCTCACTAGGTGTGGTATGGTAATGGGTCAGCATTAGCTCCTAGGCTAATATATCACGATCTGAACATTATCCGTCTATCGCCCCCCGTTTAGAAGCGAATAATCTGAGGAAATCACCCATTGATGTAACAATGTAACCGGTGAAATTTATTTCCTTCGCCTGTGGGAATGAAGCAATTATCTGACAAATCCGCGGATCTCAAATCCTTTTCATCAACACAGTTCCGAAAATTGATAGCCAAAAGTATACATTAAAAGTGCTTGAACGAGATTTGTGAAAGCAATTTCGTAGGCGTTTATTGCAAACATCGACAACTCCGAAGAAGAAATCCAAAGAAAACGCTCAGAGTCGAGTAAATAAATAAAAGATGGCGCTCAAGCTCGCGATACTTCTCAAATTGAATATTAGATTGAAATTACGCGCTCGGGCGGCGGCTCTCTCCGCCTTTTGTTACGCGAATGATACATAAAGCGCGCGCGCATACAAACACAGCAATAAGAGTTTTAAATTAGCATTCTTTTTGTGTTCCATGCCACCCCAACGCAACCCGAGCACCCCACCATCTTAATAACGTGAAGAAATTGAGTTGTTATACACCCTTTTCGGAGGAGGCGCGGGTGCAACGGCACACCTCGCGAAGAAGCCTTTTTGTAATTGAATTTAGATATTCTTTCCCCGGATATAACGAGGGAGGTCGGGCCGCTAGTTCTCCGAATGGAATACATGTAAATGTGGTGATATGAAATTCTCGAGTCGTCGTTGTGGCGGTGTCGTGTGTTATTATTGCTAACGTTATTTCGCTTTTACTTTAGGCTCGCGGTAGTAACTTTTTCTATTAGACTGCGATATATTTGATATCATAGAGAATTCCGTCAGAGGCGCCATAAATATTTTGAAATGGAAATCTTATCTACGTTAGGCTTCACACCGACAATGGATGAAAACTGCGCAGGATCGAAATAAATAGTCTTGTATAATAAACGTATTAAAAAAAAACTAGATACATATGATCTAAATTAGCTTTATTTACAGATTAAAATCTTGTTATCCTAAATCGTTCAAATATTCGATATCACGCTAGACGCTCCACACGAAAAAGGTTCTATTAATTCGATCAGCCTTCCGAGAAGCAACTATAGCATGATACTGGTATGTAATTACACGAGGCTATTAACATCGGCCGTGTACAAACATGGCGCATGATTGTTGGTTTCGTTTTAATTGCACACAAGCATCCCGACCAGTTGCCTCTCCCTGATTTAGCCTGAGAAATGTTAATATTGATTTTATTGACGTTTCCAATAACTGATAACTCACGAGGGATATAGAAATTGCGTGGAATTGCATTTATACTAATCGATTTGCGTTTTTATTGCTCTGCGCTGGTTCAGTTCAGTAATGTCGGTTTCGGTTTAAACTTAAGCTACAACTGTTTCCGTCATAAACAAAAACATTTCACATCACCACAGCTTTCTTTCATTCAAATGTTTAAGTTCCCACAATTTATTGAAACTCTTTCGACATTATAAAGCGACATTAAATAATAGTTAAAGTGAACTAATTTTCCAGTCGCCAGTGACCAGGTAAGTGACCATTACGAGTCAGCACATTACACGACCAAACTTTACCTCTTAATGCCCTCGCGGGTAATTGTTCCGACATTACGACCCGACACCGATAATTATCGAGCGACAACGTAGCCGAGAAAGCCTGTGGTTCCGTACAAAAACTTAAGCCTCACCGGAACCCTGATCCAAATCATCACCACGAAAAATATAACAATCATTCAAATTAACATTAATGACACATTTCTCGGGAACCTTAAGATGGCGTCACGCTCATCGCTGAGAAATAAAATTAAAACTAATTCGAGGTCTCAAATTATAGGAGAAGAGCGGCGGATGTCGCCGCGGCGGCAGCGGCGCCGGCGCAGAAACCGCACGTCATTGTTTTTTGTGAGTTGCCTTAGGACCGACTCGACCACTAATTAATTATTTCACATGTATCGATCATTAATTATTGAGACCGACCGATACCATCCACCCGTTATCATCTTAATGACGGCCGGCAATTTGTCGATTGTAATTATGTTCCCAACCGCCGTGATTATTTAAAGTTTTAACACGATCGAGGCATTATCCCGCGTAGGTATTAATAGCAGAAAGCATCGGGATCGAATCAATCTTAATCTCGTACAGAAACGTAATCCAGATTTATTTATGACGGAGCAGAGCGTGTGCTATTATGCTCGTCTGCGGCAATTTGCCTCGGAAATTGTCTTAATCGGCCGCTCAAGGGACTATTTATGTATAATTATTTCCAAATTCGACGCTCCGTTTGATGCCTTTCCGCTCTCTTTGAGGTCGTTCGACAAAAAAGTCATCTGTTGCAACAATTAAGCGAAGAAAAAATAGAAATAAGTATCGAAGGGTCCGCAATAATTACAGGCGCAAATTGACGGTTCCTAAAAGTAGATCGGCGGAGCGGCGCCGCCAGGGTACCTGCAGCTTCACGCGATGTCTATACCAGCCACGGACCTCATATCATCGGACCTTTGTTTTAATCCTACTAATCACCAACCTACCGAGCCGTGGAACAGTTTACCAAATACACAGTTCTGTACAGTACAGAGACTCAACTGTCAGTTTCCAACGCAACAGAACGTCTTGATCGTGTTTACGTTTCACGTACAAATAACATTCTCACAAACGCATTCAAGACATCTTTTATTCTAAAGCAAACTTGCACTAGACTGCGTATTGGTTAAGCTTTTTCGAACCAATACCCGTAGACAAAGATGGTAATCTAATATCGGTAACAAGCCAGATATCTTGGCCAGTACGACGGCTCAATGGCGACAGCCGGCGGGCGTCCATAACAATTAACTCCGAAAGCAAATAAATCATAAAATCATCATCCCTCGATCTCTATTCAGCGATTAAGTACATCGAGAGCATTTACGATCCTCGTGGCTCGGTAAACGTTTAATTATGTTCGTAATTTTGTTAATCATGAAGGTTTTGTTATGGGGTTAATTAAGTAAAACTCAAATTAATGGGAAAGTAAAGTCGTCGTTCGTTAATCAACAGGTGAGATTCTCGTTTCACATCTCGTCTTTGTAATTGTACGTGGTTTACGAATTCGCACTGTCACTTCATTATCGGATGAAATGACAGACGTTTTAATTACAGCTTTCACTGTGAATTCAAAAGTTTAATTATAGCTACATTAAATACGCTGTAATTAACAAATAATTGAGAGATTTGCGGCTTATTCATATTTAAATCTCTTCGATATTAGTGAAGTGAACTAACTTTACTATTAAGATTTCTATAACTTACTAGAACTGTGGAAAGGCGTTTTTTATAGAAACGTATTCCTTTTAGAAATAATCTTATTGGCGCGTAAGCTTATTTATCACATCTCATAGAAGGAAACATCTAAGGAATCTCATAAGACGTGCACTTGCCTTCTGGTTGGTGGCTGGACCCGTGTCGAACACGGCTATTACCGGAACGCGCCTTGCCCGGCTCGGCCCTGGCAAAAAGAGCCATTCCCAGCCTCCAAGTTCAGGACCATTACCATTAATGAAGGTTTAAAGTTAAACCCTAACGGTAGACATCGCGATCCTTACCATGTAGTAGCAAACCTCGCCTCCATCGCCTTTCCCACGTCTAACGAGACTACCTCCATTACGTACAACATTTTACATACATTCCCTCCACTTATTATCAATGTATTAAGTAAATCGTTCTCTCAGACTTCGCTCAATTTTATTTCCATTAATCGCTTTTCGACGTTTTCGGTCCGGCCTGACAACGCCGGCTTAATACCTTATTTATTGTAATTCCTCGCGCCGACTTAGTAGATGTTGTTTAATACGCTTTTACGATGTTTTCGTGAAGAAAGCTGGCTGAGGGTAATTATTTAGCAGTGTTCTGCGGTTTCGTGGGGCGAGCGGCGGACGACTTAATGAGGGCCCGCGTAATAACCCTCGATTATTAATATGGACGTAGTCTACCGCGGCTCTCGTTACCGCGCGATGCGCTTGCGCATATTTGCTCTTCTCTCATCAAGCTTCACGCCTCTATTGTTGCACAATCATAAACGTACAAACATCGTGCGACATGACGTCTCATGAGACAACTCGTTAGTTAGCCGCTTACCTACTAAGCTTCGGCATGAAACATTTAATGGTCATGAATGTCGCAGTTTCCAACCAGTAAATTCTTATTCGAAAGTGATCCGTGGCTCACGAATTCCCATTTCGCGTCTACCGGTAATGAGAATGCCGATTGACTCAGCATGTTGTTTGCTAATTTATTTACCTATACGCTTTGTACAGCAACTGGTATTGCACTAGCATTGGCTGTAATGTAACGTTCTCAGTTTCACCTTCATTGACATCTGTCGTCACCCTAGACTGTTTAAGTTATTATTGATTGACTTTCTCCTTAAACAAACGTAGAGGATTAGCTGGTGATCATGCAGTTTGCTGCTTATAAATTGGGTATTGACAAAAACATTCGTATAGGTATTACAAGTCGACAACATTGTAGGAGCCTCATTAATGAATTGAAAAGCGCGCATCTTCATTATGACGAACTTTGTAACTATTGTAACACTATTCTGATGCGGGACGCATGCATGTGTGCGTGAGCGCCGATACCCATGTGGGTGAACGGGGTATACAAATACACAAATTGCATTTGTATTGGTGCACACACGCGTCATTATTTCCGTCGTAGTTTTCTCACGCTCACACACACATCGGGGTAAGTAATTTGCACTGAAATGTAACTACGTATTATGTTCATTTGTGTGCGAGTTTATCGGAAATTAGTTCTGGTGCAGGCATCGGGGTATTTATTGGTAGAAATTGACAAGTCCAATGATTGTCAGTGGGAATCTGAACACGTGCGGGCACATTAAACATTGACTTCGTTGGCCACCACCGGCACTTGCAAAACAAATTATGGTTCAAACTACTCAAGCCTTATAATTTGGCGTTTGCTTCTTTATTTCAAAGATAATACTGCGTTTGGATAGAAAATATTAGCTTTAGTAATGACAATGTAGTTACAAAGAGAAATGAAAATATGGAAATTCTAACTAGAAATTCTTATAAGACTCGTTATCAACAAGTTGCTCGGGTCGAGCGAAAATCGTCCTTACTGCTAATAGCAAGTAGGGCGTTCACCTCTGGTCTAATTGCCAGCTCTTTGCATAATATCCCAGGCGTACACATTAGCACTGCAAAATGATCTACAAATTGCCATTGCTGAGACAGACTACAATAATTACATAATTACTTACTATTTCTTTGAGATTTTCTTTATTTCTTAGGGTTCTGTATATGGATTGGCTGATATATTTTTTAATCTCTATAAGAACATTCCTGCGTTCGTTTACTTATCTGTCAAGTTAGATTTTCTACGCGACTGTAACTAGCACATAATGTCAAATTTGACTTAAATTTTACCTACGTGTAATGTGTGTGTGTGTGTAGGTTAGTGTGCTTTTCATATAAGACTGCGATTATTTCGAGTGAAGAACAAGTTCCGATCCCCAAAGGCGATAAAATATACAGTATCTAAAGTTTAGTTAAATGCAGCGCAGAAACCCTCCGTACTTAGTTGTACAAACGAAGCCACAGTTAACTATACACCTTAAGACCTTAACACGTTGTACTGAGGTTTATATTAGTTTACAAATGTACAGTTATCAATGTCTTCGATAGTACCGCGTCATGTTCTAAATAACTTTTTTAAAATCCACAAGTTAAGACTACTTTCCATCAGTTTAGTCGGAATCGTAACTTGAGTTTAGTGTAATTTTTTGCGTGTAAATAGTCGAGGTAGCCCGAAAGGCTAAGTGAAATACCAATAACTCAAAACTGAAACACGGAGTATACTAGAGTTAGATTCCTTTTGAAACTAATAAAATAAATACATGTAAACGATCAGTAAGTTTAATACAACGGTTAGCTGAAAGAAATCAGCTCGTGTAAACCAATGATGCTCGTCTGAACCTATGCGATCGTATCTCAAACACATGTCAAATCTGCTAGTAGGTTAGCTAAATAACCCAATCTCAGACCTGGGCCCTAATTCCATGTAGTATAATATATCGTCACTACGCCAACCCGGTCGCGTATATTTGCCCCTCATTTATATGCGACACCATAGATATCAGGCGTAGACTTCACGTGACCGGGTAGTAACGTGTTACTTATGCGGCTCGAATCGCAAACATCGGGTTTAAATGACGGTTAAAGGCGATATACCGAAGTCATCGTTTATTTGGAGATATCTCAAAAGTTCACTCGAATTAGCGCCCTGAACATTATTTCATAGAAACTCCGTAAAAGATAAAACCTCACAAGGAAACTCATTCACACTACTCGTAACTGTCGCCTGGGCCAATATTTGCTCAGAATATCGGCTGATATAATTTATCAAGCACCAACTTAATTTCAAGGGCCATCCATACATAAGATATAGATGGGTGTGGACATTTCGGCAATTCGAGTTTTGTGTGAAGGACACTTACTAACACTTGAATCACTGGTTAATTATCATTTAGTGTTTAAGTGATAAAATAGTAAGACACTTCATTTGACATTTGAAAAATTCACCTTGTAAAGGCGTACATCGACATTTAAGTAAGTCTTATAAAAATATATTTAAACAGATTTCATATAAAAACTTCGTATTGAAACAATATTATTAGAAAGGACCATGCGCCAAATTTTACCCAGAACCAACAAAGATGAGAGTCAAAAATTGGATAGATATTAAAATATTCATTTTTTTATTATTGGCACCAAGCTGAATTCCATTGCAGAAGTGAGATATTCATGTTTGAAATAATGGCACGTGTGCCGAAAACTAATTCATACTCTGCTGATGAAACTGAAAAAAAAATAACCGTAAATAGTCACATTCCTACACGCATAATATGAGAATTACTCCTTGTAATAAAAAGGTACCATTATGACTACTAGCTTAAACTTACAATATTGTCAATTTGAAATAATTTTAGTGTTGAATCAATGCACTGGCGCCGCTATCTATGTGGATCTGGTTATTATGTATGCATCTTTAATTCCGATTCAGGTCACATATTAACTACAAACATGAATATCTCAGATCTGCAATGGACGTCCAGCTTAGTGTCCATAGTAAAAAAAATAGTTAATATGAATACCTACCTATATTTAATAATTTAACTCTCATCTCTGTTTCTTCTTGAGAGAGAGATCATGATCCTTTATCACATTTTGTGTCGTGTTTCAGTCGTAAGGGATGATCATTTGCCGACCGGGTTTTTTTGAACCTATAAAATTGACGTGTACGTGCACGTACAGTATAATGAAACAAACAATAGGTAATTCAAACTAGAGTCATGTCTTAAAAATCTTAAAGCTATCAACACTGCCATCTTTCGAACAATTCATGTATATCAATATCTCAATACGTGCCAATAGGTACCAGTCATAAATTCACCACAAGAAAATACCTCAAGTAAAATCTTAGTATTTGAGCTATTTCGTAAATCTTGTAAGAACTGGCCAACATTTCTGTTGTCCAATTGGTTTCATATCATAAGTAGGTATACTTCCCTCCCGTCCTCGCGTCGTGTTTTTCATTGCTAGGGGTCGTGGTTCCCCTGTTACAGAAGTATACTATTAGGTACTATTAGTAATATATAAACTCTAGATTGGTTTTGAAAATCTGTTTACTATATATAGGGGATGACCCCATGTTATCAGGAGAAATCTTAATAGCGCGAAGCAGGATAGTCTTTTGTATGGTATGGCCCGCGGCGCCATGCCAGTCTGGCGCCGTCTATTGGTCATAATTTATTTGTCATCTCATCACGCCGAAATGGCTGGATAAATTCTGGTACAATGATAGCTAGACAGTCGAAGATGGTAATAAGAATACCCACGGGTTTTCGGTGTACGAATAATTTGACGCCTACTGTCGGCATTCGTGCATCGAAAACCACGGGTCTACGGTACCGTCTACGGTAAAGAAAAATAAATACGCGGAAGAAATTGTGTGGGACACCCGGTATAAGATACTAGCAGGTGGGCACCTCCTAGTATCTTATACCGGGTGTCCCAAGACTATGGGACGCCCTGTATACATACTAGCTTATATTCTGCAATTAACGTGGGCATTATTGTAGAATAAAAAAGTGTTGGTCACCATCGTAGGTCCTATATATATTTTTATTTAATTGTTGGTCTTCCCAAAACTTACTAATACTAATCTAGTTCCCTTCTTATCGTCTGACATATCCGGCGCAAGGAATACCCGATTTATTAACATACAATAAATATAACGTTATCAGTCACATCCTGCCTGTTATTTATTCATTAGTCGATGATTAGTGCATGGCGTAATCTGAATTAGTCAGGATATTCAGAATTTCAAGTACCTATTACATACATATACTACAGTTTTTTTAAGGAAAATAATTCTCATATAAAATTATTCTGCCGTGCTAAGGTAATTATTATTACACTTAATTTTAATTATTCATCATAGATGTCACAGGTGTTGATAATATATCCCGTTTTTTATTCGATTTTATAATCGACTTTTTTAATCATTTTTCGCGATCCTATTTTAGGAAAATGTGGAAACGAATCGTTATATAGTATTATATATTAGTAGTTTATGTATGCTTTTCAATAGGACAATGATTTTACTTATATGCTCACTAAAATGGTTATTTGCATCACAAAACAAATTGTATAATTTTAATCAGGTTCGATTCCCGGTTATGTATGTACCTATGAGATTTATAAAAAATAAATAATGCAGTTTTTATTAAATCTAAAACCGACACCATGGTGCCCATAAACAGATTTCCCTATCTCTTATAGTTTGTGACTTCTCCCTACTAACCCTTTTGGATTGATCACCCGGTAGGTATACTTAAAATCGACTTTCTTTACGTATACTATATTTTGGAGGCGAATTGACATTCTCTGACTTTCAGGTTGAATAATCCTTAAATATTATTAAAATACCCATTCTAAACCCTGAATTACACATCTCAGTCATCATTCCGATAATTCGTGATATTGATTAGGTATCTCAGCTGTCAAGTAAGTAAATACATTATTCCAGCCCTAGTTACTCGGATATTTGTAGGACACATATCTCTGATAACACCAAGATAACGAAGATGAAGTGTTAATCTTGTATTTTTAACGAATTTTTACTTTAACACATCGTATTGATCAGTCGCAGTAATCGGTAGAGACCAAAGATCCATCGCGCAGTGTCTTTAGTTTCTAGTAATAAGGATTATTTTCGGGTGGAATTTTTGTAAGTGTTTATAAAAAGTATTTTCTCAGGTTGACGTGTTTGTTGGTTTGTTAATTGTAGAAGTGTCAGTATTGACAGCGCTGACAGGCTGTCAGTCCGATAAATTGATCGTAGTTGTTTGCGCAAATGTCGGTTAGATAAGCAACGATTACCGTGTATTTTAATTTGGGTAAGCTTAGTACAGGCGAACGCATTCTATGGGAAAGTCTTATCTTAAAGGAATATTTACTTAGTGACACTCCAAGTAAGCCGTTCTTTTCGATTACTTATAAGTTATAAGCGGTCGTAGTGTTACGATTTATGTCACGGTTGACATAAAAACAAATTCGATGTCCAGTGTATTTTTCGGAAACAAAACAAGTGACATAAGCGAGCGACCCCTCCCTCTTCCGGTCGGGTCCGTTCTATACAAAAATCTATTCACCGGTCACCTTCGGTTAACTAGTGAAACTAGCCCGTGAGAAATGTCGGACACATTCAATGTGCACTGGATATTTGAAATGGCCGATTGACTTTGACTCATTGATCGGTAACACGGTTAGCAATTATTAAATAGGGATTTATTTGAACAAAGTTCGGTATTGATCAGATATATATTAGGTTAATTGAATTCTGATCATCAATTTGAATGATGTATCACCAGATAGATATAAATATATCCTCGATGGCCTTTGCTAACGTGTTTGCATTGTTTGTTGCAGGAGAGCATGTGATGCCGGCCCTTGACGCCCGGCGCCATGCCCACGCCGCTGCAGCCCGGCGGCCCCGCTAGCGGCCCGCCACCGGAGCGCAAGCGGCGCCGCAAGCGCGACGACCCCCAGAGTTCGGCCGCGCTAGAGCCCGACGACGACGACGGCAACATGAGCCCGGAGGAGGAGCCGCGCAATGCGCCCGCGGCCCCGGCGGCGCCCACGCCTGCGCCGTCCGCGCCCGCGCCAACCTCACCACCCGCCGCGCCCGACGCCGTCGACCTCACCTCCCGAAGAGACTCCCCACCACTCTCTTCCGATGTTGAGCGCTTCGACGGCAAGATCGTCTACAACCCCGATGGCTCCGCATACATCATCGAGGACCCCGAGCTCTCCGAGGGCGAGACGAGCCTGTCCGACCTGCCCAAAATAGAACCCGGGTGCATCGTCGACAGCCGCGACAGCAACGTCGTAGAGAGACAGCTCGAGTTCCCTCAGATAGCAAGCGCCTTCTACGTGTCGCGGAACCCATCCCTGTATGGTGCGCTCTACGGGAGGCTGGCGGCAGAACGAGTCCGAGCGAGATCCGACGCGCCCGTCATGCACAGCTATCGTGTGTTCAGTTTTCGAGGTGGAAAAGACGCCCCGAGACCCCAATCTCCGTCTGTGGAATGTCCTGTTAGCGTGCCAGTTAAACCGATTCTTATGTGTTTTATATGTAAATTGAGTTTTGGATACGCCAAATCTTTTGTGGCGCATGCCCAGTCGGACCATAGTTTATCATTACTTGACTCGGAAAGAGACGCCTTATCGAGAGAGAACGCTTCCGCCATTATTCAGTGTGTCGGGAAGGATAAAGAAGCTTTAGTATCATTTTTAGAGCCAGTTGGTGCTGCGGCGCCACCACGAGCGTCGGCTTCAGGAAGCCCCGCGAATATATCAGAACTGTCAAGTCCGTCGATGGACAAACGACCCGATATGATGAATCCCATTGAAAGAGACAATGACTCAATGTTACCCAACGGAACGTGTGACGAAAGGAGGCCGAGCCCGCCGGCTTGGAGACCACCTCGGTCGATAGCAGAAGCAATGATTCCACAACATTCCTTGATCTCTGTTGCACACCCTCATACGATAAACGCGTCAGTTCAGCCACGGGCAAGCCCAAATTCTTCCCCACCATTCCAAGCAACGCCTCCAGCATTTTTGTCTGGCACGACGATTGGAGTGTGCCCAGACCACCTCGGAGGACGACCATCTGGAGCTGACTGTCCGAAATGTGAACTGATCTTGAATTCCGGCAGACTAGGAGGACCCCTTGCCGGTATGCATAGTCGAAACTCCTGCAAAACATTGAAATGCCCCAAATGCAACTGGCATTACAAATATCAAGAAACGCTTGAAATCCACATGAAGGAAAAACACCCAGAAGCTGAAACGAGTTGTATTTATTGTATAGCCGGTCAGCCACACCCTCGGCTCGCACGTGGCGAGACGTATACTTGTGGATACAAACCCTACAGATGCGAAGTGTGTAACTACTCTACGACTACAAAGGGTAATCTAAGTATACACATGCAATCTGATAAGCATCTGAACAACATGCAAGAATTACAGAATGGAGGCAATCCTGGAGAAGGAACTCTACCTCCTCCTCCTCAGCACACGCCTCCAGGTGTACACAAACCACCTCTACCGCACCATTCTCCTTTAGGTCAGAAACCAAAGCCTACCTTCCGATGCGATGTTTGCAATTACGAGACGAATGTTGCCCGGAATCTCAGAATACACATGACATCTGAAAAACATACACACAACATGCTTGTATTGCAACAAAACGTGAAACATATGCAAACGTTATCAGCTCTGCATCACAGACAACAAAGCCAGCAACAACTAGAGAGCTTACTTCACTTCCACGGTGCCGGTGATGCTCCTCCTCAAAACCCTGAGGCTGCTCTTGCCGACATGGCATACAACCAAGCTCTGATGATTCAACTCATGACTGGAGGCCCCGGACCTTCTCCACCTGAACTAGGTGCCCACCTCGATGTCGGCTTAAACCCTGACGCGATGGAACCTCCACCAGAGCCAGCGGACCCAGAACCAGAGAGAACCTTCCACTGTTGTATATGTAACTGTTTCTCAACTGACTCTCTTGAAGCACTGGGCCACCATCTCGCCCAGGACCGCACAAAGATCAGAGAACAGGAAATCCTGGCACTTGTGGCCGGCCATTACGTCTGCAAGCTCTGCACATACAAGACCAACTTGAAAGCAAACTTCCAACTGCATTGCAAGACCGACAAGCATTTACAGAGGTTGCAGCATGTGAACCACGTGAAAGAAGGTGGGCCGAGAAACGAATGGAAGCTGAAGTTTTGCGGTGGCGTAGGGACCGGGAGTGCAGGAGTTGGTGGTGTCCAGATAAGGTGTTGCGCGTGTGATTATTATACGAACTCTGCGCATAAGCTACAGTTGCACGCGGCAGGTGCTCGGCACGAAGCAGCCGCACTTTTACTAAGACATCTTCGGGAGTGTGTGTCGCGAATTCCTCGTGAGCGCCCGCGCGTCTACCGCTGTGCGCTTTGCGGCTTCGGCGCCCCTCACCGCCTCCCCTTGCTACAGCATGTGCGCTCAGTGAAGCATCTGCAGATGGAACAGATCCACCAGCTGCAGAGACGCTCTGAAGGCAAAGACCCGACGCCGGACGTCGCCGAGCTCTTCCAAGTCATTCCTCAACCAGCGGAGCTCTCCAGCCCGTACGATCAGCAAGACAATGGTAAGTGGTTCCATGCAACTTTATATTCTAAGATTCAATGCCTGAGATGCTTACGGCCGAGAGGCCTGGCATTAGATACTTTTTCTTAAGGTAGCAATAAAGAATGGTAATTACCTACTGAACCGTCATGTAGTGGGCATGCCGGTGGAAATAGAAATTGAGTTCTATGGACGTCACGCCACTGCTACGGCCCTACTTTATGCCATAATTTGCCCTTTGCCATAAATAAAACTTGTGCTAAAGTAAAGTGTTGCAATAATTCATTAAATTATGGCATAACGAGGGTTATATGACTTTTCCTAAAATTTAGATCAAGTGTGTCAAACTAATATTTTTTTTAGATAATTCTATTTTTTTTTAGGGTTCCGTACCTCAAAAGGAAAAAACGGAACCCTTATAGGATCACTTTGTTGTCCGTCTGTCCGTCCGTCCGTCCGTCTGTCAAGACCCTTTTTCTCAGGAACGCGTGGAGGTATGAAGTAGATATGAGCGCCGCGCCGGCGCGCCGCCGTCGCCGCGGATTCGAGTCGGCGCGCCGCCGCCGTGTGAAATACGCGGCGCGCCGGCGCAACATGTTGCGATTTGCTTTCTCGCTCGCACTCGTAACGTATCCCACCCGCGTCCGTGTTCGGTCGCACGATGGCTTCAATCGAGTCAAGTATTTTGCCGAGTGAACGCGTGTTGTTTTTTTTTGAGCCGCGTCATAATATGAGTCTGACACGATGATGAGTTCTTAAAATGTGTTTAACGTACCTGGCGCCACCTAGTATTTGAAATTGATTGTGTTGTGACTAAGAGATTGTGATTACAATTTTTGTGATGTTAAAAAATATGCTTGTTAAGTTTTAATATTTAAATAAAACAATTTAAACGGATTAGATCGCGTATATTAATTATTTGAGCCACCCTGACGTTTCAGTACCTTTACAGATACCGTTGTCAAAGGTTGACTGAGAAAAACATATTTTTTCTCTGTCAAAGTTACATTTGTGCAAACTACCTATTTTATAAATATTAATTTAAAAAATAAAGGTGTTCATACATGCCAGATGGGCCTAATGTGTAAAGACAGTTACACATTTGCCAGAACGGTATTTATTATTTTATTTATATCATCTACCAGCGGTCCACTATAAGGCTTACTGAGGAGAAAAAATTATGTTTTTCTCAGTCAACCTTTGACAACGGTATCTGTAAAGGTACTGAAACGTCAGGGAGGCTCAAATACTTAATATAATCCGTTTAAATTGTTTTATTTAAATGTGTGACAGTAGCGGAAACCGAAGAAAATATTAAGTTTTAATATGATTATTTTTCTGGAAACGTAATCTTTAACAGATTTATATTTATACATTAAGACTTTTATCAAAACATAAACACGTTTCTAAAGTGAAGATTGTGATGGTTTTATATTATTTCGATTATAAATCTGAGAATTTTCATTCAGTGTTATTTTTTGTTTTGTTTAAATAGTTATATTTGTGTGCAATTAAAAAAATATGATTGTTTACATACTTCGTTCCTTTATTAAAATAAATAATAGTCACAAAAACCAGTTTTTTTTTCTCAAATTGCTCCCTCATAAAAATCTAAAGCTCAAGGTCACGCCGCCGACGCCGCCGCCGCCGCGGAATTTTGCCTATCACGCCGCCGCCGCGGAATTGGCCATCGGCGCTCATATCTAGTATGAAGCTGAAATTTATATCAATTACTCAGGTCTACTGTCCCTTGAAGCTGTGAAAAAATCAAACTTCTAAGCCAACGCAATCAAAAGATACAGCCGTTTATGCCGCAAATTTTCGACACTTGCAAGGGAATCAAAACCTACAGGGTGCTTCCCGTGAACTCAGAATCTTGAAATTTGGTACGAAGCAACGTCTTATAGCATAGATAAAGGAAAAATTACGAAAACCATAATTTTTTTTTTAATACCTAACTTTGCACCTAATTTATATGGGGCGCTATACATACCAGGTGCAAACTTAACTTAACCACTTAGGGATGGAAAGTGTTTGTACGGAACCCTCGGTGCGCGAGTCCGACTCGCACTTGGCCGGTTTTTTTATATTTAATAGCCTACGTCTACTTTGTCTATCTACTCAAACAAAGGTTTCAGGTAGTTCATTTAGAATAAAACAAGAGCACTTTTTTTAAACCTTTTCATGTTCAACGAAGTGTCAAAAAGGAAACAAGTACTTTGTTCTTTGATAATTGTTGGGGCGTTGATTGCCTATTGTTATATTTTCGCGTCCACTTCCTTAAGCCATCGCAATAATCGCAAGTTTAGCACAAACCTACAAACAATAATCACTTTTTAACCAATAATTACAGACTTCAACGAAGAGCATTACCTATCTTTTTCGAAAACACGAGTTACTAAAATTAATACCCAAATCGAGATAGTTGTACCTAACATTTGAATTGTTCCCTTAAGGGGCTCCCCGCTCTCAATGACCTTCGATCTGTTGCGATAGATTTTCCCATATTATAAATAGCTATTTAATCATAATAACATAGTTTTTCCACAACAAAATACCGTCTCAAGTACCTTTCACATGTCACTGACTTTGAGATACAGGCCGTCAAAGTTTACGATTTTTTCGGGGAAAAAGTTGTGGAAACGGTTTTTTGCGTTTTTCTCGAAAAGTATTGAGAAAAATAGAAAAAGCTTCAGAACAAATTTTGTGGAATATGGTTTAGAACAATAAAATGTAAGATATTTTCTACATATACACCGGGGATAAAAGTAGAAACGAGATTAGTGTATTTTTGGTCCTTCACCGAATATTTTTTTATAAAATACACAGTCGTTAAATCAAAATTCGGGTCTATACAAAGTGTTAAGCATAGACCATACTACAATATATATTAAATAGGACATTATAACTCTATAATCCACAAACTAGATAAGATGTAAAAATCATCAAATTGGCTGATTTCTGCAGGGAGCCCCTTAATTTCTTCAGTATTTACAACATTAGACACTGATATGATGATAATAGGAACTTTAAAAAGAAAAAATCTAATTGGTCCAGCAGTTCTAGAGTAGGTATACTTACTTGGGGAACATAAATGCATTTCTCAAAATGTTATCAGTTATCAGTTTATTTATTGTTTTGTTTGTACACAATTAAGACTCAATTAATGATCAATTATATTTTTCCTATTTAGCTAAAAACAAATTTCATTGAGATTTTCAATACAATTGTATAAAATTATGATTTAATTTTTATATATATATAATTAAAAAAGTATAAGCATAACAGAACCTTTATTATTTTCTTCGGTTTCCGCGACTGTCACACATTTAAATAAAACAATTTAAACGGATTATATCGCGTATATTAATTATTTGAGCGTCCCTGACGTTTCGGTACCTACCTATAAAGATACCGTTGTCAGAACCTTTATTATCAAACATAGCCATAACCAAATTTTTTAAATCAATTTTTCGCTTCATTGTAAGCATTTGGATTAAGTTAGCAGACGTTACTGCTGTAATAAAAATAATTAATTTGGGTGTAGCACATCTTTACTATCGATTCTCAACATAATTTGAAAGATTGGTGCCGGTTATAAAGTCTAAATCTTTACGGTAGATGGCGCTACGATGCCACCCTAAGGCATGTAGACGCCACTGGTTGAAAAATTCAACGGCTCTGTCACCAGGTTCGGTGGTCCAGTTGGTAGGACGCCCGTGTTGGCCCGGAAAACCGTTGGAGACGCAGGTTCGAATCCTGTCTGATTTTTTTTTATTTTTCGCTTTATTGTGAACATTTGGTTTACGTTAGCAGACGTTACTGCTTTAATAAAAATAATTCATAGCCATAACATTGATCTAAAATTACTAGAACTTTAACAGAAGTCTTAATTTTGTACAAACTTTTTGAGAAACGCTCAAATAAAAATAAAACCATTCACATGAATTGAGAACCTCCTCTTTTTGAAGTCGGTTAAAGTAGGTGAAGATCTGAAAAAAAAATAGGACTTCAAACTAGAATCCAATATTCATTAATAAAAAAAAAACCGGTATTTTTCACAGTTAATTGTAAACATTAAAAATACACCAACACCGATAAATGTTTATCTTAGGCTTACTACTATGTAGGGCCTTAAAGTCACCGTATGCATAATACAATTCTGGAACTGTATATACCTTAAACTATAAACTAGACGTAAAAGTCAATAGGCGCCCCGTAATACCAAAATATGCGTTTAGCATCTGCGCTCCATAATTCAACAGGTTAACGGTGATGATAGTGGACTATTATGCGTACGCGCGTGCCCCTTCTTTTTTCCAAGTCGTTTCTCCACTCCGCGCCAGATGACGCTACACGCCCAACCAGCTCCTTTCAAAACAACAGTATCGCAAAATAAATTCATCATTATTTATTACTCTCGAACTAACATTTCAAAACATTTTATTCTATAAAGCGTAAAAATCCCATTAAAATTAATTCAACCAGAACCATTACCGGCGTTCGTATCGATAAAGTAATACAGTCGACTTATGAATGTGATTTCGAAACGTCACTATCGCCTTCCAATTTAAACCGATTCGTTCTTTAATCAATTTTGTTTTGCGTTTTCCCAAACTGTGCTGGTGGATCGCTAATAGACACAGCAATGTGTTTTGTGTTAATTCGGTAAATATTTAACAAGTTTAACATTAAGCAACGTTTGCTCCGCGTGACCGGCCGAGCAATCTCCGTCCCGAGCAGCATTTAGCGGAGAATTCGTAATCACAATAATGAGATAATTACACACGGACTAAATTTAATTTAAAGCGCGCAACATTAGAACAGGTTTCTTTAATAACGTACGCCTTACACGGTGTCGCCACCAGGCGGAGGCTGTCATTGGCCCGAGGCGGCTCCGCCCCGCGCGTGAGGGAGACGGAAAGAAGATTTGAATTGAGAACGCGAATTTTCCATAAGTACCACACGCGGGACAATGACTCGCATTACGTATGTGGCCATCGCGCATTAAGGATGATTGCCCCTTGTGATGAGGCAGCTACATCATCGTACAATGTCGCCGGTGCATCGCCTGTTTATGGCCGCGGTGAAATACGATAAACTCCGAGAGAAATGTGGAGGCGAAAGAAATCCGACTTACACCATTGTGTCTCATGTTTATGCTTATTACTTATTTTCACCTTATTGAGGAGCCATTTTAAACCGCTTGTGAGATGTAATTTCAAGTCTCACATCGGATTTCGTTAATTTTAAACGTAATCGCTAAAATATCTCAGACTACACACCTATTTATACTTCGTATCATAATTGGATGTGACGCGTTTTTTGTCCCTTCGTTTCTTTATTCATTAATGTTTCTCATCATCAATTACAATTAAAACCAGATTATAACCGGTCTGAAATTACCCCTTCGTATTGAGTCAAAGACCAGTTGGTTCGTATGCCTGCGTAATAACTTTTTTGCTGAACAAGACGTGTAATATTTATGTAAGAAAGACTATTTTAGTCAATCAATCCTTAAATTTTAGAAGATTTAACAAGCTATTGTTTCAAGATTAAGAACCAATGCATGTGTGCAATCAATTCCCTAAAAGCGTAACACTGAACGCAACACCTCAACCTCAGCCACAAAAAAAACGTGCAGTCCATTGTGTCACTGACGCCACATTGTAAAAATCCTGACCTAAATCTTGCAAAACAAAACTTACATCGCACTGCACAATACCTACTTTATGACGCTATAACGATGTGGTGTTTCCTTAGAAAAGACCCTTTGTCCATTGACAAAAAGCGTTGGAGATGGCATTTATGCAGACAAGGTCCCTTTACCTGGCCATTGTTCTTTGCTTCTGCCAGACGGTGGGTCGGCGATTCTCCATCATAAATAATTACATTCACTGGTCACTTCGCTCCGGATTTAGGGTCAGTTGCGCTATTATTACTCGGATTTACTTACTTATCCCTCTCCCCTTCATTAGATGTAACGGTTTTAACTGATTAAAACTATGGAACGGGTTTGAGGGGACCGACTGGTTTAGGATCTGCTCGACTGTGAGATAATTTTCGAGTTTTAATTAAGTGAAACAGCCCCTTGCGTTTTTTGCAGTATCTTTGCTCAATCTGTCCCTTTGCCAAAGTTGAAGAACGTCTAGAAAATCCGACAGGTTCAGACAAATTAACATTGTAAAACTGTTCCTCACGTTGTTTAAACTGAGTACTGGTTAGCATGTTTCGGTTTGTTCAAGGACCTTAATCATGAGCACGTTACGTCGCGAGACTGCATAATTAGGGTCCTTGGGATGGACCGACTTAAACGACATGAATAACCGTTTTGGTATCTAAATATATCCATCTGTTAATCCTCACAGAATCCCAAAAATTAAATTCAGTCTCCAATGGACGTTGAATTCTTTTGTTTGACAAATATGAGATCGGAGTTATTCGTGTCATTTTTTTTATCTTAAACGAACACAATAGCCGGGCAGGCTGTCAGTTGCTCATCTAATAAAGCGTGATTGTAACGTTACTTAACGAATCTGCCCCTGCCCGTTTCTTTCACCTTCCTTATTTGAGCGTAAACAATGCGGCCAGCTTCTTTCACACGCCGCGGACTTATCCCTGGTCAAATAATAATTGCACACTCACATATCTCTACAGTCCCTGTCCCACTCGCACCCGCTCATATCCGTCAATCCCGATGCATTTGATCCAATGCGAAACGAAATATTCCAAACCTTTTGTAATAATGAACAATGATTGTTTGCCCGTCCTGTATCTTCTTTGTGTGCGAAATTACAATATACTTGTTACTTTAGCATTAATGCGTCTGTGCGTGTGTGCGTACGGGATGGATAGAGCGATACCTTTGTCTTGCCGGGACGTCGCAAACAAAACGAACCTACTAATAATATAAAGGAGGAGAATCTTATTTTCAACTTCGATTCAGAAAAGTAACAAACGTTCACGCCGAACAATAGTCAGCTTCATTTATAGAAATAATCTTTTTTGTAGATAAATCTTGTGCATAGCATAGGTAGACATTGTGGACGTACGGCTTACAGATCAGTATCCATTCGTAGTGCGGATTCCGTAGCGGGAGGTTCGATGATCTATTTTTAACTTTTACTGTACTCTTAGCCTTTAAGTAGTGTTTACTTTTGGAGCATAGCTTATGTCGTGTTTTTGTTCACAGATAACAAAGAGCCGATCGATCAAAAACCTGAATTGACGCAAGAACAGAAGATGATGCGGCTTTTGGAGGCCCATCAACAACAAGCCCAGCAACAGTTACAACAACAGCAAATGCAACAACAACAACAGCCGCCACAGCAGAGCTCTGGCGAAAGGGACGAAGAACGCGAAACGCCCGGCCCCCACGCCTGCCCTTACTGCAACTTCAGCTGTGGAAGCGAGAGCAGACTACATGCCCACGTGGCGGCTTCGCATGGAGACAACGCGAGACACTTCATTTGTCCGCTATGCCAAGACGCATTTAAAGAAAGGCCATCTCTAGAACGACATGTGATGCAAATTCACTCCGTCAACTCCGAAGGCTTACAGAGATTACTATTACTCGTTGACCAAAGTCACTGGCTGAACGGAGCTAATCAAGCGCAGAGAGAGGACGGACGACAAGGCGACGAAGAACGCGAGATCTCATCCCCGCGGTCCGAAGGAAGCGCGGACGGTGAAACGGAGCGCTGCTCGACCTGCAACCGCACTTTTCGCAATGTGGACGAACTTTGTCAACATCAAAACGAATCTGGTCATTTCGAACTGAAACAAACACCTCAAGGTCCAGGTTACGTTTGCTGGAAAAAAGGATGCAATCGGTATTTCGATACAGCTCATGCGCTGCAAAATCACTTCAGAGAAGCGCATGCGCGCAACTCCATCGCTAACATGTCTGTATCAGAAAAACACGTATACAAATACCGCTGCAATCAATGCAGCTTGGCTTTTAAGACTGTCGAAAAACTACAGCTTCATTCACAATATCATGTCATTCGTGATGCCACTAAATGTGTACTATGTGGGAGAAGCTTCAGATCTGTTCTTGCCCTACAAAAACACGTCGAGACTTCCCACTCAGAACTCTCGGAAGAAGAACTCTCAGCGTTCAAACGCAGCCTTGCCTCTAACCCTTTGCTGCAAGCAAGCCAGGGAACGGCTTTGGATGCTGCCACAGCCGAATTGTTACGCAAAGAAGCACTTAGATCACCCGAAGATGAGCTAGGCGAACTAGAGGACAGAGATTCGAGTGCGACAGTAGCAGACGAATCAGGCCACAACGATGCTGAAAATTCAGATGACTCCATCATTTACAAAGACCAACAATTCTTAGAAGACTATCTGAATTCCCAAGCCATGGCAGAGGATTCTTACAATGATCCAAACAGAAAATACAAATGCCATAGATGCAAAGTGGCTTTCACGCGTCAATCTTATTTGACAGCTCACAATAAAACACTCCTACATAGAAAAGGTGAGAAACTTACGTACCCAATGGAGAAATATCTTGACCCTAATAGACCATTCAAATGCGATGTATGCAAGGAATCGTTCACACAAAAGAACATTTTACTCGTTCATTACAACAGCGTGAGCCATTTGCACAAACTGAAACGAGCCATGCAAGAACAACAGAATAACAACAACCCTCCGGTATCGCCCGGGGCGGGCTCAGCGCCTTCCAATTTGACTCTGACACCTAAAAGTACATCGAGTGAGGAAGACGAACGCAAACGCTACAAATGCAACATTTGCAAAGTCGCCTATACTCAGGGCAGCACTCTCGACATCCACATGAGATCCGTGTTACATCAAACGCGAGCCGGCAAGTTGCAGGAGCTCGCGGCCGCCGGACACGTGGACTTATCGCGGCCTTTGGTGGAGCAGCCCGACAGAAACGACCCCGCCAAAATTTTACAAGACGTGTTGTCGCCGAAAAATACATCCCCTTCGTCAACGAGCAGTGGGGGACCGCGATCCTCACCCCCCGCGCGTCCAGGTAGCCCGCGCTCCCCTCGCGCAGGTAGCGCCTCGTGCGATCGCTGCCACGCGTCATTTCCTACCGGGGAGTTACTCGACGCACATCGCGCAACTTTATGCCCGTTTGGCGATGCGCGGGCTCATTCGCCGCTAGCTGACGCAGACGCAGCTGCTTTAGACGAGATGGTCGCTAAGGGCAACCCGCCCAAAAGAAACTCGCAAATGTACAAGCAGCTGTTAGAGACATTTGGCTTCGACCTCGTCATGCAATACAATGAAAATCAGCGGCGGAAAATGCAGGAAGAACGTGAGATGGCGCGTGCGCCGAGTCCGCCCCCACCGCCGCCTGAAGAGAAGCCCCCGGATGGTGAAACGAAATCGACGTGTCAACATTGCAACAAGGAGTTCTCTAGTGTGTTCGTGCTAAAAACTCATTGTGAAGAAGTGCATAAAGACAAAGTTCCTCTTGAATTCCTGGAGCAGTTCGCCGAGCATTTCAAGTCTGAATATGAGAGGAAATCTGGTGCCCCTAACTCGCCGCGCGCGGCTTCGCCTGCGCCTCAAGAGGACCGGTCGCCTTCGCCGCGCGGTGAGGGCGCCGGGAACTTCACGAATGAGAATGGGAACGGTGCTGGTGAAGCTCAGGCTGGAGCCATACTGGCGGCGCAAGTGCAAGAGATGCAAGCCGCGTTGAACATGCTTCAGCTGCAACAACAGCTTGGGCAGCTGCACCCGATGGTGGCTCAGATGCTGTCGCTGGGTCTGCCGCTGGGCCTCAACGTGGGCGCCCTGGCGGCCATGAACCTACAGCCCCCGCTGGTGCCGCTGATGCTGCCCCCGCCGCCCTTCGACGCGATGCCCTTCGCTCACGATGCTCAGATGAAACAACAACAGATGCTGCAGCAACAACAACAGGTCAGTGTTATATATATATATATATATATATAGTAAGCTTTACGATATTCACTCTCTATTCATTTAAGTTTACGATAAAGTAACAAATAATTTATCCTGTATATAATTTATTAACGATTGCAAGTATAAACAAATAATTGGACGCATTTACTATATAAACAATCAAAAATAATATATATATTGAAGTCAAAAACTTAAACACATCTTACGGTATATAATTGGCATATATATTAAATATATGATTAGCCAATACAATTATAGCTGTCGTAAAGTCATACGTTATACGTACAAGGCAATCATAATTGTAAACACTAGTTAACTATTCAACGTAACTAAATCACTTAAGTCATGAACACTTATTTATGCATCTGTTAGTTCTTTACAGTATCTTATGTAGGAATTATAAAACCAGGGGCCCAATTCGAGAATGCCGTTTGAGATATCGCCAAACGTCAAATTATATATTGTCCATTAGATAACAGTTATATCGCCATTGAACTGTCATTTAAATGCGATGAGCTTAAAAGTGACATATCTCATCTCAATTTTGGAAATACGAAGGCGATAATGATTGTCAAAAATGTTATTCATTTATATAAATTTCTGTTTTGAACGAAACGTAACGGACTAATTTCACGTACTACGCGGTCAATTTAAAGTATGCGCCTGTTATTTATGCCGTCACATACAAAGAAAACGAAAATTTTGCGCATCCGAATTGACGAAGTTGCGATGTTCTAGGGATATCGCCACTTGTCAAGTAGGCACACGTCAAAAGTGACGGATGGCGATGAAAAGGAGAGATCTCCATTATATCTCTAAAATTGGTCGAATACCCCCCCCAGTTCTCTGCTCTCACTTAAGTAGTACTGCTAGCTAATGAGTTCTCTCTTATTGCTCAAAAGCAACTTGACTTGATTCTTGAAGGTGGCTTTAGTATACAAAATGTTTATCCTACCTGTCCATGCCCCATGTAGAAGTTAACCGGAAGAAATCCCTCACAGGGATAAGTTCGCCCTCATACACATCTACAATAAATGATCTACTGTTTTTTTATATGTCTGTGTTCATTGTTTTTATGTGCAATAAGGAGTTTTCATATTATGTATGTACATAAATACATGCCCATGGGTTGACAAAGGTCGTTAATGAATAATAAAATTAAATTATGGCAAAGTAACATGCTAATAAGCTTGTGCAAAACGTATTTTTAGATGTTTCCATCTGATTTCTAGTCAGCATTACTTATCTAAAGACCACGTAAAACCATTTTCAACAGAGCACTCATTCTTATCTAAGTTTATATTTACATACGTAACATTAAATACCATGTTTGTTTAACGAGGCACCAGTCTGATTATTCCTGTAAGCTTTACTGTTTGGATTCAATCGTAGGGCAAGGATATCGACAGGCATTGTAAGATAACGATTCGACGTTAGCTATCTGTTTGCATAAAAGCGACAAACAATCTTTTGTTAACTGATAAGGGTCGAATCTTATTATTAACACCGGGGTTTGTTATTCTAACTTACCTGCGGGCACCGATTGGTAATGTGAACGTAAACGAATGCTCTTAACATTCCATCACAGCTTTGTCTGTTTAAATTGTAACGTTCTTTTTGGATTAGCAGTTAAATTTGTATTATTAACGTAATATGAAATCTAATGTAATTTATCCTTTGTTAGCAGGCCAATGCTGCTGCTGCTGGACAGAAACGGGCTCGCACTCGCATTACTGATGAGCAATTGAAGATCTTGCGAGCGCACTTCGACATCAATAACTCGCCCAGCGATGAAGCCATTGCAAAGATGGCCAAGCAATCGGGACTCGCTACCAAGGTAATCAAGCATTGGTTCCGAAACACGCTCTTCAAAGAACGGCAGCGTAATAAGGATTCCCCATACAACTTCAACAATCCGCCATCGACAACGCTCAACCTTGAGGAGTACGAAAAAACCGGCGAGGCCAAGGTAACGCCTTTAGATTCCTCTGCAAGCTCGGATGAGGGAAAACCACCACCAGAAAAGAAGGTCAAAATAGAAGAGCCAATAAACCAGCCGGATGTTAAATCGGAGCCTAACGACGAGCCTTCAATAGAAGAGAAATACACTACTTATGATGATCGGCATCAGGAAGACAAAAGTTTTATCTTTCCTCAGGCGCCCCCTCAAAGCCCTGCTCCTAGCCTAAACCACTCTGACCATCTCACAAACATATCAAGGCCACAGACGCCCACCCATCTGTCTCTAAATTCCTTGATTCAGTCACAACTTGACTCCATTCCGGCTACAAGTATACCGCAGCCGCCACATCCGTCGATGCTACCACCAAAGTTGAATCCTAATTTCACGTCCCCAAACTCCGTGCCCCCGAACGTCCTACCCATGACCCCAAATCGCAGCCTCAGTCCCGGCAGGGGACCGGCCGATTTCGGACTTTCCGGGGGCAACTCGAACGGATCCAACAGCTCGGGGTCTTCTGGCAAACGCGCCAACAGAACTAGATTTACTGACTACCAAATAAAAGTTCTGCAAGAGTTTTTTGAGAATAACGCATATCCAAAAGACGATGATTTAGAATATCTATCAAAGCTATTAGGATTGAGTCCTAGAGTGATCGTGGTCTGGTTTCAAAACGCTAGGCAGAAAGCGAGAAAAGTTTACGAAAACCAACCAGCCGCAGAGCCGCCCGCAGGTGCAACCGATGATGCTAACCGATTTCAAAGGACTCCTGGGCTTAACTACCAATGCAAAAAGTGCCAATTAGTGTTCCAGCGTTATTATGAGTTAATAAGACATCAAAAGACACACTGCTTCAAAGAAGAAGATGCCAAGAGATCGGCTCAGGCGCAAGCAGCTGCAGCGCAAGTAGCAGCGACTTTGAGCAGCGAAGACTCGAACTCGAGCACAGTCGAGCACCACGCGCCTCATGTGCCAGTGTCCCCCGCGCCGCCGCGCACGCCAACACCCGCGGCTCCCAACTATCCAGTATCTCCGGCGCCTCCCACTCCCCACACGCCGTTAACACCCATGGCGCTCGCTCCAAGAAGTGACGAGAAAGATGGCAATTTTCAATGTGATAAATGCAACCTAGTCTTCCCTCGGTTTGATTTATGGCGGGAGCATCAACTTGTCCATATCATGAACCCAAACTTGTTTCCCACGTATCCACCGGATTCCCCATTTGGCATCCTGCAGCAACATGCACAGTTACAACAACTGAACGCTCAACTCGGCAATGACGAGGCGAGACACCCGTTAGTTGCAGCGATGAACCAACAGGCTGTAAAGAGGAAATTCGATGAATACGAAGAAGTGGACACTGGAGAACAGCCTAAAGATAAACGTTTAAGAACTACGATATTACCAGAACAGTTGGATTATCTCTACCAAAAGTACCAAATTGAATCCAATCCTTCTAGAAAGATGCTAGAAAATATAGCTCGTGAAGTTGGACTAAAAAAAAGAGTGGTACAGGTATGGTTCCAGAATACACGTGCGCGAGAGAGAAAGGGGCAGTTTCGTGCGCATGCCCAAGTCATCAATAAGCGCTGCCCTTTTTGTCCAGCTCTGTTCAAAGTAAAGAGTGCTCTGGAGAGTCACCTGAGTACTAAACACGCCGACCAGTGCGCGCGAGGCGAGATCAACGTCGATGCTCTGCCAGACGAAGAACTAAGCACAGAATCGACTCCCAGTTTTGGCTCTCAACAAAGTGACCGGCAGCAAAATTTTTCCCAAGCGGGGGCTCCCATGTTGCCCCCTATTTTTCCGCCCTTTCACTCAGACATGGAGAAATTTATCAAGCAGTACAGTGAAGAATCTATGAAGCGCTACGTTAGTGAACTGCAAGCGCACGCCGCCGCCCAACAAAATGGCGGCAACAATGAAACCTCCGAAAGACGCACAGAACATGGAAAACCGGAGATACCCTTAGATCTCAGCAAACCCGTCGACCTATCCAGGCCGGGTTCGGACGCTGACGAGCGCTCAGACACCGCCTCTGAGACCATGGAGTTTTACGAAGAGGACGAACCCACCTCGCCGCTGCCCGGGCAACAGACGCCGAGACCGCCCGGCAAGCGCTACCGCACCCAAATGTCCTCACTACAAGTTAAAATAATGAAATCATTATTCGGCGATTATAAAACGCCAACGATGGCCGAGTGCGAGGCGCTCGGGCGGGAGATCGGTCTGCCGAAACGAGTAGTACAAGTGTGGTTCCAGAACGCGCGAGCGAAAGAAAAGAAGGCGCGTCTCGCGGCCGGCTTATCGGAAGTGTCGGACGCGCCGCCGCCGGAGGAGTGTCGCGTGTGTGATTTCAAGTACAGTCACAAGTACTCAGTGCAAGACCACGTGTTCACGCGCGGGCACATCGCCGCGGTCCGTGCGCGGCTCGAGACGGGCGTCAGCGTCGTGGGGGTCGGCGCAGAGGACAGCACCATGGCGCTCATGCAGATGGCTGCGCGGTTGGAGAGCGGCATCGGCGGGGAACTGCACAACGCGTTCCTGCGACCTCAGCTCGCCGGCAACGGTGAGTGCACTTGACCGCGGTCGTCGCATACCGCTCCCGAGCGCTACGCGACTCCCCCGCTTACGTAGAACCTCGCAGCGGCGAGCTTCGCTCACCCGCGACTAGTATGTGTGATAACCCATTGACCACGGACTGAGTGGAGCTCATTTCGTGCCGTGACGGTCGTTGCTCTATTATCCTACTAGTGAGTCCTGTTGTAAATAAAATTTAGGTTAAATGTGAAATAGTTTTATGCTTCCATGTATTGTTGGTTTTCCAATGGCTTAAAAGCCCGGATCATATCAGTTAACTGGCTGGGACGTTATGTTGATTACTTTGTGTCACCTGATCGGGTTCGGGAGGCGATTGCGGTACGGCTGGCAGTGATACCGCAGCATTGTCGGCGCAAGAGGCGGGCCGCCGCCGCTCGGGCCGGTGGGCGGCCTCTACGCCGCCGCTATTCAAATGCAAACCATTCCCAACAATGGTAGGACGCGTGAAGGACGTCGTATATCTAATGGGACCGATCTGGCGCACACATGCATTTCGCTCCACATGAATAATCAATTATTTAAATGACGCCAATCAAAAGACTTTCTCGGAAATTGTACGTCAATGTCTATCGTCCCTTTTGTTTCCATCGCTCCCGAAATCGTCGAATCGACTTCTGATCTGCGCATTGAAAAACCAACACTACGTGGCGTAGACTAGTAATCTGTTGCATAATATTATTCTTCCTAGTTGTTCATATTTAAAACTCCTATTAGGTATTAGAGACTTGTCGATTGTTGTAGGATTTTAATGAAAACCAAATTTATATATTTTAGAGAATTTAAAACGTTTTAGTTATTTTGTAAAGTCATAGTGAAGCCTGAAGTCTATATTACTATTTAAATAAGGTGCCTTGTAGGATCCAAGTGTTTGTAAATTATTTTCTTAGGACCTCCACTGTAAATAAGTTGATCGTGTAAAAGTATACTATTAGATGTAATAATAGTGCGCTGTACAATTGTTTCCGACGCCGCTCGAGATGTGTATCGCGATAGGTATATCTATTTAGATATAAATATATATTGTGTTTGTTTCGTAGAGGCATCTTAAGAACTTGTGATATAACCGTATCTTATTGTTTAGTTACTTCGAATATCGACCGAGGCTGACGTCTAAGGGCGCGAGCCTCTAAGGACAAAAATATATACAGACATAACACTACAAAAGTTTGTCGAATTTTACATAATAATGAGATCCTTGGTCGCTTGTGGGGTCTGCCGGCTGCAGTTTTTGCTATTCTCCTGACACATTTACATAAGAGTGGGTCGGAATTGGGGAGTTAGGCGATATGCAAATATTTAGTTGAAATTGAAATGGCGGCGCGTAGTGCGGCAGCGCGCCGGCGCACGCGCCGCGGGTGTTGCCATTATAATTCTATTTACTCCGCGGAAAGTCGCCTCCCGCCGCACTAGCGTCTTGATACATCTCCATCGACCTTTCAAATGCAAATCCACGCTCCTCAGCACAAATACAATGCGGCTATATACAATGTCACACGTGTTATTTTGGCTTCATGTTTATTTGCATATCGCAGTTTTGTTATTATTTTCTTTTAATTTTTAGTTATGTTTGTATTTATTTTTGTTTCTTAGTTTTATTATCTACGGCTATTTTGTTTAATTGTGTAGATAATGCGTGCTTGACGCACGCTTTTGTTTGTATACCTGGAGAGGCATTTGATATTGAACATGCCTCCATTACGACTTCCAATAATTTTATTTTAATTTGTATAATTTAATTTTAATGTAATTATGCGCGATCTGCATTTACTGTTATTCAGCCTATGGTTATTGAAACAAAGCCCAGTGCCAGCCAGTGAAAGCATTCTTTGGTATTGTTTATGGCGACTAAATCGTCTAGAGAAAGATTGAGAGTCTTGTAAACTGATAGTATTATTATAATTATTCTACAGTTATTATATTTGCAGAATTCGTTGAAATAAATGCAATATTTATATTATTGAATTATGTTTTGTTATTTTGTTTTTTCCTTGGTTCCTTTATTTTCCTTTGTTTTTTCTTTTGTTTTAAGAAGCATTATTGCATGTGATTTATTACAAAAAGGTATGTTTAGACAATGGGGCTGTGTTTTAGGAAAGTATCCAGCTAAGTTGGAAAGTGGAGATATTATGTCAGGCAGGTGAGCAAAGTAATGATAATAGAATTAGGATGTTTTTGCTAGAGTGAGCATTGTGCGGGGCGTGTACCTGGCAGTTTAAAACAAAGACTAGTATTGTTTCTCCATCCGCAAGTCACAGATGAGGTGAGACAATCCTCTCGTCGTGGGAGGTACCTGCATTATAAGCCGGCCTTTTATAACACTGTCAACATTGTAGAGAGATGTTAACAGATTGCTAGTTGTATGCATTCAGAGCTATTCTTAAAACAAACAAGTTTTTGTGCAATTCTAATATTGAGATTTTGTAACGATCGTGACGGCACGCTGCAGAGACATTACCTTCTTACTTTTAAGTATTTGGAATACTGCATAATTAATTACTTGCAAATACAAAATTCTCTGTATAGGCTAATTAGAGAAAATCAAATATCTTTGTTTATACAACATTCTAGCAGAAAGTATATTTGACAAATGGGTGCTTATTTCTCACAGCGTTTCAGTAGGTATCACTTTCCTGTTATTAAACAAATGAACCATCGTAATAAAAAAATCTACAGATCTCACATTACGCGCAACTATCAAAGGCATTGAAAATAAATTTAGAAATATAGCACATGATAAAATTTTACGATTTGTTTTCTAAACTCGCGCGTATGGGAACCGCTACCTCCTACATTTGAGGCCTCTCGCCTACTAAGATGGCTCAAACTGTAGCGTAATTCAACCCGAGATCCATTTTCCCGTTTCTTGAATAGCGAGCTCAAAAAAGTTATTGGGAAATTCTCGAGCCAATTCAGCGAAAAATTTAGAAATGTTGTCAAATATTAAAAAATCTCAAGAAGTTAATCCGATCGATTTTGGTAATTCAAATTACTCTTTGAAGCCCTACGGCAGACGCACATTTTGACATATGGCTTATTCACGTACCTAGGTATGTCAGACTACACTGAATCAAGAATCATAAACATTTTCAATCTGGCAATTTTTTCAATATACGCGACAGGAAAATGATACCGGGTGAAGCCCTACGGCAGACGCACATTTGGACATATGGCTTATTCACGTACCTAGGTATGTCAGCGAAACTACACTGTCAATGTGGCAATTTTTTTCAATATACGCGTCAGGAAAATGATACCGGGTGAAGCCCACTGAGAAGTACTCAAATATTATGAAATTCAACGATATGACACTAAATACTAAAGACTAAATTCCACCATATACAGGATCGTGTAGTCCTGTTTACATTTCAAGTACCTAGATAGAGCACTAAATACCTTCAAGGAACTATTCACAACCTATAACCTGAGTTTCAGCTATAATGAGTAGTAAAAAAATTGACTATGGACGTAATGAACGATAGATAGATAGGACGTAGGTAATGATAGATCGTGCTACCTACTGAAGTCTCAGATATCATGACAGATGAGAAGTGATAAGATAACTTATCTCTATGAGAGTAAATGGTTGGCAGTCTTGACATAATTGTGAGCAATATAATTATCCGACCAGTTAAGAAAAGTTACAATTTGCTGATCATATAATTATTTTGCTGACGTAAATGTAACTGCCTTCGGCTTACATGGTTGATAATCAAATTATTCGAATACTTGTGATCTAATTGAATTAAGTACCTCCTCGTCATTCCTTACATATCTGATATCAAATATAATACATACCTACTTACCAAACGTAAGCGACCAATAAATTGAAATATACCTGTAAATTACACGACTCACTGACTCCGTCTAATTCACAAAAACTAAAGGGCATGTAAGCGATATCACAATTGAACCTTTTTCTCCTTGTACGAACAATGAGTAATTTTTTCAGCCTCCCACTCACCGCTTCGAGTGTTCATTACAAAAAATATTAAATTACAAGCACACAAAGAAATAAGGCTAATCTTGTTAAAAAATATTCCGTTACTGAACCACCTAATTATATCATTGTTAGCGCACAATATATGGACGTGCTTACCAGAAAACAGTTCGTTTTGTTATTCCACAATAGAGGTTTTTTGCATTTAACCAATATCATGGCTCCAAGTAATTAGGCAGATCAAGGATAGAATCGATCTGATATCAGCGAGTTACACGAATTTATTTATCGCACAATACGAAAGTCAGTACAAATCGGTGGACTTAATGCCAAATTGCATTCTCTAGCAGTCAACCATAGGGCCAAAGACAGATATACTACAATTCAATAGAACAGACATCTATTTGTACTAAGACCATCTGATATAATTACCTACTGCATATTTCAGTCGAGTTCATTAATTTATGAGCAAAAATTTTATCAAAATTATGTGAACTTGGCTTTATTGTTAACAGCATAGATATATAGGTATGTTCAGATATTTTGATCACATTTTCGCTCAGAAATGTAAGCACTCGACTGTACCTACTTATATAAACTGTACCAATATACACGAATCAATTTACTTCAGCAGTATCTACCATGTAACAGCGTAAGTATCTGAGTAGAACCACGAGTATTAATGTTCAGTTAACATATCAAATGCTAATACTTATCCTACTTTAACAAAGTAAATAAACATGACTGAACATATGTATTTCAAAATCCGTAGGGAACAGATCTACCTGAAACTGTTTGAACTTGAACAATAAACTTGGGCGATGTAGTACCTATCATTAAGCTCATTGGTAAAGCTATTTATTGTGCCAAAGTTCCCAAAAATCCGGGCTCGATTCCTGGTACACTATTCAGGGTTTGCACCATTAATATATATTTAGATAGTTTCTTAAACCCGAATATTCACTGAGAAGAGAGAGTGAAATAAAAACAGGCTTTTGAAACAGTAAATAGTCGGTTCCAACAACAACAACAGATGAAGACGAGTTTTCCAGATCTTTCACAACGTGTTAGGTATGCTGAAACATTGTTTCTGTAAATACATGCGCTGTTCTTAGTGAATACGCGATTTTACTTGAACAAAATAAACATCCTGGAACCTTATACCTATAACCTTTACTTTAAACACGTAATAGATGCTGCTAAAAAATAAAACCAGGCCATCACGAAAACTGTTTCATTCCAAAGCGCCACTTATCTGGCTGTAAAAAAAACATTGTAATTGATAAAATAAAACGTGCCTGTTGAATGACAGTAGTTTTATGCACAATGTATCGGCAATGAAACACTCGGGTACGAATACCTACCTGACTAGACTTACTAAAATGAAAAGACTTTCATTTATTAAGGTAAAGTAGTACCTACATAGATTTATTCCTGACTTCCGCTAGCATTAGGAAATCTTAATAGAGAAATAACACTATCTAGTGTCTATATTTAGTAATGCCTACATAATCCCTAATAAGTACGAGCTAGTAATGAAAGTATCCACACTGTCATATACATTAACTGCGAGTTGACTACATATTTAGTAGGTATAGTCATGACCACATACAATTCACACAGCAATCAAATCATATATCAATAGGGTTTAGAACTAGAGGTATACACTACCTACTGATTATGTATAGGTACGCTATGATTTAAAAAAAGTTGAATTACTACAAACAATATTACGAAGTATTAGAATAAAATCATGTATGTATAACTGATACTCTTTGCAAAACTACGTACCTAGTTTCAAACTGCACTGGTGACGATTCAAGTCCAAAAAATATGATCGTTAGTACTGCCTTAGGTAAGTATGAAAAACCCTTGAAGGGAAGTAGATCCAATCATTTTTTGGACTGTCCACGGATAGTTATGACCGCATTGATAGGCCATTAAAGTAGACCTTGTCTAGAACTTCATCCACGAATTATTCAAGGGATTGCCCTATTCACGTCATGGTAGATTGACAAAATTACAGCAACTCGCACACCTTCGCATGTGCCGTCGCCGTCAAATTCAACTTAAAGGTATCATAATTAATAATAATGCAACACTACTTTACTTGTTACTTATAATTTGTTTGTATTTATTTCCTGTTGAGGTGTGCAATAAAGAATATTCTATTCTATTCTATTCACTATTTTAACCCTTACAGACGGTTCTTTAACGCGTTGTTTCAATTTACTCAATGCCGTCTTGTAAATTACCATATTTTAGTCAAAAATACACTTGGCTGACATTACTGATGACATTGTTTAATTAAGAATGCAACCAAAAACAGAACCTAGAAGTAATCATGAAATAATTAAATTTATTTTGTAAATATGCCACAAGGGCACTTTTATGACTTTTAAGTCTGAGTGTAGCGGCCGAGGAGCGAAAGTGTGTTCCCATACTTTAAATAATCATAATGCAACGTTAGCGCTTGATTTCTACATATTTACCCAAAATGGCGTATTGTAAATTACCATATTTTAGTAAAATGTACTTACACTTGGTAGGTAGGTACTGCATTTTATTTGAACCTACACTTACACTTGATAGAGCATTTGTTTAATGAAGAATGTGATTAAAAGCACAACCTGTGTGAATCCCAAGGTTATATCCCCATCATCCGAAAAAAGACGTCCAGACCTCCCCCAAAGAACGCTACCATGAACGGTACTTATAGTTTCAGATATTTCACCATTTCGGACGGTTCGTTAGCGCTTTGTTTCTATTTACCCAAAATGGCGTCTTGTAAATTACCATATTTTAGTAAAATTGACACTTGGCCATTACCGACAGAGCAACGCCCTCGAACCATCCGGATCTAATTACCAGTGTCATTAACATCGCGGAGACGGCACGTCCGCTAGGAAATGGAATCGAATCATTAGTAGTTTGATTACAAAAAAGGCTTAATAGAAATATAATAACGTTGGACGGAGAAGAAATTGTAAAAAGATTGTAGAGCGATCCAATAATTGGCGGTTATTTGTCGATACGGTTTGGAGCGCGTAATGGGAGGGACGACGTGACTGCGCCCGCGCCGACTATTACGATTTAACAGAATTTGCGGATCGATCCGTATTGTTACTTGGATTTGATGGGTTATCGATTAGACTAGATACAAACAATTATCTATAGTATAAAATGGTTTAAAAATTGTTTCCGTGAATCAAAATTGCCAGAAGTCCCAATATCACGATTCACGAGTTCCCTATCCCATGTCACCCAGTGGCCATTGCTCCCACGCAAATGTAAACGTACCTACTTTAAGTAACAAGCTGTTAACCGTATCCTAATAAAACGCATAGGTTCACATAATAAAGCCTATCTAGAAGATAGTTGGCTGCGGTCGTGACTGAGCGTAGCCGATGACACTCGCTGCCAATTAGAAGTTCACTCACCGAACCACGGGGCCAATGAGGACTAAGAAAAAAGTGGCCAAGGGCGAAATGGTTTCAATTTCATGGTTCAATATAATCTGATGCACAGGTAGGTACCCTATCTTACATATTGTAAGTACTTAATAGAAAATACCTCCTGATGTTTCTCAATGTTATCCATCGACATTCTTAAGGTTCTTCTAATTTGAAGGGTACTAACAGGATAAATTTATCCCTCTGGTCAAAGAGCTCGAGGGCCAAATGAGATGCACCCGAAGTCGAAACCATGGTCAGGCTAGATAACCTAGAAGCCTGTGAATGCCGACTCTATTGACGCAACACGTGGTTGACAGGTTTAAAAGTCACGTTCCTTAATATTAAGCAAACGATTAATAAATCGAAGTTGATCTTGGACGGCGCCTACAGTTCAGTCCAGCGGTCAGAATGATAAAATAATGTGATCTCCTCAGACTGACGATCTGAACTGGTGAAAATGAATTAATGACAGTAAACTGACAGTTCAGATTGATTGACTGCGTATACTTAACCGATGTCTTAGGGTCTGTTAGTGACAAACCGTCTGTATCTATAAGTTACCAAAACACGAAAAAAAAACATGACATAATATCTAAATGAGACGACAGCTATCCACGCCATTGTAAACATTTCATGAGTCTGTTAAGTATGCCGATGGAACTCCCCCTAATGCCATCATACCCTGAAAATAATTTTCTAATCGCATAAAATCTGAGTATTCGCACTAAATTAGTTATCATTTGCGCTGGCCCCTAAAAATCAACCATTGTGCATGGAGTCATGTTTCAATTTGTGAAATTGATTTGTGACGCGGCGACATTAGTTCCTCGTTTTGCCAAGTGCGAGTTACTTAGATATGGACTCATTTGTGTTGTTAACTGTACCACCGTATTTAATGACAAGGAAAAATCATACTTAGTGTCACGTCCACCAAAGTTGATTTTAATTCGGATTCTTAAACAAAAAATAAGGTTTCGATATTATACATAATCGATTTCAAACTTTGTTGAAGGGTTTGCAAAGCTTTAAATTATCCAAAAAAATGTAAATTAGAGATATTTATATGAAACAGTTAGTTGAACTTTAAATCTCATATATACGCACATATTAAGTTCGCCATTTGTAGGTACTTTTACTTGTGTATTTTGTACAATAAAGTTATAAATAAATAAATATGCAAATCGCAAGAACCACTGCAAGTACAACTGCATTTTTTTGCCTAAAACCTATAAATACAGTGTTCTTTAGTAGGTACCTACTACTACGGTAATGACAAAAGAATAAATTATAGCGTCTTATGATCAGCATCAACATCATAAGAACAGCCTTAGTGTAGCTCGAGACTCGAGACTTTTCAGCTCTAATTTTATGACTCGAGATTTGTTAACTCTAATTTTAATAAACGCCACTACACAACTCGTAAGTTGTCGACATTCGTATTTATTCTAGTGATGCCTATATTCCATAGAAGTCGCAGATTTTTTCCATACAATCTAATAAAAGAGATCTTCACTAAGGGCTTCCAATCCGGCGATTTTTTTGTATGGGCAATCTTGGGATCCCGGTAGTTACCATATAAAATTAAAATTCAGGGATTGGAAGTCATAATCTTGACCTATGAGTATCAATCGATATAATTTCAGTATTTTACAGGAAATTTTGTACGCGGCTAATGTAAGTCAATACGAGAGTATCATACACCGCCACAGGTTTGGCAATCGATTGTCGTTTTGTTTAGCTTACACCAAGGTTTTCCAAGCTGTGCTCTACGGCGCCCTGATGTGCCATAAATAATACTGTGGCCTGAGTGAAAAGGGTTATAAGTCAAATATAACCAGAAACAAAAGACCATAACTCTATATTGAGATTTAAGCTCCTTTTCTCCCAGGTTAAATCCAACTTGTACCCCTTTTCACGTCAGGCAAGGCGCTCCAGTTTTATTTTCTGCGGATCAAGACAGCGATGTTTCGACTACAAGTGCTCCAAGTGTTTTAAACACTACACTCCGACTAAAAGTTTGGTAACCTATGGCCTCCACGACTTAACTCACGTCATTGTCTTTTATGAAGCGATTCTCCAATACGGTATTTGTGTCATAAACTCAAATATAACCACTAACTTTTGGACACTATACTGTTTTTAATTATGCAAAAACTAAAAATAAGACTTGTTTTGACTACTGATTTTTATGACATCATAAGTATCTTCAAAGAAACTGCACACTAACAGGTCGTTTTTGACATTTCATAAAGAGTAGCTGATTTGAGCTGTCATCGAATACCGTATTTTGTACATCTACTCGAGTTCAAGAAAATATATAATGTCTAGATATTTTATTAGTAAAAACTATGAATCGAGTCCCAACACTAGCTAACCGCAGCGACACCTATTCATTAAGAGCACTTACTAACCAGGAAGATGTCGTCTCATTACGGCAGTAACTCGCGATTATTATTTTAATCGTTTCTTAACTAAGTATCCGTTGAGATTAGCTGTAATTATAATAAATCCGTTTTATTTTTCCTTGGAGACGGTTAGGAATTTATATGCACCAACGCCTACGTACCTTCTTTTTCAAGAATCATATCAGTAAATGCTGTAATTATTTAGTACACATATAGACCACCTCTCTATTGGATAATATCCAGACATAGAAATGTTGGTGGCACGAATAAAATTGTGCTAAGGAGAGCCACACGATATTATTTTATCGATAAGTTGTACTTTCTTATGACAATAGTTATGTTATGAGTATGAGATAACAAATTACTATGTATAATATAGTTATATACTACCGTATATAATTCACGTATATTATTCGATTGAATATAAAAAAATATAACGTTGTTAAAAAATATAATGTTGATGTTTATTTGAATTTTAATATTCCTAAAAAGTATATATATGTAAGTAAAATTTATGGGTAGAAATCAGCATATTTTAGTTAATTTCTATTTATCCGGTGTACTTAATAGCTACTATAAAATATCATTTCGGAATAAGTATTCAGTTATCTATATATTTTTTATCGGAAGGCTGGCCCTCTAGTTAATTGACGTTATTGCCACGAACTGCACTTCAATGTCTGATAATATCTTATAACTATTGATCAATTTGATTAAATATATAATGTAAAGCCTGTTAAAATGTTTTGATGGGCTTGGATTACCATTTTTGCGTAGATCCTTGTGTTACTACTACTATTTCATTTAAAGAGACCTAATAAGTCGAAGAGTAGAGTGTTACCACAAAATGGATTCTCATTGTTCAAAATATTCAGTAAATCTTTAAAAAAAGTTCAGTCGCGTTGCGTCAATTCATGACTCAGGGCAAGCAAGGGTAGATGTCGCTTACTTTTTCTTCTATAGCAATATCAAAATAGAGAATGGTATTAAATCATCCTGAAGTGGACAAGCTTGTTGGAATCGGGAAACCACCTGCCACTGGCAGGTAAATATTACCACAAGCCTCACATTCAATTTACATCAATACAGTCATGTTGACTTTTAGCTAACTAACATTTTTTATAAAGTACCTATAAATAAAGACCAATTTTACAATCAAAATAATTTATTATTTTCCCCAAGGGCACAAATTCAAAAGTAGGAAAACCTAAGAATAGAACGAGCGTCAACGATGTGGTCGCGGTCGCGGATTTTCATTATCGCAGCGTGCGCGTGCGCCGCCCTCTGCTGATTGTCTACCCGCTTAATAACCTGACGACTCATTGTCACAATTAGATACTTACAAATTTCTTATCCCTTCATAGAATGTGAGTTAAAGACATCTGCCGTTTGTAATTTTTCTGTATTATACAATAGACTGTTCGACGAGCTTCTCAAAATTATGTAAAAATTACGGCTTTTTATAAAAATCGATAATTATGTGAAATACAATGACTTTTGCTTAGATTAGAAAATTTCTATAAGAAATTACTTAAATAACTGCTCCGGAAGATTCTACAAGGTATAATACAATACCGTGAAATAAGGCAAGTGTCTGATGCAAATGCAGATACCTACGTTGTCACTGTTAGGATAGGCTATGCTTTGTATGCCGATAATTACAAAAGCTGTCTCACTCTTAAAAACCCATGCATTGTTCTTTGGTAGACATAAGAATGAGAGTGGTACTCATCACACAAAATTACAACCACCATGGACCAACACCCCTACTACTACACCAACCACCACCAAGTGTAATGTTAATGCTTCTTATGTTGTGCACAGGTACAATAATGTCTAGAAAGGTTCGATTCCGAGATCCTAAGTACCTGATAAATAACCATTTATACGCGAAGAGAGGATCATTGAACGTAATAAATGAATAAATGAACATCAGAAGTCATGCGTAAACACCCTGACGACGAACAACACGCGATGCAATGGAACTTTCCCAATGGTCCCAATATTTCCAAATGAATACTTAATTATACATTGGAGAACGTAAAATAGCTATTAAGCACCCAGATTGTTCGACAAGGAGCTCGACACTTGCGATGCTAATTTTATAGATAACGCAAAGTTACGTGCATAGTAAACGCAGACAAGTCTCCGTCCATATTTCATTTATAATAATGAATACTGAGTGGAGCTTTAGAGCCGCGACGTCATGGTCACTTTGAGAGTCAGATCTCGGATTGCAGCTGCCGCGCGTAATAATCGATTCAGCCTGAAACTTTATATTCCTTGCATAATAAACTTGGTACAAAATCGTCACAAATTACCTTATAGATTTGACTGTGAGATGTATTTATGGTAGCTATTTGCGCAACAGGGTACATTCTGGGCTCGAACACGGAAAATTCCATCCTCCTTTCAGCAGGTAACTCGAGACTACCATAAATATGAAAAGTACGGTTTTAAAATTTATATTTTGTTAATCTTCATGCATCAAACGTGTGCTCGGGCACGTGACCGAAATCACGTGTGACTCCACAATCCTAAAGTCCCAGATAGAACATCCGTTTGACACGAGTCACGTTCCTTCTAGAGAAAATATATAAATAAATATTAAGGGACAATCATATATAGGTAGGTACATAAATAAATAATCCATCCAACACTAACGGGCTAGACCTTACTACGGCATGATACCACATTTAACGGAAGACATAAGAATAAAGTATCTTTAAAATAACGTACGCAGACGTAAATGGTTGAAAAATTAATAAGTAGTTACAAAATAAATCATTGTTGAGTCTCTTGTCACTAATAAGAGCAAGAATCAGTGCGTTGACTGGGCCACTAAAATGTTGCTAGCTACCAAATAAATCACAAACTGGGAACAACATACAAATACTGCAACATAGGTACTGAAAATATTTACACAAGATATTTTTGCCAATCGACAATCGATCCTTACTGTATTTTTTGCTAATTAATATTAGTTTTAGGTATTGAAATTTAATCAACGTTGGAAATCGCGTGAACATTGATGTAGGTACTGAGATAGATAAATCAAATAGTTTATTTACTTGATGATTTTGTACGTTTGTAGCGCTTTTGGTACCAAATTAGTTAAAATTGCTAACGCGATCTTCAAGTCAAGGGTGTCTGTATTCAAGGGATACAATTTCCTGCCTGTAATGCCTAGTAAGTAGGTAGTTGACGATGTTGTCAGAAGAACAAGTTAAATGATCTTCGCATTCGCGGATAGATTGGTTGTTCCGGTTCGTGTCCCAAGATGGCCGCATGCGTTTAAGTTGCGTAGTTCATTATTTATTCATTTTTGTTGTTCAATGTGTAGTATTGATAGCGTATTGTGCAGTGATCTAACGTATGAGTGAATAGCTAATGAAGAATTCAACTTGAAGCGTTCATAGCCCTTCCTGGGTCAAGGCCCGATAGTCCGCGTGGTTTTTTGTAAATCGCTATCACTTTACAAAAAGCAAAACCTCACCGAACAACGGCATGCTCTACGAGCAAACTTGAAATTGGCGAAATCATCATTAACCTGATGGAAGCCATATTTTAAAATTAGATTAGATTAGATTAGGATAGATTGGTTACCTCCGATTTAATTCGATAAGATATGTTCGATAAGTGTGTTATATTTATTGCCAAGTAAAATAAGCGCCATATTAGCGGCCCAGCACCAACAGGGGCCCGCATATCCGTCTTAATTGAACGCGCGCTAAATAGTCCAGATTGGGCCGGGATTGTTATCGCATTGAGCAGTTAATACAATAAGGAAGTCCAGCAGGACGCCGGAGATCTGTCGTCCGGTGGGAACATCAGGATTTCATTTGCCGATTTGGGTTGTACGACACGCTTTTATTAACGATGAGTGCATGATGATAATTTAACGGACCTTTGCAATATCTCTGGCAAATTTACCAAAAGTCCCTGCTTTATCACGGCATTACATGTTTGTGATATAATATTTTTTTGCTATTCGAGTTGCATTATGTCCATAGATCCCAATTTTCCACCGGCTTACCCATTTTAAAGCGTTTTAGCACTTTTCTCTATTGTTCTTAGAGATTAAGTATAGCAATTTTGCTTCGGGTTGCCCAGGGAGATCTTTGACCCTTTGCCACTGCTTGGTACCTATATAATCATGCGCATACATTTAGGTTAAGAATATGTAGGTTCGGTTTACGCGTGCTGGTTTCCTTAACTTGCAAAAATAATAGTCATTAAATTATATTTCAAAAAATAACCTAGACATGAAAAGAACGATGTTTATTTGGGTGAATCAACTTTTTTGTGTTGTTTACTCTGTCCCCGTCGTCCAAGTGACATCTTCATACTGTTTCATACAAAAATGCTTAGGTTTGTCCGAGGGTCAAATTTTGCGTAACCATAGCAACAAGGTGCACTTAAAAGTTTATTTCCCATTTGCACAATGTAATAATCCAAATTATTTTAGCTAAATTGATAAAATACTCTCCCACCGCTATTCCCCACAAAACGTTCACTATTAATCGTTATGAAGATCTCAAATGAACTTAATGAGTACTCAAAGTAACGCTTAAGCAGACTTAAAAAGTAACATATTGCGAGATCTGACTTGATTCTAAGGGTCTAAGGGTCCTTAGCACAATATGCCGGCCTCATTATAAGGGTGCTTTGTCCTAGAAACCAGTTCTTTTATTATTTTCATTTGGCAACGGGACATTGGAGAAGTATCAAAACCAAAGTGCCCCCCTCGGACAATTCTATTCATGACCTCTTCAATACAATCACAGTACAGAAGGACGTAAGAGAATAAGATTCCTAAGAAATGTTTGTCATATTTCAAGCTGGGCACTCACCCTAAAACTGCGACTTAACTTTACTTTTAATTAAACTTGATTATTTTTTTAATAATAATAACGCCTTTGGATACGAAACAATTGTAACTTTTTTACGGTAGGCGACGTTGAAAATGAAGTGGACATACAATAAGCGTTTTTCAACTGTCTGAGATTCCCACAGTCTCTCATCAACGAATGAATGATTCGAGTTCTTTAATAAAATGCTCTTTTGTAATTTGAATCTCTATTTTATTTTATTTTTTGCCTATAATCCCCTTGCTTACCTACATACGTTATTAATTGAATTACTCGTACAAAGATGTAAAGACGCAGACATATCGACGTGACTTGACCAACATACATATTTTGTGTTATTCAGGCTGCATTGTCAAATTGAAATTAAAAGGTTAATATAGCAGATCGCTAAAGTAGATCTAAAAATCAATCATTCCGACAGTTAGCAATAAAAGCGTCGAATGTAATCCCCAAATGAAATAATAGAATAAAATGTGAGCGAATTATCAACACCTGCAGGAGTAGGTATACAGTGGAATAAAAAACCAAGTTAAATAATAATAATAATAATAATAATAAATCTTTATTGTACATTAGGTGTGTTACATAGCTGAATACATTATGCGATTAGTACAAACAAGTCGGGATAATGTGGTCGAAGCTTTCATCCCCTAAACTAGGTGTGAACCTGTGCCTTAGGGGCTTGAGTTCGTCACAGTTCTGTGTCTAAACTAACATGATTTGGACAATGTAACAGCAGAAAAACATAACTAAATTCAACATAACAAAGATGTGTCTATGGTAATTAAAAAATTAATCAGTAAGAACAGTTATTCAATTATATTCAAGTATTATTAATTAATTTTGCCTGCTACTTTATATAATTATATAATAACTTTAATAAATATCAAACCACCTCACACTAATCAACCTAGTCCCGAATTATGCTCAAGAAGGCTTGTTTTATGGGTACTAGATGACGATAATGCATAGTATACTTATATAGATAAATATATACTTAAATACATAGAACAACCATGAAACAAGCACAAATCTTCGAGACACAAATATTTGTCCTGGCCGGGATTCGAACCCGGGACCGCTGGTTCAGTAGGTAGGTGCACTACAAACTACGCCAGCCGCGTCGTCAAATCTAAAACTAAAAGCCAAAGCTAAAACTCCGACCCCATAAATTCGAGCCCGTTAATCAGGCGCATGCACCTTTATCTAAATACGAAGCCTGGGATGCGCAAGTATTCACGAGCCTATTCATTACTCAGAGCGGCGCCTGCGCACGATCGCACGGCGCAGACTTATGCCGCGGTCGACTGACGACCTGAACTTGTGAACTGTGAATTAACCAAGGGACTAAATTTGTCGTTTATTTTTTTTAATTAAAATTATATATTTTATCAATTTAAAAATGAATTACATATTTAGATTAAAAAATAGGTAATCAAAAATATTTATTTAGTGACACAGTAATTACCCTACTCTTTTTAAGTACCTACATATTTCATACTTGTGCTGAGCTGCTCTTCTACCTGGTAATAAAACACTGAAATCTCGTACAGACATATTGGTTGCTGAGCATTTCTCAAAAAGATTGTACATACAAAATTAAGACGTCGATAATTAAAGTTCAATATTATATTTTTCCTATTTTGTTACTAATTCTTTTAGTAATTTTATATCAATGTTATGGCTTGTTTGACAATTAAGGTTCTGTTATGCTTATACTAAGGGGACGAAATGGGTAAACAAAGTTTGTATGAAAATATCGAAACAATCACGCAGACAAATTACATGAATATATATATGTGTGTAGTAAGTACATACAGTAACCAGGCCTCGGACGAGGTACCGTTTTTTTTCAAATAACTAAGATTCATATTGTACATAATTATCATGTATGGGTAGTAAAATAACTATAAACTTGGCAAGACTTCGGTGGCAAGCGGCAGCGGCCATAGGTTGCAGCTGAAGTGACCCTCTGACCCTCAAGGAGGCGATCAAGACAGCACTCGCCATTCTGAAGCAGGTGATGGAGGAGAAGCTCTCGGAGAACAATATGGGGGTGGTCACCATGACGCCCCACTCCATGTTTCACATGTTCTCCCGGGACCAGCTGGCTGAGGTTATCAAAGACATACTCGTACCTTAAGTAGATACGGAGGTTATTGTTCTGCCTCCCTCAGAAGCGCGCTGTCTCGCTCACTCGTCTCGCTGCCGCTGCCGCTTGCCGCCGCATTCCTTTACATTTGATCCCCGGGAACAACCAAAAAAATAAAAGCTATCCATGATCAAGAAAAGGTTGAGAACCACTGCTTTAGACCCATATACATACACGTGTAACACATTTTAGAATAAAAATATGATCTGATTCAGGTTGATACTACTTATTTATATTCTGATATGACGGGGCCATATTCGGGGTGTTTAAATTATTAATGTAATGTAGTAGGTCTACTGGGTTAAGCGCGGGCGGCTCTATTTCAGTAGGTAAGTAGTTTAGTAGTAAACGTGCATTTGCATCATGCTAATGCCTATTTTACACGATGACTACGCCAAACAATGCAAACTGTCACTTACTGTCGCATAAACTATCCGCATAGCTAATTATGAAGACAATTCCTATTTCGCAATCAGCCTGTTTAAGCAAAAACCGGCCAAGTGCAAGTCTGACTCACGCACCGAGGGTTCCGTACAAATACTTATCCCATCTTAACTGGCCGGGTTCAGTAAAGTTTGCACCTAGTATGTATGGTGCCAGATACAAATGAGGTGCAAAGTTAACGCAACCGATCACGTTTGTTGTAGGGGAGCCCCCTTAAATATTTATTTTATTCTGTTTTTTAGTATTTGCTGTTATAGCGGCAACAGAAATAGGTACATCATCTGTGAAAATTTCAACTGTCTGGCTATCACGGTTCACGAGATAGACAGACAGACAGACAGACAGACGGACAGCGGAGTCTTAGTAATAGGGGCCCGTTTTATACCCTTTGGGTGCGGAACCCTAAAAAGGAAAAAAGGTACGTGAATTACCGTGAAACATGCCAACTTTACCCTCTTTTTGCGTAAAAACCCGAATTTCTCTCTTTTTTTCTATGACGGGATACAGTTTTTTTTGTCTAACGCATCCATCGTATTCATATGCATGCGTTTATTACGCGAAACAATATTTAAATCTACATTTAACCAACTTTTTTATCAATTTTCACCTCGGGTAAAGGGTTATCTAAACTTTTGCCAACATTGCCGAAATCGATTATTTTCGTAACTATAGCCCCTACAACGTTAATATAAGGATCAGTATAAAATCTGGGGTAATAATGGCGTTCCACGTAAATATCTTGGTCTTAACTATACAAACACGTGTGCAATATGGGTGGGCAATGTTACATAGGTATTTTGTTTTACTCCATACAAGCCGAATCAAGCAGTTTGAAATTGTCAGGGTTGTCACTTTCGGTTGAGTAAACCATCTTTACCAATACCATTATCAAAATGAAAAATGCTTAATATTGGGTACTAATAGTTAGGTGGTTATTTTTTTACTCCACGTTAGAATAATCTAAATAAAAATTGACATAATTGAATATTCTATGTTTTTGTGTTTTATGCACATGACATGACATGCAGCTACTGCTAAAAGTACAACGGCTTAATAGAAATACAATTTACCTTACCTTTAATACATAACCCTCCTTTATTTACGCAGGCAGGTAAAATTACGACAAAGTGACAACCCTAACCCTTTTTTAGTCTGGGCAATGTTAGCATTCATAGGTTAGCAAGTTACTGGACAACATTGCCCACCATCATAACTCTGGTTTTAATAAGTATTTTTAGTACAAACTACAGTTAAAATGATCTACAGTTCTTATTTTATAACAAGCAATAAGATACATTCCCCTGAGGCTTCCCCATTCTGTAAAAAATACACCAGAACTTCACCTAGAATTGGCCCGCCAAATCACACACCTTATTCGACCAGTCCCAGCACGTTACGGAATGAAGTTGCGCGCAAATGTGAGTCCCAGTGATACCACAAATATAAACTATTTTTCACTAAAAATAGTAGTGTTGCCATAATCATCTTGAAATTATCTACAGTAACGTTTCTTTTTTTAAGTAGCGTTTTGGGCAAAGTTCCCTGTGGAGGCAAAATTGGCGTATTTCACGGTAACGTAAATTTAATCCAATATTGTGTGTGACGTTCCTTTTCACTGTTATTTAAAATATTGTATAAGAAAATAATAACCCTAAAAAAATAAAGTATAAAATTCAAGTGGCCCATATTTTCTTTTATAGGTTTTTTGTAAATGGGATAACATGCCTGAAATTAACAATATTCTATTCTATTAAGCAGTATACAATCGTCACATCAACTTCATCTCAGACAAACCTAGTTGGTGAATTAAGTTTCTATCTCCAGGTCAGAAGAGAAATCTGTTATCAAGCGGTCGGCCCAGATGCATCGAGCGTGTAATTGGCCAAAGACACCACAATTAAACGTTTGCTTGACGCAACGTTTATTAGACGTGCAATTAGAGGCCGCCATTGTTACATAGTGAATGACGCAGTAGGTTTGGCTTGAGTAATGAATATTGATGCAAAAGTTAAATATTTCATATTTTGTTTTAATTTCAAATTAGGATTTACCAAAAGTAGTAACTTAGTATAGCACTCTACGGCTGCGAAACGTGAACCATGATCCAAAGAGACAGAGAGAGATTGATGGAAGCGTTCGAAATGTAATCTGGAAGTTTTAAATATAGTTAGGTAACGAAAAAAGATCTTTATTGCAAATAATTGAGAACAGGAGAGGAAAAATGTTAGGTCATCTCTTGCGTCACGATAATTACATGAAGACTATAGAAGGAAAAATAGAAGGGAAAAGGAAGAGGGGAAGACCGAGACGGACATATATGGAGCAAATAAAAGTAAAAATAAATGTTTCATTGTATAAAGACGTAAAAGAGAAGGCGGAATGTAGAATAAGCTGGAAATTACTCCACCGACAAGAGCTTAGCTCTTAAATATATGATGATGAGTAACTTTGCAAGCTTCCTTTCATGCTAGGAACCGACACACCGGCATTCACCTGGGCGCTCGGTTCTACCTTTCTTCTTATGTGGGAAATATGCGTTTGTAGCCAGTCCTAGCGACACGCGTCATTCGGTCGGACGTCGCAATACGAAATGAATACTAAAACCAATTTATTTAACCAATTTAGTCGTATTTTACGCAGACTACCAATATCTTACAGCTATCGTAAAATTCAAGATGGCTAGTCACATGGCTTAAGTACATACCTACAAATAACAGGAGAGAGCAATATTAATAATTTTACCATACTAAACCGCGTTAAAAAAGCAAAAACAGAAACTACTTATTGATGATAATAATTTACTTAAAAGTACTTATCTATCGATCACCTATATTTTTAAAATAGCTGGGTTTTAGCCTGTCAAATATAGAATCCGCTTCAATTTTTGTCCGCTTTAATATTTTTTTTCGGTTTTCGACGAATTCGAAAAGATAATTTAAACGAATGATATCGCCTATATATTTGAGCCTCCCTGACGTTTCGGTAGCTTTCCAGTTGCCGTTGTCAAAGGTTGACTGATAAAAACACAGTTATTCTCTTTCGTTTTATAAATATGAATTAAAAATAAAGGTGTACGTACATACTAGATGGGTCTAATATATAAAGACAGTTACACATGTGCCAGAAGGGCATTAATCCAGAAGCTTTATCAAATCTTTGATACCTAACTGTAAATATTGTGATACATTACTCAGTAGGTGAATTAATCTCTTGCTCTTGCTGACGTTTTGTTGGCATGTGTTTATCTTTCGTGACGCCAATCGTGTAATTTGAATTAAACACACAGTCTGCTGTAGCTGCATGCGTGTAATGAGCTAATGAGCCTAAAGAGTATTAATTACCGCGAGGTCATTAGGGTCCTCATTAACCGTCATAATGCCTGTGTAAACAATAAACTGGCGGACAACGGTGGAACCACGCCACACTGCCTTCCATCGTCTTTTGAACCTACAAATGCCAGCGACTCCTATATGCACTACATTTTGTATATTAAAGTAGAATCGGTGGCAAATAACGCAAACCGTTTTTGTCCGTTTTCGAAAGTGAAACTTGCTAAATATGCAATTACAGTCTACAGTTTGTCATTGGGACGATTATTGTAGCTTTGTGCCGAGTGATAATAACAGTGCAGTCGTTACATTGGTACGGAGCATGTGAAAAGGGGTCTTAGCGGGTCTTTAGGAATTCGTAGGGAAATGTAGCGTCAAGCGTATCACGACAGGAAATGAATGGTTAACGTATTCGCCAAATACAAATTGCAAAGTATGTTTTGGGTTTGAAATTCTGTTGAAATTTTAGACTGCCCTTTATTAGATATTTCTAATAGTGTGTTTATTTAGGTGAACCAACAGCTAAGACTAACTTAAATAAAATCATAGAGCCAATTACAGGAAATCACAAATAGTTGAAGTTGCACATGAGAAATACACTTAAACAACGAAGCGAACGTGACTTGGAAATCTCGCTAGTTTAGCGATGTGCTTTATCCAAACTAGCTTCTATGTCATTCTCTGTCTCATTGATATGACTTTTGATAGGCGTAAAATACAAGTTGGCGATCCATATCCCTTAATGACAGGTGCGAGCAGTACCTATATCAAATTTTCATATTATTATGTTGAGCCAATTACTCCTTTAAAACTTGGACTTGGCAGTCACTAACGCAGCCTAAATACCAACGAACACATAAGATAATAGTCGTTAAATGGTCACCTTCCAGTAACTGGGTAGGTACTTTGTAAAAATACATATTATCAAAATTGATAATATTGCAATAATCTCCCTACATCCGAACTCTCTCCTGCCCGTCCAGCACAACTAGGTTTCGCGACTCTTGTCGCGCGACATAGCATTGCCGTCACTCTCTCATAGTACTGCGAAGAAAGAGAGAGGTAATATATCTCGCGCGAGAACGAGTCGCGTGTCACAGTTATGCTAGAGGTGCTGTAGAGCTAGCATATCTTGCCGCGACTTCACTTCTCGCGCCACTCAGCGGTACCCATCCCGCTCGCACGATATTGAAAGAAAAGTGACAGGTATATGGTAAATGTCGCGCCACAAAGTCACGTGTGTGGAATAAAGTTAAAATATTCCTAGTCCGGTGTCAGCCAAAATTTTCCAGCAGTACCAGAATGAAATTATATATCTTAAGTGGCCAGCTATTAGCTATTTGCCCTATATGTATGTCCGTTATAAAGCCGTGATATTGGTAAATTGAGAATTTCGCCCTCTTGAATTACCCTATTCGTTTGGATAGAACACTTGCTAGTAACTAAGCACATTAAACCATGACCACAGTTACTTATAGACCCTCCTAAGAATGTAATTACAATTTAGTATGATCAGCGATAGCTGCTATAGAGTTCGTACAATGCATTATTTAATAGAACACGAATGAAAACCGACAAACGCACGCGTTTTAAATTTTTAAGAGGCTAGACTAGTGAATTAGACGTCCTGGCTCCGAAAATAAGTTCTAGCTATTTTTACTTATGGTGTATGTTTATACAACTACACTTAGGTATTTAGCCAGGATGTAGGATCGTGCGTTGAATTTGGTTGCTGCTATGCGTCAAAAGACTCCATAAAATCCGATACTGTTCAGTTTCTTTCGGTTTTCTTCTCAACAGCGGTCTCCTCTAGAAAATGCCGGTAGAATCAGTGCCTGGACGTTCGTAGCTGACTTACGGAATAAAGTATGTCATTTCGTTTCATTTCAATCTAAATTAATTCCCATCAAGACGTTCCCGATCATTTAAGGTGTTAATATACAAACCCAGTAACCTCAACGGACGATTTTTTGCGTAATTAATTCCCGTAAAACGCACTATTGGCACGTTCACATTGTTACTCAAAATGAGAACCTTGGTTGAAAAAATCCTCAACCGACAATAACAATGGTCGCGAATTTGTCATTACGGCAGTACGTGCCTGTAGCCCAAACACTGCACCCGGGCTTGTCTCGTTTATATTAATATCACCCTGATACTTTAAGGTTCCGTTCAATCTAAAATCTTAATATAACATACAAAATCTTTAAACGAGCGAAGCGAAACAAGTATAACAAACACCAACACAAATAAAGCAAAATTCCGTTGTCGAATATTCAAATTTCGAACGTCCGTCTTGAATCGAACGAACTTAGAGTTACACTCACTTATAAAACACAGCTCTTATTAGAATGTCATGAAAATACATTATTTTTAAGCCTAAAAGTAATATCGACCAACGGAACCCTATCCGCGCACTCTGCATACGTAAAACGTTTTTTATAGTTCATTTTCCGTCGGCGTCGCGTTTTTTTAACAAACTTTTTGTCCGGCAACGTGACACTGTCTGATTTTCACGTAATCTGATAAATAATAAACAGTTCCTGAAGAACCTTCGACAGCATTATCATACGACCTTGTGGCCGGTATAACCCCGCAAAATCACGTAAACACCCGCTGATAAAAGTTTCATGATCGCTCACGTGTAACCCCTTAATAGGAAAAGTTTTCATGTACTGTAATTGAATTCTATTCGCAAACAAGAATTCTTTATTAAAGGAATCGTTTGAGGTAAAATTGATTGCCAAGCTCATGAAATTTAGATCAGCTTTAATGTAAAAATTAGGTTGCGTAGGAAAAATTCCGACAAATTCTTTGTTTATACCACATTCGGAAAGTCCTATTTACCTGTAGGCTTTTTGCCGACCAAGCCTTGGATTGCTTCCTCACGCTTACTTTGCCCTGAATAACATGTCATTTCATATTGTAATTGACCTTTTTGTTTCATGTACTCGCTGACCATAAAAGTATGAGTAGGTATCGATTATTATTAACTCTAATACGTTTAATTAATTGTCATAAATGATGGATGGGGTCCGAGCCTTATTGTTGACTACAATGCACCTTGGGTCCTTCCTAATATGGCAAGACTTTCAACACGAGGTTGATACCGAATGTGGCCTTCTATTTATGGGACGTATATTAGAATAAACTAGAATCATTCTTTATTTACATTAAACTACGGTTCGAGAGTAAATTAGCATTATTTACTATTCCACTGACGGTTGAATGTCTAACAAGTTTATACAATCAATACAATGGGTTAAAACAGGCGCACGGATCTTGGAACGATAATCCGAAGACTTGAGTTTTTCAATCATTATCTACTAAGCTTTCATTAATTTCTGCAAATTGGAAAAACTGACAAATTGCAGCGGTGTCTATAAGTTTATAATCTAAATTGGTGAAACGTATAATGTTTCATTATTTATTTATGTAGAAACACCAGTGTTATTGTACAATTGATACAAAGATCAAAACACAAAGAAAAATTGACACGTTAGACCGATAATCCAAAGGAAGGGTTCGATTCCAGGTCTCCTCCGCCAGGCTACGCTTTTCAATTCTTGCTTGAATATGAATATGAATGAATGAATGAATAATGAATATGAATAAGCTTTATTTACTCAAATATGGTATACGTACATAAACGGTCTTAAATATAGAAAAAAGTTGCACATATTTGGCCGCTGACGCGACGTGTAAAATTTATAAGTCCTTAATAGATACTAGAAATATGACTAGGTACAACAAATAATCAATTAGAATAAAAAGTCGGTACGGTAAAAAGAAAAAAAAAACAAGAATGTCAACTAGATTAAATTAAATAAAAATAAAAAATTAAATTACAATTTCATTTCATTAAATTACAATTAAATTACAATGTAATAAAAAACACAAATTAACTTACAGCATAAAACCAAATTAAAATCGCTAAAATGTCAGAATAGAATAATACTCAATAGATTCATTAAATATAGAAAAATAAATAAAGAAAAATTAATCCTGCAAGTCAGTCAAGTACTCTTGAACTGAGTAATAACAATGAAACATCAAAAAATCATTGATCTCTCTCTTTTCTGCTTGATCTTTGTATCAACTGTATAATCTGGTGTATCCTAATTCGTGCTTTGATCTTTGTATCAAGTGTATAATCTGTTGTATCCTAATTCGTGCTTTGATCTTCGTATCAAGTGTACAATCTGTTGTATCCTCAAATATCTCTTAAGTTCAACGAATCCGAGCAGTCACAATGGACATCGCCTAACCCCTAAGCCCGCACATATTTCCAAGAACACTGAATTATTTCACATTCTAAATACAACTCGCCGACACAACTTTGATGTCATTTAGCGAAAACAATGGAAAGATTCGCGCGCACAGTTGCATACTAAGCGGTGCATTTTATTTAAATAAACTTATTTTTATTAAAGCCGTGTCGCTAAATTCCAGGTGCTTGCTAGTAAAATTTTAATGTCTAACTCTCAGGTGAGTCAGTCATGTTGCGATATTTGAATGGGTTCTTTAGTCTTAGTTCATTAATGTTTACTTAATATTCATAGTCGGTTTATAGTGTCCAAATGGTGGCACGAGTTTACGATACTGATGAAACCAAAGACTAAATTCGACCTTACTACTGTCATATGTACTTTAAATATGTGTGCTTTATTTACCTCTAAATGGCAACCAGTTCTTCTAGTTAATGACATCATTCAATGCAGAGATAATTCGATTGAGTATCGACCATATCGCTGCTCAAATCACTATGTGTCAAAGGCATGATATATACTCTTGGTATCGTAACGTGAGGCTATTTGGTACTAAACAAAAAAATAAGCATGATATTTTTCACCATTGGAATATTAGTAACATACATGTCTTCCAGTTATTGCAATGGCAATATATTAAGGCTTAAATCTTTTTATTTACAGATTGCCAAATAGCTATTGGGTCCCAAATAGCCTCACCTTACGGTACCAAGGTACTCATACATTCATCATTAGGAATTCTCAACGCTTTATTCCAGTATGACACTGTCTCTATGCAAAAACTTTCCAACCTGGGAAACCAGAAGTATCAAGACATCATCACAATTTCCCCGAGTTACTTCCCGTTATGAAAATATCCATCCGATCTTTGGTCACGCTCATGTAACACCCATCTTCGTTACATTCGACTTAATCCGAGCCATTTGCATCTCGCGCCTTATGAGAACTCGCGTGTTTTATAAGTCGTTTGTTTTAACCCCTATGCCCCTCGCCGTAGAGGTTAGATTTTTATAAGCTGAGCTGCGAGTTTAGTGTAAAGTACCAGTGTAAAGAAGGTAGTTTTCGCTATCATAAAGTGATCAGAACCCCGTTCAAATACAGCTATAAATCAGTGTGGGACTTTCCCTGGTCGTTATCATTCTCCACGCCTCGCCATGGCTTCTGATATTTTGCCAGCTTTTTGTCATACGCAGTTATATACGTAATGTAATGACTGGGGCTAAATTCGACGTTTCTAATGAGATATGTTAGAGATCTCCCCACTATATGTCTACGTTACAGAGAAGCATACAATTTTAAAATTGCGAGTCATCAACAGCGAGCAAATGACAGGCGCGAGCAAGATATCACGTTTTAATGCGTTAAGTTAAATCTTTCAAATATCTACTTTAAAGGTCCTTAATAAATAAATTAATAAATCTACTTGTTAATATCACTTTATGCAGTTAGAATCTCAGAAATGAACAAGTATACATTATTCCATTCCGTTATATGGCTCTGATAAATCCGAGATATTGCTAAGTTAGGGATAACACAATGCTTCGTCGAATTAGACTTCTGGTTGTCATATTCTGCAAAACTATCGAGCATGCCGTGCATCTTAAATGGTGCCAGCCATTTAAACGTTACGAGCTGACAATTGCTGGTTTTCTAATATTGTTGTCACTTTGTTAACCTTTCTGCTATAAAGTGTGTAGTAAAGTTTAAAATAGCGACATCTTCTAATGGCTGAATCTGAGTTGGAACCTTTATACATTAAATACTAGCCGCACATGAATACTACACTTCAACGTCAACTACCACCATACCAAATTTTATCAAAATTGATCCAGCCGTTTCACCGTGAAGTAATAGTAAACATACAACGCACTCACAAACTTTCGCCTTAATAATATTAATATGTTTTCACTTGTGGCGTCTAGCTCAAAATGTATTTGTACATACGAGTCGGGGACCAACCTCCTTACTTATATTTTATTATTAGTAATGCGACAGTGTTTAATGCTTTTTTGAATCTCTAGCGTAGGTTTTCTTTAATCGCGAAAACCTATGGAACACATTTTATGACAATGTTAGTACTACAAAAAAATCTAAGCCAATCGGCGGAAACTCACACCTGAGGTTCCGAGTCGCTCTCCTTCCATGTAGCAGTGGAGTAGTAACAGTAACAGTTAGATGCGTTTTTTGCATAGAGATAGAATATGAGTAGAGCAACATACCTAGGCTAGAAATAATATTATTAAAACTATCGTGAGACATCTTTAATATTTTTAGAAACGATTTGAACTCACGTATTTCACACCACGGATAGTTGACTCTGATGAAGAGCTCCATATTATGAGTTCGAAACATGTCAGGGTGTTCCTGACAATTTTTACAAGTTTTAACTTTTTTTTATAATAGACTATAAACCTTTTTCTCCAAAAAAATGCTCTCAAAGTATAAGCGATAATTAAATAGATACAGAAGCGAAGCTAAGCTAGTTAAGCTAGACTTTGTATGTATGCATTTCAAACGTGCTTAGCCGGAGCAAAATGGCGATTAAAGTTGCAAAATATGGCCACAATTAAACTTTAAAACAGCTAAGTAAGTACGTTTTTAGAGGAACCGATTGGTATGCAAGAGGCGAGGCATCGAACAAAAGGCATTATAGCATCCTGTTCTTGACACCAACTCTTATTATTATCTTAATGACAGAAATTTATAGCTCCTTAAATTTGCCGTGACGCAAATATTAAGTGTTTATTTCAATAGAAATAAAGAGTCGTCTTTCTTTATTGCGAATTAGTGACTTTCTCTTTTGGTTGATTACTAATATTTACCGCTGAATACTTAATTTGATTTGAATTGAAAACCGACATATTGGATGTTTCTTATACATTAAATAAGATAAGGAAGCTAAGTCAGTTGACATTGACATATTATTAAGTTACCCATTTGAGCACTAACTATATACCACGCCCCGAGATATTGTTAATACCTATACCAGGCGCCTTTACTCGTAATTTGATTTAGTCTTAGTTAGCTTAATTATAGTAATAATACTAACCATAGCCCTAAGTTTGTACCACTAACACTATGGATATAAAGTCCGAAATAAATGATTTGTATTTGTATTTGTAATACATATTGTTACCCGAGCTGAATCAAGTAACAGTGACCTTGACTTGACAAGTGTCATTTAAAAGGTAAATAGAGCACTAGATACTGACTAAAAGTATCGTGTCATATATCAGACATATACAAATTGGAAATTTAATAATTTATTCAATTTATTTGCAAATTTAGCCCAAGGATTTCTTTTAGTTAATGTGATCAAAACTTTGATGAAAGAAACAACTTCATACATGTATATGTATGGACATGTAGTATAGGTACCATTTATGTCTTAGCTTACTTAATAAAGCAATTTAATAAAAAACTAGTCGCTACTGTTTACTGTATAGGTGTCAACGCATACTTAAGCTTTGATTACCGTTACAGACTAATCAAATCAACTATAAAAGGATAATAGCTTAATTGTCAAGAAAAAGAAGTCGAACCGTTATTACCTTATCGGTGGATAGTCATTTTATTCATTCCAAGCTGATTTGAAAGGTTGTTATGAAGTATGCCGACGACAAACATTTAATTCCCATTTCGGTTTGTAGGAAGGTACTAGTTAACATAAATACCACATAATAGACAACGACAATAAATACCCACAGCTGGCCCATCAGTCCACACAACAAGGGCAGCTTTCTACTCCACACGCCCCCACTGGGAGCAAGTTAGGATAATTTTACTTGAATCACAAATTAAGGTCAAGTAGTACCATTTAATTTACCCAAGATTTTGTTTAAATCTTCTAGTTTAAGTTAGTTAGTTTAGATTCGGTGTAGTCCCAAACGGGAATACATGTCAGAAAACCAGCAGTGCAAAGGGTCCGTTGGACGCAAGCAAACAAAAAAAAAAAAACGACAATAAATTATTTATTTTAAGTCGAAAGTAATTCTATATCGTTCTGAAACACCAGCAGGGCTAGCATATCTTTTCGTGACTTCACTTGTCGCGTGGCTCAGCATTACCCATCTCGCTCGCAGGGTATTGAAAGGAAAGTGAGCGGAGGTATGTGTCGCGCGCCAATAGTCGCATGTGACAGTTATGTTGTGGTGCAGCATTGTCACATTTTGGGAATGTCAACATAAGTGGGATACGACGTTTCTATACGTAATCGGCCCCTTGAGATACTTACGAGTAAAATGAGAAGTATCAATACTTGACAATTCTTTATTTATGTAGGATGACCATGCACTATGCAATAGCATATTTTTATAATATTTTTTATTAACAAAAGTTAGATCGTTAGAAATACTGATTAGAAATGACTAAATTTGGTAGAGTTCATCGTGATCACGCCTCCTCATCCTGAATCACCTCTCATATTCAGATTCGCATAAGTAGTTAAAGTTCATGACGTAAACTAAAACAGCCATGTTTCGGTTTGCACAAAAATGCATAATAAAATAAAATATAATAAACGTGCACGATTTCTTTTCGGATTACGCGAATGGTCGACTCAGCAAAGCCACAGCTAGAGCCGCCCAGCCGTCTGATAGCTCGTAAATTTAGCTTAACTAGAGTTATTATTTCTTTAAAGTAAGCAATATTACGAGTGAGCTTGATAAAAATGTACACGTTTAAATGATGATTAGAGTTCTGCACGCGATAGCTAAATGCACTCACTAATAGTACCTACACTGAAAAAAATAGCCAGTGGAGCCTACTGACATTACAGTAAGACTTACTGCAATAACAGTTAGGCCTACTGACATTTCAGTAAACCTAACTGCAATAACGGTTACGCTTACTGTAATGTCAGTAGGCTCCACTGGATATTTTTTTCAGTGTAGATTGCTTGAAGAACAGATTAGAAAATACCGGCAAGAAATTAGTTGTTGTCATCGAGTTAACTTGGTGTTCATCTAAGTTGATTGTTGGTCCTCAAACAATGTTGAAACCCCGATGGAAAATATAATTATTTATCTGCGTTATTAGTATTTGTGTGTCTGTAACAAACACGCGTACCATATTATGTCTGCTTTAGCGATAGGCATTTAGCATTTAAGCAACTTTTGCTCTACTCTTACTTTAAGATAAGCTCTCAATCATCAATTCTCAATTACTAGTCCGTAATACGGTCAATAAGTAAATATAGATAGGTACCAACAGCGCTCAAATATCGCCATTCCAAATAAGTCAAATTGATCTCATTCGATCATATAGGGTTGTCAACTTCCTCTAATACTCCACAAAGATCACTTAGTTTCTGGGCAAGGCAAAATAAGGCACGGGGAATGTCTCAAACAAAAAAGTAATTTGTCCTTTATGATGATTAAATAAATGTGTTATTTACACATTAGCAGTTATTTCATTTTTTAAATTCCTCTTTTTTTATTTCAGGTAAGTTAACAAGCTGATATCCTTTTGCACCTACACTAAATAAGGTAAGTAAGAACGACGCATGCTAGTATACATTTCACACGCACTTGTAATCTTATAGTTTTGAGTCCAGTGAGTGCTCGGAGCCTATTAAGAATGCTATAAATTCAAGCAGGTGGGACTTGTTTTGACATTTTCAAGTATTTTTGATAAAAATGGGCTTAATTAAGAGCCTATTGTTCAATAATTCTAGTAATTTAATATCATATGTTAATATCAATGACAGTTATTTTCATTTGTGTAGCTAGTCAGTAACATAATATGTATACAATTAGTTACACTCGTAAGGTTCAACTAGACCAGAGAGTGGAATAACTTTAAACACAAGGGTAATTGTTTTAATCATTTTGGTACTTACTAAATATCCCTGTATTTGTGAATACCAAGATTGTTCATGAAAAAAATCCCTAGATTTGTGATGCAATATATCTAAATAGGTACATAAAAATAACTACAGGAAAACCATCAGTTTACATGTACATACATCTCATTGATATTTTATCACGTCGTTCAAACATATCCAGACTGAAATCGACTTGATCTGTTGCCATTTTATGTCGTAATCTATACAATTCCAAGTCAATACATTTATGCAACTAGGTACTATCATTCAATAACACAAGAAAGAGTCACTAAACTTTTTTGAGTCACTAAAAAATGCGGTGACTATTAAATTTCTCCATGATAAAAAAAAAGAAAGATATTAGATGCGTAGATTGCGTAGTCATTGGTTTCCCGGTTGGTTTAAGACCTGGAGCCATATAAATGAAATGAAAATAATGAATAACAAGTAAAACATCACAAATCTCCAAAGCTGCATATTACAATGGAATTGTAATTCATTCCTCATTTTATTTACATTCGCGTTCGTCCAAATCTGCATTTGAGCCGGTCGTCCAGGCCTGTCCCGCGATTTTTATGCAAATGCACGGCAATGCTGAGATGGAATGTCCATCACTCGGTTTCTATGGTTTCGTTTGTTTTAGTATAATTTGAATTTCTCTTCAGCTGGCCCCAGACATGTTAAGATTTTAATGACGGAAAAAGTAATAATAAATCGTAAGTAAATAATCTAAAGCAAACTGAAACTGTTACCTTTTTAACCCTTAAATGCATGGTGTAAGATGCAGCTTACATAAACAAAAATGAATTACTGGTTGAAAACAAGAAACATTTATTTGAAATAAAATAATATTTTATAATATTGTGTTTTTTTAATTCATGCATTTAAGGGTTAACTCTTATTGTCATTGTGAAAGAGTTTTTTTTGCTTTAAGCAGGATTTGAACCTACGTCTTCACTACGTTGGCATTGGATTGGTTACGCTACGATGCCAACTTAAAGCATGTAAGAGAGATGAAGCAAATAGTTGAGAAATTTGATACTTTACTGGGGCTTTAATAGAACAATTGGTAGTTCACCCGTCTGGAAAGCCGTGGAAGTTGAAATTCCACTCAAAGCATACCATGTAAAAAAAACCTTCAATATAAACATCAAGTTTTACATATTTATTGCAAACCTTGACGCCTGAGTCCCTTCACATCTCTAAAAGTATAGGTTAAGTTTATTGTAATTTAATAGACCCAGAGACAATATACATCTCCCTGTAAAATATGCCAGTGATTAATATTACTACTTACGTCTTTTGCATTAATATTACTACTTACTATATGTAACTTAGAATCTGACATGTAAAAGAGCTCTTGTAGCCTACTTGCAGAATGAAGTTTTGAATTTGAATATGCGAATCGATAGATGGATTGATTCAGTAAGTACTGACGAACAAAATTTCTCAATCTTTACATATGTCTAGGAAGGTCTTCAGATCTTGAAAATAAGACTAACATTTCTGATGCAGTCTTTGTCAACTCGCGCAGACGCAGAATCATGGTTGTGAAACGGACATGAGGGCATTTTATTTCTATTTTATTACTGTATGCAAAACTATACATAACCATTTAAGCTCGCAGTTGATGCTTTCACTGGTAGTAAAACTGATTTGAAAATGTTTATTAACTCATGTTTACAAAGTGCTTAGAAGTTTCTTCATGCAAATAAGGTTTAAACCTATACTATTGGTTAATTGTTTATTTACGTCATACCACTATTAAAATGAAAGACTAGGAGATACGTAATAAAGAAAAAGAGTAAATAATAATATCACACTTATCCTTCGATCCCTCATGTGGTTCCAAAAAAATATGCACTAGATTCATCATCCAATCCTAGCCGATTTCGGCCACGGCGACCGGACATACTAGCTCAGAGCGGTCGTTCGTGAGCTCTCTGGTGACTGACATAGCCAATTTTTGCTGCAAATGTACGCACTAGATTACTTCTCAAATGTCAAACTTTATATATAAACTGATGTGTCTCCCTTTTTGATGAATTCCTTACACAAACGTAGATAACCCACTCAAATAGTCATAGGCAGTTACATGTACCGTTATTGAAAGCATTTTCCTCCAAACTCCCGTTGTATAATCAACGCTTTTCTCGCGTATTTTTATTGATTCTCCTGCTCCTCCCCCTCCCACTGCAAGGAAGCTGGAAGCTGCCTCCTACTGCGCATTCATAATCGTATCGGCACACACGGCACATTCCCGCTCCAAACGACACTTTAATTCCTACGATATAAGAACCGTTTTCTAGCAAAAGGAACCCCTGAAAGAACAGAATCGTGCGTTACCAGCCATGAGACATTAAGCATCATATAAATTACATTAACATATAAATAAAGTATTTTTGTTGTACTGGTCTGGACACTGCGTTCGGGTTTTTTACGACGCACGGTAAGCCGCGACATTTTTGTTCTCCTTTTTAGATAAATCCATGATCTTAACGACTGCGAGCAAATATCGTGTTATCGGTGTACATTTATTGCTGTACAAACTCATAAATAATCCAATAGGAACGGGAAATTAATTTAGTTAGTAAATGGGACACAACTGTACATCGATTTTCAGTTAACAACTGTTTCTGATACGAAGTTCCAACTTCCGATTTTGATTCGGCTGTGCCACTGATAATTATGAAACTTTGTAGTAGTGACACTAAATAACTTTATTATGTTATGTAATAATGTCTTGTTCTTTTTTTATCGAAGTTGTGAAACTCATTATATCTCAATAATAAAAATATAATCGGAATCGATATGGGAGGTTCTTAATCAGTTTCTTTGTTAAAATAAACAATCGAATCACATTAAAGTAGCAAGTAACTCTGAGCCACGGTCGTATACGTAGGTAGAGAACGTTTTCGGGATAAATGGGACAAACGGAGATAGGGAACGGTGGAGACAGATAAAGGGGACACTTTGTAAAGCGTAATTATTTCAGAGAGCGGACAAAACTAGACATTGTCCCTTACAAAACTAAGACTTTAGCAATCACTTTCTTCGTTCATTCCAATACGTTATAGCATTAGGAAGATCTTGAAGGTAAACGGTAAATACGTAATACTTTTCCTTTATTATTTTCTTATAAGAACAATTTATATGTCTTCAGGAACATTATATATTTCTCCCCAAATCAAATTGACAATTCAACTATGAGACACGTGTAACACCCCACCCTTACGAATTCATTCCCATGGGCATAACGCTCAATCATTGACATTTTTTCATTTCCCTCCGAGTTTTCCTTACGTTCCTTTACATACATGCGAAAGGCATTAGGCATGTCGGGGAGCATTGTGTCTTGAATACTAAGGCAAGAAAAATTACGGGAGAGATAATATCTTACGGGATCGAGATCGAAACATGCTTGCCGCATAATTCGGGTCGGAGCGACACGGAGACAAATGAAGGTAGCAGACCGTACGTCGCCCGACGCCCGTGTGATTGAAAGCTGGGAAACTACTCCCTTTATAAGGGTATCTTTTGATTGACTACGCTCTAACGTACGAACTATTTTAAATCAAGATTTCCTTTCCAACTTCCCAAGTTCCGGGCGTCATTACGCAACTCGAGATGAAGGGTAAAAAAATTGCCTAGGCAAGAACAAATCAAAAATATATGCACCCTTCCTCCCTACGTGACGTGCTTCTCAAAAGGCGATTTACATGAGTACCGTCACCTCGTCGCGTGCTACGATTTTTTATGTAAATCATACTATTTAGATATGCCACTAGACATTTCTCTTTGCCCGCCGCGGAACCTTCAAATGAACTCGATTTTTAAGCGACTCCGAAAAATGGGGTGCTTCGACGAGCACGCTCGCGCCGCTTGCCTGGTGCCCGCTGCCAACTACAAACCGATTTTAAAAGATTATTTCCGTGTAATACTAAAGGAAAAGTATTTAAAATTAAACGTTAGTATTCACACTGAAAAAAATACCCAGTGGAGCCTACTGAAATTACAGTAAGCGTAACCGTTATTACAGTTAGGTTTACTGAAATGTCAGTAGGCCTAACTGTTATTGCAGTAAGTCTTACTGTAATGTCAGTAGGCTCCACTGGATATTTTTTTCAGTGCATTTAGTTTTTTTTATAATAATAAATACCAGACAACCTTACACTAATCAACCTAGTCCCAAATTAAGCACAAGAAGGCTTGTGTTATGAGTACGAAGCGACGATATACATACTTATATAAATAAATACTTAAATACAAAGAACATCCATAACCAAGGCACAAATACTCATCACACAAATATTTGACCTTGCCGTGTTTCGAACCCAAGACCACAGTATAGGCTGCTGCTTTACCACTGCGCCAACCGCATCGTCGTCACGTGTTTTTGTATACGTACATTGTTGTGTTGTAAGTACAATAATCATGCGATTAAAAGTGAATATAAGCAGTAAATCACACAATCCATTGTACATTTACATATTTAAACTGGCTTCTGTCCAAAACATAGTATTTAAAAATGAGGGTTTTAACATAGAGGCTTTAAAATGTAACCAAAACTCAAGTAAAATTTCTAGAATTCACAAGCTACCTTCGAGAGCAAAGCCAAGAGTATACTACAACTATCTGCATTCACCATAAAACAACGTTAATTTAACTTCCCCAAAATATATACATAGAAACACCCCTGCAAAACCAATTTACTACCTGAATCCCAGCATCACTGCTCCGCCAACTGTACTAATACGTTTTGAAATCACGTAGCAGTACCTTTATTTATATTAGGAAGAGACTAATGCCTCCCGCCCCCTCTCACCCCTAACCCCTCATAAAGCCTCCTTATCTAGGATTTCGAGCCCATTACATTTGAATGCGCGCCAGATACGTTAGTTTTATTTATTCGTATTATATGTTATTACTTATAAATAATACAGTTTATTTGTATGTCGTAAATCTTGGTTATGTATGGAGATATTTAAATGTCTAGGTTATCTATACATATTAATACTATAAAGCGCCCGTGACATCGCCTGCGTTTTTTTTTTCCTTATTATCGGACTATAGTCAAATAAAGGAGTAATCATTGGATGTCGAGCTACCACTGTACCAAAACTAGTTAAAATCTGCCTAATTTGAACTGCCTAGCCCTCTTACAATTCAATACCTACAGCTGTTAAACCGCCTTGTATGTTTTTGGGATACTCCAACTAACATATCCACTATTATCCACAATACAAAACGTCCAAACCCATATAGGGAAACAAAGAAAACTCTAAGACAATTTTTATCACATAACACATTTAGGTACATACCTCAATATAAACGTGTATAAACGCAACATCCAAAATATATTTACGAGATAAACAAAGAAAACTCAAGTCAGTTTCCCCGCTACCACACCTACCTTACTAATCACCACGCCTATCTCCGCCCTAATGAAGCGCCGATGAGCGGTAATTATGCCCACCGCGCCTGCGCCGACACGCCCAGCGCAGCTTCCCCCCCCTGCTTAATTACCAGGATATCACCCCTTAATGTAAGGGGCGCTTAGCACGGCTGAAAGGGGCTGAAATTTATATGGGAGGCATATAAGGAAAGTGAAGGTACAATGTACACGGAGTTCATTATCTGTGTTTTTGCAAGACATGAACTGTACAGGTTTGGGCAGATAGTTTTATAGGTACATTAGTGTACTCGAATAGAAATGCGTTTTTCAGGCAGACTCAACCAATTTAGGATTTAGGTTTATAATTCGTTTTTTTTTTTAAATGGGCGCGGTTTTGATTTCTTGACGTAACTTCTAATACTTACAGTGATGTTGCTAATACGATTACTACAGATACTTTAAATCCGGTTCTACTATACCTATTATTAAAGCCAAAGTGCCTGTAATTTCTTCACGCTGAAGCAGTTGAACGGATTTGCATGATTTTTGGATGGTTCCCGTATTAGGTTAGTGTACCTAGTAGGTACACTAAGCTGAACTATAAGTAGGTACTACCTACTTATGCAATTCCACGCGATCGAAGTCGCGAGCTATAGCTAGTATGAGATATCCGTAATATTTGTTTATGAAGAATAATTGGTACATAAAGCTAAACGTATACGTCTATGTATATATGTATAGATTGTATAGTCGTACCTACTAGATTTTACGAGGTATTCAAAAAAAGAGATAAATCTGAAAAGTTTGTACAAACCACAATAATTACTTTTAGATACTACGTGAACTAAACCTCACTATAACTATCTGCACTATTCATGTGCTTCAGCCCAACCACCCCCTAAGCCCGCAACGTAAACAAACGAAACGAACAGAAACAAACAATAATTCACACGTAAAACCAATGTAGTGAAAAATGAGGAAGCTCCGAAACGTGACACGCGTGCAGAGCGGCGCGCTAACAAATGACCACATTTGCCTCGTCTGCTTTTGCACACTCCGGTAAATGTAATTATAGAAAAACTAGAATATACCTTCTACCTTCAGACAGTACACCACATTATCTTCAGATGCCCAATCACCAAATTTAGCGGGACAACGGCGGATCTCTAGAAACTCTTGACGGATGCATGTACCCTAAATCTAACATTAAAAAATTTAAGTAGAGAACTAATAGAAGCCAACGATAAATAAATAATTCAAATGTTTTAGAATGTCCGAATTTCACTTCAGAGCTTATTACTTTGGGACAAAATGGAAACAGGGTAACGAAAAAATGCAAGCAAATATCTTCTTGTTTTAAATGTATTTTCTAAGTCGGTGGACATTGCAATATCGTAACTCATTGGAATTAGATACTTTAACACTAAAGCCATAAAATTCGAAAAATGTCTTAAAAAACTTCAACTATAGGTAAGTACCATATTATGTACCATGTATTAAATCACAACTTTACTGTGACGCATAGACATTTCCGTTAGTATACAAGGTGCCTGCACTCCAAGTCATGCTTAAAAAAAACAACTTTTTTGATTCAGTAATTACAGTGATGTAAAAAATAACACATATCCATCCTTAGGGATGCCAGAACGTCTGTATCAAAAATTAAAATTCTAAATCACGTAGATTTTATGTTGTTTCACCTATACTCATCTATCGTCGTATATTTTGACGACGAGTATATTTTTTTCAATAAAGATACCAACATAACCAAAGCTGTGTGCTTATTGATATTTACAAACTGCTGCTTATTTCTATAACACAAAATCTTGTCATCGACGAATAAGTTTATAGAATAAACTAATTATGGAAGAATTATCCTTGTGGAAAATGATTATTTGAAAAAATCATTTAGTATTTATTACACAGCCTGTAAAGTTGCGCGTCCCAATTTCAGAAGAATCTAAAATCACAAAACATATTAAATGAAAAAGGCGCAAGCCTTTCTATCCAAACATTGATCAAGCTATTTCACCCCCAAAACACTGCACGGTATGTAAATGACCCCCAAATTACTAGACAGATAGCTATGTGCAGCTCACACGTCTTGTATTTACATATGAGTAATAGCCAGCTCATTCCGAATGCACGCGAGCACTCTTACCTTATTCGTCGAAGTTTTCAGCCTCTTTGGGTAGTCAAATTGGTAAAGTCGCTTTGTATAGGTGCACATTAAAAGTTGGAGCGCTGAGGAAATTGAGATCCGTATTGACGGTGTGAAGGTGCCTTAATGCTGAATGGGATTGATTTTGAGAATACGAGGGATTACATTGAAATGCCTTATTGTAGCTATAACATAGATATAATATGTTGCGTATCATGTAGCGTCAGTAGAAGCAGAATAAGAGACTCGCAATGATCTCAGCTTTTAATCTCTTTTTGATAATAGAGCACAAGTGTATATAATATTGAACACTTGGCGTGTGTAGTAACTTCTGCTGCTGACTGTATCTTACTCGTACGATACTAGGTATGCTTTATAACATATACCACCGCGTATAACAAATAGAGATATATGTACTTACTCTGAAATAAATTCACGTGGAAGTGTAGCATAGTTTAGGCTGCAATGAATGTATCTAATATTTTAATTATAAAGAAAAACTATCCCTTTTTTCTTAATTCTACGGGAATAATGCATATATTTTTTTGAATTGCATGATTAAAGAACTGTTGCATGAATAAAACTGAAAATTAATATGGTTTCATTTAGTGGCCTAAAAGAAAAATATTAATAATCTACATATATCAATGAAACCAAACATCAGTTTCAATTTATATTGAAAATGCAATCCTAGTAGGTATGTACATAGGTAGTCACGAGTGAAGCGATACGCTAAACACCAATATTGAAAAGCCGATAGATAACTTAAAACGCCAAATAAATAAAGATGGAGTTGACAAATACATTTTGTATCCCGAAGCTCCAACAAAGACTGCAAATTCAATATAAATTTCATTTTACGCCCCAACTATCACGTGCGGGCATACAGAATACGTTCGCAAGAGCGTCCGCTGTCAAATTTTAATTTCTCTCTCAAATATTTACCCAAGGAAAAAGGATTCCCCGGCGGGCCTCGGTCTAATAAGTTTTCCATAAGAGCGAGGGAGGCAAGAAGGCAAGGGGGCAAGAAAGAAGGCAAGAAGAGGCAAGCTCTTATTGTGTTTGCCGATGCTGGCGCATCCGGACGCATACCTAACAAGATGAATATACTGCCACCCCTTTCGGACCGCCTCTGCGATCTGATAGTGCACCGAAATTGCATTGTCGAATACTAATTCCGTTTCGCTGACCATTGGGATAGTGATGCTGAATTTACGACCATTTAGCAGGACTTCGTAAGGTAGTAGGAATTCGTATTCAAAATTATAGTCTGTTCGTTCTTACTTGTATTGTCCGATTTAGTGAAAAAATTACCCTCTAATTTTTTTATCAAAAATGCCCATTTTCTCATTAGTGAACTAACCTGTGCCACTATTTCGGACATCACGCTCTCAATATTATAAACGAAATTGATTTAGGTACATACAAGAAAACAACTAAGTACCTAGTTTGGGATTAAATGTCACTTTTGAGGTTTGATTATTGTTTACTAAATTGGACAAATAAGAACGTATAGACTGTACATTATTAAACTGTTTATTATATTACAAAACGATTCGTACGCGTATCGGAATACGCAGCGTGGGTAAGGCCCCAATATTGTATGGCGGCCGACAGATGGCTGTTCTCGCCGACAGCTCATATTTACCAACCGATTCAGATTTTTTCTGACTAGGTTCGATAATTTATATACTTTTTGCAGATTCAATTGTTAGATTTTTTTTCAAATGGCGGAGATATGGGGGTTAAAAAACGTAAAACATGACAAGTTTAATTCATTTGAAAAAATGTTAGCTATGTCAGCATCTCGAATAGCCACTAAGTTGCCTCCCTTGTAGCTGCTTTGTCTACATTGCATCTTGCATAAGCTCAGCACATTGGTCTGGCGTCTGGCGCTAAGTCATATTGCATGAATTCCGATAGCAGCCAGGGGCGCATCGCTCCCTCTGCGGCAGACAGGTAGCGGCGAAAATTTAAATCGAAATATAACAGAATACGAATATGTTACAATTTATAAGGATTTCATATATGAAAGATGACTTACGTTTATGTGTATGTTTAGCTAGCGAGCCATTCTACATTTGATATAAATTGTACTAACTAATTCGGCGTTTATAAGAACATCTGTCCGGGTTATCATTACTCTATACGTTTACTAACTGCGCTGCGCGGTGTTACCCGTTCATTCCACTGGAACACTACCTTTTTTCGGGATGAAAAGTAGCCTATATGTTAATCCAGGGTGTCAGCCACCTTCATACAGAAATTTATCAAAATTGGTCCAGCCATTTGAGCGTGAAGAAGTAACAAAGATACACATAAACACACTCATAAAGTTTCGTGTTTATAATATTAGTGTGATTGCCCGAGCGAGCGAAGCGTCTACGTTTCAGCTTGGCCTAAGATTGTTTCGTATGTTCGGATATTTGGATGTTCGGATGTCCAGGTATCTCGCGGATCTCGTTTAAAGGTGGGATTTCTCAAACGATTGTCATGAAATTTTAGTCCCAAAATTTCATAATTTCAGATTATTTTTTGTCGATTCGGATTCGGAAGACATGGGGGTTGAAAACGTAAAAAAATACAATTTCAACCATTTTGAAACAAACTTGTGAGGTCTATAGCTCAGAGCCAATAGTCTTCCGCTTTTTTTTTCTTTACAACAATATACTTAGATAGACATATAGTAGGTATATTTTCAAAGAAGATCACTTAAGTGCAAATGGCAGACGCGAACGACGTATATGAATATTATTATTATTATATTAAACAATTAATATGAATATAATATATGTAAAAGGCGTGTTTGTAATAATGAACTCGTAATGTAAGCACATCATTACATTATTGATAATGTAATTATTAAATAATTATGATTATGAAGCACGATGTTATGAATAAATTTTTCATTTTCATTATACATGCATTCTATGACTCAAATGCGACAGTTTTTTCTACTAGTACCACTAAACCGATACTTACACATTTAATAATACGCTTTACACACGAATACAAATCTAAAGGGTTTATTATATCCCTTGTCACTAGGGCCACAGAAATAATATTATGTAGTTGATTTAATAAATACCCACCAAAGCTATTAATACAAATTAAAACACTTATCCGGAGCCGGAAACCCGAACATCCAATCATCCGGACTTAGAAAATTTTTTTGCCGGAGCTGAAAAGAGGACGCTTCGCTCGCTCGGCCAAAAAACATGCGCCCAAATCTTACAAATCAATAAAACTGTCGTTTCTTCATATATTAATATGAACTATTTCACTCAAGTGTCAGCTCCATTCTCAAACGATTTGCTGACGTCATTTGGAACGTAAACAGGGTATGTTTAGGTTAGCTACGTCACTGCTCGATATACTAGCAATAACGTGGGGCCACGTAATGCGCAAGTTATCGATTACTTCACAAGCCTGAACTGTAAGTTTTGCAACTCAACAAAACGTATCGCGTTTATGTTTTATATAATGTGTCACAAATTCGTTTATTATGGCAAAAGAAAATTTGCACCATTGCCATTGCCACTCACTGCCTCGCCAATGCAATGCGGTGGAACAACAATGCCTAGTCTAAAATTAGTAAAGTTTGTTTGAAGTCATGATAAAATTTTGTTAAGGTTGAATTTAGAACAAACTACTTTTTTTTTTTAAATAATCACGACGTATACCTACATATATTGTAATCTAGTAGGTATAGTAGTAGTAATTATGGTATTACATTATTTTCAGTACAATTTTCATTGTACTTTGATTTTTCTACCAATCCGTTCTACTTACCTTAAAACGTGTTGAAATTATTTTTTATTGTATCAAAAATATCCGCTACGTCCATAGTTCGTAACAACGCGGCACTTCACGGTTTAGAACTTAAACTCTTCCTTTATGATTTAGAACATGTCACTTATGCAATTGTTTATCCCTTTTATTAACCGTACCTACTTTCCACGACTTCAGAATAATTCTGTCACAGCAAATTATATTAAAAATAGCCATTACTTCCCTATTAGTGCGTAACAATGCTGCATTTGACAGCTTAGGACTTATTCTCCGCTGGTTCCGTGGCCTGACTTCGCTCGCCCTTCACTCGCAGCCGCTTTGCTGCGTATATATACATGGGCTGTATAAAGTGACGTAGGCACTGAAAAATAACTTGATGCTGCATTGTAGGTAGATGCGATGTAAGATATTGTCTTGTACTATCAAATGCAGTGTAGTAGAATGGGTAGTCAAAAAACTCATACTTATGTCGCGGATTAGCAAAGCGATATTACCTACTATTTTAATAAAACTCATACTTGTCTCTTTGTTCCTTATTTGTACCATTACTATGCAATACAAGATACAAAATGTCTTGGTTTGCTTTGTTGTTGACAATATTCACACAGTAGGTATGGCGGTACCTACCCTCTGAATGCGAATAGTAAAATCGAGGATTAAGGTTATTATTGAACTATCTATCAGCTACAGACCCCCAATGCTGAACGAAGGCATGTCACAAATTGCGACCCTGTGTAGACTGCATCTATCGACTCGCCCCGCGACCATAACATGGTCACCCGTCCACCTACTCGAAGGCCGTCCTCCCATACTGCGATTTCCTATACGTATTGAACAACTTATTTATTGTTTTAACGAATATAGTTGCACACGCTTTTGTGATCTATTCGATTATAAAACTTATGATCGACGAACCTCACAACTGAAGTGGCTGACAAAACTAGAAATCATAATAATGGTCATCATTAACATTCCGTTACGTTCAGAACTGACGTCTCGTTTGCAAAACATAGGTACCTACTTAAGACACTTGAGGTGATAGGTAAAGACTCCCGGTATTTCTTAAGAGCTCCTTGAACTCAGTATCACCCTTTGAAACAGCTGAACGCCGACGCAAATATAAAAGGCTCACGTCGCCGTTGTCGCGACCAAATCGGTCCAATATAGCTTTTTCCGATTGTTTCGCGTTAATGTTTTTATTTAAGCGGTATTGAGCGGTGTCGGCGTCGCCACCGGCCCTAATTTATTGCAGGTCGACGCGTTCGCGGCGCGTGTTTTTGACGCGGCAAAAACGCAATGCTTGGCGCGCCCGCGCAACGCCCGCGGGTTTTTCGCCGCGTAGCGCTTTAATTACGCCGGCTAAGGCTCTCCGCGCACTAGACTCCGCAGCCGGGTGGAGGCAACTTACCGCGACTTTCGCTTCTCGCGCGAAAGAGCTAGGCTATAGTCATGTGACAAAGAGTTGCGTATTACATTTGAAATCATTATCATATCATTGCACCGACCGATATCGGCCACGACGCCTGGTCGCTGGCTAATAAGAGTGCCGCTCATGAGCTCTCTGGTGGCTGACTTACCCAACGAATGTGCGTCCATTTACGCTGCAAGTCAGTACTTCACAAACCACCACCCCTTCATATGACTTGAAGCTCCCAACCAAGGTCTATGTGAACATGGCTATTATTTATTTATTTATTTAAACTTTATTGCACAAAAGAAAAACTTTACGTACAAAAGGCGGACTTAATGCCATGACGCATTTTCTACCAGTCAACCTTGGGCCAAGCAGAGAAATTGTAGGCGGTGCATCAAACAACGTAATTACATATAATTAAAATACTCATACTAGGTAAATACTCATACTAGGTATATTATTGTACTAAAGGGGCAGTTATATGTATATATCCACGAAATGTCCGCACAGTGCTGACTAACTACACTACACGTATTAATTATTTATAATCAAGACGACGCCCGCCCTTGGTTTTACTGACCAGTATATTTTGACCTGTGCTCTAGAACACATATCACTACTTCACGTGTCCAATTATATCAGAGCCGCGGCTTGACACAGATTTTTTAGAATGACTGTCCATGCTGGCACAGATTTTTAGAATATGTACCTATGTCCAAAAGCTCGCTTGCTTTTCTAATTGAGTTATGCATTATTTAAATACTCACTATGTTATACAAAGATTAAGATTGAAAAAAAAAAAATATTGAGTAAAACTTGATTAGGTAATAATTTTACATCAAATTTTACGTTGAAATAATCTATCACACCACGACGTTCCCTCTGAAGACGGCTTGATCTACTAAAAAGGAAACTATCTCTAGCATGTGCACGTGTGCACGGGCCTTAAGGGAATCTCTTTTATACTTCGGTATGCGGTGGGAACCTGACTTATATTGCCGCATTTCCATGCCACGAAAATACTTTCAGCCAATTTATTTTATGAATAATAAGAGAAAAATTTATTAGTTCACCAAACAAAATTTATCACAAACTCATGTATTATAAATCACTTAGTAATTGGAAAAGTTGATTCAAATAGAAACGCAAATTAATTTTCCGTACTTAAAGGGGCTGATTTATTGAAAAGTAATGGGAAACTGAAACAAACAACGAGCGTATTTCACGCACGTACTCGTTTTATTCTTTGGAAAAAATATAAATCTTGTGAACAAAATTAAGTGGAGAAAGGGAATATCTTTTATTTGTTGTCTCGTATCATAAACAGTGAGTAGACTGGAGACGTCGGCATGTAGCGCCCCCGCTGACCGGGTCGGGATACATACATTTTTAACGTCCCACCCCCGTGCGAAGGGAGAAAATTACAAAAGAAAACAGCCTTAATTTCCAATGTCATCTCCGTTCCGTCTAATCCGCTTATCGTTTTATATTTCGGCTTTTGAATTTTCATTTATTTTTGTTTGTTTAAGGAAAAGGACCGCTGAGTGGTCTCCCGAGTTTGCTTGATTTGTGAGTTCTCTTTAAATAACTTCGCGAGTTGACCGTAGGCTGGAAATTTTCCAATATGTGATTGTTGTTTTCTGGTTTGCTATGTAGGTAAATAAGAGTACAAGGCGTTTTGCTTTTAAATTTTTAGATACGTTTCACAAAGCTTGTATTACAAAGCTTATTTGCGAAAACGGACTTAATATGCACTAAGTTTTTAACCGACTTCAAAAAGGAGGAGGTTCTCAATTCGACATCACAAAGACCGCTTCACTTCATGTTTTTAGTGGCACAATAAAAAAAAAATCTCATGCGTAATTAAATAGGACAGTGAAACATGGAAGCAAACTTGATTGAAAATATCATGTGAATTAAGGCACACACGTCACACTATCAGTCGAAGCTAGCATCGACAAATAAACATCTACACGGACAAATGCTGATACTTACACACATTCCGCATCCCATCTCACTTCTTTCTTATTGGATGCAGATTCACCAGACAATAGTACGTCAGAAGTGGACGCGCATTAATCAGGATCGCAGCCACCATAATTCAATCACTAGAATACTTTGAAAAGATAAAGGTTGGAAGGATTTATAAAAGTCATAGGCGGTTATTACCTTTTTCTGTTGGGGGATGGGTATAGGCATCGGGCAGGCTGCTTTATATCTGTATGGATGACCAGCGTGGTGGATGGATGTGTCGGTACACGTAATGGATGCGGTAACTAGAAGAACTTTATTACCTTAAAATACATATTGTTGTATAGTAATTTAATTAAGTTAATAGTAGTATTAATTTATTTATTTTGCGATTGAAATTTAATTATGCCATAGAAATTTACTAAAATATTTGGATATATATTTTGAATTTAACTAAATCCATTTTATTTGCAAAAAGTAGCAGGTAAACCATTTAAGTATTTAAATCGTCATGTCAAGTGTGTCATTATTTTCGTTCTTATGAGAAGTCGTAACACTTAGCTAAATGTGTGTTTTCCTATGAAAGCAACGTAAGCAAAAATCATCACTTCAAAACTGATCACTTTTCGCGCTGCTGTAAGCATAAATAGAGATCTTTAAGGAAGGCCTTTTACCAGCAGGACAGGGCATATTCCACGCATATATAGATAGGTATGTGGAATACCGCATCCACAGAGGTTCATCGGTAGGAGCGAACCGCTTCATATTTTACATAGAATGCGCCTGTCAATGCGAGGAGCGGGCTTCAATCCCGGGCAAGGCCAACCTTTGCAAATTAAACGCGATCCCTGCGCGATACCACTAATAGGCACCTCTACCCTATCTGAAGACTATAGACAAGGCACTGATGAACATTATCGCTGCTTTAAAGAGGGTTTTACAACTGATGGAATGGTCGGATCAAGTTGTTATGTAAACTGCTAAATTAATATTCTTGTAAATAATTATCATTCTTAAAACTATTTTTAACTCCATTAAATCTACGCTATACACCAATATATTTTTTTCAAGCAAGCTAGTAATACAATAACCGTAGGGAAAATGTGACTTTGCTGCTCTTGTTGAATACAAGCTCCGTTAATTAAATGTGACTGACGTTGTAGTCGTTTATAAAATGTATTTATTGATGGATTCAGGACACATAACTCGATGGGATTATTGACAAGGTAGCAGAGCCCACATCAGTAATGCACGATAACATCTCGGCATTAGTATAACGAATCACGGCTCAAATCTCAATGGCTGTCCCTACTTAGTTCATAAGTTTAATGCTAACTACAGAACCGCCATCAAATACGGGCTTACTATAAAGTTCGTCCTAACGCGTCAATAAGATACGGCAGTAGGCTGTTATTATTCTCATATCCAGGTACAGATAAATATGTTTATGTATTATGGTCTACTTAACAGAAACAGAAAACGCACGCATACTTAAGAAGCTGAACTTAAAAACACAAAAAACCTTAAAATCTCCTTCCAAACTAATACTTTAATGGGCCTCTTATTTGTATAAAACACGAAATATCCTTAATCCCAAAACAGTTAAATCCGTAGTCGGCCGCAGCTAAGGGGTTATTTAATGATTAAAAGACCGTCCAAAAATGTAAATTAGTCATATATAACGTAAGGTCGTTCCAGGAACCGCATTAGACGCCATTAATTGGACTAAACCAATAGAGACGACATCAGGACACGTGTATTCGTACTAAAAAAAGCAACTTGTGCTCTGGCCGACGTATTCTAAATATTTCTTTGGGCCGCCGTGGCTCATTCTTTAATTGTTGTTTTTGCCCGGATTCCGTTTTTTGTGATTGATTCAGCATGCAGTTGTCATTGTGTTCGTTCAGGTTTTGATCATATTTTTTTCTCCGTTCGTCCAATTGTTTGTATGTTTTAAGGAACCGTTTCTTTTTTATTCTCAACGGCATGGTAATGCGATCTTTAAATAATCTGATGAATTTCAAATGTGATGCATGGATACTGTTTAAAATTGAACATTCATAAAGCATATGCATTTATAAGATGTATTGACGAATAAATTGAGTGACTGTAGAAGGCATCGGTGGGAGCAACGGTTAAAAACAAACAGTTAAAAATATACGTGAAGGTATTTTAATAAATGTGTGAAGCCTGGCTTCGGGGCTAACCATGGCGGAGGCTACCTGAGTAGCAGAGAGTGAATTCAGGCAAACGTGACAAGGAAGCGATGCTATCACCGGCAGGAACACGATTTTGGTTTTCAATTATAGTTAAGTATGTAGTGAATTTTTGTAAAAGTTCCGTTTGAAGTAGCTTAACATCTTATCCTAATAGACAAATGGTCACTGGTAAATCACACAATAGGACGTCTGTACATACATTATGTAGGGTAGGACATGTATCAAGCAAATATGAGAATATTGTGGGAATGATTAAGCTCATAAGTCACTTCCATCGAAAATTCGCAAAAGTATTTACCTATAGTCAAGTGTAGGCATAGGAACACAGCATAGCTGTCATACGCGACTATTTCTCGTGCGAGATAATTACCCGTCTCTTTCTGTGCAGTAATGTGAAGGAGGGACGGGTAGCGCTATGTCAAGAGTCGGGAAGCATAGTTGTGCTAGACGGTAGTATATATAGGAAGCATGGACAAAGTCAAGTCAGTTCGATAGTCGTCGCTCGTCGCTCTGCATTCCTTGCGAGTACACCCATGTATGGCTGTGACGCTTGAATAAGGAGGCCCGCCCTAATGTCGTGCCAATCGGGAATCGAAGACGGGACTTCACGCGAGTCATCCACCGCACATTTATCATATCGACGTGGCTGCACCCCTAACATTAATATGTAGCCATTCATAATGTTTCATTAAGTGTTAATGCGTTTATGATACGCGATCAAAAGCAAAATCGCCTTGACTATATCTCTATACAAGATATGTTGCTTAAGTAATGGTGACTGACGATTTTTCACCAAATGACGCAGATACATTAGTGCTAACTACTACAATGAAAGCAATAACGAAATATGTTAGTGATGTGCGCAACGTTAGAAATGTTTAGAAAGTTTATACATATAAATGTTTTTATCTTATTGAGGGATTAAATTAATTAATTAATTAAAACAACATTCCTAATGACATTTATCCGAGATCTCGCCACTGTGAACTTTAGCGATGTGCTTTATTCGAATTTATCGTTATGTCATTACTTTCTCATTGGGATGAACGAATATTGGGAAGATAGGTTAGGTTAGGCTATTTCAATAGGCGTAAAATTCAATATTGCACGGCATTTCACTAAAGTGCGAATGAAAGACACTCGAGCAATATATTTTAAAATTTTGACATACTAAAGATATATCTTTTAAAATGTCAACTTGTTAATATGTCCCTTGATGCAGCTCGAATAATAGTCTAGATTCCTAAAACAATATAGCTTGTCCGTTAGAAATATTGTCAAAAAATTTCGAACGCGTATTTTTAATATTGTCAATCAACCAAAAAATTAGAAGATATAGTCCGTTCAAGTTTTGCTACAGTTTAGCAAGGCATGACGTCACGACCCCCACTCACTCCCGTATTTTGATGCGCTTTATCTTTAGTTTTTTTTTGTTCGAGTGACAAAACAATAAATACTTAGTCCAACATTTTTTGATATTCTAACTGATGGAGCTGATCAGGAATATCGCAGTGCGTCGTCGAATTAAGAACCCAGCAACAGTGGACGTTATTTAATTAGTCGGCATCCAGTTAAAATGAAGCACGTGTTGAAAACCAGTACGACATATAATTTAAGTGAGCAAGCTCTCATCTGCCATAATTGAGCCAGGCGGACGGTTTAGTGCGGCGTACATTAGTACGGGTTACTCCAAGTATTCGCCAGAACAAAACATAAAGCGGTTTACGACCGCCCCCGTTGATTTATTCCTCATTCATAATTTCGTATTTCGGAACATCAGAGGATTTAATAACACCAGATAGAGATCGCTCGAACTGTTGTAAAACCGCTCTCGTCTTGTGTACGAATCGTAAAATACACATTAAGACGCATTAAGAGACCGACGTAATAGATTCAGCCAGCTCAAGTCTTTTATCCTTAATCTAGAGTTATTTTAAAACGCAAAGAGATTTGGGAAGTTTATTGGCCAACATCATAACCGCTTTTATTGCTATAAATCATTATTACTCTAATACTATTTTATTACGGTCATCTAAAATGTGTACCTTAATAATATTGTTTCGCCCGTCTAAAGTATTTTTATCTTATCGATATCGTGGAGATGGGCCTAGATTCTGCAGATAACATGTCATCACGTGATAATCAAATCACTCGATCAACGGATGTACTCGTGTTCACTTGCGTTTTTTTGGATGTCAACGCTCTCTTTAGACCAGTGAAAGCACAGTAGCCGATGAGTGACGTGACGGTAAACAAAAAACGGCCACGGACGGCGCCGGCGACAAGTGTCAACAATGTTCCTGACTAGTACACCTAGCAACGTAAACACTTAATTAACATCGTAAAGTACCAAGACGCTGCAATCTACCAACACTTATCAAGCGTCCATAATAATTTGAGACGAGTTGTTATGGTGAGGTGCAAAAGTGGCTGACCTGACATCACGCTTGTGACCCTCGACGTAGCTTCGTCCTTCTTGCGCCCCGTTAGCTTTCTCTTTCGCGCATCACGCCCCCACTCTTCCAAATCATCTTCTTATAGTCGCATGTTTTACTGGCGTCTTCAAATTAATGAACTCTAAATCAGTGACAGTAAATTCGAGTTTGGATCGGGTGAAAGCGATGCGTGGAGCGCGCGTCGAACGCAAGTCTCGGTCCATCACCAGCGTCTATTGTCATGCCGTCTTCCCCGGCTTTATAAACAATCTCTTTTATTTTCACCTAGAAGTTTAATCGGCTCGCGCTTGGATTCCTGTCTCTATTCTTATCGGGTGGTCGTTTTGGAGGTAACAAGGGGACAAAGGTTGTTGTGAGGTGCCACGTCGTGTCAGCGCTGCGGAATGAAGTTTCGTGACATCATTGTTTAGTTTTTATTATATTCGTTTTTATAATCGATGCCATGTGATACAGTTAGTTATTTAAAATACAGCTGCAAGGTACTTTGGCACTTAGTGTTGAATGACAGTTTTTCCGCTATTGATACACAATATAAGTTTCATTTCCCGTTGACTGGGTCAAAAGCCGACAGATAATGCACATTTTGAACCATTGAAGAATATAATTTTATACTGGGGGTAGTTCTATTTTTCTCACAAAAAGTTACATTGTAAATCATTATCATTATTTATTCGGATTAAAATTGGTATCATAAATTGACACTCAGACATCTGATAACAAAAATCATCAAAGCCTTCCTACGGAACAGCAGCCAAGCAGGAAACGTCTGTTCAGAATAAAACTAATATGCAATAATAATACAAACATACAACGAAAATATTTAAATTTAAATTACCTCCTTAGCGGAATAGCTCGGTCATTTCAATATAAATTGCAGCCAGCCGCATTCGCAGCATAAATAGTTATGAGAGCTGACAACAGCTTGCATTCGGAGGGCTATCAGGCCTGGAATCTCGCATTCGCACTTATTAAACTTACTTTTTATCGAGGGCAATTTGTCATTTATTCTGAGCTAGTTTTTGCTTATATTATCTCATATTAATTGCGTCCCCTCGGCTCATTTCCTAGCTGTTGCTCTTTAATAGAGTCTGAAGTGGGAATGCGGCCATAATTTGTAATGAGGATCGTGAGATATTTCTCTACGCTTCGCTTCTTTAATAGGTTTGGCTCGTTACAGCGTTCCCATGGTCTCAGTGTGTACTGAATCACAGGTTTTTCTTGTTGTACTTAAATTGGGTGTGATTTAGGGTTTCATTGCTACTATGTTGATGCGGATGGGCGTTCGTTAGTGGGATTGACCGGTCACATTCACAAGACAAGGTTTGCTTAAGGGAATGCCCGCTGACTGATTGGGCTTTCTTTATGCCTTGCCCTTTAACGTAACAACTGAATATAAACTGACATTCACTTTGATTTAGCTCGAACACAGCGATGTTAGGCTTTAAATGTCAAAAGTGTTTTAATTATATGATGCAACTACAGTGTACAAATTGAGCAGTACTGCTCAACATCCTTCAGAGCGATTTGTGGACTTCAATAGGAAAATATTTGAGTCTCATTATAATTTTAGAATAAAATTATCACAATTTAATGCCATTGCCATATTAGTAGGTACTACCCAAATCTCACGATAAAACATGATCACAAAGTATCCTAAGTCAGAAAGGCTCAGCAATTTTAAACGGCGCGGACGCAGGGTCGTATTTAAGCAGGCACGAAGCAAAAATTAAGCGCAATTAGAGGAGCGAGACGGCGTGAGGGAATCTGGTTAAAAAGCGGTGGAATGCGCGCGCGACGCCCGCGATGCGCGCTCTGGAGCGCGGGCGCAGTGCTCAGTGTACAGGGAGTACGGCAACGGTTGGGGAATACGTCATTTTATTAAACGATTTTAATGATATAAAATGTAATAACTACAACTTCGAATAGAATAAAGGTTGCCTGGAAGAGATCGCTCTTTAGCGATAAGACCACCTGTTGTTTACCTCTATTGAACGTGTAACCTGAATTTGTTTGTATTTATTTCCTGTTGAGGTGTGCAATAAAGAATATTCTATTCTAATAGAGTACATCGATAAAGTAGATGTGTAGTGCTGAGATCTCTGGCATTTGTCATTATGAATATCAAAAATAGCTCCTGGTCAGTGCATTTGGTTAAAAATACCTAAATATAATCATAATATTTTAAGAACCATTAGAAAAACAAATCGACCTGGTGATCGTATTTTGTATGACAGACACAACCTAGAGGTGAGGATTTGAAGACACGGAAACAATTAAAAATAATAGTATCGCTTTGCTATTCCGCGATATAATATCGTAGCACGATATTACGAGTATATCGCGGAATAGCAAAGCGATATTATTATTTTAATTAATATGGATTTCCGCAAAGTACCTAACGCCTGATTCAATTAATTACGGAAACAAATCCCAATATTTAGGTATTCATCTGATTATTAATTTATTTTTATTGCACGTCTATGCAGAAAACTTGTCAATTTTCTTACAAAAGGCGGGCTTAAAACCATTTTATTTTTCGGGTGGTTCGTGTTTACTACGTTTTGTACGTTAGATCCATACTAGTACTCTACGTAAACTAAACTATTATATACAAAAGTTTTTACCATCTTACTGTTGCCACAGTGTATAGTGTGGCCAGGCGTTGCGCAGGTCACTTTTTTGCTGCCGTAAGAAGTTAGGTTAGATTAATTACGGTTTTCCTGCGAATAATTGTAGTTTCACACCTACCGGCACTTTATCCTTTTTGAGTTCGAATAAGAAAACGTATCTAGAACGTCCGTTTAGCTCTAATTAATGGTGTACATCGCTCCTTCCATGCATGGATCAAAGCTATAAATTACATTCTATAGTCCCACTATTGTTTTAATATAACAAGTATGGTTTTATGCATGTATTTTACGTTTTTAGCTAGGTAGTGCTAGTTCATACTTGGTTCTGAAAAAAAAGAATCAATCATAGGATTTTTTGTAGATTTTTTTCCTATCATACGTTCTTTGCATTGTTTAATCATTGTTAACTATCTCCTTATTATTTATAAAATCAGGTATTATTAACCATAAAGGGCTCATGACCTTGTCAATGTCAATAATAATAAATTTAGATAATTTGCCAGTCATCTCTCTCATATCATAACAGTAAGTGGTATTAATAATGAAATATTATATGTCAATTAACGTATGTTTTATTTGTTTACAGGTACGTATCCGTCTATCTGTTCACCTCTGTGTATTTGTAAGTGATGACATTTGGTATTTTGCATCTTATTCAGGTAGGTATAGTCTGGGCAGGTATTACATGTATAAATTGAAACGATTCTATCTGTTCGATTATGTCGTTCCTAAATGTTAAATCATAGCGATTCCACTCTGGGAGCAAGAGTTCTACGTTTTTATGATAACTTATACTGAAGTTAAATATAAACACAACATTTTATTCGATCCACTAAAACAAATATTATTTGCGACTGTCATCTCTAAGCTCTTGCAAAACACAGTTTGAAAACAAACTAATTAAAAGTCATAAGCTTTATAATTTTAAGGCATTTTGCGCACACAAAATTAGGTGGCGAACACGTAATTGTTATTGTTCTCAGTGCAATAGTGTGTGTGTGACCATAACGGGTAACTGTTAATTATATAGCACATATTCTGCGGTGTGCCGAGTACTTTGTCTGTCGATATTTACGAGAATTATGACCGGGTTGTTGCGTGCGCGTCGGAAAATGTTATTGCTGATAATTGTATTCGTGACTTTGTTTGTGAAATGAGATGGGGTCTGGATCAATGTGTTTGCAGTGTAAATGAGCCTTTGTGACTATTGGATTGTTCCGTTACTGCGATGCTGTATCGGGTGTACGAAAGCGACTAGTGTAAATGTGCAAATACAATCCACGTTATAGATAAATTTAAATTAGCTACAGTCCATTTCATGTAGCATTCGTCCACACTTAAATAATGTCACATTTATTTATTTTACTGCTATAGTGCAATTCAAATAATAAAATAGAATAAAAAGAAAAAGAAGTTACATAATATACGCATTTATTTTTTAAAGTAATATAGACAAAACGAATATATACTTCAGTAACCAATAAAAATGTCGGCATGCAAACTTGACGGTTACCCTTGAAGAATCGGCATCATTTCGGGTATAATTCCACAGCCGAGATGAAAAACCGCACGAGACTTTTACGGCGACAGCGATGATGGTTTATGGCCGGTGTCGACCAGTCACTCGACCAGTCGGTCGATCGGTCGATTAAACCTGCAATTAACCAGGGAGCCCATTGTCTGCTAAAATGTTGCTGAAGTGTCCGTATGGTGTAAAAGCATATAGAAAGTACAGTCCACCACAAGAATGTAATAGACACAACACTTGAAAAATTACATTCTATATACCAATGCACTATGCCAAATTCTAGATATTTTGTTGTATCATATATCATAGCAGATAATTGATCTTTGGCTAAATAAAATTCGTTAAAATGTCTATGGATCCTTATAATTCTCCAACTCAGCGATACGAATGCACCAATGCTTGCTCTACATATATTTATCTTCATGTAAACTACGAGTATGTAATGTATATACAAAATTTGATTATTTTAAAACATAACAATGCAAATGGTTTCATACCCCCCAGAACTAAACCATGCATCAAATAGTTAAAAAGGCAAGCACGGCGGAACGACCTCTCACAATTAATTCCAATAACAACACTTAAACGGGCCCCTAGAGTGGACATAAAACAAACTGTCCAGCCAGGTACAACAATGGCCTCGGACGAGCAGCATAAAAACTCTTACGACATAAAATATTAATAGAAATGCACGTGTGTTCATTGTCAATAAATTACCCAAGTGACAGAGCAATAAAAAAGTATATTTCTTACGGAGTGAATGGGAGGCTGCGAGGAGGCATCGATGTGAGGTAGCCAATAAAAGTGGCTGGCGTTGGGTCGTAAAGTTCCGTCGTAGACTGCGTGGCGAGACGCCGCGAAGGCCGGGCCTCCTGGGCCCTTTAGCCCTCTGATGCACCCGTACAACACAGCACTAAAGCTCCCATCTACACCGATGCACATAATTCAAATCGGAAGCAACCAGAACGTTTAGAATTCATGTCGTCACACGCATCTGATTCTCCGCTTTCCCGAAACATTCCACCGCACTCCGCCTAATGCGATTCCTCCCGTAATACAATAAGTGCCATGAAACTTGCATGAGTCACGTGGACTCTGAGAGGTATTTTCTAGAGCCGAATGCAACGCCGAAAGGTCAGGGGAGATGTAAATTAAATTAGATTGGATAAATAATTTATAGAGAGCCTCGACAGCGGATGGACGGTTTGACGTAGGTACTGTCGGAAGATATGATCGGTGACCCGCTGCTCCAACCTCACCTCCTAATCTCCACGATTCCATCTCCTAATACCTCGTCTTGTTTCGTTATCGAACAAAAAACATGTAATGCTTTTAATTAGATTAAATTGATTTATTTCATATCGATCGGTTCTGTAGATAGCGTTGAATAGAGCAGGTAATTAAGCTTAGCAAATAATGACCGTAACGAACGTGCCATAGCTCATTGTTAGCTCTTTTGTAATGAACGAGGAGACGGGAATTCCTGGGATAGCGGCGATGCTTCATTATCTTTACATCTGATAATTTATATGAGCTCAAGCGTCCGCGTGATTTAACTATTTCGCTTCCAGTGCGTAGTTTTGAAAGAACGGTTCTACATTTCTTAATACAAAAGGCGTGGATAAAAACTCGTAGATTTTGGTTAGTCGGCGGGATAATTAACGAGAGTTTGTTAAACAAGCCGGAACGACAGCTGTGCTTTGTCGATGCCGACAAAGTCCACATCCCAATGAACAGGTAAACTCGCATTTCGCTAACATGCATCCATTTTTGTAACCGCAGTACGCACTAATGCCATTATGTATGTATGTGCATAGGTACAGTGTATTGCGTTACAGTGTAAAAAAAAGCTATTTTCTAATACACTTTTGAGCGAATGATAAAGTATGATGTCTCACGAAAGTCTTAATAAGATGAAGGATGAAAGGTGCTAAAATATCCAACAAAATTGAACGAATGGCCCTCAAACGTCAGCTAACCAAAGAACGTCAATATCATCATCATTGGCCATAAACCGTCCGTCCACTGGTGCAGACCTCCTCCAAAGAATGGCGGCATGAGCGGTCCTGATGAATCCGGGCTGGATGTTTCGTAGATGATGAGTTCATACCTTCACTAGGTCATCAATTCACTGCAGGTAGCGCCTCACTTTTATATAGATCAGTCCTCGAGTCACCCTTTAGTTCAAGGTTCACTTTCTTCGTGCCTATTTTAACGGAATCATTAACTGTTCAATTTGTATGTACAGTGAACAGTGAAACCGTTAACGACGTATATTAAGCACACGGTGACATCGAATGCGGTATGTACCTGCTACTTATTTCAGACAACAAGCATGTGCTTGTAATGTGGTATTACCGCGTTAGAAGGTTAGTTAATGCGTAGTTTACACATTGTTGTATCGCGGTGTGTTATTAGGCTCTGTGGTCGGTGCGGCCCTATAAAACGTCTGTACGATGGCCAAACATTAGGTTTACTTTTGCGTACATAACTTTTTATAAGCAAGTATGTAGTACGTGGATTGAACTGTTTTGACGTCTTCATAAAGCCCATTCGTAATAGATTCGCAAAGTTGAGCTAAACCGTTTGCTCGTTTCATTAAAGCCTTCTAAAAATACGATCTGGCTTTGCCATTCAAACTCATACGCACACAAATGCCCTGAATAAACAAAGCCAAAATATATTACACAAACTCAAAAACTCGACCTTAAACCGAAAAAAATCAAACCACCCAGCTTTTATTGACAAAATTCTCATGTATTTGACGAAACAATGAGACACGTCCGTCTAACCCCCGATCGTGATCCATAAAGCGCGAACTTAGCTAATGAAAAATAAAAAAAATATATAAGTACACCTGGACAAAATTAATTTTGCACACGTATAGTGACAGCCCTATGACTCGCCAGTCTTATAGTATGCGGTATAAGAGTGGTTTTGATCGGTGATGTGTTTGGGTGGCGGCAAGAGTCGGTGTTGTTTTAGGAAGGTACGTCTACCTGCGCAGGCGCTTCGCTTGTGTATTGTCTAGTCCTGACTAAATGCGAACTGCACAGCCGGCTGTCGGCCGTAGGGTTGTCACACTAATTAGCCATCTGAATAAATTAATTCTTGTTTTATTTTTACATGAATTTATTTTTCACCAGGTAAAAACAAATAGCAAATATGATCCTTTAAAATATATCTTACCAGCCTATTATTGTGCAATGCATCTTATTGGTTCTGGATAACTCTAGACTAATGAAATGTAAAAAAAAATACAAGTAAGTACTCAAAATGTAATCACCGTCACAAAATATAGATACCTATTAGTAACGTACACTTCATAATGTAAATTTATTAGGTTTTCAACCTAACTTAGTGTGATGTTTAAAAACTGTAGCAACCCTAATCAAGTTCATACACCTTTAACAATGGGTGAAATAATTATTATTTTTCATCTGCCACCTTTTTGTCACAGTTATCAATCAACGCAAGGGCAGTCGTCCCTTTCACTCACGTGCCATTCAGTAAAGCGTTGTCCTTTTCTACTAGCTATCCAATCTATTATACTAATAATGAAACGACGCGAAGACGGTAGTTTGTTACATTTTGTAGTAAAGCTGTTTTTTTCAATCATGCGTAATTTTCATATTGGGTTCAGTTTATGTACGTTAAGTTAATTATAATAGACGTATGCATTTAGGTATAATCAAGGTATAATAGTCTAAAATTGTTTATGACTTTGAGTAATTTACTATCCTTCTAAGTAAAAAGAAAGAAAGAAAAACATTTAGTCGGCGACAAAACATAATTGCGTAGATAAATAGTGACAAACAAAGAAAAAATAAATAAATAAATATATGAATGGGCTCGTTCAGTAGCTGTATACATAGATTATTATGTATAGTATTTCTTATACTAATGTGTAGGTGTTTATTTCTTATTCCCTTACATACTGAACCGATTAGAATTTATAATTACATCAAATTATTTACATTTATCTAGACTTCGATTGTCTGTACCTAAGGTGTATATTTGTATCCAAAATCTTATTCTCTGTTCCAAATATAAAGCCCCCGTCACATCACCTAATTTCTACATCACTTATTTAACGGAACCCTGAAACATTGAAATCAAAGCATCGGCAATGTAGCCAATGTAACAATCAGCAATGAGTATTCATATCCAAAACAGCTTTTATCAATTTCGACTCCATACTAACTTACGCCTTTTTGAAATCGAGCAATTGGAATAAACGAAACACTAAATTTCTTGCTTCGAAAACGTCTTATGTGTATACTGGTTTCAAAGTAGCTTAAGATATTTTGAAGTGAATGATGGATTGAACACACCTGGCAAGTGTCGCACAAAGAGTAATGACTATCCGAATCCCGATCGGGTTCCCTTCAGAGAAACCTTCATTAATTGTGAAACACAATAGTTTACTTAAAATTATAATCGTTCGAGTTGTCATGCGCGTGATAAATAGTCCCAAGAGCCTTATGTTTACTTTGTTTATTTGTCGGTGTACCTATATGCGTGTTTAGATTCCTTAAGTTTTTATTTATATTTTTTGTAAGACAAGCTCTATAGAATTTAGGATTATTACTTGTTACAATGCGTTTTAACAGTCGCTTCCTTATACTCATAACCACATAATCAAATAGTTTTAACTATAATGCCATGTAAACCTACAAAGAGGCACGTGTCTACGGACATTCATGAATATTGACTATCATAACGAGAATCCTTGATAAATGTGACCGCTTGCAGAATGATATAATAAACTTGAAGAATTTCTAGTAAAATACTGACCAATAATTCGATAATATTACAATTTCTCCAAACCAGCATTGTAAGTACATAATGGAGTGCTTAGCAACGCTGCCGTACTGCCGTAAAAAGGCGTATTATCTGACTATGAACTTCATATAGAGATACGACCTTATACCAAAGCATGGCGTAGTGCGTTATATCCCGCGCCTTATAATTAATATTGGTAAGTCTCAAGCTTCATTCAGGCCCGAGGCGGAGCGACGCGTTATCGCGCCTTTATCGCACAAGTGCAATATTTCTTCATTAAAGACGCCACAGCGCGTACTCGTTCGGTGCAATATTGACTCATGCGCGCCTTTTTATTTATCTTTTTAGGAAGTCGAGTTAAGCCTGTAGCGAATCGGATTTATCAGAACAGCAACCTTGGTTACAATTTCGCGTTTTACATTGACTTTTTTCCGAGATCTTGCGACTATATTTATACTACAGTAATATCTGGTTAATCAGGCACAACATTAGTTCGATGCATCCAATAATCCGACACTCTCCGCTCTAACCTTAACCGCACACCTTCCTCACTCTTTTGCACTCTCACGCCGCGGTATTTTTTATACATTCTCCCATATTCCCATAATCCGAAACCCCTTAATGTATAAAGTGCTATTATTATTTTGATTCGGCATAAAGTCCAGAGACTTTCTCTCTCTCTCACCTGAGTAGTTATTATACCAACCTGATGGTGGAATAAAGTCTAAAGACAATATTTTTAAACAAATCCCTAATCTTACAGACTTAACTTACCTGGTGGAGTTAACTTTTTGCGCGTCTAAACACCGACGTGTGACCACCTGTGCAAATAACAGACAAGATTAAAGACATTACTTCCGCTATCGCTTGTTGACACTAAATACTTCACCTATACTTTACCTACCTTGACAGTGATAATGATTATTATGAACTAGATGGGACGAATTGGTATGCCCAACCCTTCTTTTTTCTTTATCGAAGTTATATAATAAACTATAACTATTTTTGGTCGTACCTATTCCTGTACCAAAATTTAATATAAATCTGTCCCGTTTTGGCGTGATGAGACCTCAGAGATACTATGATCGATAGATGGCATTGTAATCAATGCTTATACAAAACAAAAGAAAACGTATATCACGCTGTTATTTTTTTTCTTTAATCATGATGATCGCTATAAAATTGGTTTAAAATATATATTTTATTTTAAACTAATACACAAATTTTACTTTTTTCATTAATTACAGTATTTCGTTTCCTTCTACCTTATTATTTCCGAGGGGATAGAACGGCGAAGATTGCATAGAAGACGCCGGGAAAAAAATCATAAACAAATATCATATAAGATAGCGGCTCATCCATCCATCCCGGTACGCAATCGACTCTGTCCCTTACGTCGCAAGCGAGAAGTCCATTTTGGAAGAATGGGGAGCGTGATGAAAATTCGGCGTATTAAATTGAAACTACTCGAATACAGGCCAGCAAATCCTGAATGTGTTTGTTTAGGGCGACCACCCTAAAATATTTATTTTATCTCGGTTTGCCGAAGTCACGTCAATACGTTTGTTTCCATTTTTACCCTGTCCGGAGATAGGATCGATATTGGTTATAATTTATATGACCTATTTGTTTGTCTGTCCGTCGTTAGATATGTAAAGCTAACATCTGAGCACACGTTATCTAGTCCAAATACGTTCGCGGAATGAAGATGTACGATTATTAGTCGTCTTTCTGAGTTCACGTGTGTTTGAAGAATTTATATCAGTGTCAAAGTAAAGCCCTATTGATAATTGTTTGTTTATACATATTTTTAAGTAATAGAGATGTTATAAAAACTGACCATCGTATAGGTATCGATTATATTCAATTTATTATGGGCCTCACTACTTGTGGTTACAAATTTATTGATCAAATATCGAAACATCTCGGGAATTACAAGATTTCCGAATATTGACATGAATATATTATGGAGTAAGTGTATTTTTTTAAATTATGTTTATTATTAAATAAGATACGAAACTTTGTAGACTTCATAACACTTCTTCTTTGTAGACTTCTTCAAGGAGAAAGCCAACAGTGTGTATTATGAGAAAAAGGTAGAGAATATAAGAAATGAAGATAGAGAAACATGGAAATTGCTCCACCGACAAAAGCCTAGCTCATATGTTTATAATGATGAGACTTCAATACTACATAAATGTGATAAATAAAATATAAAATATTCATAATATCTGTATGTATAGCTTGCATTGAACCACACCTATAAAGATTAAACTAATATAAGAGTTTCATATGGGTTTATTTGAATTGCCGTTCAAAACGTATAATTCCTATGTATTATACAAACGACCATTTGTGTTGCAATCGGTCCAAATTTAATTTATCTTGGCCAAGCATCACCGCTAACAATACAGAACTTAACATTTTTGTAACTCAAGAATAACAATGTGCAGTCACATTAGCTTCGCGGAACCTACGAATACTTCATCATTTATAAACCAGCCTAAACGTGGTAGTTCTTAAGTCTTGAACATAGAGGTTATGTTTGCAACAGTTCTCTTTCGCTAGTTGTAAAGTTATGTTTGTCAATTTTGTAAATAGGAACAGCTACCTGAACTCATACGTATTGTCTTGTTACAATTGTGGTGGTGTCCCGTATCTTGGGGACGTAATCCCTTAACAAACGCCTTAGCTTCTTTTATTTTAACCCTGTGACGTAAAATTGCAAACAATCGAAACACGAAAAACAGTCTTATATTATCGTTGTAAGATGTAATATTGTACAAGATTTTACGAAAGATTATAACAGCTTTGTTGAGTTTGTACAATTATTATTATTACATTATTTTAGAAACAAAGTATTGCGAGATAGCTTCAAGATTTTCGATAATATGCATATTATGCAATAAAAATGAACTAAGTATATTGCAAATAAAAAAATCCGGATAAAACAAGTGGTTATTTCCAATAGACAAAAGACTTAACTCAAACTCGTTTGGCAATGATGTCAAACTTAGACCAAAACATTTCATTGGTGTACGTTACATGTCATATGTCGAACACAAAAAATAGGCACTCGTTTCTCCGAAGTCAGTTAAAACCACAGTTTCAAGATCCATCATCTCCTCGATTAGATAATTTGGACGTTTCGTGCCGAACAATATTCATTATTCGTATTAGATATACATGTATCCATAGGAAATATAAATAAATTAAACGTTCATTATATATAACGTATACTGTGCGTCATTACTGTTCAGACACAACATACAGGGTGTTATTAATTTATCGCGCTCATCAAGCCCGGGCCATTGTCACAGGCATCGTTCACACTTCGATGCGCGAGCGCATGCAGCTGCCGATTTTAACAAATAGCTTTTATTGATAACCCTCTGTTGAAACGTTTTTCATATATTGTAACTCGGTTGCTTAATTTTTTTCTCGTAATTAATTTGGGTTGGTAATGGTGGCAACATTTCAAACCGGATTTTCTACGGACCACGTGCATAAAGTTGAAACCAAACATATTTCTACAATTTATTTGAAAATCCGTAACTGACTGATGATTTTTAACGATTATTGTACCTAAGTTTACCAGATTATATACTTACAAATTTAGCTTTGCAAGATTATAAGTAGTAAGATTTAGTGGAATCATCAAGCGGTTTCGATGGAGCCTTAACCAAAAAAATTGAATTGTGATAATTATGAGTAAAAAATTTAGCAGTCCTTCTTTTTTATATACAAAATATGATACCTACGTAACAGATACTGAGTACCAGAAATTTGGAATCGTTTACTTTAATATACGAAACAGTTAGTAACCGAACAAACGGATTTCACTTTACATAACGCCGCAAACTCGCCTGTCACGCCTTTCGCTCATCATTCTAATAATAATTAATATCCGAAACTTTCTCAATACCTAACTATCACGCAAAAAAATATTGGCATGGTCCATTGATACGAACCCATTGTCCATGCCCACCCCGCATCGCCCTACCTGTTGTGAATGGCCAGCATTACAATGAAAAAAATGTATATTTTTTCTCTATGCCTTTTGTCGGTGGCAACACTATATTTCACGTGGAACAATTATCATTGTCTTTGGCACCTCAGAACAGTGCGGTTGCGTTATATCGCGTCTTTTGTGCGTTTCGAGATGTTTATAGATGCCGCCTTTGTTTAACTAAGGAGGGACCATTGTTATCATTCAAAGGGAGATTTAAGATGAAACTTTCGAAATAGGAATTCATTTGCAAAATGCCTTTGGCGACTAATCCCTTGAGATTAATTTTTCTTGCTTGTTAACTCAGCTGCTATTTTGTAAATTTAACACAAAATCTAATTAAACAAAGGCTAGTCGATTCAATCGCTTTGAATATTAATTTCTGTCAATTTTACAGGCCACCAACGTATACTAATACGAAATTTACGGTCGATTCTTACTATCAACTATCTCGTAGTCAGTTAATCCTAATTTTTACGTCGTTGGTACTTTCAAGTGTATTAACTTTTTTAGCAAAAGGCGATGGAACATATCGGTTCCAATCTGCCAATTATTGGAAACATAACAAAGATCATTACACGGGGAAGGAGGCCGGGATTTCGCAGCAATTTAATTTCTACTGCAATTTACGATCGTAATAAATAATGCTGTCGCATCGACTCGCACCAGTCGCACCATTGTCGCTTTTTTAAAACCATTAAAAATCCTATCAATGGCTTCCATTCGGTTGACAAAATCAATTTGATTATTTAGAAGCCGCGCGCGTACGCCGGTCTCTTTCTGACACAAACAAATAACCAATAAGCGATAGTAACAGAATTAGTTCACGCATGCGCTAACTAAATGGAAATATTAAAACCCGTTACAAATTTCAATAAATAGGCAAATAAATTGTTATCCGATAATGTGCTATTGTTGCTGGCTAATGTTGATTTATATATGAATATTCATGTAGTTAATTTCGGAACGGTGGTTCGTTTTTTATAACATATTTATTTTAAATGTTAAATTTATTGATTTGTTATAAATTGGCGTGACTTTTTACTGCATGCTGGTTGCACATGCCCTTGTTATATTAAATATCATATAGGTACATTTTATATAATGTGTTTAGAAAACTGATCGAATTATTTCTAAGCAATGACTACAATGTTGGCCTTAGTTATTTCAGAAAAATATGCCATGCTTGAACATTCTTAATAAACACCTTATTGTACACAAAAACAGTTAAAAATACATCTATTACAAATAACATATAGGTACAAAGGCGAACTTATCCCTACAAGGGATCTCTTCCAGTTAACCTTTAATTATTATGATATGATGAGGATACAATAAAAAACAGTTACGGATTAATCCCGGCACTATCATAATCTTAAGATACTTTCACTGAACTACGAGTAACATCGCCTTAAACCAAACTAATATCTCATATACATAATATATCTAACATCTAAAACGTCCAAGGCTATGACAATAAGTATCTTATTAGAATAATTTCTGCTTGGATCAATCTAATAAGTCACCAACTCGAGCTCGAGTATATTTGCCCAAATATACTGCACACCGCATTCTCCTTTCATTTTCTTGTTTTAACTTTCAGATATTGTATAAAATGCAGTTAGCGGTACTATAATGCATTCCAAAACATTGCAAAAGCGACCTTATGTAATATAAGTTTAGGATCAGATGGCAGGCAAATGGAAGTCGTCCCCAGACGTTCTGATGCGCTATATCATGTCTAGAAGCGATTCGTCGTCGAACAAACAAGGTTTTTAAATGCTACCTAACTTGTCTTTTTTATATCGCCATTTGAATATTTCGATCGTTTCTGTTAGGTTCGTGACACGACACGGCACGGGTTCACGTGAGAGATATTTATAAAAGAAAAGCGGTGTATCGGCGATATAGCGTTATTTCCAATTTAATGATTGCTAATACCAAATCGGGGCCGTCGTCACGTCAGACTATCGTCGTTCGTAATCGGTTGCTATTGCCAAATCGTTCGGTTTATGCGTGCCTTTATGTCGGCGGGTTCGAGTGAGGGGTGATAGCCGTCTATACTGACGGCAATACTCGTCTTTTACATGCGACAACAACTTTTCAACTCTCTCAATCAATTTGCCAACCTGTCGATTAACTGCCACAAACTTCTAACAAACCATTTAACTTTTTTCATCACACTCCGCTCATTTATATTCACACTAGTTTAATACAGCTAATGTAAACACTTAAAAACACCCCTTCCATTATAAAAACATGCTACTGAAATATTAAACCGCAAACTTGAAATAAAGCCATAGCACGCTGCAAACAAAACAAAAAAACGTTCAAAAAACTTCATCAACAAAAGTGACGAAAAAAAGTCCCCACCATGCAAATGTCACGACTGCTCATTACTGCACCATAAAACCATAACAACAGTCATTACGGGTGCAATTAAAAAAAAACTGCAATACTTACTAACACTCTGCAAGTGTGACGAAAACCGCTTACTGCGCCCACATAGTTTGTTTTCGTTATAAAAAAAAACTTTGAAAAAGAAGGGCGCCACTGTCTTATGCAAAAAACTCCTTACGTATTCACCCCTCGCGAATTCCGTTTTAATGAATGCTCCTCGCGTTTTTTTCTGAGCACTCGACGCAGTTGTTTTGACGGTACGCAATCTAGCCACTAATTGCTTTTTCCTCATCGGGGCGAGTACCTCGCGAAATTACATTTTATTAATTGAATAATATTAATGATACTTCCTCAAGACGATCAATCTTTAATGACGTTTTTATTCGTCGTGAGAGTGACGCGACTCTCCCTTTCCTCCAGCCGCTCGGGATGTTGTTTTTTTACGTCGATCGATGTTAATTACGTATCTAATGGCTCCCGTGATACACTTCCATTAATAATATGGCTGCGACATCGTCCCGCTTCTCCAAGATTTAATAACTATACATAGAGATTGATAGTGCATCTGTGCCGACGTTGTTATAAAAATATGTGTGCGTCACAACGGCACTCGTCATTTCATAGTCATAATTTATATGAATGCACTTTCGATAAGGTGGCGCGTGTTTAGTCACAATTTCAATTCTAAACAGCATTACTTATTATAAAAGCGGACAAGCGAAACAAAACGTCTCATTAAAATGCAATGCTCACTTCGATCTGAGTGACTTTAATCCAAAAATTTGCGACAGCTGCCAACCTGGGTCGCGCGAACGTTAAAAAGCTTAATCTATGTCGAGCCTAGCTAAATAAACCCTGAATCATTTCAGAGCGCATAAAATGTAGCATGCGCGTCATTGTTCTCCACAGTTATTATTACCGCTTTTTATTTAACCATTTTATTTTATTATCATAACGATTTTTTTCGCGATGAATCTGCGCGTCGGTATAATTTCTTTTGTTCCGCACGCTGTTGTTGTTTCTTTTTTGTTTTTTTTTTTATTGTGTCGCGGTGTTGCCATCGTAGTGTGCGGTGATTTATTCCCCCTTTCGGGTAAAACAACACCCGTGCGAGTTACGATTAGCTGGGAGTCGTAATATCTAATTACTATGTGTGGGCACGTACGGACATAACTCCCATGTTTCCTCCAACCGATGTGCTTTATGGAATTGGATCCTCATATTTTGGCAGTCTACGTCCCGTAGTTTGTCCGTGTCTCGGCGCTCGGTGCACTTTCTCTGTAATCTGATATCTTTATGTCACTTCGCCCTTCGGGTGAAAAACCCCGCAAATTATCTCTCGTATAAGTAGGTAGGTACGGGCCGTTTTTTATGCACCTCCCTGGGGAAGGTAGTTAATGTTGGTAATTCCAAATTCAATCATCTCAAACAAAGGACATCTCACGCGTAGCTAAATGGCGTTTTTTAATCGGATATTATAATTAATGTTCCTTTTGTCGCGTGCTGACGTGCCCTCGCGCGAACAATGGGATTTCTAATAGAGAGAGATATAAATATTTTTTCTTAGAAACTGAGGCTACCTGACGATAAAACACAGGCGACGAAGACGCGCGGAGCCGAATTAAATTAGAATAATAAATAATCAGGAGAATCTCATTGTCTATACGACTAGGGGACGCTTGATTCCAAATGAATTAAGTTTTTTTTCTGTTAGCTAAACGACCATTCATCATAAGACCGAGTCTATCCACAGATAATATTAAAAAATACTGTTGAATTATATTTTGCATTCCCTATAACACTATTGGAAGAAACTTATAACAAAAACTCTCTTGTGACCTCCAAAAGTTGATCCAAAATGCGCATCCTCGCGAAACTAAAACCGACGTAATTTTTTTATCAAGCGATGCTTAACCCTCTGGCAGAAACCCTTCTTGAGCATACAGAAAAAAAATGTTAAAATGTATGCAGTGTTATAGACCTTATTGTCATAAAAGTAAGATGCAGAATTATAATACTGTTTTTTTAGCCGTGGGTAGCTGCGCAATAAAAAACTGCATTATATCATGCTGCCCTCCCTTCATTACGTGTCGCGAGGGTCGCTCTTTTTCCATAGGGATGTTGTTTACCAGAGCGTGTAAAGCAAAGCATTTAAAAATTTCCTCATTTTTCACTTTTCTTGATCGTAAACTTTATTACTGGGTAATGAGATTCATAAACTACGACTGTTTTATCTTGCGTCGTCAGTGTCAGGGGTAGTTGCACTTTATAACAAACCATCAATTTAGAAAATAATACTTTGTCAACATCTTACGTCACAGCTCTCTCAAAATTACAACAACTTCTGTTGTTGTAATCAGTTGTTGCATGTGAACTTAATTACTACGTTACTTAACAAAACTCATATGAAATCATATACATGTATGAAAACTGATTTGAGCCTAAATATGTCTCCACAGCTCTCTGAACATCGATTCATAATACTACGGGTATTGTGTTTTTATCACTAAAATATAAATAACGACCCTAAGATTTGCTAGACCAGGAAGGAAGCCTGGATAAAATAAAGCTCATAATAACAAATCGCTACATACAGTAGGACGCTAAATTCACCATATAGTCCAAGTTGAACCCATTTCTCACTGCATCCGAGCATTACGGACGGACAAATAAATTACGCTTTGTGTCCCATGTATTGATTCATGTCCGCTTTTTTAGAAGCCATAAAACTAACGAGCTCTCTCAATTGTGACTGCAATAAATCGAAACGACACGTTTTCTAGCTTCGATTTCAGTCATTAGCTAATAACATTAATTTTAATTTATTGATTGGAATATCCTCTAACACGTAATCGAAATATCATTTAATGATTTTCATATGCAACCCTTTTATATATAGCTTTATACCGGGGTAAACTGTGGCATTTCGATTTGAATGCGAATTGTAGCAAAACGCAGCAACTACATTTTCATTTTATTGTTCAAAAAATTAACAAGTGCCTATAAACCCGGCCGTAAACAATATAATATTAAAGTCTAGTAAAACAAATAGACATTAAGTCCGAGACCGACCGTATCGCCATTCCACGCCATAAAAATAATCAAATATATTCGTTCCATCTCATTTGTTGGCGTCTTAAACGATTTCTCTCGTCCGTCCTTTATTACCGAAAACATAACTCCTCATTTTCTTTTTTATCCCCTACTCACGCCGCCCGACCGGCATAAACCTACAGGGGTAGCTGCATATTTTTATGTATTTTCACTGGCAAGGGGCCTTGTTATAATATATTTTATTTACCCAATAATTACGTCCGGAACGCTTTTACCTGAAAACAAGAACCGTAAAGAATTTTTAACGAATAAAAAAATGTTTACGATTCCTGACTTTTCATATTACGCGATTCATTCCAATTTTAGCACAATTTCAACGGTCATAAAGTTGATTATGCTTTACCGAGCGTTTGGACTGTCAGGAATACATAATAACATATTGTTTCATTTACGCGAAAAACGTACATAAAGTGTTTTATCAGTGGGAGCTCACATATTGCGAGGGGACGGGATTTTTCCTCGTGTAACGCGGTTAATTTCCTTTTTCCTTTTTATTTATAGTAATCCCTTTATAAGGTGATTACGGAAATGTGTTTTTGTGGACGTAAAAGAGCGCAGCGTGGGGCCCTACACTCGTTCTTTACGGGCTTAGGCGCGGTGCGGTGGAGGAAGTCATAAACAAACACACTCACACTCTCACTCCGCCGCGAATTAAACGCTGCGCTAATGTATTGTGGTTTGTGGCACCTGAAAATATCTACAACAATTATCATAATCATTGATAGATTATAATTTTTTTCTATTATGTGAAGAAAAATCTTAATTGCACGTTGAAGGATTTTCTTGAAAATTATAAGTATTTCAATCTCTCGGAAATTTTATTTCTGAGTGTGTATCCTTATCGTGTATAAACTAGAAGGAATGTGAAAAAAAAAATAGGTTCGGAATACGGAAAATTCAGATGACTTTTTTTATCCCACTGACGTTTTTTTAAGTTTCTGTTATCATTTAAAAATCAAAAAAGTAAAGTAAAATAGTTTAAACGTATTATATCGCGTATATTTATTATTTGAGCCTTCGTAGCGTTTCAAATTGTTTTATTTAAATGTGTGACAATCGCGAAAATCAAGGATTTATCAAGTAGCCGACTTCACTTTGATGATGTAACGTTAAATGGCACTATATAATTATTCAATGCGCCTTATAAACCCTAAGTTTTCGTTACATTATCTACCCAACTTAACTATTTAGTCTCATTGTAAAAAAAATACTACAATTTGGTTTAAGAATTTATTTTTATTGTTGAATAAAATATTAGCGTTTTCAAAGTTCTAAATATAGGTACCGTTATTAAACCTTGACCTAATGTTCCATAAAGACATATTCTAGCATGCACTTGGCTATTCTTTCCGCGGTGTTGCTCATGCATATAATATTATACATATAAACTTCCTCTTGAATCACTTTATGTATTTGAAAAACCGCATCAAAATCCGTTGCATAGTTTTAAAGATCTAAGTATACATAGGGACAGACAGACAGACAGACTGACAACAGGAAGCGACTATGTAGTGATGCCAAACTAAATAACCATTCCCCATTTTTCATTTCATTTTATGTATAGTACGCCAATAAATATGATAATTGATGTCTATATTGAAACATCGCTTTCTGGTGATTTCTGTAAAATCTAGAACTAATAAGTAGGTCATGAAATACATTTACGTATAATTTACGTACAAGAAAAACAAGTCTTCAAAATATCGGTATACCTATATATCGCTGCGTTGATATATCGCTTTAAAGGATACCTGGAAGCGATCGCTTTAGCGATAAGAACGCTTGTTTTCCTCTAATGATCTACATATAAAGACAATTTGTATTTGCACATAAATGTTGACACCGTTAGGAATTTTAGATTGAGTACTATAAATAACTACGAGATACATATGTACCTAGGTATATTATTTTTCTTATGGTGTTTAAAATCAATTTGTTGGATTGGATTGTGTATAAAATTGGTGTTGTATCTGGACTGGATAACATTAGATTCAGGCTGGATAAACATGCAGGGGATTTATTTTATCCAAGATGATACTTGATCCTGGAGCAAACCGCAAGTTATCCCTAGCGAACTGCGGTACAGTCTTATTAGAAAGTAATAAGATAGATCTAATAGAAACCTTTTAAACCGAAGAAAACGGCTTCATTATCGTTCCCCCCTTTTGCATATAATTGCATCTTTTTGTCTGAGCAATGTACCGCCCCAGGCCCTGATTTACGCATGCAAGGTGTGCAATAATAATGCCGCCTCACAAAAATATTATTCAAACATACAAAAAAGTCCAGTAGAAAAATAACTCTTAAACTTCAACTCGCAGAGCTCATTCTCGTGTTAGCCAGTTTTAATAAACGAATCATATTTACTGAAAACGTTGAGTAAAGAAACTGCTTGGGGAGATCTCACCCTCGCTTTTTTTCGGGGTATTTTTCTTGCGCCTTCTTAATTTATAAAGAAACTAGCTGGCAGCTTTGATGTTAGAAAATTGAAAATTAATTATTGATAATTATTATAAATAATTATATATGTTTGTGTTAATAAGCTAACAAGACATAATAAGGGTAATTTCTTATTGGAATAAAATATATTTGCAAAGTTTCTTACTTGAAAATGAAAATCAGAATTATCATTTTAAAACAAAGATATCCTCTGCTCAACAATAGGACTGTCCCATGTATTTGTCTTTACAATCAAACTAACGGACGTTCTTTAAATTAACTCAGCTATAACATTTTGCAAACGTACATATGCAGTTACTTAACATGCTTAAAAAATTCTGCTTTCGCTTCTGATTAGTGATCACCCACGTTGCCTTTGCCTGTACAAATAAACTTTTGCGCAACAGCACCACAACACAAAAACCATCCCTTTTAGCACGTCCATGTATTTCCTTATTTATTTGATCGCATTTGAATTAAAAAGTATTCAAAGCGCCTCCACTAACTCCGCTGATTACGACAAGGTTCTCATTTCCGAGGGAATTCCTTATTTCATGCGATGACTTTCTTTAGCGGCGTTATTAAAAATATATCCTCTGTTCCCCTCCTAAAGAAAGTTGACTCATAATAAAGGCCGGTATAATTTTTCCTTTTAAAACTTTTTGATTAGATAAAATAATGGGGAGGTGGGGTGGTACAGACTATAGAGGGCGCTGCCGGCGATGCGTCGATATCGGCATTATTCTAATTGTTGTTTTCTCTGACGATGTTTACATTCCTTTGTATTCGGGAAAAATACACTTCGTTAGGCCGCAGAGTTCAAATCGGAAAAAATGCGGTTGGAGAATTAACTTTGCAAATGTGTACCCGTTTAAAATCCGGGTGCCATTTTTTTTGTCTATGTTGAAATAGCCTTTATGCGTAATATTAAAAAACTTCAATCCTATAAGATTGCATTTCTTACTATAAGTACATGCAAATTTTATTCATCAACTTCATGTTTTTTATTGACAATGATACTGAACAAATACAACACAGTAACAAGGACAAACAAAATCACTTGCACAAATAGAAACCAAACATTGGCACCAGTCTAAAATCCTTTGGGTACGGACGGCCTAATCGATTTAAATTGAAAAAGAAATCGACATTTGAGTTTGACACATCAAAGTCCCGTGCACTAACAGAACTGTAGAACGCAATGTGTATCTTATTCCTATGGCTCGAGGGTCGTTTTAGTAGTGTTATGCTAGTGTCACATATGTGCAATCGACGTGTTACGACTGATTAGTTTTAATTTATTTCACTAATGTTTACACTTAAGCTCGTGCAGATGTTAGACGTTGGTGGACGCACACGATACAATTTGCAGGTCAAAGTGAATCACAAGTTTGTTTGGACAGTAACTAAAACGTTGATACAATGAAGAATAGAAATAATGAGTCTGTCAGTCCAGTTTCTTTAGGTAAACAACTAGTATTTCATTCATTTCCAAATGTGGTGTTATATTTATGAATGAAATGAATGTTCCATATTTCGTTTTATATGAACAATATATAAAATACCCCATGCCCACAAACTTATAGCATATCAAACCTTCAATTACAACTCAGTATAATAACTCCCCAAAAATATAAAATGTCACATTCTCCGTTTTAGGGTTGTCCCCTATTTTTTCAATTTAAACCATTTGACAAGCGGCGCGTCGAACGCAGCTCCGGCCTTTCCGATGGCATACAATGGCAGTTTTCAATAAGATTGGTTACACTACACTAAGCAATGCAATCAATCAAAATTGCATCGATCTATACGGCAGCCCTACCCACGCCGGCCCATTAAAGTTGCGTGCAACAAAAGCGGCTAAACAACCCAAATTTTAAAGCGACCCTTCATGATTGGGTAAGAAAGCAGAAATCGCTTCAAAATTGCAATTCTATTTTCTTCGGATGTACGTCAAGACAGATTTTACGCTACGCTTGTTCATATACAAGTGCTAGTAAACAATCAGCCACGTGTATAATTATGGAAATTAATTATAAAAGCGGTCGCGTGCCCACACGAGCTTCTTCAGACCAAACAGAGCGTGAAATGCTCACAAAAAGCCGACAATTACTCGTATCTTGTAATTGTTCTTAATGAAAGCGTGTTATCATCAATGTATCGTGTAATTTTTATGGTCTCCTATAACATTATCATTCATTTTAACACTTCTACTATTTAATCATCGTGTTTGTACCATAGCTTGTGTAGTTAATTATTAAAATTCCGTGTTTTTCTGTTTGAAATCCTTCGGGTCAGGCGAGGGTTTGGTTGAAAAAGGCGTACAAAAAACAAAGTGGGAAGTTCTCATTAATACTAATATAATTGTAAGGCTGTAATTTCTCCGCTCGGAACGACTTATTAGTGAATAATAAATGCATGAGGAACGCCTCCGATGTGTTTCGGTATATTTCTTCATTTGTCTAACAAGCGTTGTCGTTTTTAGCTTTTTAAAATTCTTTACGGTAATTATAGTTTGTGTTTGTAACTGATACACATCGTTTGTTGTGGCTCGTTAAATATTAATAATGTTGGTGTAGTAGCTTTAATGCATATGATGCTACTACACCAACATTATTAACATATTTCCTTAACACGGAAATTGTTTTTGAAACTGTCTCCAAACGCCATACGCCCTACACCATTTCATTGTTTTCAACATCGAGACATTAATTTCGCCATTTATACTATACTGTTTTTTTATAATAAATACTCCTATTGATACTTACTAGAATCCAAAAAGTCCCACATCGAAAATCCAAGTAACCTATTAAAATCATGACCTCAATTCGCTCTGCAAAACAAAAGCCTTCTCTCCTGACAAAGTGATAATGAATCCCCCTTTCCCTGACCTGCCTCAATTTTCCCACGACTTTTCCTGCTACCCTTCTAATTGTTACCCTAACGAACCTCCGGTTAACCCTTCGGACATGCAAATCAACCCTTCAGTTTGCGCAGTTTTCGCGGCTATTGAATTAAAGCGAACATCAGCTAATAAGGAAAGGGTTACTTTATTTGTTTGGAAGATGATTCTGTGTGTTTAATTAATGATCTTGCCCTTTTACCGAGGTTTGTTTAATTGTGGGGATTAGGGTTGCGAGGAAAGCTGTTAAGTGAAGCTTTGCATTTGGAAAATGATTTATGTAGTTAATTGTTTTACTTCATTAAGTATTTCACATCGTGAAGCTTATAGCTTATATTTCTGCTTAACAGTAAATATAACTTTCTTTCTGAATAATATCTATAAGTACTTTGGCAGGTTAGTAATTAAATGATCATTCAATTAAAATTACGTAACCTACTTTTCATTATGGCAATGAAAGGATCAGCAAATTTCTTACTTAATGGAATATTTAGGTCTAACTGGTTATGTAAACCTAGTTAACTATAAAATGTTAATCCATGCACCCAATCAATGTGCTAAACAAAAGACTTTCCATTAATCCGATCAAAATACTTCAACTCTGCTAAAATCTTACATTTCCGCAACCACGCAAACTTCTGAACACCTAAATCGCATTAACAGCAAAGTCTGTCCCCTTCTGAAGACCGCAAAAACCGAGTGGAGGAAAATCAAAGGAAAGTTAAATGAGCGAGTGTCCGCCCTTCGGCGTTAATTGCTTAATCGCTCGTCGTGGGCGGGCTTAAGGCTCGCTCGAGGGTTCGCGAGACGATAGCGCTACGATCCGCATGGTCATCAAACCTCATCCTTTATTTCGTCCGATGGTGTTCATCTATGTATATAGGACGAAATGAAAGAGTGTCCCAGAAAATTAAATAAGATTTTTTCAATCCGAAAGTGAGTTGGCATTTCTTATGTTATATTAATCGTAACGTAATGCCTTTATATCAGGTTTGATCTGACTTGTGCAAGTGCTGACCTATTTTAAAGGTGCAGTTTACCGATCACTTCCTCTTTATAATTTTATAATGCACTTTTGTTTGCAATTTAGTAGCATTGTAGCTAGAATGCTTGCACTTGAGATAGTCTCCTACCTGTCTTCTCACGGTTGTACCTTGTTTTGCCTAACAACTTTTTGCCTAATTTCAGTTTGCCTAATTTCATTTAAACTAATATTATTTAGCATAACTATTCACTTTGCCTAATTTTCATTTGAGTGAAAGTCGTTTCGTATAATACTCATTTCACATAATCTTATTTCGTCTAATTTTATTTGGCCTAATTTTTAATTCGTATAAACATATTTTGCCTATCAATTTTTGGCCTAATTTCGTTTTGCCGAATTTTTGTTTAGACTAATATTCGTTTCGTATTATACTTTTTTACATAATCTTATTTCGTCTAATTTAATTATTGCGTCTTCTGACGCTCCGCTCGCTTCGCTCGCTCCGCTATCCATGGTCATAAAACAAACCTAACCTAACCTACAGTTTTCGGTGTTTAGCCTAACCTACTAACTGCTAAATTTTAATATACTTCCATGCAAGCAAGCATTCTGACGCTCCGCTATCCATGGTCATAAAACAAACCTAACCTAACCTACAGTTTTCGGTGTTTAGCCTAACTAACTGCTAAATTTGCCTAATTTCGTTTTGCCTAATTTTCAGCTATGTCTAATCAATACATAATAAAAATCGACAAGGTAAATATTATGATAATTCAGAATTAGACAAAAACTTTTTAGTTAAAACGTTATTCGGCTATGTAATGATTAGTTAAAATAAGAATCGACAAAGTGAGTTTTAAATAAAATAATATTCGACAAAACAAGAGTTATGAAAATGATCATTTAGGCAAAACGAGTTTCGACAAAATAATAATTATGAGAAATGATATTATACATAATGACTTTAGATAAAATGTTCATTATGGTAAAAGTTGTTAGACAAACTGAAATTAGACAAAAAAAAATTAGACAAATCAAGGGAATACCGTCTTCTCACATCTATTTACTTCCTACTAAACTGTTCTATGTCTCCAACCCCATAGTCACTTCTAAAAACCCGGACGATTTCATCGACTTTCTCCGGCTACGTTCATTCAAAATGCACGTCATCATCATCCTCCTCCTCGCATTTGTCTCGTCTGGAGACGGGGCTTGCATTCCTGCATATTTGTTTCCAGTTCACTCTGCCTAGAAAACAATTGCACGTTTGGTCGCAAAAGTCGTGTCGTCGCCGTCCCTTACCTCAGCTAAGCCGGTTAATTGAGCAGACGACTGGCCGCTTAGCGGCCGAGCGCCCGGCGACTTCCTGTCTCCGTAATCACAAGGCTGTTTAATTAAGCGCCTCGGACACCGGGAATTAATTCCTTGAGTTCACTTTGAGCGCTTGTTTGTGAGGGGACTTCCCTCGGAGGTGTCGAGCGCTTTAATTGCTTTAAATTTTTGTTTCTAATTGTGATTACGTTGTTTGAACGAGGAGTTAAACGCTGTGCTTTTCGTGCTTCGTACATTATTTTTTATGGAAATGCGAAGCGATCTTTTTAAATTTTAAGTCTTTCGTAACATTTCTGTATTTTTTTTATGGACATGACGTTTATTACATTTTGAAATCGAATTGTCAAGAAAGCGTTTGGACCTAAATCTTGAGAAACGCATAGCGTATTGCTTTCTATCTCTTTTAAAAAAAACTCTTTGACACTAGTGAATTCTGATGGGAATTAAATACGATCACGAAGTTTTGTTGACGAGCCAATTTTGTTTCGGATCTGTAGATATTATCACTCCTACCATCTTGGACAATGACCACACTTGAATGAACGACAAACATTAACCTAGTTCCGTACCTTAATCTCGATTAATTAGAGGACACGCGATCGACGGAGAAGGAAGTCGTTACCGCTCATCCACTAGAGGTGGCTTTGTATTTGTATGTCCCGAGGAATGTCACGTCTCCCGTCTAGGAGACTCTTCAATGTCAACAGCTTAAGGAGACAAACAAAATTTATGATAAACAATCTAACGCAATCTAAAATAAATGAAAAGCCAAGATTAATCACAGCCTCCCACACATAGCTAGAGGTAATTCAATTTCAATCAAGCCACCTAGAAAATTACTTAGAAGCGGGAAAATTAAATTAAAAGAACGCAGGCTAACAAGTCTCGATTACGAATTAAACAAGCCGAGTGTCAGCGGCGGTGATTTAAGAAGATGAGGAAGAATCTAATTACAACGAGTCTTTCCGTGGCCTTCTTTAATTGAGAACTTTCCAGAAGCCGACCGCCCCGTCCTGTTTGCATTTCCCCCTAATCGCAACCGAGCGTCGATTACACTTTTTCACATTTTTTAATTTCGTTCGAGCTTTTAATTTTCTTCGCGCTCGCCTTTCTTTTATAACGCCTCCGTCTTTCCGTTCGCCGGCGATATTTCTCACCGCCATTATGCGGGCCGTAATGAGATTTTCTTTCATTATGCTTAATCTTCCGATTAATTCAAATGTTAATCTCCTCTTTTCACGTAGCTTTTTTTACGAGCGAAACGCTACCGTGGCGAAACAGCGAGGCGTCGACGGATTTCGGGCGCGACATTTAAAATAATTAAGCGACGTGACTTTTAAGCCTGCGCTGGTTCCCAGTGGGTGAGCACGTCCGAGGAGTAGGAGATCGCCCCGGCCGATTAGGTCATCAATAATTTAATTCGCAACAAATTCAAAACGCCGGTCGGCCCCCAGATAGGTGCGTCGGGACGTGTCCGGAACGCCAATGGCGAGTCTAGGACTGGCCAAATTGAAAACACCTCCGGCGCGGCTGTAAACACGTCACGTGATTTAGGTTTTAATCAAGTAGGGACGCGCCGCCCAGTCGTAATTGTGACAAATCCTCTGTTTGTCCGAAGGAACTTTTAACTCGCCGGCGGAGCGGCCGTAACGGCTGTTCGCACGTGCCGCTTGCTAGGGAGACGGTTTTTTGTCGACACATATGCTCTCTCCACCCCTGGCTTGATTAATTTTTAATATTTTTTCTTCCAGTTCACGTACGCAATTTTCACTTTACCACTTACACCGTGCACTTTGTTCCGAACGGCGTGATCACGTCACGTGCCTGCAGTAAAACTATTGACATCTTTGAAATCTAGCCTCTTAGAGCCGGGTCCGGATCGCTTAATCTGGGAACCAATAAACTGTGACTCAAACACATTCACACCTCGCAGCTTCCTACAAACATGTACATGTCTAAACGGGTGGTTCTTTTAGAGATCTGCCCCACGGGGACGCCATATAAAATTGTGGTAACCAAGCGTTGCCAAGCTTCCATACATTTCAATATGATTTGTTTGGATACGGCAGCTGACGACGTCGTTGTGGCGTCCCGGGGAGCATGGGACTTAATTTTTCCTATCCTTATTACAGCAATAAATGTGACAATAGTTAGACAGTGTGTCAGTAGTACATGCCATTGAATGAGTTAAACGTTTAAGTCGCCCGCGCTCCTCCTACGGGCTCATTACCAATTAGCGGCGCGAATTAACACTGCACTCGTCCTCGGCAAGGTAATAAAGTTAACTCGTCCGCAATCTGGAGACGAGTCAGAGAAGACCTGACACTACCAACTAACGCCTGTTCATTATGGTACTGAGGTTTCGAAAATATTTATAACCATTTTCTTAGCCTAAACTTGGCTAAACATCTAGATTTTTCGCAAAGATTGTTGGGTGGGTTTTATTTAATAACAAAGAATTGATTGCATACTTTTAGATTTATAAATAGAAATTTTCGCTTATAGCAAAACTTGAGGTGATTAGTCGACTTATGAGTAGACTTGTCGTCTAAAGAAAGTCGCCACATTTTCTCAAGATGGCGGTTTAACGATCTGTGCTCAGAAAACACAATGATCTAAAGAAAAGGGGTGTCTTGCGTACTGTAAAAAGCTTCCAAAGAATCCTTTGTTGAACCTCGTTTAGACCTCATCTTTCAGAAAGACAAAGGTGAAAGTGAAATGAAAAGAACAACGATCGCAGTAATTTCAGATTTATGAAACCAAGTTACGGGCAGACGTTAATCTGTTTGCGAGAGAAATATCTAGAATAATGGAAGTTAAAGAGCTTGTGACTATTTATATACTAGACTTACACCGTGAGAAACTTCCCTTCTTCGGGAGACTAAACAAGTAGTAATGGGCAGTGTTTGTGACTTGAAAGAAACCATAACAACTCTTGCACACAACGTGGTTAGCATATTTAGTAATGACAATTTGCGAAGTTAGGGGACCCGCATTGGATGTTCGCTATATATTTGTTTAATGGGTTGCTTACGTAAGTAAATATTCTCGGCAAGCGTCCTTTGCAACAGGTCTGCAGTCTGCGAGCATGTCATGGACAAACCAAACCATTCAATTAAGTTTGATAACACTTCAATCCTTGCCAGAGAGAAACGATATTTTCCCAGAATGTTGCGCGAGGCTATTGAAATCAAAAAATATCCCAATTTCAATAGAGAAGATGGTTTGTCATTACCACCGGCTTGGGATTCTGTTGTACATCTTATCAAGGATCAAGCAAGACACAAGACAGGAAACCTGGGGCCCCGAACGTTTGTTAAACAGATTAGTTTTAAAAGTAGTATATAAAAGTTTTTATTTAAAAGTATATCATAGTAATAAATAAGGCAATCTAGTAGTTTTCTTTCGGCGGTTCTTCCTTCTCAGTAAACCATATTGTGAACCGCTGGTAGATATTTTAAATAAAATAATAAATGCCCTTCTGGCACATGTATAACTGTCTTTACACATTAGGCCCATCTGGCATGTATGAATACCTTTACTTTAAATTAATATTTATAAAATGGGTAGTTTGCACAAATCTAACTTTGACAGAGAAAAATTGTGTTTTTCTCAGTCAACCTTTGACAACGCTATCTGTAAAGGTACCGATACGCCAGGGAGGCTCAAATAATTAATATACGCGACATAATTGTTTTATTTAAAAGCGTCCTTTGTTTCAGTATGCATATTACAAGCCAAGTTACGGTGTCTCGCGTCTTTTTTTATTCATGTATAATGTAGAAAAATAAGTGATAATCGTGACTAATGATAAAAATATTGTCTTTTAAATTGTTTTATTTTTTTGCCAGTTAAGAAAAAAATTACTTGTATTTGTATTTATCAGCCGACAGAGTGTAGTCCCCTCTGTCTGTGCATAAGTCGCTTGCTCTTTAAGTAATCTGGCGCAATTATCGCGTGGCGCATATCCCGATTAGACGGCGCGACGGCAATTAGGTCGGCGGACACTCGCGTTAGGACAATGAGGAAACGCCTAAACACCGCTCGTTGTGCCAAAACGACCTCATTGACAACCAACACATCCACCCAAAATCCTACGAGTCTGATTATTTTTTAAGCCTAATGGAAAAAACCACTAACGAAAACGAACGGTCAGCACACGCATCTACTCCCCTATTTATAAATCACATCCGCACTCTTTGTAAATTCACCTCCGTAACCGTAACCCACCCTCAGAGTTCAAAGAGTGCGCCGTCCGGGGCAATGTCCAAATTATAAATTCGCATTAGATCGGACGCGCACGGTTCGTTTACCATTTCATTTTGGTTCAATATCGCCACTCTACTTTGTTCCACACACTCCCTACGGCCCCCACACCCCCTCCGGCGCCTTAAGACGCCGGGAAATATCTGCGTTTTAAGCTATATTTCTTTCATCCCTCATTTTTGCAGTTCGTAGCAATCTGAAATCCAACACGTCCCCCGCAAGCCCCCTCCTCCGGGTGGTTCCCCCTACGTATTCTTGTTCCCGGATAAAAAAAGCGATATCTATTTATAAAATGTGTGCTTGTACGTAACGTGCGTGGACGAGGATTAGCGCATGTGTGTGTAGGCACGCGCGTGTGCGTGGCCCGCTCATTTGCAAACCGTCTCCTGAGATGACGTCCTCCAGTTGGTTATCCCGTTCTTATTGCCCCCTTCTTTCCTTGATTGCTGTGTATGTGGAAAAGTTTGGAGCTCTTTCAGTGATGGAAATTGATTTTGTCGCGGAAACGGAAAAGTTATAATACGACTTACTTCCCAAGTGTTGTCATTAATACTTTTTTTCTCATAACGGACGCAAGATCTTTTAAACGATGTTTCTAAAGAGTTCAGGAAATGTTTTCGCTCGCTTTAGTTTTTCAATGCTTTTAGTCCACTTTAAAGTTAATGTCATTTCTGAAGCTATTTAAAAATTAAAAAGTGGTAGTGCGAGAGAGCAGTGGCGGCGGCGGCAGGGAAGGGAACTATTCTAAATAAGTAATCTGAGAGTGGAGGCGGGCGGCACTCAGCGGCTACCGTGCCGCCAGCCGCGCTCACGTATGAACGTAATTATAAAAATTGAAGGCAACTCGAGTCGCTCCTTGGATCTCTCCCTCGCTCCCGTGGCGTCGTGCATTTTTTCGTACATATTAAACTCCCTCCCCGCGTCGCGCCGCACCCCCCGCGACTCCTCTTTTTAATCGATTTTCCCGACACAAGGGGTGAGTCCTCTGGGGTGAATGTAATTTTTTATGCGTTTTTTTCCGACGGCGGAGACGGCCGCCGGAGGTGCCATTACGCCACGGCTTGCCGAGAATATTTTAATTATAAGGCATTAGCGCGTTTTATGATAGCACTCTCGCCAGAATTTATAAACGATCGGGTCTTAAAGTAATTAAATATTTGAATGCGGTGAGTTTCGAGGAGCCAGGGAAGTGGGATAATGCGTTCCAGCCACTCGAGCATTAATATGATGGATAGGAAATTCGATGAAATCATTGCTTAATAGCCGTTGGAATTGCCGCAGGAGTGAAATTGAGTTTATGCATTTTCACGTCAGGTCGCAATCTGCACTAACTTATTTTTATGGATCAGAAGGATGGATGCCATTATTGTTTTGATTTTTTCCACCCATCACTTCGTAAGCCATTATATTAGTCAGGTTTATGCAAATGCTTTATTCAATTCAACTCGATATACTCGAGAGCGATCCAAGAGCGATTTGTATAATATATTTCCTGAGCCGATTTTGGAAATAGTACCGTGAGTAGGTAGTCATGCCGTACCGCTCATACTATTCAATTTTCACGTCCGATCACAGACAAACAGAAACAGTCCGCCCTAATTCTACATCCATAGTCATACATACAGGTTGGTTCAGTAGCACAAACATTTTTTAACAAGCCCCGAGTGTCCCGCTGCCCACTGATTGATCACCTCCTCTCCTAACTGCTTACAGTGGCGATTATCGCTTTAGATTGCGTGACACATCGTTTGCTCGGCGGCAGTAACGCTCGCCGATTGTTTTTGTTCCAACTTAATTCCATCCGGCCCGAAGGACCAAGATAAAATTTTCGCGACTGTCCTAGCTAATAAGGAAAGAAAATGACATATCCAGAAAGGCAGTGTCCGATTTTTTATTCTACAGTAGTTGGTATATTATTAGATATATACATTTTAACACATTTAACATACATCACTTTTCACGAATGAATTTATTTTCTACGTAGAATGTAGGATAGAAAGAACGACTACACCAATTGACTTGGATAAAAGTATCCGGTTACATAGGATTTAAAATATGTCAAGTTTAAATACAAAACAAAACACGCACCTGTCTGTCGTGTAATAAGCGCGAAACATAGTGTCCTAATTCGATTACTGTGGTAAGTAAACGCGAACAAAGCGGATTCGCGACTTACAACCTACTTACTCTGGTGCCAACGGCAAACGGCCGACACCTAAGGCTTCACGAGCTAAGACGCAAAGGCAAGGGTTGCGTCACAACTAATTAACGTCAACCTCTTTTTACTCTGTATGAGAAAAAATATGCGCCCATTTTACTCGCTTTTTACGCGCCGCTGTCGATTAATAATAATAATAATACAATACTTTATTGCACACCGATAAAAGTTTACAAAAGGAAACAAGACAAATACAATTCAATGCGCAATAGTAATTTATACTGCGCAATGAGTTTGGATACCACTCTTTTTATATGAGGTTAAGTATATCATCTATGGTCCCACCGGAAGATCAGCGCTGGCTCTTGGGCTAGCATCATGCTGAGGACCTTTTCGTGGCACAGCCATAGTAGTATATTTTCTTATTGTTTTATTTCATTTGTCATTTTTGTTACTATTTGTAATTATGTTCTATGGTCACGTCATGAATAAATGTATTTCTTTCTTTCTTTCTTATATTATCCACAGAAAAGACGGTTATTTTCTTTAATCTACATGATTTGGGCTTTTTAATGTTATCCCGACCAAAGCTATGAATAGTAAGAATATGATTCGAGAAAAGGTAGATTTTTAACTATTCTTGGCGAGTGCCCCCAGATACCGATCAGTTTTCAACTTTGTTATTACTTATTCGAACAATGCTCGACTCCTTGCTATTTTTATATTTGCATATGCAGAGAATATCGAAAGGTCGTTGATCGAAGAAGTTACTTTCAATTTGATACGAGGAGGCACGTATTGAAATTTGATCAAAATAAATACCTACGCATATCTTGTCAAGTCGTTGCACTCTACGTATCAAGACGAGACAGGGAGATAGTAATGTATGCAAAGTTCGTATAACAATGACTTTTATTATTGAAGTTATCGCAAATAAAAGTATTTTCCTAGTGTAATTAAAAATAGATAATGTTAAATTGTATCGTTCTACTAGGTACTACCATGGATCTTAAACTTGTATTATAAGAGAGTCGCATTTTTCTGCAGCTTCCTATAATCATAGTTGACCGACAATGATATAAAGTGCCCGTAATTCACAATTTCGTTCACAAACACAAAACAAGACAAGATCAACCATCACCTCCCTCGATTCACGGAGTCAATCTCAAATTCTCAATGACTTTGACTCACGTTCAAAGACACCAATCTACCAGTTCGAGAATTTTCCAAATGACCATCAGATACGGCTAAGGTTACGCTGTCCTTATTCCAGAAACATTCGCTCTAAGAAGCTCCGTTAGCCTAATTGCTCGGCCGATGTCGGGCGACACTGATGAGACGTCACTCGCTGTCCGCTCGACTACGTTTACGGAATACGCCCGTCCGATGCGCAGATTGATTTGGCGATAGAAATTGCATGGTAACTAGTTCAAAACCATACGTATCGCGATAAACTGGGATACTTAGAAAAAGTTCTCTCAGAAAAACCAATTAAAATAATTGCAATTTTTGAGTTTCTTAGGCATAGGCATTATTCATAAGTGTTTTTACATTTGGCCAAGTAGGTATGATATATTGGCCTTCCGACATTTAGAAACTGTTCTTCATGAAATGGGAGAACTTAACACTTAGGGACATTGAAGTCCAAGAAGTAGGGTTAGTTTTAATAAAACATTTGTGTATATAGTTAGTTCTCATAGTTCTCAGTTCTATGAATAAAATCAATAAATACCTACCTAGGTGCTAATGTTTATGTACCTCACACAAAGAAACCTTTAAGTAAAATTCCATAATTAGCTACACAATTAAGGAAAACGTTTCTCTCTAATCGCTTCAGATCTCTGTCCTTTACCCGTCGCTCAGCCTCTCATTTGGTCCAGTCTAATTACGATCTATCACGACTGGCTGACTGATATCACTCCAAACTAACGTTGCGCGGGGTTGCGGACAGTTGAACATCGAAATATGTTTTTATTCCGATGACCAGTTCTTTACGCATTCGAAATGTTTATCAACGGAACAGCTAATTAAAGATTAAAATTGAAGCCCTGAACAATGCCTCCTCTAGTCCTATAATAGCCTCTTTAATGAGATGTAAATGAGCAGAGAAACGCCGTCGCCGGCGCGTTATAATAACGCGTAACGACCTACAAGTCCGGATTAAGAAGCCCTTTGACTTAAACCTGGCTACCAAAGAAACTGACCAATCCACGCGCGTTTTCAACGCCACAAAATGAGCTCTAATGCGGAACATATGAAGTTTAGTCTTGAATGTATACTTGTGCTTCTTGGATGCGATGTGTGGTCGTTTTAGTATCACAATAGTGTGGCTATTTTGTAACTAATTGGCAGAAAGGGTTGCGAATTAACGTCAGGCCGCGGCGTGTTGTGGCAGGGGCTTTGTGCTGTGCGCTCGATAAATACTACCTCTATAGGCTTCAATTATACAATCATGCCAAAGCGATAGGTGAATGCATTTAGAGATAAATTTCCTTAAATGAAATGACATGGGATTCACCGTTCACAAGTTAGTCACAAGCTAACCGATATAAAGGTATAGTAGCTCGTTCTCAAGAGTTGATCTAGCCAGGCCATACGTCAGCCCTATTAACGTGGAACATTTGGCCTTTTAGGGCGATCATTAGCATGTCGGCTCATGACATGCGTATGAGCAACGCCCGGGCTTCTGGTCTCATTACCCGGCCCACGATCTACCAATCAGAGTGGGCGATTGTTAACAGCCTGATTGAAAGCTATGCTCCGTTTCGCACGACATTATTCAAGAGATTCCCGCATGAGATTAAGCCGGGATCGCGTCGGTACGAAGATAAGTATAACTTAGGAGACTGTGGAGGGCAGTTCAGACTATCATCGTATAAAGCTCAGATACAACGTTCATATTTTTAAGATTTCATTTACAATTAAAAAATTGCGTCATTTCTTATCAATTATTAGAAACTCAGTGTACAAATTAAGGAAACCGGGAGGTCTCACGATCAATATGAACGCAAAACGAATTCAAAGCTCCCAACTTCAAAGGTGTATATTTCCAGGAGTTAATATGTACCCTCATGAATCTTTTAAAATGAATCTCATCTGGCTGCTTCGTTATACAGTTCGCACTAGCGATATAAGGCCTGGTGCCTTTTAAACGTAGAAAATAGGACGGAAACTGGAGCGAGTATCGACACAATCGCCGTTGTGGCTCGGCCCTTACTTTGAGGCTGCTATGTATTATGCATTTGCGAATATAGCCGCATAAAGTAGAGTCCGAATCAATTACAGCACCGGGGCTCGTTAGAAACGCATCACGCATGTAAAATAACCCGCGCGAGCAACTTGCTTGATCTTGGAACAATGGAGCGCCCAAATTGGGTGGTGATAGTGTCTTTTTGTTGCACTTTAAATCTATGACAGCTGGCGCGGGTATTGTTCGGTACTAGTTTAAATTGGTGTGGTGTTTAGTTTCAAACATTTTACACGTCGAAAGGTTTGTTTTCGTGACGTAGAACGGTATTGTAAACACTTTTCTTAAATGTACGATATCTAACGGGATTCACGCCTACGATGACCCTCAACGTAAGGGGATTAAACCCTTTTGCAGGCGCGTCTAAGAGAAACCGTTACGCATGTAGTACTTGACCTTGCAAACAGCTGATTTGTTTACCTATTCTTAGCTATCTGTTAAGTGTTAACATCTTGTCATACATAGCTCACTGCCTTGAAGATGCAAGATACCATTTTGTCTAGCAAACATATTCAAATTCCCTGTATAATTAGAAACCAATTTCGATTCTAATCTATCCTAACCTTGTTTTGTGAGTCTGCTGAAATGAGCAAGACTAATGTACATTTTGTATTGTTGCAGGTATCAACGCTAATGCCCCGCAGCCGCAGCCACAGCCGCAAGGTCTGATCGTGGAGACAGGAAACGGTGCCAGCGTGCTCCAGCTACCTGCGACTACACTCGAACAGATCCGACACATCGCCTCCGACCCCGGAGCGTCGACCTTGCGCCTCCCACCGCCCGCTCCCGAACCGCCTGCAGGCGCTCGCGAACTCGACTTCGATCTCTGCTACGTATGCAAGCACTGTAAAGTAGCCTTCCCTTCGCCCGGACCGCTGCAAACGCATCAAGCCCGCTCGTGCTACGCTGGCCGGGAGGCCGCGCGCGGCGTGATCAGAGTCGTCCAGCCCGCGCTCGAGTGCCGCACCTGCCCCGGGGAGCGCTTCCGCACGGGAGCGGACTTTCGTAGACACGCGGAAACAGAGGCTCACTTGAGGAACGCGGCGCCGCCTGCGCCCGCGCCCGCTGAACCCCTCACGCACGAGATGGAAGACGTCGTGAACCAGATTACGCTGCTAGCCGCGCGCGCCGCGCAGGACGCCTCGTCACCGAAGGATTCCAACGCCAACTTCTGCGCGCCGAGTCCCCGGTTCCCCCCGCCCGGCGAGCTGCCTCTTGCCAGCGCTGGACACTAATCCTATTCTGACGAAATGTATAGTTACTATCCTAGAGCCCCTCGCTCACTCCGTTGTCCGACAACGCAGCAGTTCACTATTAGCTCTTAACGCTTCTTTTCGTTGATGAATGTCGCCGCGGAAGCGGCACTTTCCTAATGAAACATTTAAAGCTTCTAGTATAAGTATTAGGTTAATGTAAGCCGACCGTCGTCCCGTTTCTGAATCCGGTCGGCAACTGCGCCGACGGCCGACCACGGTCGGTGGCGACGACGGCGGCCGGGCGCTGCCCGCGCCGCGCGCCGCGCACTGGGAGGCGGCCGCGGCGAGCGCCGCGTGGCCGCGAATCGCGTGCGCACTCATATCATACGTTAGACAGGTTTTATTATATACGTTTACCGTGACAGCACGCGACCGCGGCCGCGCCGGCGCCTCCTCTTCTTTAACATCAACTCCCAGGAAAGCAAGTTCCTATCTTTATGGCATATAATATTATCGATATTGATAATTACGATTTAATTATTGTTTAAAGCTATGTAATACATACATATAATCGTTCTAATTTTAGGCATAGATACGTTCTCGTAAGAAGTTCCTGACGCATCGTAAATGTATGAAGATATATATAGTGATATACGTATATGATTTTTTTAAACATGAAGCGAAGTTAGGTACGTATGTTAAGCAGTAGAGCGGTGGCGGCCCCGCGCGGTCCCAGCAGGCCGGGCGGGCGGCGCTGCGCCGGCGCCGACACCGACGCCGGCTCCGCAGCGCGCACTGTACCGCGGCGCTCGTGCGAGCACCGCGCGTTATCTTTCGATGAAAGTGATGTCTGTACAGGGGCAGAGAGGCCGCGCCGAGCCGCGCCGAGCCGCCCGCGGGGCGCGACACCGCGTAGGCTTATTGGTAACGGTTAATTATAATTATTATCGTAGCAAACTTTTCCAAAACGAACGAACTCGAAACTCGGGCTGCGCGCTAGCGCTCAGCCTACCTCGCAAACAAGTGAGTTTATTTTGGAACTAAGTGTGATTCTTGAATTTTTATTGATATAGTAATGATTATTAGTAGTGGCGTAAGTGAGTCCAAAGGCATGGAGGTACATGCGGCGCCGCACGTGGCTCTCTGCATGTACATTCATCACTTTACCGTGTGCGTGGAGTCCCTTATATTTTCGATGGCACAGATCAAGTTATTTGAAATATTTTACATATTTACATTTTATCTAGTGGAGTTTACTACAATATTTTATCTACGAGTGAATCCTACTACAACATTGATTTGTTTTTTAGTAAAGTGCAATGTTTTATTCCGCCGGTTGCCGGAGGTCCTTGTTATCCTATAGGTATGTGTGCAATGAGACTCGCTCGCGCGCGTCGTCTCCGCCTCCGCTCCGCTCCACGCCCCGCTCTCCGCTCTGCTCGCTGGGGTTACACCAACGTTATTATTGAAAATTTTATTCTATACTCAATATTGAGACAGTTATAGCGAAGAGCGCCCCCAGTAGCTAAGTAACGGAGACGGGGTCCTTGGAGACATGATACTGAAATTCTGTGAGTAGACAGACTCGCGTATAAATTGCATACGACAGCTGCGAATATTGCTATGTTCGAGAACATTCTGAAAAGTGAAAGAAGTGAGCATTGAACTTTTCCTTCTAGTTACCTAAATTAGCTAAAAATCTAATAGAACTCAAAAATAAATCATTCAAAATTCATTTCATTTATATTTGGGGAACGTTAACAAATCTCCCGGAGGCGGTTGCGCGCGCGTATGGAGCTCGACGCGAAGGCGCGCGTTACTACAACATATTATTTTATTTAGTGCGTTGAGTAAATGAGTTAAGACTAAGTATTACGAGCGACCGCGATAGTTGTTGTGTTCGCTCCGCTCGTACCGACTACGTCGGCGCGGTTTAGGTTCCCTAAGAGTTTTATTTGGATCGGTTTTGTAATCGGAGGTATGTACGTTTGAGTTAGCGTAGGTGGACAAGTCGGTAGTGCGATTGTGTCTCCGCGGGATTACGCCGCGGAAAGAATCATGGTTCCTATGTATATTTCAATATTATCGCATCTAGAGTTTCACTATACTTTCCGAATACAAATTTTAATATTTAAGATTAATTCGGATTAGTCTGTTGTTCTGCTACAGAGCGCCGCCACGGCCATGTTGTTTGTTTATTTGTATAGGATACTTTTGTTTTATCATTTGTCTAAGTGTAATCTCAGTGTACCTTGATATTATTATATTTTTTGTTATTCTATAAACATGAAAGTGTGTAGACTGTCCTAATCCTATAGGTAATGTTGGTTACGAATAAGTTTACGATCGTAAAAAGGTAGCACTTGTGTCTATCATAGTTCCTAATACTGTGTAACGAGAACTTATTTTAAAAATTCTTTACTAGTGAAATATACCGTTCCTACTATTTTAATCTAACGAAAAATGTTATACTGATCCAAGTGAATAAATCATTTTCAAATTGTAATATTTTATTGATGCTTCTAAATGTCAATTTGTTCTTCATTCGTTGATTGGTGTGATTTGGTAGCAAATGTTTGTCTTCTCCGAATGATATTGTTTAGATGATTTCGTAGCGTTTACTTTTGTCCGCATGGCTGCGCGTAGCCTCTCTACGCGCTACGCGCTACGACCGTCGTAGCCACAACAGATAACGAATACATTGTCAAGTGTAAATGGTAAAAATAAACTCAAAGTTAGTTTATCAGATGACGGAGTTTTATTTTAATTTCCTTTCAATATTTGATAATTATTTATTCTATATGAAGTTGCTTATGGAGATATAAAAGTACGTTCTACATACAATAATAATAGAAGATAAATTTGGCAATGAAATATCTCAAGTATCCATATAAAGCTGCATTTTCCTCGTAAGCATTCGAATGAACTTTCGAGTGCACAGGGGGAAGTTAACAAGGAGCGTTTGATAATAGAGGTAAGTATCGTTAGCGAAACAACTAAGTTGACAACTCGAATAGAGGAGGGTTGGATTAATGATATAATAATACTGTACTACATTTTATACAAATAGAACCTTCCGGCGAAACGACAATTTCACGTCACGACAACGCTTAAAATTAGATAAAAATTGTAATTGTGTTTTTGCAACCCAGTCGTGACCTTAATGTTATAATAGTTACACATAGGGCCGCCATCTCTAAATTCGCCGCACAAACACTTAAAAAACCCGGACATTTGGCGTAAAACGCATCTTTCCACCTGCTACGGTTCTGACATAGGTACCTACCTACATATTTCGCTTCATCAACTTTTTTTTATTATTATTTATATGGTTCTTACCTACTTTTTACACAACAATGCCGGTAAATAGTTAATGCAACAAGTTGTTTCCTCACATAAAACCGGGGAAAACCCGGAAACTTGAAAAGCCTCCCGGACACCGGCGGACGGCCTCCAAGCTAGGACAAATCCGGGGAAACCCGGAAGGATGGCAGCCCTAGTTACATAAGTAATATTTAAAAAAATGGTATAGGTACCTACGCCTTGAAAAGAGCTGACGTTGTTAGTGTTAGCTGTAATGATTGAAAGTCTAATGAAATGTGTGAGGTTAGATCTTTTGGTAGCATGTCGTTGTTCTGAAATCCACGAAGTCGCTAATTGTGAAAAAATCAAAGCCAACGTCTTAAAAATGTACGATGCTATAGTGTGATATCTAGACCATGATTTATACTACTTCATCGTTACCAATAAATAATCCATTAATAATAATAATAATAATCCATTTCAATAGAAAATCAATTTTAAAGCCACCTTATAAAGTAAAACTTTTTAAATTTCCCCACCTGGATACTACCTACGGGTTCGGGCGGCAAAGATTAGAGCCATCTGTTTATCTACATACCTAATAACGGTGGTTTGTTTATCTATTTATTTGGCTTTCTATTTACGGTGTTTATTTTTTAATGTTGTATTTTTACTTGTTAAATCGTTACATGTTTTTAGACTTTGATTTTTACAATAAGCTTAAGGGGCTACCCGCTCTCAATGACCTTCGATCTGTTGCGATAGATTTTCCCATATTATAAATAGCTAATCATAATAACATAGTTTTTCCACAACAAAATACCGTATCAAGTACCTTTCACATGTCACTGACTTTGAGATACAGGCCGTCAAAGTTTACGATTTTTTCGGGGAAAAAGTTGTGGAAACGGTTTTTTGCGTTTTTCTCGAAAAGTATTGAGAAAAATAGAAAAAGCTTCAGAACAAATTTTGTGGAATATGGTTAAGAACAATAAAATGTAAGATATTTCTACATATACACCGGGGATAAAAGTAGAAACGAGATTAGTGTATTTTTGGTCCTTCACCGAATATTTTTTTATAAAATACACAGTCGTTAAATCAAAATTTGGGTCTAGACAAAGTGTTAAGCATAGACCATACTACAATATATATTAAATAGGACATTATAACTCTATAATCCACAAACTAGATACGATGTAAAAATCATCAAATTGGCTGATTTCTGCAGGGAGCCCCTTAACGACTCCGTGGATTTGAGAACCACGGTACTCTACCAAAAGTCCTAACCCTAGTAATGTATCAGAAAATCGTTAGTCATATCTGAAGCGTCAACTTAGCAGAATATTTAAGAAATTAGGTTGTTTGTTTTAAAAATGATAACCAGTCTAAAAATTAGCGCTCTCGTTGAAAAACAGCTACTTGAAACTATTGCAGTACTACCCGGAGAGCTTGAGGTCCCAGGTTCCTGAAACGTAAGTATCGGTAAGTAATAAAAATTACACAATGAAATATAAATCAACTTATACGTTTGATCGCGACGATACGTTACAGTGACGTAATTTCTGGGAGTCGACTTACTAGACATAAAACGCCAAACACAACACCTTTCGGGCAACACAACGCCAGAATTCCTCTTTATTAAAACACGTTGGATATTCGCAACAAACTGTCATTTATTTCAATAGAACAATGGTATATACATTGTAGTTAGTAACAATCTTAACACTAGATGGCGTTAGTAGTAGCCAGCAGAGACTATAATTTTATTTTGATACATATACTAACACCCCCACTTATCAAAATAAGCTAAATATTATGCAATTACAATACCAAGCATATTCATGAACTTATAATGTTTTATATGAGACAAACCCTTAGTCAGCAGGTCAGCTGGCATCTCCTCAGTAGGAAAATATTTAATTTTAATGACCTTATCATTAATAACATTTCTGATGTAATGGCAACGCACATCGATATGTTTTGACCTGCTATGACATTGATCACTAGAAGCCAATTTTATGGCACTCTGGTTGTCACAGTATAAATTTATCACAATAATTTTTCCAGTAATCTCTTAGATTAAATTTCGAAAATATACAGCTTCTCTGGAAGCTTCAGACATCGCTGTGTACTCTGATTCAGTACTAGACAGACTTACTGTCTTCTGCTTACGGCTTTGCCAGGAAACTGCTGAGCCTGACATCATAAAACAGAATCCAGTATAGGATTTCCTGTCTAAGGCATCGGATGCCCAATAACTATCTACAAAACCTTGCAAATCCATGTCATTACTGGTATACTTTAAACAATAATTTTTAGTGCAATGTAAATATTTTAATACTCGTTTTGCATAGTTATAACAGTTAACATTATAACAACTATTAAATTGGCTGAGATAACTAACAGTATAGGCAATGTCTGGCCTTGTTAATACTGCCAGGTACATTAAACTGCCAATTAGTTTTTGATAAGGAACATTAGGTAAAGATTCTGTAGATTTTTCTATATTCAATTTTGGTTCAATTGGAGTACTTTGAGGTTTACAGTCAGACATCTGGAATTTTTCAACTAATTGTTCAATGTACTGTGTTTGATCAATAGTAATAACATTCTTATTTTTGTTTACATTTATTCTCATTCCTAGATACTGTCGGACAGGACCCAAATCCTTTAACTTGAACTCTGAAGCTAATACATTTTTTAATATTTCAGTTTCATTATCATTGTTTGAAAAAATCAAAAAATCATCTACATACAACCCAATTATTATCTTTATATTACCTTTAGTTTGCAAACAAACATGGTTCATATTGACTGTTATTAAAACCTAATTTACAAAGACAATCTTTTACTTTCTCATACCATGCTAGAGATGACTGCTTTAAGCCGTAAATAGCCCGTTTTAATCTTAACACATTTCCCCCACTTTTGTTTGCAAACCCTTCAGGTATTGACATGTATATTTTTTCTTTTAAAACACCATTTAGAAAAGCTGTCGTTACATCTAAATGCGTTATGCTCATTCCCATTTTAACGCTAAGAGAAAACAATAATCTCAGAGTAGAATGACGAATAACAGGTGCAAAAGTACGAGTGTAATCTACACCTGGCTTTTGCGTAAAGCCTTTGGCCACAAGCCTAGCCCGGTACCGCACATTATTGTCCACATCAAACTTTTTAACGAGCACCCAACGACACTTCACTATTGACACATCACCAGGGTTTTTGACAAGCTCCCACGCATCATTGTCCTCGAATGACTGCAACTCATCAGCCATGGCACACCTCCACTGCTCCTTCTCAGGCCCCTCTAGAGCCTCCGAGATTGAGATCTCCTCAGATGCTGGAACAACACTGGATACACACAAGTTGCTAAAGCCATACCGCTCAGGCTGTTTCCTTTGGCGCTTTGTTTTTATACAAGGCTCCGGCTCTGGATCTGATGTTGTCTGGACCTCCTGCACCTGCACCTCACTTGGAGATTCATGAAGAGTATCTTCACCATCAGTGTAAACTGAAGAATCTGAAGAGCTGTCACATTGATCCTCTTCTGCTGGAACACAGGATTCCCCCACTGAATCGCCGCTCTCCTTCTCCACACTAATCTCTGGTGTCTCCACACTATGCTGTGCTGTTTCCTCTTCTGCTATCCATATAGCCTCGTCGCTGGTTGCAATATCACCTGTCTCATGCTCCATCACAATGACATCTCTGCTGGTGATGATGGTGTTCTTGGTAGGATTATACAGCCTGTATCCTTTCACATCTTCACCATATCCGACTAAGATGTGCTGTGTGGCCTTCTTGTCCCACTTGAGGCGCTTCTCCTTGGGGACATGTACCATCACCTTACTTCCGAACAATCTGATGTGGCTTAGGTCGGGTTTTGACCCATGCCATAGTTCATAAGGAGTCTTAGGTATTCCTGACACAATGGACCTGTTCTTCAAATAAACAGCTGTACTGGCCGCTTCAGCCCAAAATCTCTTGCCCAACTTTGCATCGTACAATAGACATTTGCCCTTTTCAACCACTGTGCGATTAGCCCTTTCACAGACACCATTTTGTTCAGGTGTGTAACTTTTTGTTTTCTGGTGAATAATACCACATTGTTTTAAATAATTTTCAAATTCTTTACTGCAGTATTCAAGTCCATTATACAATACAATACAATACAAGTACGCTTTATTGCACACCAAAAAACGTTTACACAAGAAATTACAAATAAACAAATTAAAAACGGTAGACAACAGGCGGTCTTATCGCTAAAGAGCGCCATTATCAGTGTGAAAGATCTTTATTTTCTTTCCTTGCTGGTTTTCTACGATAGATTTAAATTCTTTAAATTTACTTAAAGCTTCATTTTTCTGCTTGATAAAATAGATGAAAGTCATCCGACTATAATCATCAACAAATAGCATGAAATATCTGCTGCCATTTAGAGAGTTCACCTCCATAGGTCCACACAAATCACTGTGTATACGATGACACGTCTCTGTGCTTCGTTCACCAACATGAGAGAATGGCAACCTCATCTGCTTTCCCTCACAACAAGTAGTACACTCTACCTTTGTTATGTCAAACGAGCCATCATAAGATAGGCCATCAACGATGCCATTTCTCATTTTGTTCATATCTTGACTGTTGATGTGAGCTAGCCTTCTGTGCCATAATTTACCGGTAACTGCAGGAGCTGCCAACACGTAACTCGGCGACTGCAATCGCAACTTGTAAACACCATCAGTTAAATCAGCTATCGCAACTAAAGCATCACTTCTGTCATAAATATAACAATGCTTTTCCTCAAATACGACATTGTTGCCATTCCTGATAAGCTCGCTAACTGATAACAAGTTTGTTGTCAAACTAGGCACGCATAGCACATTCTTGACAGTTATGTGACATTCCAAATCCGAAACAATGTCTACATCTCCGGAACAATCCACTGATACTTTTGATTCGTTAGCAACAACGATTTCTGGTAAACACGGCGTTAAGTTCATGTTTTTAATCCAATCCTTGTTTACAGTCATGTGTGCACTTGCACCACTGTCGACGTACCACTCAGTCTTGTTAAACTTTCCGTTTATAAAAACCACGTTAAAAACGCATTTGTTTGCAGTTTTCTTCAATAACGGGCACTGGTTCCGATAATGTCCGCTGCTTTTACATTTATAACAAATTACTTCCTTTGTTATTGAATCTGTAACTGTCTTCTTGTTTGACGTAAATGCACCGCCATTTTTCTTCGGCTTAGTGTTGCCAGAGTAATATTTATTTCTCGCAACGAATGCAGCGCCACTGACTTCAGACTCATTGGTAACTTCCATGTCAAGCAACTTTGATTTTATGACATCAGCAGTTATCGGAATACCTGAATGTTCTATAGCCATTATCATCGGAGAATAACGGTCGGACAAACCTGCTAATAATAATGATCCCACCCATTCGTCGGTTATTGTAAATCCTGTGCCATTTAACCGTTGAGCTGTTTCGACGATTTGTGTGACATATGTAGCCATCGAGTCACAACTATCCAGTCTTATGGAAATCAAATGTCGAAGCAAGGTTATCTTTCTCGAGAAACCGGAGTCGTCAAACATGGTCTTCAACTTAGTCCATAATGCCGCTGAAGATTCCGTATTTCTTATATGCACGTACAAAGCTGGATCGATAGTTAATATTAACTTTGCCTTCGTTTTTGCATCTTCCGCTGGCTTGACTTCAAAGCCGGTAGGTGGTTTGATGTACTTGTCCATCCCATCCAAGACCAGTAAGTTTTCAGCCGCAAAACACCACTCGTCATAATTCTCCCTGCCTTTTAACTTTGGCACACTAGCAATATAGTTCGAGTTCATTTTTCCGCGAATCAACGAGCACAAATTTATCTATTTTAAATTAAAATAACTGATAAATTCGGGAGCAGCCCATAACCTATTAAAACACGTTGGATATTCGCAACAAACTGTCATTTATTTCAATAGAACAATGGTACCTATATACATTGTAGTTAGTAACAATCTTAACACTAGATGGCGTTAGTAGTAGCCAGCAGAGACTATAATTTTATTTTGATACATATACTAACACTCTTGAATAAAGGTCGATAGTTTTGCAGTTGGCATCCTCACCACAAATTAACAGCTGCTATAATCACTACAAAATGACGTAAAGTACACATTTTGATTGAAAGCCGGCACCGCACTTTGTGACTTCTCTGGTGTTGCAGGTGTCTATGGGCGACGGTAATCGCTTTCCGCCAGGCGGTACGTTTGCTCCTTATGACATAAAATAAATAGATAAATATTGAGGGACAATCTTACACAAATCGATCTAGTCCCAAACTAGGCAAAGCTTTGTTAGCCATTTATATTTAGTTTTATAAGTTATTCTATTGATTTCCGTTTTTCTGCTTTGACGGTATTTGTATATTTATAAAAGCGGTAGTATGATATTTCTGTTACTCATTCTGCGATTGACTTTTGTGAAGTGAAGTTCAAGGAATAAATCAGTTAAATATTTAGTGGAGTTGTTTTATTAAGTTAACAAATCAGAACCGGGATCGAGTTCACACGCCACAGGTAACAATTTATATGTAATAAATGTAATTCGACCTAATTTAAAATACTATTGCGTTAGCTTTCTTGGTGTTAATTATCAACGTAATTTAATCGACACAATGTTGTCGATGATTTAAATAGAAGTAGAGTGATTCAGTTATAATGATTACTTGTTTTGCTTACCATTTACCTCATATTCATAAAGAATTTTATAAAGTTTCGTTCATATGGCTGTGAGGGTAAACCATTTTTTTTTGGAAAATGTTGTAGTCTTTGTAGTTAACGTTCATTATTTCTTTTGTTTGTTAAAGATTTTTAACCAATGATTATAGAAAGATAATTAGTTGTCGCATAAGTACCTATATAGGTTAGTGAAAGTTAAAAACAGTTATACTTGTGCAAAAACATTTTATTGCAGTATGGACGAATATGATGAGCAAATTATACGGACGCCTCCTCTTCCACTGGACGACCCCGTAGAAGGTCAAGCGATGACACCTCCAGCATTGAATAGGGACAGCAGATCTCGTCGCCGTGAACGAGAGAACCGTTACCGCTCGAAGAGAAGCCGGTCCAGATGCAGCCGTGGGAGAAGCAGCCGCACCAACTACGAAGGGTTTGGTAGTAGTAGGCGCCATCGCAGTCGATCACGCTCGCGCCGCAGGAGGTCGCGCTCGCGCCACAGCCCTCCACGCTCGCGTCGCAGCCCGACGCACTCGCGCCGAAGCCGCAGCCGCTCCCGTCGCTGTGGGACGCGCTTGCGCCGCAGCCGCAGTCGCTCGCAGCTGCGCCGCAGCCGCAGCCGGACGCAGTCGCGTCGGAATCGCCACAGTCAACCGAGGTATAATGACACACAAAATAATGAACTACTGAATACATTGAAAGATTTATTTAGATCTGTGAAATCGGAAGATAGGTCGTATAATATTGAGAGGTTTCCTGTCATGAATGTATTGCCCGAATTTAATCCGACAAATCGTAGTCAAACTGTTGATGTTTGGTTAACCAAAGTGAATGAAACGGCTAGTATATACAATTGGTCCGAGCGTCAAATTATTCACTATGCTCTCCCCAAATTAGCCGGTGTAGCTCAAAAGTGGTACCAAGGTTTACCGAGTTTAAAATATACTTGGGCCGAATGGCAAGCTAAATTAAAAACAGCTTTTCCTAGTAAGGAGAACTATGGTTTATTGTTAACGGAAATGCTTGAAAAGCGTGCTAAGTATGGAGATTCATTAGAGGACTACTATTATGAGAAGGTTATGTTGTTAAATAGGTGTAGAATAACGGGCACCGATGCTGTTGATTGCATTTTATTAGGAATAGATGATCGTGCAGTAAAAACCAGTGCGGAAGCAGCTCAATTTACTGAGCCGGACAAGCTGCTAGTTTATTTACGCAATCAAAAGATTAATAAACCTAGAATTCCATCTCGGCAACCGATAAATATTAGTGACAGTAAACAAAGTAATGACAGTAAAATTAATCAGGGTTCTAAGGCGGATAATACGAAAATAGTTAAATGTTTCAATTGCGGTGAAGAAAGGCATCCACATTTTAAATGTAAACAACCAATAAAGAAATGTGATACTTGTTCTAGAATTGGTCATGTTGCTTCTGATTGCAATATTAAGAAGAATTCAGATGTCAAAACAGTGTCATGACTAGCCGTCACTAATAGCAAGGATCAAAAATATTATAAGACTGCAAATGTAAACAAAATTAGTTTATCGTGTTTCATAGATTTTGGGAGTCAGTGTACCCTTTTAAGACTCTCTGATGCAAATAATATTTTTGATAATTGGTCAAAAGACAATCTACCTGTATTGAGAGGCTTTGGTAACTCTGCGGTTCAAGCTTTAGGTAAAATTCGTACAAATGTTGTGATTGACTTTGTTGAAGCTGCCGTAGAATTATATATTGTACCCGATAGTTATCTGAATACACCTCTACTGATAGGACAATCCTTTACTGAACAGGATCACATATTAACCTTTAAGACTAGCAACAGTTTGTTCTTCACGAATAAACGCAAGGAAGATGAATTAAAATCTATTTGTTTGATCACTGATAATACTGTTACCATAAATAATTGGACCGTGATAGACTTTCGTACTAAACCAGTTTACAATGGAGATATATATGTGGAATACTGTTTGAATTTACAACCTGGAAAAGAATATGAAACTTTACCTGGTGTAGTTACTGTTACAAATGGTCATGGTCGATTAATGATTAAAAGTTTGACATCGAAATCGTTTGAATTATTACAGAACAGTATTATCACACGTGCTACTATCGCACGCGTAGTTAAAGTGTATGATGTTAATCGAATAGATTTCGAATCATTGCCCAACAACGATGAGCCCATCACTTTAGGAAACTTACAGGTAGATCAATCAATAGGCGAAAAAGGTTTGAATGAGTTAGTTCGGTTGTTGAATCAGCATCGTAAATGTTTCGCTTTTAGTGTCAAGGAATTAGGTTGTTGTAATGCTACTTCCATGAATATTCAGCTTAGTGATAAAACCCCGGTAGTATACCGCCCTTATCGACTCTCATATGCAGAAAGAGAGGTTGTGCGAGATTTAGTTAATGAACTACAAGAGTCGGGGATTGTTAGTGAGTCAACTTCTGATTATGCTTCGCCAATCATATTAGTGAAAAAGAAAACTGGGGGATATCGAATGTGCGTAGATTATAGGGCACTAAATAAAAAAACAATTAAAGAACACTATCCGTTACCCCGAATAGACGATCAGTTAGATAATTTAGCAGGATATACTTATTATACAACATTGGATCTGGCATCTGGTTATTACCAGATACCATTGACAGAATCTTCAAGGCATTTAACAGCTTTTATTACACCAGACGGTCATTATCAATTTAATAGGATGCCCTTTGGATTAACTAATGCACCGGCAAATTTTCAGCGCACTATCCATCCATACTAATATTATAAATGCGAAAGTGTGTCTGTCTGTCTGTCTGTCTGTCTGTCTGTTACCTCTTCACGCTTAAACCGCTGAACCGATTTAGATGAAATTTGGTATATAGATAGTTTCAGTCCCGGGGAAGGACATAGGATACTTTTCATTCCGAATAAATGTAGTGTTCCCGTGGGATGAGCGGGTAACACCGCGGGGCACAGCTAGTTAACAATATATTGGGTAATGCTCGTTTTAAACATGCATTTGCTTACATGGATGACATAATTATACCATCCAAAGATATACAGGAAGGTCTTCATAAACTACAGTCAACTTTAGAATTATTCAATGCTGCTGGTATGACGTTAAATTTAGATAAATGTAATTTCTTTAAAAAATCGATTGACTATTTAGGGTTTGAAGTTGATTGTAATGGTATCAGGCCGGGCGAGAAGAAAATTCAAGCTGTAAAGGAATTTCCTCGTCCTACTGATCAACACAAAGTTCGACAATTTATAGGATTAGCCAGTTTTTTCCGACGGTTCGTAAGGAATTTTTCAATTATTGCGAGACCCTTAACTCAACTCTTAAAAAAAGGATATTAAATTTAGCTGGGGAGAGCAAGAAGAAAAGTCGTTTACGCAACTCAAGAATGATTTAACAGACAGGCCTGTTCTCGCATTTTTCAATCCATCATATGAAATAAAATTACATACCGATGCATCCAAATTGGGGGTAGCTGGAATTTTATTACAGAGAAAGGATAAAACTGAACCATTTCAGGCTGTTGCTTATTATAGTAGGCAAACGTCACCCGAAGAGGCACATTTTACGTCTTACGATCTAGAAACATTGGCGGTAGTAACATCTTTACAACGATTCAGACTTTATTTATTGGGTATACATTTCACCATCGTCACAGATTGCAATTCATTGAGAGCAACTTTTGAGAAAAAAGACGTTATATCAAGAGTTGCACGTTGGTGGAATGTAATTCAGGAGTACGACTTTTCTATTAATTATAAGCCAGGTAAAACTATGACTCATGTAGATGCGTTGAGTCGTAATCCTGTAACCCAAGAAACCCTAGAAATTAGAAACATTTCGGTAGACTGGATAGCCACGGTGCAACAAAATGATCCCGAAATTCAACGTTGTATCAGCATACTTAAAGATACTAAAACAAATAATATAATCGAGGTATCTAAGAATTTTGTTTTGAAAAAGGGGCTATTATATAGGTTACTAACGACGGGAACCGATGGGTTGTACCCAAAGGAGTTAGGTGGCAAATAATGAAGTCGAATCATGACGATATAGGCCACTTTAGCATTGATAAAACTTATGATAAAATTAAAGACACTTATTGGTTCCCCAAAATGAGAAGATTTATTAAAAAGTATGTGGAGTCTTGTTTGGAGTGTGCTCATGCCAAAGTTCCTGTTGCTAAAAAGAACCCTTTCATACGGTCCATATTGACCATTTGGGTCCTTTTGTCAGGAGCAAGCACAAAAATACACACATTCTGTTAATAATTGATGCTTTTACTAAATTTATTGTTATGACTCCTGTTAAAAACACGAAAACGGCAAGCAGCATTAAGGCTTTAAAATCTTATTTTTATACATTCGGGGTACCAAAAAGGGTTATTTCGGATAGAGGCACATCGTTTACATCTAACAAATTTAAGGAATTTCTGACTGACTTGGGCGTTAAACATGTATTGAATGCTGTTTCTACCCCAAGAGCTAATGGTCAGGTAGAAAGATACAATAGGACTTTGTTAGCAGCATTAACGGCATGCAATATCGGAAAATCTGAGCGAGTTTGGGATGATAGTATACCTAAAGTACAATGGGGTATGAACAATACTCTGAATAAGGGTATTGGCAAAACACCAGCACAGGCATTGTTTGGTACAAATCTATCGGGAATGTCAGATGCGCTATTGAGGTTAGGAGTTGCTCTTGAGGAAGAAAATGTTGACATAACTGTTATTAGGGAAGAAATTACGGAACACATAAAGCTTGATCAGGAAAAACAAAAGAATAGATTTGATAAGAAAAGAAAGCATGTTACATATAATATAGGTGATTTAGTAAGAATAGAGAGGGAGGTCCAGTCAACTGGACAAAGCAAGAAATTAATTCCTAAACTTAGAGGTCCGTATCGCATTACTCGAGTAATAGGACACGATAGGTATGAAGTAGAAGATACACCACTATCTAAGAAAGGTAATAGACCATTTAAGAGCATATTTGCGGCAGATAAAATTCACCCTTGGTTAGTATTTAAGAGGTCTGAATGTCAAGCTGATGACGAGAATAATGATAGTAATGATGATTTCCTTAATGTAGAATCTGAATTGTCCGATTGATTATTGATAACGCGAGAAATAAAGTGTTGATTATAATTAGATAAGATGGAGAAATGATATTGCTATTAAGATACCCCTTGAAATTTGAATAAGTATATCAATGCACTAAAATATGTATCAGATTTTGGTACTATTAACATATGATGTACATGGAAGATAGGAAGGAGGCTTCTATGTACCTATTGCATTATATGTGTATACTAAATCAGGAAGGAGGATTTGGTATTACTCATAAAATCACTTTACAGTGCATGGGAAATGTGAAGAAGGTTCTCATGTACTTATCTAAATGATTCTATAGGTGTACTAGAATATGTATGAGATTCGAGTACATAGCACTATTTACGAGTATAAGATATGAATGAGGCTTCAATATTCCTGGATGAAATTGTCTATACGTATATAGTTATTAAGTAATTAAGAAACTACTAGAAGTAATAACGAAATTTATTGAAATAGTATAAAGCGGTTCTAATTTTTCAAAATCAAATTTAGTATAGTTAAGACTTTATTATTGTACATAATAAGATTTATGGATTTCAATCATTGTTATATTTACTGTACAGAACTGATGAATTATATTTACTATATTGGAGTTATTTGTTTCAAAATAAGATTATATAAAATAAAGTAAAAACTAAATGAAAATATAAGGTAGGTACAGCTAGCTAATGATTGTCTATCATAATTAATTCCCGGGTCGGGAATAGGTTCAGGACGGCCGAATGTTAGCCATTTATATTTAGTTTTATAAGTTATTCTATTGATTTCCGTTTTTCTGCTTTGACGGTATTTGTATATTTATAAAAGCGGTAGTATGATATTTCTGTTACTCATTCTGCGATTGACTTTTGTGAAGTGAAGTTCAAGGAATAAATCAGTTAAATATTTAGTGGAGTTGTTTTATTAAGTTAACAGCTTGTACTATGGGTACTAGACAACGATATACATAATTGTTTGCGCTCGGCGTTGATGTGCGTGAATTTCTTTGGAGAGGTAACTTCTTGGAATGGTGAAATAAAAAGATGTGCAAATTACGTGCTTAACTTTCTATTGCGATTTTCAGTCTATGTACATGATTCGAGGATGGGGGTGGGTGAGGTACAGTTTTGGTGACGTAGTATGACGAACACATATGTGGCGTTGCTATTGGCTGCAACACGCATGACGCGATATTGGTAACTGCATTCGTCCGCCCATAGATGTCGCTACTGGTACGAAACCGAACATGCCCCCGGCCTTGAAAGATCTGACTTTCAAGAGGAATCTTGAGTTGCTCCATCTGTATCGTCTGGCTTCGGATACACCAATGGACAGATTTTGGTGTATGCGCGTCTCACGATGCCCGATGAGGTTTGGATGTCTGCTACTCTCGATACTCCGTCTTTGCCAGGTATGGACTTCGTTACACGCCCCAAATGCCACTTTAATGGAGGGAGATTGTCGTCCTTTATGAGCACTAGCGTGTTTGGCTCCAAGTTTCCACCATTGACCCTCCATTTTGTCCGTGTCTGCAATTCGGAGACGTATTCTTTAGACCAGCGCTCCCAGAAGTGCTGTCTGATTTGCTCCACTCTCTGGTACCGGTTGAGACGATGCAGCGGCGTGTGTTGCAGATCATCTGTAGCAGGTGACGTCAAGGTTCGGCCAACCAAGAAATGTCCAGGGCTGAGTGGAGTGTAGTCGTGCGGATCAGACGACATCGGAGACAAAGGACGCGAATTCAGTACGGCCTCAATCTGCGTTAATACCGTGCTAAATTCTTCAAATGTGAGATTTGCGTTTCCCACAACTCGACGTAAATGAAATTTACACGATTTTACTCCAGCTTCCCATAATGCACCAAAATGAGCAGCGTAAGGAGGAATAAAATGAAATTTAATATTTTGACTGGTAGCGTAATCAAGAATTTCTGAACTACAATTAGACAAAAATTTGGAAAATTCGTACATTAGACCCACAAAATTGCGACCATTATCCGAGAAAATTTGTGCAGGTTTTCCGCGTCGAGCTATAAACCTTTTGAGCGCCAACAGATATGCGCCGGTAGTGAGATCACTCACGAGCTCCAAGTGAATGGCTCGAGTAACAAAACAAACGAATAGGCAAATATACGCCTTACTCGTCTGAGCGCCCCTACCTTTGCGGTTCAATATGAATACTGGCCCGGCATAATCAACACCGGAAGTAAGGAAAGGGTAAGTAGGTGTAATTCTTTCCTTAGGTAAGTTTCCCATTATGGGGTTTAGAGTTTTCCCTCTTAATCGTTTGCAAACAACACAATCATAAAAAACCTTTCGCGCGAGATTCCTACCGCCTAAAGGCCACCACGTATCGTGTAATTCAAAAAGTAATGCCTGAGGTGCGACGTGTAATAGTTTTTTATGTTCGTGGAGAAACAACAACTGTGTAAATCGATGTTTACTTGTTATCAGAATCGGGTGCTTTTTGTCGAACGAAAAGTACTGCGAATAGCCGATGCGACCCCCGACTCGCATGACGTCATCATCATCGATAAATAAATTCAATTTACTTAAGTTGTGTTTTGACTTTAACTCGTGTTTATTAACCAACAGCTTGTACTCATCTGGAAACGATTCTAGTTGAGACAGCCTGGTTAATAACTTTGTTGATTCTCGCAGTTCTTCGACACTTATACTGCCCGTACGCCTATTGTTTTTATTGCGCGCGTTATGAATGAAACGCAAAACGTAAGAAGCGGCGTGTATCATGCGCGAGAACTGTGAGAATCGTTCAAACGGGAATAAACGTAAAGGTTCGGTATTATAATAACAGTGAGCGTAAAATTTATATTAGATTTAACTTCCGGTAATACATCGTACGCGTCATCGTTACTCGGAACTTGAGATATTTTTTTTATATTGAAATTGACATCTTGTAAAAAATTCGGTCCGTTCCACCATAAGCTAGACCCAGCCAGGTCCTCCAAATTGACCCCCCTGGAAACCAAATCGGCGGGATTTTCTTTACCACTAACATGTCGCCATGGAAGCCCTTTGGTTAGCTCATGGATCTCGGTAACACGGTTTTGAACGAACGTCTTCAATAGATTAGGTTGCATGCGTAACCATCCTAACACAATAGTCGAATCCGACCAGAATATTATCTCGTCGAACTGACAATGAATGCTTTTTATTACCTTATCGTATAATTTGGCACCTAAAAGTGCACCACACAGCTCAAGGCGTGGACAACTTAGCACTTTCAAAGGAGCTACTTTACCCTTCGAGCATAACAAGCGCGATGATACCTGTAAGTTACTATTTATCGTGCGAATATAAATACAACTACCATACGACGTTTGTGAAGCATCCGAAAAAATATGCATTTCTACGCGTGTATAGTCGTGAATGCCCATTACATAACGCGGTACACGAATTGAACTTAAAACTGCTAATGATTTGGTAAATTGATTCCAAGTGCGCGCGACATCTGACGGAACTTCTTGGTCCCAATCCACCTTAAGTAGCCACAGACGCTGTAATAACACCTTTGCCTGCATTATTGTGGGGCTTAATATACCGACGGGGTCATATATTTGTGATACGTGGGATAAAATACTGCGTTTTGTTATTGTACTGTTGTCACTTGCACAAGGAAACTGCGAGTTAAAATAAAAGTGATCATAATAATTGTTCCATGCTATGCCTAATGTTTTAGAACTGCATTCTGTATCGAACGTAACTTGTTTATGCGTATCTTCAAGTATCGTAGGTAAGTTAGTCCCTAATGCTATCGTGTCAAAGTTGAAAATCCACTTCCGCAATGGAAAACAACCTAACTGCAGTGTTCGCGCGGTTTCGTTACACAGTCGTAATAACTCGTGTTTATCCTGTGACCCGGTTATCATATCGTCAACATAGAAATCTTCGTTAATTATTCTTTTAACGTCTGGGTCTGTACATTCTGTCGCTAATTGTTTTAAACAACGGACGCTTAAAAATGCCGAACTAGCCATGCCGTATGTGAGTCTATTTAAACGGTAAATACTTATCGGCTGGTCGGGATTGTCACGCCAGAGAATCAACTGAAGGTCACGTTGTTCTTCTGTTATTAGAATTTGGCGATACATTTTAGCGACGTCTGCGCAGGCGACGTAACGATGCTGCCTAAAACGTAAAAGAATGGACAGAAGGTCCCCTTGGATTGCTGGCCCTACCATCTGAAGGTCATTGAGTGACACGCCAGAAGAAGATTCTATATTGGCCTGAAAAACTGTGCGAAGTTTTGTGGTGGTGCTATGTTCGCGAAAAACACCATGGTGGGGCAATATGAAATGTGGCGAGTCATACGACGTAACTTTATTCATGTGTCCTAATTCTTCATACTCATGAATAAAGTCCGTGTACAATTTTTTAAATGTTTCTGACCGCTGTAAACGTTTTTCCAGCGCCAGAAAACGACGTTCAGCGAGAGGATACGTTTCTCCCAGGACATCGGGTGACTGCTTGAGTGGCATGCTGACACAGAACCTCCCTTCGCTATCGCGCGTAGTAGTACGAACGAAGTATTCCTCGCAAGCCTTCTCTTCATCAGACAACGCGTTCCTAGTCGCCGGCAGTTCCTCGATTTCCCAGAACCGTCGTAACAACGAATCTGTCGTCTGCGTAAAGTTGCATTGGATGTGGCCTCCAATGCGTGCGTTTAAATTGATCGGACCACTTATTACCCAACCGAGCTTACTATTCAGCAAATAAGGCCCGTTATGTAACCTTATCTTGCCCTGCGTAAGTAGATCCCAAAACTTATCGGCCCCGATTAATATGTCGATGTTTTGTAAATCTAAAAATTGTGGATCGGCTAATTGTATATTGTCTGGAATACAGAAACTTGCGCGATTTTCAAATACAATTGGCATTGTTGCTGTTATTTGCGGTAAAACAAAACAATGTAAATTCGTTGTGTAGGCATTGATGCGCGATTTAATTTGTATGTCACAGGTTTGCGTACACTGTGTCACAGAATTACCTACACCGCGTATTTCGTGAGTGGACTGTACTAGTGGTGCGCCTAATAATTCGGACAACGCCTTTGTAACGAAACAGCGTTGCGAACCGTTATCAAGAAGTACGCGCGCTATATGACATTTATTATATTTATCCGTAACTTCGACAAGGGCTGTTGACAACAAGACCGGCTGGAGCGACCCATGTGTGCGTTGCAATGGAATTTGCTGACAGTGCGCGATGATCGACGCAGCTGAGGTCGATGCAGCGGGGCCTGAGACGTTAGCGGAGGCGGGGGACTGCACGTAATCAGTACTCGGAGGATGAATAATAGAATTATGTTTTCTATTGCATTTGCGACACGGACCGAACATGCATGTCTCCACCGAATGACCCGCGCGTAAACAGTTTTCGCATAGATTGTTATCTTTTACTAACTTTAGTTTCGATTCGTAATCGATTTCAAGAAACTTGACACAGGAATAAAGTGGATGATTCATTTTACACATAGCACATGCGAAGTTCGATGAGTGATGTGATTTTTGTGATTTACTATTGGTGGAAACGTTACAGTGCACTTTGTTGTTGTAATTCGTGTTAGATGTGAATTGTTTTTTATTAACTTCGTACTTATCGCGAACGCTGGTACTCTGTGAAGCCTGTAATGTTTCCAACATATCTGCGCGATTCTTTAGGAATTGCATTAAATCATCCAGTTTAATTCTGATTTGAGAGTCGTGACACGTAATATTACTTTTGTACTGCTCCCACTCGCGTTCGGATGTTTTATCAAGCTTCGAAACTAAAATATAAATAATTAAAGTATCCCAGGACGAAGTAGGTTCTCCTAGGGTTTTTAAAGCGCGTAGATTTTTAAGTGTTGTGTCAATTAACTGTCGAATAAATATGTGCGATTCTTTAAGCAAAGGTTGAATCGTAAACAACGCTTTGACGTGATTGTGTATTAATAATCTGTTGTTGTCGAAACGATTAAGAAGGAGCTCCCATGCAACGGAATAGTTGCTTGTTGTTAGCTCGAGTGCGTCTATAACTAACAACGCGCTTCCTACTAATGACGACTTTAGGTAGTGAAATTTTTGAATATCACAGAGATCCTTTGAATTGTGAACTAGTGACAAATAAGTGTCTCTAAATGCAAGCCAGTTTTCAAATTTTCCGTCAAAGGTTTTTAATGCTATATTCGGTAATTTAACGGCATTAAATGTATTTTGCGAACCTGTTGACTTGAAACTCATAGCATTCTCACTACTGTTAAGAATGTACTCCACCTGAGCCACTGCATCGTAGTAACAATCTTCAAACTGATCTCGCTGCGTTAACTGATCATCGAGATTTGAGTCGAGTACAAGCGTTTCGATTTGTGTTTGAAGATCGTTAAATTCGGTGTATAAGCTCGCTGCTCCTTGTACACGTAACTTTAAATTAGCACGACATGAAGCAGTTAATGCGTTTAGGTTTTCTCGACAACTTAGGACGTGAGTGGCGTATTTTGTGAGTCTAGCCTTAATGACACCGCGTTTTTTTACTAACTCGCGAACTAATTGCTCATTCTGCGATTCGCAGACTGCCCTAGCTGGCGATTTGTCGCGTGATTTGCTCTCAATATCGGGATTTAGGCTCATTTTGGTTATAGAAAGCTGGAGTACTCACGTGTGGACCTTGGACCCTGGTACAAAAACAGCAATTGCAAGCGGCGGCAAGGGCTGCTCGCGGTCACAACAGAATCACTTATCGCGGGCGTTTACTGAAATTGAAATAAGCACGGTATTAAGCAACTGCAGACAATGGTTTTGGTGCTATGAAGAGGCTGGCCGTCCGTACCGAAATATGCGCGTTTAAAATCGTTGCGGCTGTCCAGTTCTCGTTCCATACAACACTTCTTCCCAATTAGCGTGTCCTTGTACTGCAATCGCGCCTTTCCACCATGAAGAAATGCTGACGTGCGCTTTCTCTTCTCCAAAGATGTTCTCTATAGGTGCTGTTTCTCTGGATCGGCGAAGAAGGATCAAATTATGTTTGCGCTCGGCGTTGATGTGCGTGAATTTCTTTGGAGAGGTAACTTCTTGGAATGGTGAAATAAAAAGATGTGCAAATTACGTGCTTAATTTTCTATTGCGATTTTCAGTCTATGTACATGATTCGAGGATGGGGGTGGGTGAGGTACAGTTTTGGTGACGTAGTATGACGAACACATATGTGGCGTTGCTATTGGCTGCAACACGCATGACGCGATATTGGTAACTGCATTCGTCCGCCCATAGATGTCGCTACTGGTACGAAACCTAACATAATATATAAATACATATATAGATAACATCCATGACCCAGGAACAAATATTCGAGACATAAAACAAATATGAGACTAACTGTTGGTGTTGACCCTCAGAATGAAGTTGGCATTCGCTCGCAAATACTCGACAGTCTGCTCACCGGAACAAAATGTACCAGGTTAGATTCCTGGGATGAACCAGTCGTGACATTGACAGCGAAAAGAAAACTTATTTTTTCATCAGACTAACCATCGATTGAACTCAGTATCACCGGATTAATATCTACATAAGACCCCGTAAATATTTCAGAACATGAAGCTAAGAATAGCCTAAAATTAATTAGCTTATAAATCTATGAAACATGTAATGTCTCGTTTTTTTTATGTGGGTACACACCACAATTTTAAGGTCGCTAATAGGGCTTGCAATATCGGATGGTTTTCCAATTCCGGAATTGACTTCGAGATTGGTACTCAATTCCGGAATTCCGGAACTGGTTCCGGAATTGACTAAAAATAAAAAAATACAAAAAACGAGTATTTTTTTACTATTGAAGGTGGAAATCGATGTACTATTGATGATTAGAGGTTTTCTATATGTCAAGAGATTTGCACCCTAAATAGTCTCTGAAATGTCTGGATTCTTATCTTACATGATAAGTATTTTTCAAAGTATTCGCAGGACGGCAGGACCAATAATATATTTAGACGGTTGTATTGCGTCATTGTCCATCGGTGTCGGGGTAAAGGTACAATTCATTTAATACCAAAATGCCTCATATTTATGTCTGTTTCTTCGTTCTCATTCCTACAGTGATGTTCGCACAAACGCTCCGTATCTTACTTAGTGTACACATCAAAAGTGTGGTAATCTAAAGCTTGCTTAGCAATGTCTTAGTCCATCTCTTGGTGATCTGCACAGTACCACACAAGTCACTTGTTATCAGTCATCCCACTGTCAAAAATACGTATGTTTGAGCTTCCGTGGAGTCAACAGGAATCTAAAAAGAACCTCCTCATTCAATTAATTCTTAGATCAAAGTTGTTCCTTCAGTTGTTTTGATTCAGTTTTTCAGCTTTCTTATTCTGTCTTTGGTTGAAAGATTTATTGACCTGATTGTATAATTACTTGAGATACCCTATGACATTGTGTCATGTATGACTTTTTTATTATACCTTGATATTTCATACCCCGCTGATCACTATCGTAAGTTTTTACCGAGCACATACATAACTATCTTGAAAATGTTGTGACTCCCGATTCTTTACATTCCTATCATTAACAACAATGCCCTTGGATTTCCATCACGAGGCCGCAATCATGAATAAAGACATATCTCTTAAATGCTTAGTGGAGCCTTAATTCAATGAGAGATTTTGAAATATATATGTAGTGGGTAGATAAATAGTGGCAAGATCTTAGACAGATGTAAATTAAAACCGTTGAATTTGGCTCATTCCTGGTGAATAATCTGCAATTTAGTGCTTTACCAAAATAACCAGTATAACATTTCGACTATAAATGGTTCTCACTGCTAACTGTAACAAATGCTAATGCTATATTTACAAATAGTGAACTTCATGCCAAATTAAATTCTCTACCCGTCCACCATAGGGCCAAAAGTCAAAGCAGAGATACTTCAAGTACCCACTTGTAGAGTAGAATTTTAACCGTTCTCAGAGCGTTAAAGATACAAGTGAATACATATAATATTTAAGCTTAATCAAACTTACCATCCGTAAAACATCTCATATTACTGTCTAAGAACTACATTAAATAATGTCGTTTCAATTCCGGAATTTTCGATATTGAGCGTCCTCAATTCCGGAATTGTAATATTGGAAAAATCATCCGAGATTCCGGAATTTCGAAATTCCGGAATTCCGGGATGCAAGCCCTAGTCGCTAAGGTGTAAAAACCTTTCAAATAAACAATGCAAAGATCGACATACGAAGCATAAGGAAATACACACATTTTTTGCATCTTTTTATCAATAACCAGTCTACGCGTCTTTATGGACACCCGAACAATCGCATTTTACTAAATACTGTCACATTTTCTTAGCTAATTAAACTATTGATACAAAGATATAAAAGCTCAAAGAAAAATTTAAATGAGTTACCTGGGGGACGAGACCGGGAATCGAACCCGGTACCTCTGGATTGCCGGTCCAGTGCGTTAACCACTTCGCTACCCGAACTCCAACCAATCTTTCGAATTTTTCCTTATGATTTGTGTGTCGATCTTTGCATTGTTTATTTGAACGGTTTTTACACCATAGCGACCTCTATGTAAAAAAAATTAGACTTTACATGTTTCATAAATTTATAAAGCTAACAGCGCCCTCTCTCGGTTGCTCGTTCACCGCTGTAAAGTGGTGCGGTAAGATGTGAATATTCATGTATTCACATAGAGGTTTTACACATTAAAAAAAAATGAGACATGTTTCATAAAATATCATATTTAGTAAATAAGTATATTTGATATTTCTTCGTACAAGTTAAGTTCCAACCTATTACTACTACATACATAAGACTCTGTGAGCTATAGACCTTGCAAATTTATTTTGAAATTGCTGAAATTTGTAACTTTTTTACATTTTCAACCCCCATATTAGCCAGATTGAAATTTTTCGAAAACTGAATCGACCAAAAATATCTATAAGTATCGGTCAATAAATCATTTTAAAACTTGATGTTAATTTTTAGAGAAAATAAAGCAAATAACTTTGGTGCCTGTTAATGGGATAAATAATCAGTGAAAGCCTCTTTCATTTTATCACTTAAGGGGCCACTTCACTTTAACTTCACAAAACAATTGCCATTTTCGATTATTAATTTATATTTGAAGTTGATTATTTTGATTTAACCTGTAATTGGTTATTGTGTTTAAAAGGGTAATATTTTAGTAACTTCCTAACTCGAAAATATACTTCACACACCGCCAATATTGAATAATCCTTATCCCGCGCAATGGGGAAAACGACACAGCGACACTGTAAGAGTTCCTTGTTGAATATGAAAACCGAAAAAAAAAAACATCTCGAGGGCTTTTTGGAAATTCGAGGAATATAGACATTTTAATATTTCGCATGATGAGTGGTAGTGCCAACGTTTTTGTGATAATTTACAGTCGAAATCAGATATATCGCAGCTAATAATGCGGTCACAATTATCAGAAATAAATATAAACACGCACTGTAGCGCCTTGACAATAAGAGTCATGTTTAGATATTTATGAACGAATTATTCACTGCAATACCTATATCTGATAGCGACTGTACCTACAATTTCATGTCTTATTACCTTATTGTCGCTTCTTCAGCACTTCATAAAAAACATACGTACCTACAAAGATAGAGAGTCTGATAAACACGTTAACCTCCGCGCAATGGAGGTCGGACGGAGTCGGGTAAAAACGCAAAGTAGTATTCATAAAGCAAAGAGAATTTAAACATCATGTCCTGTGCAGCCTTTGAATAAGTAATAAAACACCTCATATTTCCAGCTCCATCGCTAACGTCTAACCTGCAGAGCCAACATTTACCCAACTTATGCAAAAAACGGCAACATAGAGTAAACATTATTACGACAAGCCTGGAAAATGAGTCTTTCGGGGGCAAGCGAGTCGTGAAACAAAATCTTCAAACAGCCCCAAACACGGTCTCTAATCAGACTGTGTTTGAAGAAAAAAAGTAAAAAACAACCCTTAGCTTAGTTCGATTGGCGGCACTGTCACGCGGATGCAAAGGGGATCCCACTAAGTTATTGATTATATCGGAATAAGTCGCGAGAGGGAGAACCCCCCGCCTCAAGGAGGTTAAGGATACATCAGCCGCATTATTTTACATATATGAAACATAGTTGCAGTGAGGAATTTAGGAGTGTGGGCGATGGAGGACTGGCCGCGTAGAAGGGGTCGCCCGGGCGCGGGGTAATCTCTTCTTTTGTTGATTTATGTTAATGCTTCCTAGATAGTTATAATTGATGGATATTCCGGGTCATTTTTTATTACTTTATTTTTTTTTGCAGTTTTGTTCATGATTTAGTATCTAGATTTATACGAGTACACCGCAGCATTAGTACTTTGAAACGACGATACCACCCTACTGAATGCTAGTATTCTTTGGATGAGTGATTGACAGATTTAATTTGTAGTTCTCTTAATTTAATGCGGCGTTTTACAGGCACTATGAGATGCTTATCTAATAGTTGCAACTTAATCTAGGTAGTCAAAATTGTTACTTGTGACTGTGTTTCTAATTACAAACAGTTTTTTTTTGCCTGTAAGATTAAACGCATCATAAATCAGCCCAGAAAACCGTCTGCTTAGTCTAATAATTCAATAAAAAAAGGGGCGCACATTGCCTCGGGTCGGCTACTTTATATCCATTTGTGTTGCAAATCGAAGGATCCGCACATAAACAAGGCGCCTACGAATTAGTAGAGGCGTAGTGCTAACTCCGCTATTTATAAGGGCACAATTGCTTCAGAAAAGCTCTGCTTCGCGAGAGATGAGAACATATGAGGGGGCGGGGCGGCGGGGTCTCCACCCTTTACGCATTCACGCCAAATCCTTAACGCGCGATTTAAAAAGAAAACTAACGGCGGGTGGCGAGCGGGGAGACGCGAGAGAGCGATTGAGATGGAAATGCCGATTGTTCCGATCGGGCGAATGCCGTTGTGCCCGCCGCCGATTCGACAGCGATTGGGCTCAATCAAAGAATCGATTAGAAATTGTCGAGATGAGCAACGATGAAAATGAAATCTTGAAAGACCTTTCGGTTGCCTAACAGAATGCCCCTTTATTATAAAACATTATGTATAATCCTAGAAGTTACTTCGTAAGATGTATCGAATGAATGACACGTCAATCAACACTATTTTTATTACGCATTCAAAATAGTAAATTATAGCGCTATATAACAAATGTCAGTATTTATTTATTTTATTTATTTATAATCTACACTTATCCATTATAAAGCCGTCATAAAGCCAATATGTTGCTTAATTACAATTAGGCATATTGCAAAGCCCCGTCGAATGAGGCCGTTCGCAGCAGTAGGTATCGGATTATTGCCTGGCGAATCGGGTGCGGCGGTCGGGAGCGCACCAGCCCGGATCGGCTTCGATAACTCCGGTTATAACGACTGAGAGGGAATTTTAATGTGCCACCATTTTGGCGCAATGCTCAAATTTTACGACCACCGAGTCATTATGAGGGAAATTATTGGCGCTCTGATTGCTTTAGCTGTGATAAAAATTCTCAAGTCGGCAATAAGGTGGAACTAATTCTGAGTTAGACAGAAACGGCGCTTGCTTAATGGAATTATTTTACATAACTGCCTACTTGGACGGATTAATGATGATGACGATGTATTGTCTTGATTGTTCGGTATGATTGATGAAATGTTGCAATCGCTTATGTTATGATTCAATTCAATTTCATAACTTATGAAATTGAATTGGAATTGTCATGACGACTTCATTCATGAATACTGATTGTAATAATACTGTCTATATATAATGTTCATAGTATCTGGATACGCACATTTACAGGATCAAATAAAAATACCATATAAATATAGGTAATTTATTGCTACGCTATTGAAATGGGAGTTACACCTTAGCTTTAAATTTCCGACTAACCGGATCAGGTTTATTCCAGGATGAAATATCTGTGAAAATAAACTAAATTTGATATAAATTTCAAGCTTTCACTTTGCCATGTTAATTCATAAAGTTATCCGCAGCATTGAGAAATTGTTGTGCAGGGGGCAATTCAGAAGCTATGACTTCATTATCCTACAATTTAAGTTAGGTATCTATTTGCTTCAGATTCTTGACATGCCTAACCTCTCATTAAAATTAAAATTAAACCAAAAAAGATTTTCCTCTATAGATTCTCCTCTTCTATATGTCTTATCTACACATCATCATTGGCCAAATACCCGTTGCTAAAATCAACGAGAAACTAAATCCATTATTTAAAAAAGTGCAGTGTCTTTTAAGAATAATCAACACGTTATCCTTAAAGCGCTATAAAGAAGCAGCAACACAAGATGTATTACTATTCAACTTACTTAAAACTCAAAGTCCATCAAAACTTTGAACAGAGCTTAAAAGTTAAAGGAAAATATCCCGTCAGGTGGAGTTGTGAAGCCGTGTGATTAATGAAGGTGAGTTGGTGCGGGATTACTGGCGCGAGTATTAGCGTCGTGACTACGTGGCGGGAATAGTGACTACATGGGAAGCATGAGGTGACTACGGTGCGGATTAGGCTTACTGTTGAGGCAAGTTTACGCGCGGTATGCATATGCAATATGCATTTTGTATCAAACTTATAGCTTGCAGCGTGTAACGCAGCGTTACACGCTGCAAGCTATAAGTTTGATAGCGTATTTGCGTTCAACGCTTAACATTGACAAACAGTTGGGCAATGTCATCGCTTGCAAGCAAAACTTTTTTGAAAGGGGTCGACTCTGGCTTTTTACTGATAGTACGTCTTTTTAGATAAATGCTAGACAGTTTCTTTTGTTACTAAGGTTGGAGCATGACTGCCAAACCAAGGTACCTTAATTTTATACAATGTCTTAAGACTAGGAGACCGTTTCTTGTTATTATCTAATAAATGGATGCAAGACTGGTGAATGGGTATCTAAATTTGGGAAACTACATTGCCGGGTGAAGGCAGTTAGAATTATTGGCGCGAATATTAGCAGCGTGACTACGTGGCAGGAATAATGGCTACTTGGGAAGCATGAGATGACTACGCGGTGTGGTTTACTCTTGGTGTGGTCGTTAAAAATTGCGAACAGTATACATATGCAACATGTATTTTGTAGCAGACTTAGGTATAGGTACGTCTTTAAGGTAAGTAGTAAGACCTTCACACAGTTTACTGTTCTTTATTAAAGTCGATGCAAGACTGGTGGATAGGTAATTACATTTGGGATGCAAGACTGGTGGATAGGTAATTTTTAGGTAAAACATTTGGGATACGATGTCTTAAGATTGGCAGATAGTTTCATGTTGTTACTTATGTCGATAGAAAACTGGAGAATAGTTGTTTACATTTGGGATACTAAATTGCCGGTGACTAATGAAGGCAGTTAGTGCAGGATCACTGGTGCGAGCATTAGCGGCGTGACTACGTTTCGCGAATGATGACTACACGGCAAGAACGAGATGACTACTCGGCGCGGATCAGGCTTTGCTGTTGAGGTAAGTTTACGCGATGTATAAAAGTATAAATAAATATTACTGAACATCTTACACAGATACATCTAGTCCCAAACTAAGCAATGCTTGTACTGTACTAGTAGACGACGATAAACATAATGAGTTAATGATACTTAAATAGATGGAAAATATTCATGAGGTGGAAACAAATATTCGACTTAATTACATAAATATTCGCCATTGCCCGGAATAGAACCCGGTACCGCCGGCTCAGTAGGTATCTGCGATAACTGCGGGAGGGGTATGCCTGAACCATTAATTTTTAAATTTTCGCTTCATTGTAAACATTTGGGTAACGTTAGCAGACGTTACTGGTTTAATAAAAAAAATATATAGTTTGGGTGTAGCACATCGTTACTATTCTCAACATGATTTGAGAAGATGATGCCGATCATAAAGTTTGAATCTTTACGGTAGATGGCGCTATGATGCCACTCTAAAGTAATGCAAACGCAACTGGTTGAAAAATTCAATACCTAGCTCTCGCATCAGGTTGAGTGGTCCAATTGGTATGACACCCGTGTCGGCCCGAAAAGCCGTTGGAGACACAGGTTCGAACCCTGCCTAAACCATAAAAAAATTCAATTTTTCACTTCATTGTAAACATATCACTACTTAGTTAGTTTATAAACTAGTGGTAGTCACAATTACGAGTACCTATACCGGTGTCATATATAGTTATCACGACTGTAATAGTACATACCTAGGGCGGTGAATTCGTGAATGTTTCGCATCTATTTGAAGCCCGAACCGTAGGTGAGGCCCATGAATGATGCATGTCTAAAGTTTTACGTTTTGCCTTGGCCAGTTTTCCTACTTACGACCTAGGGTGACGTAAATATTGTTTGCAGTAAGTTTCTATACATTCTGCAACCCAAGAACGGTCCGGTATGCTATGCGAGACGGGATGTTGTAAAACAATGTTCACTCTGCGCTCCAATGGACCAGATTGACATTGGGCTCCCTCTAAGAGGGAATATGCCCCGTTCGGACAAGTTCGGACTGGTTTGTCTCTACGTAACATACATTTCCACGTAAATAGTGATATAATACCCACAATTAAAAAAAATGCTAGATAATTTTCAATATGTAAAATATAATTAAAAATCGTAATTCGAACGTACCGTCAGTTTACGTAAAAAGAATATAAACGCAAATTAATAATCAAACAATGCGATGTTTTGGCTCGTACGTGTATTAGGAATCGCACCGTTTTAATTTTAAGTGGTAGACATTCTAGACACGCGTCAGCGTGTCCAGCCATTTAAGACTGCGCCGAGCGTTAGCAACTGAACCATAGAGCGCGGGCGCGAGCGTTTTTAGATCGGCGCGCGGCCGCTATAGTAAAAATGTATGGAGAATCAAAAGCACTTTTTTATAAATCTGGACCTTTAATACCAAACAATGATTTAAATATTTGATGCGGACAAATTGTAATGTAAACATTCATCTTTTTTTGAACTGAAAATCAGAATAGATTTTCATTGTTAACGTATAAAAAAAACACTTAACCTTACGATTTTACAGTTTTCGTCGAACTTCACTTAGTTTTCACCCCTCTAACTTTTCAACTACCGGTAAAAAAATTATGGAAAAATTCATGAAAATGAGGCCTTATAACTCTTATAAGTACTTTCAATGAAAACTATAAGTATTGAATAAAATCGGTCGAGCCGTTGTTGAGTAATCGCAAAATTTTATAATTCTCTTTAAAATGACGTAAGTGCCGCGCAGTGTCCTTTTACTTCGAACGTTACACATATTAGTTTAGTTCCACTCAAAACATTCCGCTCAATCTGGCGCGTATAATCGATAACTTCCAGAAGGTAATAAGTAATCACAGTCACTGGCGTTTATGACCTTTTTATGGAGCTTGAAATCTTTCTCGTAATTTAAACCTCGGAAAAATTCTATTGTGAAGGATGGGCAACTACGGAACCCTATACTGAGCGTGGCCCGACTGCTCTTGGCCGGTTTTATTTTTAGTATCCGTTGTTATACCGGCAAATTTTCAAGTCTCTACCTATTACGGATGTTATAAAGATACAGCCCAGTAACCGATGGACAGACAACGGAGACTTAGTAATAGGATTCCGTAAGCACCCTTCCCTTTAAGTACGGAACCTTAAAAAATCTAATATGTTTTGATTTGTATGTAAAGCACATAGGTTCAATTCGTAGGTACCTACTACCAAAATCTACAAAAACTTATCGACAGTATGTTCGTTATCTGAACTCCAATAACAAAAATCTTGAGTCCTCCCTTAAAGTCATCTGCTAATCTCAAAATCCAACTTGACATTGGCAGGACGTTACAAACAAGTCGACTGAAGGGGTTGAAGATAGCGACCCCTGCGCGGGTAAACATTGGCGCAATTTGTGCGAATACGGAACAACGTACAACCCGGCGTAATGTCCGAATGTGCAAGGGGTCTGGCCCCTGATAAACAGTTAAGATTTTTCCGTAGACGAAAGATGTTTTAATTTTAAATCTTGTCCGTACAAACGCTTATACGGTTCATATGCACTGTTATGCACCGAGTGCAAATACTTGATGCTTACAATTACATAAATGTGAAGGTATGTTTGTTAGTTCGGCTTTAACGTAGTTATACAGCACGACGTGTTTTTTTTTTCATAGAGACAAGACTTTATCGAGACCAGAATCTAGGATAATGTCCGAATGTGTTTGGTCTGGCCTCTAATAAATAGTTGAGAGTTCTCCTTAGACGGTCGATGCCAAACCGTGGTATTTCAATGTTCATGATCTAGAGATTTGGGATCTATTTTACCTTCTGTAATTGATTTCGTACAGGTGTTTTAAATATGAATGAATACTTTAACCATACTATATTTTATGAACGTATTAACTTGTTATTGTGTACAATAAAGTGTTTTCATTCTTCATAGTTTGTTCAACTACCACATAGCTGTAAAAGTACGACGTGATTTTTGGGTGCCTGTCGTATCGCATAACGTTTATTGTCCTAAAATTTTTTGGCCGAAAATGTTTGACATACTGTTGAATGGCATACTACTCGTTTATCCTATTATTTTTTGCCCATACTCATTTAAAGTCCTGAAGCATGTTTGCCCTAATATTGATAACTCGAAAATCTAATTACCTAAAAAGTAATATTTATATTCAAAGTCAAAGTCTAAAAATTAAATGTTTTATTAAATGTCATAATTTATGATGTTACATTTTTAATGGGCACGTTATAATAGTTTGCAATTAATTTTATCATAAATCTATCGGTAATTTCATATTTGTTGTGTTTGTATATGATTCTTTCTTCCTTCATGCAAATGTTTTAATTTTAAATATTTAGAGTCTGGGAAATTTTGTTTCTCATATAAGTATTCATTAATAAATCTGTAAATTAATGGGAATCATTCAGCAAAGGTTAAATCGCTTCTATTATCCGTTCCATACATCTATAATACTAAACGATAAAACAAACATTATGTTACAATCGACTAAATTACCTCAACAAGCAAACATACTATCTTTAGCAATGTAGCCATAACCGCTATTGGTATTCCGTAGTCTCCCTGTAGATGTATTCAAAAGGTCGACTATGAAAGGGTGTCGAGAAACAGCCCTAGTCAAGGAGTTAACCGCATAATTTAGACAGTCATTTGTGGCGAGTAGCGCCAAATGCCAAGCGCTTTCCGACCTTAGAGGCGCCTTTACACGATACAGCCTTATAGAAGGCACGGCCGGTAACCAACAGTGTTCGTATTCCGGATAGTTATAAAGATTACTCAAGTGGCAGTGGACGTAGTACGTGGTTGTACTTCGGTTCTACTGGACCGAAGGCAACTGGGGTAGAAAGGTTCTCGAGTTGGAGACTACGAACGGGAAAATGAATTCGTTAGATGATCATCGAAGAAATCTTTGGGGGAGGCCTTTCGAATGAGATGATTTTCCTTTAAAGAAGAGCTATTGATTAACACTAACGCTGCCGATAGTCCAGAAAAAACGATAACAAATTAAACAAAGACCATTTTGTTTTTTTTTTTACCATAACGATACACACATGCAAGCATGCTGCATTAATATATTTTTACGATTCAAAATCAAAAAAATCAAAATTCAATATATTATGTAGTAACGATGCGTATAATAGATTACTGGTTCAAAACGAATCTGAGTATATTGGCTTAAAAATGTAGCGTCTTACTACACATAGTAGGTATGCAGTTTCGTTAAATGCTCCCTTCACCTAAAGAGATTTCACAAAAAAACTTCAAAGCGCCAATTTGGTCCAAGGGGTGCATTCCCCGAGCAGAAAATCAATACGCTCCTTGTTTATTACTCAATCATGCAAATACATAGCATCAATTCGTTTAAATTGAATTCGGAAGGTCTAATTGGAATAAATATTACTGCTCCCCATTCGGACGCGGGCGGCCGAGCAAATGAAGATCTGAGCGTACCGTGTAAAGGCCTCTCGGGGGATTTATGACCATAATTCCGCGTGCAAAAGAAAACGGCGAGGTGTTATCGAGGCCGTATTGACACTTTAATGCTATTGTTTGATTTAGAGGGCTCATTACACGAGGGAAGAATAGCGAATAGCGCTCGTGAGTCCGGCGTGCCGCGCCGTTCCCAAGTTCCTAACCCGATGTCTATTCATAATTTTCTGTTACAATTTAAGTGTCGCAATAAAAGCTGTTATTGCACAAAACGTTGTCGCTTAATAGTTTCATAATAAATATACAATGATTGTGTGTTTATTGGTGTCGTGACCACTAGATTGTAATGTAAATGACTTTATTAATTAGTAGTATTATTGATGGTTTAACTAAAAGCAGTAAACAGTCTAACAATCAGAAATAGTTGTATCATTATGATAATCCGAGCAGTTAATTTTAATTGCCTGAGTTATGGCTTTAAGCTTGTTTATCAAACAAGCAGTTACGATTCTAATATAAGTGTTAATTACATTTGAAACGATAAAGTTCGGTTCGTGATCCTCTCTGGGAGCTAGCCCGTGCCAGATCGACCGATACGGCACTCGGCAGCGGCCGCCCGCGCTGCCCCGTAATAACAACAGAAAATTTTACGCTCCAGGACAATGCGATATAAAATTATCTGTTTGATCCAATAATCGCCCGGAACAGCCAGCCTTAATGCCGGGCAATCATTAGCTACGAGGGATAACGGAGCCCACGGCAGACAACGCCACTAACTATGTAACCGCCGCACCGCGATGCTCCGTGACCAAACATCAATGCAACATCTCGTATTTTACGCGTACGTTTGCCAGAGATGAATTCCTTCGATCCCCGAGGTGATTCTCCCGACACAAAGGAATGACTTCATTGTGCCATACGGCCCGGTCAGTTTTACTGTTATTGCACAGAATACAAGATCGCGCGCAGTCCGCGATAATTACAGGTTAAGTGCCGTTTCCACGGACCGATTGCTGCTCAATAATTAACAAACGCGTTCCCAGAGATTTCGCGAGGAAACTTTAAGTGGTAACGCACGCGGCGAGCTTAATAACGTGTATCAAGTTGCGATTAAGTGCGAGCACTTATAAATACTCGTAATTATTTTATCTGGATCGATTAAAGAGCGGAGGACCGAGACGAGAGCTCGCGGCGCACTCACTATCATTAGCGCGGGGAGCGATCGGTTATTTACGCGAGCGACCAGCCCGGCCGTGTTGGTTTACGGCGCAACCCCCAAGGAGATGCATTCCGCCATTGCACCGGCTCACGAACTCACGACTGCACAACAATAATTACCCGTGGGTGTACGCCATTATACTTCGCGAGCGATTATTATCAATCGTTGTGCGCTAGCGAACGGTCGCCGCTTAGAACCCGATGTAATGGGACGAAATTATCGTAATGCCGTAACGAGAGATGCAAAGCAGATTATTATTCGATAATTATACGAGATAAATCAAAATCTCACGAGTGCAAAAAGTGCTGTCCCTGTCGGGCGTCACGGTGACGGGTAAGGGCGTCCCTGTCGCGAGCCGGCGGCGATTCGGTCTTTGTCGCTGCGTGTGCGCCGGTATTGTTCGCAAGCGCCGCCGGCGACCCATACCTCACCCTCACCTGCAAAACCAGGATATTCCTAATTTTACAGTAATCTCCGCCAACTTTATAGACCTCGGGTTTCAAAATTGAGGCGTCGGTAAATCGTATTTATTGACGGCTCGGCAACTACAGTCGACCGCAATTTGCAACAAAGTTTCGAGTAATCGCTAATCACTGCGGTCGAGCGCAATTATCACAACAATCTCGCAGCGGGCTATTATTAACAACATAAGTTGGGTAATATAATTACTTGAAATTAGGTATTTAAAACAACAAAGAATGCCTTTATTATCTATACTTGTGTTAGGATTAATAATAACATGTATACCTAAGTAAGAGTCCAATGCACCACGAGTTGCGTGAATTTCTTAAAGCAAGAAGCTGAAATACCTACCAATAGGAGGAAGCTCCACAAATAGAGATCATGGACTCGAAAATGAGGCATTGATCAACTCCCTACAAAATAGACTGACGATCTAATGAAGAAGTTCAGCATTGGAAGTAGATATGAAGCAGATATAAACAAAATCACCGAAGGGCATTTTATACACCTCTTCACCCTACTGAAGAGAGAAGTCTCTGGGTTTAAATGTTGAAGTTTCCAGCAGCCGCAATCGACAACTCTAAGAAAATTAAATTTAAAGATTCGCTAATGACCATAAAACGCAGCTGATTGTATGTAAAAGTGACGCAGTCGTCGCGTTACAGCGTAGGATACGCAACATTGAGAGTTAGTATCAATCCTCAAATTACCAAAAGTTCTTTTAGTAACAAGTAAAAAAAAACCGTGAGCAGAATACTAAACGTGCATAGCACTCAAAAGTATTGGTGACTATTCCTTTTCCGAATTTTCAAAATTCCTAAAATGCGTAATTTTTCTTTTCAGTGTACTACAGAATGATGTAATTAGGGCTTTTATGGTTAAAAAAATCGTTCAACAAAGCGTGGTTTTGGGACAACTAAAACATCGTAATCAAGTAGTGCACTACTACTGGTGCCTATTGTTTGTCCCCGCCGCAGGGTAGTGAAAAACGCCTTTGGCCGTAAATCGGGCACGGCTCACGCTGCACTCATTACGCGGTAATGTGTTCCGTCATCGAGATTGACTCTCGTCTAATGGCGGCGCGCCAAGGCACGCCCCATACAGGCTGCTGCTAATGCGATGTCTTAAACGCCTTACTTACGTTACGTACAGGCTAATTGTGTTGGCCAAATTCTTTTATTCACACATTTCATTTCTAAACCGATTTTGTAATGAAGCAATTAACCCTTCAATACTTTCATAAAACCTAAGTTAGGTTCCCATTCATGTATTCGCATGAAGGAAGAACCTACAGTGAAGCCAATTTAAATTACAAGACTCACTATGGAATACTTACTAATAAAACCCTAGGTACAGACTTAACGTACCTTACATTTTTCAACATGGTCATTTTCATATATATATATATATATATATCCAAACTTTTCCTCAATAAAATATTATCCCACCAAAACCAGAGCATCATGTATGATTTCTATCCATAGTCGTTTCGTCGGCGTCACCATCACAATTCTACCTAATTGAGGTTTGTCTGCTTTTAGTAAAATGGCCAATTTCGTTCTAATAATGCTGTTTGCTCTGTTGATGTCATTAAATGACACAACATTGTTTTTTGTCTTTAACTTTTCATAAATAACACCAATTTTGTGTAAAGTGAAATAAGTGCAACGCTCTCTTTAAAGAGTTTTGAACACTTATTAGGGCCTTGTCACACTTGCGATTTGTGAGCGAATTTTATATAAAGGCGATCATGCAGCGAGTTCGCCGCGACTGATATTTTACACAAATATTAATATCTATACAATATTAATTTCTATACCTACAGAAAACACGCTCGCCTTAGTTTTTATTAAATCAGTAACGTCTGCTAATCACCAAATGTTTATATGTATTGAAACGAAAAATGCACCAATTCAAAGATTTTACCCCGCTCCTCCAAATAATGCTTTCCGAGCCAACACGGACGCTCTATGAAATAAAATAAACTAAGTAACTTTAGTAATACATTATTTTGTATATCCAGTTGAAGAAGAACTTTGAGGTTGCACTGGCAACTAGTTACTAGGCACTAGGCGCGCAGTCTTCTAGGTAACCAATTAATAAGTTGATGCGAAAGGCTAAGAAGGTGCCACAGATAAATCGAATTAAATAAATACCTAGTAACACTAATTATTATTTATTTTGTAATTCTTTGTAACAATAAATACATCACATGTGCACAATAGATAATGCGGTTAAAAGCTCAATTAAATAAAATATGCAGTTACAAAACCCAGTCCCTGCCTGAATAATAAACAGTTATTAAGCACTCTCAAATACCGACACAAAGCACCGAGAATTTTCTCTATTTACGCAATAAGCCGTACAATACGGAAACGTATTGAATCTATACCAAAGTTCACAACGAGGCTCGCGGGAAACGCCGATGATTAGTGCATAGATTGCGTGGTATAACTTAATTGACGGTTACGCCAGTGATCGATCTGCGGAGGGCTCCAGGACACGCTTGTGGACAAGCGGAGCGGATATCACCATTCCTATAAACCTTCGTTTGAAGGCGTTGAACGAATCGTAATTATCAGGAAAACCCTATCAACGCTAGTTAATAATATAAATTGAATCTACATATACCAAAAGTTCACAACTAAGTTGGAACTAAGACGACGATCAATAATAACAACACCTAGAATGATAATGATAGGAATTAAATGATGTATGAATGTTCTGATCTGATGTATGCATGTAGTTTATGAATGTTTACTATGTATTTCTAATAAGAAACAAACGACATATTCATATCGTTATGAATACATAATGATATGAATATCGTCGTTTGCTACTACCTAGTACTAGTACCTACAAGCAATGATTGCTCAATTTGTTTAAGATTATCAGAATATTATTTATTTAAAAAAACGCTCGTGCACCGCTCTCCGCTTGCGTTGCCTGTATATGAGAAGTGAAGGGAATGCGCCCCTGTAGAGCTAGCATATTTTGCTGCGACTTCGCTTGTCGCGCGACTCAAGACTACCTGTTTTACTCGCACAGTATTGAATGGAAAGTGTAGTGTAAGTAGTATTTGTCGCGCGACAAAGATTCGCACAGATACAGTCGTGCTAGAGCTGCAGGTGATGCACTGTCTCACCTGCCGTTACGTTTTCAAAACGCTCGTCGCCCCGCTTATGGCACGGCATGACCTATGCGCGATGCTGTAAAAGGGAAGTGGGGGGAGCGCGCCGGCGCAGCGCCGCGGTGGTGCGCCCCAGGCGACGCACTGTCTCACCTGCGCGACAGGGTTGCGGATTGCTTTCAAATAGTAATATGTACCTTTTACGAAACAAGTGTGATACATTGGTCATCTATGATAAGCGATGATTCATCATACATGAGTCTAATTTGTAGCACGAGCCTATCCAGCAAGGTAAAAATAAAACAATAAAAAAATATATTTTTGTTGTGTCAATTCCTTATTTCAATTATAATATACAATATACAGATATTTAATTTTCACAATTTTATAATAGATATCGTCGTTGTCTAGTACTTAGAAGTATTACTTACTTAAATTGGAACTAAATCGATTTGTGTAAGATTTACTTCTACGTAAGGTCACCTGAGGCAATTTCGACTATGGGATAAGTGCGTCTTTCCTTAATAAGACCACCTATACCTATACCCTTCCTGCCTAAAGTTTGGGGCTATTTATATGAAAAAGGGAGCGATGGTAATAGTTATAAAGTGTTTTGTTTCTATTATATCATCAAAACCTACATTTGTCCCATAGTCGCAATTGCCTCAGGTAACTTCATCACATTTGCTGTCCGTAATATTCGCTGATAAGGAATAAAGCCTTCAAAATCAAATAACATACCCTCTTTTTACTTCAGCGTAGTCCAATAAATAGTATCCTAGTGAACGTGTAGTGCATAGTGCGTCCCTGGTTGCAGATTACTTTCAAAACAATACTTAAGACACCGACAAACAGTACTGAGAACAGATTTACTCGCGTTTTATGAGTAAGAAAATGTCGTACGGCTTCTTGAAATATTTGCGTGCATTGTTTGGCCCCTGGTCATACGCTGTATGAGTACGCGCGTTCGAGCGCTTAAGTAGGTACTATGACTATAGTACCTGCGATGTTACTGAAAATACTTTGAAGGAATATTTTACAGTGTATAAAAATAAAATAAAATAAAATAAGTTTTGAATCTGAAAACTAACAATTTTTTTTATTTCTACTTTTACTATCAGATATATTGATAAATAAAATTAAAGGACAATCTTACACAAATCGACCTAGTCGCAAACTAAGAAATTTCAGAAATCAGAAGGTCGCAAACTAAGCACTACTATGGGTTCTTAGACGACGATTATACATAATATATAAATACATAATTATACAGATAACATCCTTGACCCAGGAACAAATATTCGAGTTAGTCACACCTTAAAAATGTTCAAAAAAATAATCAATATTCGATAGCTCGTGTATCGTTGAGACCTTAGTTTAGGTACAGATGATTCTGTATACTTAACCCAATATAACCTAGCGGTGCCGTTTAGCATCCATTTCCTTCCAAAACTAATACTCAAATTAAACTCGAAGTAACTTTAAGAAAATGTATACCAAATAACATCCAACGTTAAGACTCTAACTAAATCAATTTAGATAATAATCGGTTAATAACATGAAAACTTACTAGATTTTTCTTATTTGTCATAAGCATGTCACATTGATTCCTATTATCTACGTTATTTTTAGATAAACTGAGCTATAATTATACTCATACGTGTTATTAAACAAACAATCAATGACGACGCGTTTGGCTCGGTTTGTAGACACCTGCCTACTGAGCCGGCGGTCCCGGGTTCGATCCCGGCCAGGGCAAATATTTGTGTGATGAACTCGAATATTGGTGCTTGGGTCATGGTTGTTCTATGTATTTAAGTATATATTTATCTATATAAGTATGTATATCGTCTTCTAGTACCCATAACACAAGCCTTCTTGAGTTTAATTTGGGACTAGATCGATTTGTGTGAGGTTGTCCGATATTTTTTTATTATTATTTATTTATTTAATCATTATTTTAATCGATACTTGAGTAAAATCCCACTTACCTCATGAAAACTATTATTACAGCAAATTGCCTTAAAAACTTTTCATTGCTCCACATTTTCACAGCCCTGGCGTCGCATAACAAAGCAAAAATTGCTGAGATAATGAAGCATAATGCAAAGCGTGATATAAACTTTATTCACCGGCCCGCGGGTGGATTAACTTGTTAACCCCCACTACTCAGCTTTACGAGCACCATGGCCTCCCCACTTACTATTTACACCCTCCAAATAGTGTTACGGCCGAATTACACTGTTAAGGCTAATAAAAGAGCCGAATGAGATTTCCCTACGAGTGCGTAAAATGCATTGATTTTGCATGAAACGTATTTTTATTGTGTGTTACTGGGCTAATTCGGTGGAGATTTGCGGTACCTATCTAAATGTTTGCAATATCTCGGCTTTATCATGGCTTTATATCAGAAATACATCGTTTGACAAGTCTACATTTTAAATCAGAAGAAAAGATAACATGTTTAAATATGAATAATTATGACTCGTTTTTGCCATTTTGGATCTAAGCGATACAACTATCGTTGTCGTATCGTATTTTTAAACTTTACGCCTATCACCAATAATCTCAATGGGAATATAGTACATTACATACCGAGGGCGGTGAAGTTTAGTAGTGAATGTCCCAGATTGCAGGCATAAATATGCGATCTGGGGCTTTACTAATTACCGACCGTGGATTGTATACGTGACTGCGTTCATCCTGGAACACTCATTTTGAAATTAGAACATTATGGTCTGTCTTCAAATGCTTTAAGCCTTATGTGTTCATATCTCAGTGATAGAATGCAAATAGTGGATGTAAATGGAACCCAGTCCAATGGAGCTATAGTTAAGCTAGGAGTGCCACAGGGCTCTATTTTAGGTCCATTTCTATTTTTGGTTTATATAAATGACTTACCATCTATAGTAGATAATCTTTGTAATATAGTACTATTTGCTGACGATACATCATTAATTTTCAAGGTTAACCGGAAATCAACCGACTATGCGGAAATTAATTGCACACTAGAATTAAATTAATTGAATCCAAATATAGCAGTGCTTGCAGGTAAATTAAGTTCAGCGGCGTACGCTGTTAGGAAAATTAGACAATTGAGTGATGTTGATACAGCTCGCTTAGTTTATCATAGTTATTTTCATAGTGTCATGTCATATGGTATTCTGGTTTGGGGCAAAGCAGCTGACATTCAGACTATATTTGTGCTACAAAAAAGAGCGATTCGTTCTATATATAACCTGAATTCTCGTGACTCCTTAAGAGACATTTTCAAAGATATAAACATCTTAACTGTAGCGTCCCAATATATTTATGAGAGTATTATGTATGTTATTAAGAACATAGATTAATTTACAAAAAAATCCGATGTCCACAATTTTAACACTAGAAATAAAAATAAAATTGCTATTAGAAAGTTTCGTGTTCGTAAAGTATATAAATAATTTTTAGGCCAATGTATTCATTTTTATAACAAGTTACCTGATCATATTTTAAAATTAGCCTTTCCATCTCTCAAAAATTATTTAAAAAAATCTCTAATGTCAAAAGCATATTATACAGTAGAGGACTATCTGACAGACAAAAATGCATGGCCTGAACCAGAAACCGAGTAACTGACTCCTTAGATTGTACCTGACTAGTTTAAGGGACACAGTTCTAATAAGAAAGCATATCAAACGTACATAAATTGTGTTAAACCGTCATACTTTCTTGTAGTTTCTATATTTTATTCTTACACTAGTCCTCATTTATATCTTAGAATACACTTTTAATATGTTTTCTTCGAGAACTACGTATAGTTAAGTTCATTACTGTAATAGGTGACGACGCGTTTGGCTCGGTTTGTAGACACCTGCCTACTGAGTCGGCGGTCCCGGGTTCGAATCCCGGCCAGGGCAAATATTTGTTCTTGGGTCATTTATAGTTAAGTACTTATCCTTTATGAAAAAATGACTGACTGTTGAGTTTCTTTCGGCGTTTCTTCTCAACAGTGGTCTCCTCTTGTGAAATGCCGGTAGACTCAGACATGTAAAAGTGCCCTTGTGGCCTACTTGCAGAATAAAGTTCATTATTTCATTTCATTATAAAGTTTTACGTCTCGTCTTGGCCAGGAAGTGAGATTTTCCCCCTGCGTAGTGGGCAGACAATCCCGCTTATGGCCTAGGGTAACGTAAAGAAAATGGCATTACTGAAGAAGGCCGAATTAGCACTAAAAATCCGGCCTTAGCCATATACGGGTCCTGGGCGACTCATTCATTATATGGGTACGGTGGATCACTAGGCGCCCAAGACCTGGTAAAAAGAACGCCCCATTAGGAGCCAGCGCCCCGCGGGCGCCTGGTTCAACCGCCTTAAAGCCGCAACTGAATAGCACATATAGCTAAAGTAGAAATATAATGGGTAGATCTCGGATAGAAGTCGGCGTCAAACTTCGAGTTGAGGTCCAGGAACGAGATAATAACCAAAAAGCAGTGCAACTGTTTGCGTCTGAAATGTATCAAAAACAAGCTATTTTCTTCTTGTTTCCATGTAGTTAGACAAAAATCGAGAAAATCAAGAGCCATCAACGCAGGATCAAATTACAGAGCTAAACACCGTTTCGCATCTCCACAGGAATGCATAAATATCTCTTAACGTGTTTAACCCCAAATCACTGTAAATTATTATTGGAAGTTTACATTATTAAAATAATGAAAATGATTGCTCGGGGCCGCCATGCGTGCTGGGTTGCCAACATAAAAACCACTTGAGGCGATTAAAAATAAACAATAATTGGGCCGGCTATTCACGCATGCTGCCTCATTAAAACAATTAAATCTTGATTGAACAGAAATTATAGCTGTCGATTCTTAAACATAATGCGATGCCCAGACTGGAATCTGCTCCGAAAAAAGATTAACATCGATTTTAATAAGAAACAATTATATTTGTATGTGTGTCTACGTCCCACGCTCAAGTAGTCGGTTCGGTTAATTTTCGTCCGCACAAAGTGTAATTATCAAAAATTACAGATCAGATTTTTTAGGATAATTTCCTATTTTTTGTTGGCATTTGGAGCATCTGATTAGATACGTGATACAGTTCACTGACAGCAGCGGACTGCCGCTACTGGCTGATGATTTCACTCTTAAATATCGTATACCTACAAGCTACTCGTACGATCGGTGTTGAGATACGAGTCACTGGAAATTAGCCTGAGATTACTAAGTGAGTTGTTAGACATTTTATACACATTTGTTTACCTACAAGCAAATACGGGTTCACTAAGCGGCGCAATCCTTGCTAGTTGCCTAAGCAACCGGCATACACCTGGGTACTCAGTTCCGCCTTCGTATAGACAAAATTAGTCGTATGATATAAACATCGATTGATCGTGTTTGTATTGCCATGACCCACGACTGATTTCGCCATATTTTGCATAAACAATCAATAAACTACTGCAAGCACATGTTTTGTATCTACTTGATAAATACAGCACAATCGAAATGTTTACAATGAAACGAAAAATTGAAAAATTTAATGGTTCAGACAGGATTCGAACCTGCGTTTCCAACGGCTTTCCAGGCCGACACGGGCGTCCTACCAACTGGACCACCGAACCAGATGTCAGAGCCATTGAATCTTTCAACCAGTTGCTTCAACATGCCTTAGGGTGGCATCGTAGCGCCATCTACCGTAAAGATTTAGACTTTATAGTCGGCACTCGTCTCAAATTTGTTGAGAATCGATAGTAACGATGCTACACCGTTACGTTTGGTTTACGTTAGCAGACGTTACTGCTTTAATAAAAATAACAGCACAATCGATTTAGCAACATTGTATTTGAATACGACGCAAAAGTTGGCTAAGAAGATATTTTAATTATTCCTTGCTTATAAAGGAGCTACATAACCGCATAATGAATCTTAACCCTCGTGCTGTTCTGAAACCATGGCATTAGGTATGGAAATGAGATCATTATTATAATTATTATTAATCTGTTAAAGTGGGCCATGAATAGCCATCGACAGGATTAGGGGGGGGATATAATTTGGGCGCACAATAATCAGGTTAATTTGTATTTTGTTTAGGTAGAACCACATACCTATGTAGTATGTGTGGACAACAGTGTGGGTAGATAAATAGCTATAACTATATTGTATATATCTCACTGCGACAATGAATCAAGGTAGTACAGATTCAGGAATAGGAAGTAGGTAAGATAATTATTACTCAAAGCTTCACTACATCACGACATAGTATAAAACAAAGTTGCTTCATGCTGTCTGTCTGTCCCTATGTATGCTTAGATCTTTAAAACTACGGAACGTATTTTGATGCGGTTTTTTTAATAGATAGAGTGATTCAAGAGGAAGGTTTATATGTATAACACATTCAAAATTTATCAGCATTTCACCCGTGCGATGCCGGGGCGGGTCGCTAGTTCGACTATTATAATCTATAAATTATTAGTAAATCTGCGTATAAACCGTGTTTCTTTTGGTCGGTCTTACATATTTTTTATAATGGTCAAGAAAAAGTAAATTTAGCAACAAAAGAAGGATACTACGAACGATTCATCCATTACAGCAATTCATTAATTTATATGTATTATTGTGGAAAACATCGAGACGAACATTTTACTTAATTGTGTAATCAAAAAAATACGTAGTAACGCTATGGCTTTGGCTATGGCTATATTAGTCGAACTAAAGACGCTAACAACAACATTAAAATGTGCTAGACGATAAGATGAATACAAAACATTATGAGTATTCCAAAGTTTGATGACCAACCAGTAAGATTCATTAATTTGATATGAATATTGATTTAGTGTTCATCTTCCCACACGATCGCTCCCCTGAGTTATCATTAACTTCGGCTAAATTGCAGCCATATCTCACTCGATGGGGACGCGAGCACTCGTTTTGTAACTCGGCAACGAACGGGTAACATTTTTAACATTTCCGCAAACTTTCCTTCAAAGTTTGAATTGGTTTATCCAAGTGAGGCACTGCAGAAGCAACATCATTACCTACGACATGTTTACGTCTTATGATATTTTTAATTCCATTTTCCCCGCGAAAGTTCAGAACCTACTCCGTTGAGTGTTGAAAGCTATCCAATTTGCGTAATACTGCCAAAATATCTCATTTCTACGCTCACTGCTGCCGTTCGCCCCCAAAACGTCTCAACAAATAAACTCAACAAGCAAATTGGAGTCACTGACAGTTGGAATAAAGTAAGAAATCGCCGGCGTACCGAACCTTTCATAAAATGTTCTGCCGCCGTATTCAAATGGAGTTTTGGCAATTCCATAATGCGAAAGTGGTCTGTTCAAGCTTTTGACTCTATGAAAAAAAGCACAAAATTCGGAAAACGATAGAAAAAAGGAAAACATTTATATTTTCATAGAGTCGTTATTTATGGTTGGATAAATTTACGCAAAAGGGATATTTAGAGTGTCGGCACTCTGCCGATTAGTACTGTAATGGAGGCTCTGTGGCCAGTGGCACGGGGATTACGCCGCTTTGCATGAACCCTTTCAGCTTTGAGGATATCAAAATTATTTCAGAGAGGGCTTAATACAAGTGAGTTTCGTATTACCGAGTTCGCTCGCAGTTACGCTCTGATGACTCATGAGGTCAGTACGTGGCTTTGTGAATTTAGAGATAATATTTTTATTATGTTTTTGTGGAGTTTCCTTGCTTACTATTTACTCACGTATAGGAATTACCAGTAACGCATTTTCTTAAGACGAATATTTTACAAATGTTACGTGCGCCGCCAGTGATTACATTCGCGTATCAGTCACGTGGTTATTTAAGGGAGTTAAGGGTGGAGCGAGCTTTGCTCGGAGTTTTCTGAAGAAATTAAGAAGTACGCAGAGCGAGGAGAGAAATCCGTACGAGTACCAAAATCATTAGATAACTCAGAGATTTACAAGGCTGAAGCCATGGCAAGTGGCAGCAGGCGGAACAAACCCGATCGGCGTGGGGGGCAGTAAGAATAAGATATCTGTGGCTGTAAGGTTCTTGAGCGACGACATCGAACTTGAAGACACACCGTGGAAAAGGCCCCAATAAGGTACCGATGATCAGAACAGGAACGCGGGAAGCCGTTTCTTTAAATTGATCCCATCAAAAATTTTAGATGTAAAAATTGCTAGCTATCGTCCCTAACACATTCCTTTCAGTGTAAACTATTTAATTTGCGACATATACTGAGAAGCACAGTAAGGAAGTACCAACCTAATTGATCTATATGTATACTAACATTTGGTACTTAATATAACTACATAATAAAAACGTTTACTCAGACACTTTTACGCCTGAATTATTTCTGATATCAGTGAAACATTTAACCGGCTGACGGTGGTTCAGTAGGTCTGACCCCGAGTATAGAAGGAATACAGCTCATGCAATCAAGGGTTAAACGAATCCAGAGTTGCTTACTACTAGGGTTGGCACCTTGTTTGAAAGATCAAATGGAATGTGCTAGACGATAGTTCCATATCTTTCTATTCAGTCCAGTACAAGAAAAATATGTCCAATTATGAAAGCCCAAATGAGGACCATCAGTTATATGAGAAGGGCTTATGGCTTTTGTGGTAGGTACTTACCGAATACGAATTTTATAACATATCGCAATGCACGACCTACCCAAGCGACGGCCGTTGGGGTTGAGGCTTCTTAAGTGCTGGCAACCGCATACCGAACGCAACATAAGAAGGTCCCCAACAAGATGGACTAATGCACTGATCAGGACTTTGGATGAGAGCAACATACAGCTGGTCGATGTTGAGATCCTTGGAAGAGGTTTTTATCCGTTAGTGGACATATTTCGGTTGTTAAACTGTTGATAGTAATCTCAGTTACGAGAAACATTCAATTTTGTAAGAGGTGACAACCCTAGCCGGCCACGGTAGCCCTCGGCATGCCCGGCACGCACCCACTAATAAGCGATGAATGGAGCACGCTAATAAATATCTAACGCAGTTTATTAGTACAAATGAAATTATACCCACACCTGATATGGTTATCAAAAGGTTGTTTCTTGTAATAAAGGTCAGGGGACATTGTTTATGGTTAAATCATTTTACTCTTTCATAACATTAACGGGTCGTTAACAGTCTTGAACGTGAGTGCACCGGAAGATGCAGCGTGGGCAGGTGAACTGATAATCTGATGAAGGTTGTTGGAGTCTATTGAATGCAGGTGATTCAAGATCGGTCAGAAGACTTCAGGTGTGTGTGTTTTGCTAATGATGATAATGTTTATGGTACGACTGTCTGTTGTAATTGTAAAATGTATCTTTGTGACGTCACTTAATGTCCTGATCAGATTAATTATCATGGGACATACGTGGATTAGGACCAAAAAGTTCAATGAAATTAAGGCGTAGTTAGCCATACAAAACGAGGAAATAAAAGCGATTGGAATAAGTTCCATTGTGCGACAAAAATTAAAGATACAATAAAGAACCTTAAAATAGAACCTTAAGGTGGAATTGTTTGAATTTTGGAATTGAAGATTGGAAGGTTAACTGTCGTCGCACAACGGAGATTTTGATACAAATATTAATTGAGTGAGTTAAGGTGGTAAACTTTTTGGTCTTTATCCACGTTTCGTATGAAAATCTAACTGCATGATTACAATTTACAATGTATTTTTTCGTTACCTGTTCTCAATTAGTAGCCTGAACTGTTTTTATATGATTATCCGGTTCCATCTTGACCATTTTCATCATACGTCGTCCCTAAATTTGTAAGGAGGTATGGTATACATATTCACACAACCAAGATGGGCTCACTACAAGTAGACCAGCGCACTGGACAGGCTCTTGTGATGAGACCACCTAAGCAGCACACAAGCTGCAAAACCGCTTATAGAGCCCTTATACACCTAATTTAAGCAACATCTCTGGCAACATTTAAAACCCTCGTCAAAAAACACTATTTGTCTCTCCCTTAGTACACTGCAATAATAATCGCTCCTTTAACTTTGTGGCTCATACTGTGTTTGTTTTATTTATTACTTTACAATATATTTATTTATTATGTCTAAGTATTTATGTAAGTATATCTGTATATTTTTATTTATGTATGTTTATTACTTTTGTCTTTTATGGTAGTCGTTCATTTAGTCCTATTATTATTATGCACCACCTACTAATTTCAAACATTAATTCTTAACTACTCCGCTACCTAAAAGTTGTCTGGAAGAGATCGCTATTTAGCGATAAGACCGCCCGTTGTTTACCTCTGCCTGTTATTTGAATGTATCTCATGTTGTGTTATATATTCCTTAATGTTGGAGGGGTGCAATAAAGAGTATTTGTATTTGTATTTAAGCTGAATTAAGGCTGTATAAGCATTTATGCATCCTCTGTGCTACTTGGGCAGCGCACACCTGGGTCCTTGGCGTCGGCTTTGAGTTGGTTCAAAGTGTCGTGGTGGCACACAGACGGTGGTTGATTTCGTCGTGTCGCCCGACGACAAAAGGTAGAGCAACTATATCATCTTTTTAGTAGCTCGTGTCCACATTTGTGACCACCTAAGCAGCACACAAGCTGCATAACCGCTCTTACAGCCCTTATAGAACTATTTTAAGCTGAATAAAGGCTGTATAAGCATTTATGCAGCCTCTGTGCTACTTGGGCAGCGCACACCTGGGTCCTTGGCGTCGGATTTCGGGTTGGTTCATAGTGTCGTGGTACTCGTGGTGGCACACAGACGGTGGTTGATTTCGTCGTGTCGCCGGACAACAAAAGGCATAGCAACTATATCATTTTTTTGTAGCTCATGCCCACATTTGTAACCGCCTAAGCAGCACACAAGCTGTGTAAGCTCTTATATAGAACTAATTTAAGCTGAATAAAGGCTTTATAAGCATTTATGCAGCCTCTGTACTAGGTACTTTGGCAGCGCACACCTGGGTCCTTGGCGTCGGATTTCGGGTTGGTTCATAGTTTCGTGGTACTCGTGGTGGCACACAGACGGTGGTTGATTTCGTTGCGTCTCCAGACGGCTAAAGGCATCGCATTTTATACAAACAATGATTGAAATACAGTTCACAGGCAACTCTTGCCAAGATCAACAGAGAACCTACTGTAATCTTATACTGTGCTATACCTACGAAAAATTTCATTCCTCTTCACTAGGATAATTCCAATTTATTTTCCAAATCGCCCAACAACAGTTTCAGCACTGTAAAACCATCACTGGTATTCTGTACCCTCATTGCTGAAGCGTCGCGCGTCGACGCCGCTACTTTATCCCGCGCGGGCGTTAAGTTATTAACGGCTTCCTTCATTTATTACCCCATACCCTCATACACTCGTGTACGGAATACCCGCCCTCCGATTGCTTTATGATTTTAAATCGAACTTAATTTTGCTCCGCCGATCAACTGACGTGAATTTATTTACGGAACCGTTTGTAGATTTTGGCCGTTTGAGTTCGGTGTCGAAGTACTGAGATAGTTCAGAAAGTTGCGTTGTTTTTATTATTTATGTCTATTGACTTATTTTATAAAGTATTGTTTGGACCAGTGGGTCTCAACCTTTTATTGACCATTATTATTTCTTAATGGTTCGCAGGGACTACTAACGACTACATGTTAACTAAATTTTCCTCTTCTCTGGCGGACTGCGGCGATATATCGCCTGCGAATTTGAAGTAGTTCGTAATTCGTCAGCAGATCTTATGCATTGACTCCCCACGCCCCTCGCCAGGTCATCCGTCCACCTAGTCGAGGGCCGACCCACGCTGTGCTTTCTTATATGTGGTCGCCACTCCAGAACTGCTGCCCCAACGGCCGTCCGTTTCCCAGGCATACAAATCGAAAATCACTCGACATGTTTGGAATTGGTTCGCGATTCATCCTCAGGAGCAACGACCAGGCGCGGCGGTGGCCAATCGAACGTGTTCAGTTTGCTACCGCAAACCGTAGCAAACCCGTTTCATATGTAGGTATATGAATACTTAACCTATTACAAGAATATCAGAGTGTGACGTTGATACATTGCGTTGCTATTGATATTAATATAGTACCTTCGCCCTGCTAAGCCGAAAAGCGCTATCTCAATCTGAGTAAGTTTTGAGAAAATCGACTTTTCGTAACCAGCTCGAAACACGGAATTACCGCTTATTGCCTTAGAAATCGAATGGACTAGTTTTTAAGTATTTTTAAGCGATTCTAGCTAATGTCAATATAAGGCTTTTTGGTTTCCAAGTAACGATATTATGCCGCGAAGTCTCATAATAATTTAATACAAATTTAACTTGATGAAAAAACTTTATAGTGGTTTATTTTATAGTTTTAAATCAGATAGCACTATTGGCGTATACCATTATATGCGGAATTGTCATAGCTATCAAATGGTATAAAAAAGGCGTATCTCAGACATAGCGCCTTTCGGCTTAGCAGGGCACCTAATCATCTTGTTAATAATGTATCGTCAAAATTCTCAGTACAAAACGATCCGTAAAATCAGTCGCTGTATTAAATATGAGTATATTTTAATACCGTCCAGGTATCCGAACTAAGCTGCAGAAATTTGATCCCGTCCACAAAGTTATAAAGTTAACGATATGCAACGTTCAAATCCAACATGCCCAGAGCTTGGTTTCCAGGAAAATGGTTAAGACCTGTTACTAACAAGCGACTATTGGCTATAAGCCCAGAGGTCAACAGCAATTTAAACGTTATTATTATTATGCAGCATTACGTTTTGGTGTGTTATACGATAGTTTAACGCCTTTAGATATAATTCAATTTTGTCATTTAAGCAAATTGTGACACCATACGATTGTTATTATATAGCGGAACCTAGCCAACCTCGGGAAAAAGTTAGTAGATCAAAGTATTGACGAATTGATTGAAGTAAGTCTCTATATATGTAGCTAGTAAGCTACATATAGAGTTACTACATTTTTCGTTGGAGCAAAATGAGATACGATTTTTTTTTTTCGAAGTAGGTAGTGACGATATAAATCTTCCTGTTGCTGAAAAATTTTGTTTATGTGTGCTGCAGACTGATGTACATAATAATTTTAAAGTGTTTTTTTTTTATCCATCCCATCCCATCCCAGCTACAGGACCTTAAAAAGCATTTACCTAAGTAGGTATATCAGAAAGCAAGCTGCCATTAAAAATTACGGCTTAAAAGTAGGAAAAAGTCTTCAAGCTACCTAAATCACCAACTAATGAGCGTAAGACCGTCTATAACCAAAGATTGAGGTTGTAAAACACACGCATTCTTAACAAACAACCAATAAAACACAATTCTAACCCGCGTTTGCGAAGATCAAAATCGAGAACCTTCTATAGTGTTCTATTCCGTGTCACGATCACGAATAACTCTCTAAGAAAGGTTCCCTAATTATAAAAAGTTATGAATACGAAGCTTTAAATGGCCGTAAAACACACGCCAGCATGCTTTCTGAGCATACCTACAGACAACAAATTGATCTCATAAGTGGTCCATTTTTAGGGTTCTGTAGTCAACTAGGAACCCTCATTGGCGTATCTAAAATTATTTTTTAGGTGGGGCCTGGGTGGGGCCTGGCCATGGCCTATGACTATGAGTTGAAGTCATGAATTTCTATGGGTAACCCAAAATCCTGGGGTGGGCACTAGACCATATTGGGGTGGGCACGGCCCACCCGGCCACCCCTCTAAATACGCCAATGGGAACCCTTATAGTTTCGCCATGTCCGTCTGTCCGTCTGTCCGTCTGTCCGTCCGCGGCTTACCTACGTGATAATTAGTACTAGAAAGCTGAAATTTGGTATGAGTATGTGTATATATCACGGCGACAAAACGGTAAAATAAAAACAAAAAAAAAAAAAATCGGGTACTTCTCGAACACCTAGTGTTGGTGAATTTTTTTTTTCGCGTCAACACTAGTGTGTGGGGTGTCGTTGAATAGGTCTTTTAAAAATAACAGGGGTCTCCAAATAATATTTTTTGATAAAGTCAGCAGATTTGTAAATATTCGCTCCGAAAATAAAAAAAATAGCGTCCCTAACTTTTCAGCCACGGGTCAAAAAAATATGGAAAAATTCATGAAAATGGGGCTTTATAAGTACTTTCAATGAAAACTATATTGAAAAAAACGGCCCAGCCGTTTTTGAGTTATCGCAAAATTTCATAATTTTCGTAAAAGGACGTAAGTTGACTTCCAGAAGGTAATAAGTAATTTCAGTTACTTTGGCGTTTAAGACCCTTTTATTTTCTTGCTTGAAATCTTTCTCGTAATTTAAACCTTGTCTATTGTGAAGGATGGGCGACTACGGCACCCTACACTGAGCGTGGCCCGATATGCTCTTGGCCGGTTTTTATAGACTGAGCCACGGAACCCTAACAAATATTCATATAAGAACGCAAGTTACGACTCAAAATAATGGGTCACTGTTGCCAAAAAGTCTTCAATAGCCACCTTATATTATTAACGATCGTAAGAACATCTATAACCGAAGCTTAAGGCTGTAAAACACACGCAAGCCCCCGACCCACTGACAAGACACCGCACCATATGCTCAGTTACTTATACCCGCACGCTTCCTTATGAACGATGATAAAAGGTTATCACTGTTACTCGTAGTAAAACAAGCTCACCAAACCGCGCTAGCAGCCTACTTAGGTACCACATCATACCTGGATCGTACACCATCGCTCTCCATTTTTGTTCGTTGATAATCGGCGCGCGTTCTAGCCAGTGGTAGACAGCACACACGTCGGTCGGTTGTATCGCCACGCGTCCACCAATTGCGTCGCATTCTCAACAAACAACCAATAAAACACAAATCTAACCCGCGTTTGCGAAGATCAAAACCGAGAACCTTCTGTAGTGTTCTATTCCGTGTCACGAATAACTCTGAAAGGTCACCTAATTATTATAAGTTACGAGTATGAAATTCATACTCGTAACTTATAGAATATGAAGCTTAAAAACTGTAACACACACGCCAGCCCACTAACCCAGTGCCAAAACACTAACCATATGCGCAGGTATTCCGCACGCATTCTGATCCGACATAGGTACCTAATATAAACAACAAATTGATCTCATAAGTGGTCCATTTTTATAGACTGCGCCACGGAACCCTAACAAATATTCATATCAGAACGCAAGTTGCCATTCAAAATAATGGGCTACTGTTGAAAAAAAGTCTTTTAGCTTTCACTAACGATCGTAAGAACATCTATAACCGAAGATTAAGGCTGTAAAACACACGCAAGCCCCCGACCTACTGACAAGACACCGCACCATATGCGCAGTTAATTCCGCACGCTTCCTTATGAACGATGACCCTTTTATTACTTATTAAGGAGCTGGCCGCCCCCGCAACGTTATTTATGTCGTCTAATAATAATTTGTATTAAATCACCGCAGGACAAACAGGATTTGTTAGCTTTTGTTGTCGTTTCCGTGGAATGAGGCGCAATCCGTGTCTACGTTTGTTATTTTCTGATAGAGATGGGGAAAAGTGTTATATTAGAAACAATGTGACTGCCGTAACAGTTCCAATAAATCGCCGTGACATATCACTGTGACTTTGCCAGGACTACTCGGATCACGTTAAAGCTACTTGCTATAATGCAGCAAAGATCCTTATAATGATATTAAATACCTACCATAATTTTATCGTACTTGTTACTTATTGCAGTTATTTGACTTTATTAACATAAAATACAATAAATAGTGTCAAGACACTATGGCTACGCACTATGGCTGCTACTCAATAGTAGCAGCAGCCAGAAGAAGCCAACGTTACGTTGCTCCTTCGTGACAATACTTACGAATTTACGGTCACTGATAATATTTTTCACCGTTATTTTTATTTATTATTTCAACCGCCTATTTTCTTCTTATGAAAATGTTGTTTATGTTTATCATTGAGTTGAGAGTGACGGATGGCAATCGGTGCCTTGTTTTTGTACGTATCTTTTAATGTTACGATTGAAAATATTTTTCGTTTTGAGCAGACTTTAAATGTGTTTGTATTTTGCGTAAACCAGGAAACGTCGAATTGCAATTAATGTTTACGTTTGTTATGAATATGTGTATGCTTATATTATTTGAGTTTAATTCGAAGATTACTAGGCGATGATTGCATGATGGTAGACAGTCTTTAAACGTACCTAAGTATGTTATTCACGTTATTTTTGTATAACTCCTTAGCTTGTGTTCTGAGCACTAGACGACGATATACATACCCAATGTTCTTGAATATAAATAAAACATCGATGACCCAGGAACGAGATTATCACACAAATGCCGGAATTCGAACCCAGGACCGCCGGCTCAGCAGGCAGTTGCACCATTACGCCAACCGCGTCATCTCGAAAGTCTTCGAAAATGAAAATGCCTACTGTTTGAATGCTAAGTGCAAGGTTTGTGATAGTATAAGTGGGATTTTCTGCCTGCTACTACCTACTTCGCTTACGGGAGAAAATCTCACTTCATACCCGTCCAAATCAATCTTTAGACAAACCACGGCCGGTAATTCGTAAAGCCCCAGATTGCATATTAATTGCCCTCATCTTCGGTTCGGGCCACAAAAACCTGCGATCTGGGACATTCACGAATTTTCCGCCCTAGGTATGTATTGTACGATTTCCGTCTCATTCAACGACTACTGAATACTACGATACTCTGATGATAGGTGCAAAGGCTGTACGTTACGGCGGCACGATATAGCGCTATAGAGCTGAAGAATATACCTTAAAGACGCCCTTCTGTTCTGCAAGATACCATGTAGATTTGAAAAAGGCTGTATTAGGATTGGGAGCGTCGCAGGAAGAGTAACTGTTGTCTCCAACTAGGGAAAAGTCTGTGTTAAGGATGGGCGTTGATATAAGTATTCGGTTCTAAGTAAAATTTGAACACTTATCTTGGGCTGGGCGTAATTGTACAACAATCATAGGCGCATAATTCAAGACATCAAACCATATCACTAAAGGGTAAATAACAGACGCGAGTAAAAATTCCAAATTTGATATGTTTCGCCATGGCTCTTAGTCTCAAGTTATCAGTGTCACCTAATGCAGTACGAATAGCCAAAATCTAAATAACGTCCGTTATATTGCTAAGACAAAGCTGTGATATTGCTAAATTGGGAAGATCAGAATACCTTGTCCAATTAGGGCCCAGTCAACAGCAGTATTGGTACTGCCAGCACACGAAATATCTACGGTGTAGGTGAGTAACTATGGAGCATGAAGTCAGGTATAATAAACTTTGTTTGATTGGCATAAAAAAAAGACTTTTCACCCCATCACGTCAACTTCCAAAAAACGCCGTTGACGTTTGTAATGGAAAATCGTGTTTTGTAGTAACCACAGTATTCGTGTTTCTTTAAATTACAGAAGGAATTTTGACAGTAAAATGCCACGAATTCTATGTCCTGTTGCCAAATTGATTGTCTGCGATCTGCTGCAATTCAACGTTTTGATACTTTATGGGTACATATTACTATTTTGGTTTATTTCAACAACAGAGGAGTCGGTTGCCGCTGGGTCCAAAAATTCCCGAAGCCGGCGCGTGGGTAAGCATTCCCAAGGTGGATTAATGACCTGGTGGTCGCTAGAGTCCGCTGGACGCCGATGGCACATATAATCGATCATAAAAGCGTTCTTTGGGAGAGGCATGTCGCATGTCCAGTGTCCAGCAAAGAAAGTCTTTTGGCCGAAGACTTATTACAATTATAGAAATCAAAAAAATTACAATCTACAGCTCTCTTAAATTTTTAAGTAAAATGCGTGTTAAACTCAAAGTATGGATTTCGAGATTTTATCTTAGTTTTATATTTTTTTATTCATTAGTACTGAATATTCAAATCAAAAATACCAACGAAAGATCCACAACCCAGATTTATTAGAGATGAAACTTAGCAGAGGAGAATTTTTGATCTTTGTCCAACAATAAGCTATATATTTATATATTTAATTTTTTGTGTATATATGTATATTCAAGTTTTTATATCTATTTATGTTTTAGATATCTGTACCTTACGATGTGTCTCATTCGCCTTTTGCATCACCTACTCATTAAACGTTTTTTAGGATAAACTCCACTACCCAAAGGTTGTCTGGAAGAGATCGCTCTTTAGCGATAAGACCGCCTGTTGTCTACCGTTTTTAATTTGTTTATTTGTAATTTCTTGTGTAAATGTTTTTTGGTGTGCAATAAAGCGTTGTATTGTAAGCTACTCAGAGACAGATAAATAAAAGAGAGCTGTCATTCTTCTAAATTAGAGAATAGCGAGAGTACTTTCCTACTACAGGTATACTGCAAATTGTGTATACTTCAAATTAGGAAACGTCGCATGACTTGTAATTGAAAGTATCAAAACTAGTAAGACTGAGTAGGCAATTGGGTGATGTTGAATTTCACACCTTCCAAATTTAACTGTGACTGTCCTAGGATAATAGCGTTCCAAATGAATATTTTAGCGACGGGGTATATGAACTACATATATGAATATCCCGTTTTAAGCTGAGTTTGAATGCGAGGTCATATAAATTCGGTATAAACATAACTCAACCGTGTACCAATTATGAAGAAAGAGATCGTATGTGTGGCCGGAACTCTTGATACACAAGCTAGGAGCCTTTATGCCAAATCATCAAGTGTATTTACATCCCATATTTATTATCTTACGACACAAAGCGCTCAAACTCCCATCAAATAAAAGCAAAATGTTTTCCAAACAAACACTTAGCAACGAATCACTCCAGACCGGTCAACGAACGGTAAAGACTCATGACACAAGGTGTAAATCTCATACACTTATCTGTACCCAATTCGCATACATTACTGACGATACCGCGGGCGAGACATTTGCATTTTAACACGAGTAATTATTAGCCGGCTTAATTATTTGCAGGAACGACGCGATGAGGTATGCGTTGCAATTTGTTTTCGTAATCTTAATAGCGTTTGGAGGAAATATGGGTTAAGATTGTTTCCTGCCAGTTTTAGAGTTGCAGTGCGCACCACAGATAAGGCTCGAGTGGTTTTCTTCGTGAATAAGTTGTTTTTGGAGATACTTTTACTGAAGGTGCAAAATAAGTTTTTTGTTAACACGTGCATTAAAAACCGACCGAGTGAGTTCGGTCACGGACCGTGTTGAACAAACGAAAGCTTAGATAACCTACTAAGAGGTCAGTGCGAAGAGCCTTATAAGTTTCAATTCAACAAAATAAACGACTGCAAACATAGCGCGCCTATATCCAAATGTGACATAATTATACGTAGATACCTAACTACATATTTCATGAAATACAGATAAGTACTTGACTGTTTGTTGTACGTTCTTTCCAAAAAACGCAATAACATTTTTGAATCATTCGAATAGCATGTTTCTTGAGAAACGATATTCACAATAAGCTACCTATATTATAAACAAGCTTGAGATAATCTTCATTACAAAGGTCAGTGACCCAAAACATAAGTCACAGGAATGTGCAATATCTCGCAAAACACCTTTCATAAAAAAAAAGAAGAAACAAATCCTTATAAAGGAACAAAGAGCATCGGCGCATCAGTCAGCCCTTTCCGCGCAACTTTCAGCACCTCGCCGCGCGTGCGTCAATTTTATTTTTTAATTATGGAACTGCCTAACGAACGCCTCCGACTTTAAACTTCTGAATTAAAAAGTCTTGCAATAGCCAAACGCGGTATGATAAATGCATTTGTATTTTTAATGTGTTTAAGTCCAGATTGCCTTGCAAAATAATCATTTGAAGCCTTTTAAGCCATTGAAGGATATTGGAACCAGGGCTCTTCGACCTGTCCACCGCCGTTGAGCTTTAACTTAAGTAATGAGATATGACTTCAGCTCATTATTATTTGCCTTGTAATTTGTGCTAAGATATAAATAAATGTGTTGTAAATTTTAAACGTGAGAGATTTACTGTGTTGTAGTGTAGGTGTAGGTAAGGTAGGTCTTTTTGCTTGGCTACTTGTGCTTCGTTACAAGTTATGTGCTACCAACAGACGTCTTAAACACGTTATTTGTAGCCTTCACTTTTAATATTGCATTTCTTGTATTTTAACTCGCGAACTCGTTAGCAATCTCAAGAATAACTTTTATCCTAACCTTCAAATCGCATAAACGATGAATCAGTAGATAAACTAGAGCTACATTGTATTTGTATCATTACCGTGACCATCGAAGCAGGGTACGTAAATGAAAACCCGGCTCATCACGTTCCGAATTGGAATCCTTCTCTCGGCCGCAGCTGGACTTTTTCCCTTTGTTTTGTTATTGCCCGAGCCTCGATTATTCGAATTAAATTTAATTCATTTCCATCTCGATGGTAATGTTCTATGCACGGCGCTTACCAGTGATAGTCGATCGACAATATGACATATTATTTCAACCATTTTCACCGCTAGAGGTATATTCGTTCCCGGAAGACTGACCGTTGGTTTATTTACTGATTTATCAGTAAGTATATGGATATTGGAGACTTAAAGCTTTTTCTGTATTTGAATGCCCTTTAGATACCTAAACATAATTCATCGCAATTCACTTTAAATACTTTTTATTGATAGATACTGATGTGCATTTCGAAAATACGAAATCCATCGGTATATTGGATTGGTTTCGCGTGTGATTTTCGCGCTATCCCTTTAGGGTTTGCGTTTTGTGCAATTCTGTCCTATTCGATTCATTACCGTAAGTCATTACTTAAAATTATATATTTTTTACTGACAAATTACCTAGTACAGAGAAATTAACCAAGCCTGTAAATATGCGTAATCATTTACGTGCAGCGCAGCACCTTGATCTAAATTGTTAGAGCACACATTGCATTTAAATGCGACACTTAGCACTGCAATTTGCTACTAGATTTATAGCTTCGTATTGTATTTTCAACTCTTAAGGTATAATGTCTCCGTAAGAATTCGTTTCTTTGTCAACCTAATAATTTACTTTATCATAAAAAAGCCAAACCATTTAGGTACTTTCTCAGTGCAATCGAGTTCCAATAGTAACGGCCGTTCGAACTTAATATTAACGTGAAGAAAGGCGACCATTAATAGCAATAAATGCGGTTGCGCAAGACAACTGCAGATGCCTGATGGACGATTTTTATTAGAAACGTGATGAGTAATTCGTATCGAAATCAGAGCCAGCCACCAGCGCACGTGAGCGGCGACACCATCCGGCCGGTGTAAAACGTTATTATTTTTTGATAACTTAATGCCCGTCTCAGTAACGGTGTAATTGTCCGTTCGGCGGTTTGTATTCCGTCGAAAAGATAATTTCTCGGTTTCTTCCCACCCTTTGTGCTGCTAAACCGATTTCCTGCCGAGCTACGTGAAAATTTAACCGAGTTAATCCCCTATCGAGCTTTTAATGACATTTTCTTGGAACGTGAAGCCACAAAACAACCAATATGCTGCGATGGTTAGCCGCAAATCATAGAAAGATTTGCGCTCATTGATAAAAATAAACGACGGATGAGATTACGAAATCAATATGAAATTGCATTTCCTAATGTCAATTGTTAGTTACGAAGTGCAATAAAGTTCCAATAATCATGATATGAAATAATTCCTGAGCGATGCGCCGGAGCATGTTCCGTCTCGCTCTTGGTTATTGGTTGGTGTATGTGTGTCTCGCTCGTGGCCCGAGGATCGCACGGGGTATGATGAACACGGTAATGATCCAATCAGAAGTGAAGTGCATCAGCGGGCCGCAGTGAGAATGCGGTTGGGGGTGCAAAAACTACGAGCACGGATTTAAATTAAACTGACCGCTTGCTTTTATTTTGAAACACCTTCTTGTTATATGTAGGTTCCCATAATTTAAGAATTTAATTGATTATTACGTAATTTAGAAATTAGTCTTGAAAAAAGGTACATACCTTTACTGTCAAAGGTAATGTAGGTTAGGTACCATCTTCCTCTCCGACTGTAATTTCATTTCTGCTTTCTTTTCAACAGTGATTTCCTCTCGCGAAAGGCATGTAAAAATTACCAATTACAGAAGCAACTTTTGATTTTGCGTTTAGACCCACTCCATCTGTCCTTGTCTACAAAATGCAATGAAAGGAGCGTTCTTTGTCGCGTGACCTAACTCCAGGAATTATACCACATAATTGCTGTAAATTTATTTGGCATTGTAAATAAATCTAGTAAATATCTAGTATGCTCCTGGGTGACCGCAATCTTCTTAAGTAACCTAAGTATTAATAGATTAGGTGAATATCGTACCTACTATCAAACCATTTGGCTTCACTGCACTGAGGCGCCTTTGTACGGCTTCATGGTCATGCTCTTTTAATCATTTTATTTTATTAATCGACTTTGGATTCCAAAATAAGACGTATATTTATTTAATTGTAATAAGGATTATGCTCTTCACACGGCTACTGATAGGAACACATGGCGGCGCATCGTCGGGTAGTGACTGTTCCATGAAAATGACACGGGAGGATAATAATAAAATATTAATAAATATCTGACAACCTTACGAACATCGATACAGCTCGTCCCACTGTAAGCGAGGTATCTTGCGTTATGGGCACAAAAGGTGACGATATACCTACATACTAAATATAGATAAATACTAATAACAATAGATAGAAAACATCCATGACCCAGGGGTCGAGAGCGATTTTCGAGTTCATCGCCCGAACTGTCTGCTATCCCTCGAATCGTTAAAAAATCAAACTTCTAAATTAACACAACCAACGAGTATTTATGCTACATTTTTGTTGACAATAGCAAGGGAATCAAAACCTAGAATCGTGAAATTTGGCAAGAAGGAACATCATTTTTGCGGAAATAAATAAAAACGTCCGTAAACCGTATATGTTACATTAAAATAAATATATATTTTTATTATTTTTATTTAAACCGTGAATACAAAGATGAAAGCTTAAAGAAAAATTGAAAAAGGAGCTACCTGGTGGAAGGGACCGGGAATCGAACCCGGTACCTCTGGATTACCGGTCCAGCGCGTTAGCCACTTCGCTACCCTCGCTCCACGTAGACCTGACGAATTTTTCCTTGTGCTTTAGCCATTTTTTTTTAGCCATTCTTTTGTACCCACATAAAAAAATGAGACATTACATGTTTCATAAAATTATAAATATATATTTTTGTGTTTACAAACTTATTTGCAGTTCATAAACTGACCCCGATCTACGAGTATGTCGATGAATTAGGAGCTGGTGACTATGTTGTCCAACAGCAAAGTTCAGTGGGTCGCTAAGCACAGTTTATCTTTGCTTTCATAGTTAGTACGAAAGCCTCCTTTCACGAGTCCGACTCACAATTGGCCGGATATCTTTTCCTTGCATACCGCTTGGTTACTTTACACAGCACTGGTTAATTTGCATGACACATAAATCGCACGTATATAAAGATACATACCCACCTAGGTACTGATTCAACGCAACTAATTATTTTCAGATCCAAGTCGGTAGGTGGCAGGTACCTACTTACTTGGCTCTGAATATATTTAGATGCCGATGCCCTAGCCGATGATCAGGGTAGCGTCAGATTGGTAGAGTTGGATTGGTGGATAGGTAGAGTCACATTGTCATGTCTGCCGTGCCTCTCGAATCATCAAATTTGATTTCTTCCTCTTTGATTACTTTTCGCCTATGGCATAATTTAGGTAGAGCTTCTAGAGCAGTTTGCTGTAGGGCCAGTATCGAATTAACAGTAGAAGATAACAAATTAATTGTAACCACGTCATGTTGTTGTTGGACAATGACGTCTCTCGTGGGTCAGTCATAAGTCACGGCGAACGATCACGCGCTGTCCTCTTGCAATCTTAACCAGACCATACCTATAGGTACATATAACAAATTACCACCTCCTCATCTATCATAAGAATAGAAACTCCTTGCTCCTCCAGCACGGCATCGGGACCAGTAAAACAATCAAAGACAATTTAAGCTATGTAGATACCTGGCTGGTGATCCTGCTAGTAAGCTACATGAGTATTTTTACAATCCTGTTTCAGTTCAACCAGAATACCATTGACTCACGTCCACTGCGAAATTTTCATCAAAAATCCATAACCCTAATTTCATGCACCAAAATTGCTCGAAAAACTTGTAATAGTCTCATTTATTGCCCGTATTGCACCAATAGGCACTAAGTGTGTGCTTTAAGCCATTTTTTGGAATTAAAAAGTAAGTAATGGTCTCAAAACACTGGCTGTTACGTTTCTCTGATGGCTTGTAATTATTTTAAATGTCCCGCCAGCCGATCACGCGCGCCGCCGCGGGCGCGCGCGTGATCGGCTAAACCATATTGAACCTAAACAAATTAACTTGGTGCAGTGACCGATTATTTTATTAAAAAAGGCTTAACTTCAGTGAAGAAAGGAAGATAAATACAAGCAAATTAATAATCATTACAAAAAAGTAGGTACGACAAGTACAAGCAAACTCGATGCACTGAGGGTTTTTCATTACCACATAGGGGTCTCCCTCGCCATCCCTAACCCTAACACCGTCCGTCTTAAAATCACTTGCCCTAACTATTTTATCCTAATAAGCATTAGCTCTAATGATCAATTGTAATAACAATTGTTTCGCCCTTAAACTCATTTGACCGAAGAATTTTTAACATAACTCGCAATCCCTAACAACTTTTGTCCTCATATCACAAAATCCCAACTATTTTGTCCTAATGAGTGTTAGTCCTAACAACTAATTGTCATAACAGATATTTTCCATAAAGTAATAGTTGACCTAAAACGTATGATTACCATAAATATTAGTTATTACCTATTATTATTTAAGAGTTTCACTCTTGTCGGTGCAGTTCTCTCCAGTCCGTTCTACTTAACGCCAGTTCTTTAACTTCCCGATACGTCTGCCTTTTTCTTGATCTGGTCCAAATAGCTAATCCTCGGCCTTCTTCTTCCTCTCCTTCCTTCAATTTTCCCCTGCATTATCTTTTGTATTAGATCGTCGTGTCGTATCAAATGACCTATCATTTTCCCTCTTCGAGTTTCTATTGTATGAGGTATATGTCTCTTCTCCTTTACCCTTTCCAATACTTCCTCATTGGTGACTCTTTCTGTCCAGCTTATTCCCTCCATCCTTTGCCAGCACCACATCTCGAACGCCTCAAGCTTTTCTCTGTCCCGTTGTGTCATGGTCCATGTCTCGCAGCCATATCTCTCTATCTCACCGCGTGAAGGTGGCGTCGACGCTGGGTGACGAGCGGGCGGTGCGGTGCGGGGTGGCGCAGGGCTCGGGATGCGGCCCGGTGTACTACTTGCTACACGTGAACAGCTTGTGCGGCGTGCTGCGGCACTGCTCCCCGCACATGTTCACCGATGACCTGTGCGTGCTGCGCGCCGGCGCCGCGGCCGACCTCGCCGGCACCTGCCGCTCGGTACAGCAGGACGTCGACGCCGTAGTCAAGTGGTCGCACGATAATGGTATAGTGTTAAACGCAGATTAAAACAAAACTAATCATTTTACATTCACCTTATTTAAACCCTTCCTGTTCGCCAGAGCCTACAATAGTTACACATGACTTCTCCTGTTTCCATAATAATCTAGTTCCATGCCAATGTAAGCCAATTGAGCGTGTAAAATGCATCACTTACCTTGGCATGAAAATAGTTTTATAGACTATATTTGTAGTAAAATTAAGAGTCCTACTTGGTAGGTTTTATCATCTAAGCTATAGAGTCCCAACAAGCACCCTAAAATGTATTTATGTGTCACTAGTAGAATCCATTATAGGTTATTCTCTGGATAGCTATGGCCTCACCTTTAAAACGAATTTGGAAAAAATAGAAAAATTACAAATTAAATTCCTCAAGCTATTAGTAAACAATAAAACTAAAAATAAATATAGAAATGATTATTACAAGTTATTTAAAGTATGTAAAATTCTTCCGGCAAGCCTAAAACACAAATACTTATTATCAGTCAATCAACACGGTAATCAAGAGAGTAACCTATCTAAAATGAGCCATAACCATGGCACCAAGTCCGTAGCTGCAGGTAAGTATGCTGTACCCAGAGTAAGCAATTACTATGGGGACAGGCTTATCGAAAAGCGCTTACCATATTTACTTAACGCCTTACCTGCGGCTATTAGGACAGAGAAAAATAAAAATAAATTTAAAAAGCTGTACTAAAATACTACCTAGACAGTATTTAACTTCATTAAGTCAAAAGTTTGAGCTAAAAATTGTATAGATATTTGCCTCTTACCTACCTATATTATCATTAATTAAGACTTAGACTTTATTACTTGAGTATTACTATTGTATAGAAAGGATCCCACAGTCAAACTGTGAAAACAGTTTTGTGGGACGATGTACCTTACCTGACATGTTCTTGACATTTGAATAAATATATATATATAATAAAGTTATTAAATTATTGAAAATAAAATGATGTAGAATTGTGTAGGAAGATATAGCATAGGTATAAGTTAATATATTTTACTCGTTAAAATTAATATTATCATGCATGTATATGTATACTATTTAGACATTAGGTGAAAATGTAATTGTGAAGCATGTCAATTTGTGAGAATAAAGGCTTATTATTATTATTATTATTCCCTTTATTCATTTTTACACTTAGGCTAGTTTTTTTTTACAATAAATTTATATAAAAAGTAAAATATAAAAAATACATCACAAATATAAACACATTCTAAAAAAACCTAACCTAGGGTGCCGCCGGCAGCGGGGCACGGCCCAGGCTACCGGTGGTTAGGGCTGCAGAGAGAGGAACCTCCTGACGATGCGCGCCGTGTCCAGGAGTACCGCCTTTTGTATCTGGCCCTTGATCCAGCCATCTAGCGAGAGTCTCTTAAGATGTTTGTCGAGACTCTTCGCTTTAAGACCGTTCGCCGAAACGACTATCGGGACAATGATCGTCGAGTCAACATCCCACATGGCGGTCACCTCGTGAGCCAAGTCAAGGTACTTGCTGAGTTTGTCCTTCTCGGCCTTCACGAGGTTCTCGTCATGGGGGATGGTGATGTCGACGAGCACTGCCTGGCGCTTGGATCGATCTACCAAAACGATGTCAGGCTTATTGGCTACAATAGTCCTGTCCGTGATGATAGATCGATCCCAATAGAGCGTGGCACGACCATTCTCAAGAACTGACATCGGTGCGTACTTATAGTACGGCACCTCAGACCCCACAAGACCGTATTGAAGAGCAAGTTGCTGGTGAATGATCCTGGCTACTTGGTTATGTCTGTGCAAGTACTCGCCGTTAGCAAGATGAGAACAACCGGAGATTATATGCCTGAGTGACTCACCGGGACGGCGGCATGCCCGACAAATGTCGACCGTACCGTCCTTCAGGATATATCTCCGGTAATTGTTCGTCATCATTACTTCGTCCGCAATTGCACAGACAAAACCTTCGGTTTCCCCGAAGAGATCCCCGAAGCGTAGCCAGTTCACCGACGCGAGCAGATCTACATCGGGCCCCGTAAGGGCCTTGTAGAACCGCCCGTGTAGCTCCTTGCTCTTCCATACAGCCCTGCGGTCATCGGTGCTAAGCACCTTTGGTCTGCGCCAGTTCTCGTTTGCTAAGGAGAGAGAGAGGTGAGGCCTTTGTCAACTGCTACTACATCGCGATGAATCCCACACTCGTTGTTTAGGAAATACTCCCTAAGACTGCACACCTCACGGTTATGGAGGTCCTTGGCGTTTAAAAAGCCACGGCCCCCACACTTACGCGGGATGTACATTCTCATAACTGACGAGCGTGGGTGCCTCATGCGATGTGTAGTGAGCAGTTGACGGACCCTCGTATCCAAGGCGTCCAGCTCAGTCTGAGTCCACCTTAGTATGCCAAAGGAGTAAGTGAGCAGAGGCATCACCCAAGTGTTGAAGGCGCGTGCCTTATTGCCACCGGACAAAAGACTGTTAAGTACTTTTGTCAAACGACAAAAGAAACGCTCCTTCAACGCCTGTCTAATGTCTCCGTCCGCAATACCCAATGACTGTGACATACCAAGGTACTTGTAGGTTTCAACTTCGGAGATAGACCTGAGGGTCATTGTCTCAGAAAGCTGTAAGTTCGCGGAATTTACGACTTTTCCCCACTGTACATGCATGACCGCACACTTGTCTACGCCAAATTCCATTTTGATGGCACTACTGAAGGTTTCAGTTACTTCCAGTAGTTCCACCAGATCCTGGCGTTTTGGTGCATACAGCTTAAGATCATCCATGTACAGCAGATGAGAAATGACCTCACCTCCTCTTCGAAGCCGGCAACCTAGTCCTGAATCCTTCAGCAGAGTGCTGAGCGGATTCAGGGCTAGGCAGAACCACAGAGGACTCAAACTGTCACCCTGGAAAATACCTCTCTCAATCCTTATCAAGTCCCGCGGGCCAGGGGGGCCATCCCCGCCTCCTGGTTGACGAAGGACTGTGGTCCACTGCCTCATACACGCGCCTAAGAGGGATCTTAGAGCTGTATCGATTTTATACAGCTCTAAGATCCTCTCCAGCCATGAATGAGGCACCGAATCATAGGCCTTCTTATAGTCAATCCAAGCGGTTGAGAGGGACCCCCTGTTCCGCCGGACCTGTTGGCAAATGGTCGTGTCAATGAGGAGGAGCTCTTTAGTACCACGGGACCCAACCCTACACCCATTCTGAGAAAAGGCCAAAACGTTGTTCGCAACAATGTGCGAGTTAATTTTTGTTCTCAGAATGGACGTAAGGAGCTTGTATAAAGTGGGCAAGCACGTGATGGGTCTATAGTTTTTCGCTTCCGTGGTACTACCGGACTTATGGAGCAGGAAGGTAACACCAGTAGTCATGAAAGATGGCAGGGAACCAAGCTCGAGGGCGACTTGAAATTGTGTTGCCAGACGTTCGTGTGAGGATCGAAACCACTTGATCCAAAAGTTGTGCAACCCGTCTGGCCCAGGACTTTTCCAGTTCTGGGTCGTACGGGCCGCACACCTTACATCATCGGGGCTTATAGTCACAGCCCCCATGGCTTCGATCGGCTCACACTCAAGTCTGACAACATTCATCCATTCGCCCTCTGTGTGTTCGACTGGCACCGACCAGATACTACGCCAGAAGTTAATCATGGCAGTAGGATCCGGCAGTTGCCCGTCGCTCACACATTGGTTGGTTCCCTCCCACTTTCGGTATACCTTCCTTTGGTCACTTTGAAAGAGACGATTCTGCTGGAATCGATCCACACGCTCTCTGTAGCGACGAATACGGCTTGCCCATGCATAAACTTTCTGCTTTAGGTAGTCGATGCGCTCCGTGACACATGCCATGTAATCGCAGGGCCTGGTGCCAGTCCCCGCGAAGGCTTGTGTCACGTAGCGCATCACACGGGGGCGGTTGTTGCCCCCCCTAAAACAGATTAGCTTGGCAATGAAAGTCCTAAACGAGCTGATACGCCGCTCGATCCGTACTTGCCAGGCAGGAACACCCCCGGCGGGCCGCGGTGCTCGGTCAGTGTCCGGGAATCTGACACGAGCAACGCGGCACGCCGTGATGGCCCCGCAGTACATGATCGAGTGGGTATCAGCTAAATCTTCGCTAGCCCGAAGGTACGGGTCTAGCAAAGCGTCCAGGGCTCCCATCAGCGCTAGGTTACGTTTGTGCATTGGCAAGCGTGGTAATCGCGGCCTAGACTCAGGTGTGAATCGATATCGCTCAGTCGCCTCCTCCAAAGCCCTCCTCAGCTGCTCATTGGCCTGGGTACTTACGCTGCTCGCATCGTCTTCCCCATCGGCTTCGGGATCCGTCTGCGGCACCCCCGGCACCAGGTTGGGCGCTGGCGCCGGAACCGGTGACGTAGCAGGCGTATCCCGAGCCGGCGTTGAAGCCGCGCGAGCGGCCAGTACTTCCAGGCGCAATCGATCAAGTGTCGCGTCGTCCAGCAGCTTGCGTCGCTGGATGAAACGCACTTGATCGGATAGCCGCTGCGCAGATACGGTGATGGTCGGATCAAATGCAAGAAACAGAGGCAGCATCCTGTCCCGGTACGCGGACAGGTTGATTCCCCCCTCTGTAGCCCCGTAGTAGGCGCGCATGCAGTTTTCGTTCATTACTTGCGTCCATCGCATGCGACGCACTACACCACCATTTGTCCACCACCACCTACATTTGTGTAATCATGTGTAAAATAAAAAAAAATAATAAAAAATATATAAAAAAGTGCAATGCTCCAAATATAAGTTTTAATAAAACGTTTTCTTATAGATTTGGCCATTTTTGACTTTAAAATATGTTTTTTACTGTGAAAAGCGTTTTTAGCTATTGCTATTCTAGTTTTAATATCTGTAGTGCATCTCGAGCCTTCTGTTATTATACTGCCTAAATATTGAAATTGTTGGACTTGCTGTAGTACTGTGTTATTTATTTTAATTTCATGTATTTCTCTGTGTTTAGATATTATCAGTGTCTTGGTCACGTCTTGGTTTTATTTAAGTTTATCTTTAAATCGAAGTCCCGGAAAGTTGTGTTAGTAAGTATACCCAATGTTTCTTGACGTCATAGTTACCAGATGCAAACTGAACGTAAACTGTTAATCTGGAAAAGGAGCAGTGATATATAACTCTTAATGTTTTTTGGACCACTCATGCACTCAGCATTTTCCCGTTCCTACTGAATACTGCTTTTCACTGTACCTACGTAAAATTGCAAACCTTCTATTATCTACATAAATACCTAGTCATTCCAAAATGTGACTGGTGACTGGTACGTAACGTCTATCTCCTCCTAGTAATCACAAATTATTTACCTGTACTACTTTCATTGATAAGTAGTACACCTACTAGGATAAGGGTGAATTTCAACAAGCTCGAAATTTACCTAATTTTGGTGGCATTTTTTATTTTTGATGTTAGAGCCGAAATTATATATCAATAATACGAATAAAGTCATAACCAATATTGTGTAGTAATGGCCCTTTGTTATACATAATAGTTTTAAAGATATTACGATTTTAGTAATTGGCCTGCCACCAAAATTGTACATCTACACCAAAATTAGTTACTTGTGCTAAAAATTTATATTTGTCAATGAAATTGCCTGCTGGAAATGAAAAGAAAGTATGTTTAATTAATCATTTTAATTATACCAAAATATCTATGAAAATACAATCACTAACTCGTTTGTAACAACAGTATATATTTTTTTCGAGGACTTCTCTTGATTGATTTTTCTTGCGATTAGCCATCGTAAACCCTACATACATTTCAAAAAAATAAGCATGTACAAAAGCGAACTTATCTCTCTAAGGGATTTCTTCCATAACCTTCGAGTAAATGAGTGTTAAACACAAGTAAATGGCAGACAAACCAAGCAACATGTACAATACGATAACTTTACAATAGTACAAATGAAAATGCAAAAACCAAATGAGAGAGAGATAGGCAAACAGTCAACGTAATACATATTACGTTATATCTATATAAATACATATAACATAAATATAATCATAATTATAACAAAAACAGCAACCTAATCAAATAATCATTAATTCGACAGCCATAATTTCTTGAACTTCCCCTTGAACGATGCTATATACGGACTACGTCTGCCTTAGGGCGGGAGACAATTTATTTTATAATTTCACGGCGCGCACAGCAAAAGATACATCGTAAACATGAGATCTATCCTGTGGGATAGATAGAGCCAGATTTGCACTTGACCGCAGGCGAACAACGACAATAGCCTGCGACTTCTTGGCATTCTTCATCAAACCAAAGAATCAAGCCCATGCACGGATTGATTCCAGGTCTAAATTGATTTGCGAAACAAAGGAGCCAAAATCATCAATGCTGGCCGCCGCATAAAGCTGCAAATCGTCTGCATAGACATGGAACGAGGAGGAGAGTGACTGTGGTTGGTGATTCCGTTAATGAAGACAGAAAAGAGTAATGTAGAGAGTATGCCCCTTGAGGGACACCAGAAGACAGTTCACACCAGCTAGAAAATCGGTCATCAACTCGAACCCGCTGCTGTCCCCCAAAGAGGTAATCACGAAACCAGGACAGTGAAGTTGGAGATATATTTAAAGTACTAAGTAAACTGAGAAGAATATCAAAATCAACAGTGTTAAAAACACTACTAAAATCTAGGAGCACCAATATAGTCACTTTTCTATATTCTATATTAAGACGAATATCGTCGGTGATCTTAAAAACAAGTAATATAGGAAAGGATAGGAGCTATAGAATCCGCCACCAGCATAAGCATATCTAAGCTAAGATTACCCTCACCGACAGCTTGTAATATTAAATGTATTGTGTTTATACTTGACTTCAAATAAATTCACCGAGTCAAAAGTGTTGGAAATGCGATTACAAATGTGTAATTATATACAGATTACAGAATTAGCAATTCTGGTGGCATCAAGCAATTTTGGTGACTTTCAAATTACCACCAAAACCACCAAAATTGATCCACTGAAATTAGAAACAGTGATTAAAAAAATATTTAAAAAATATCCGTATTATTTACTTCCAATTTAACTTTATATTTTAAAAAAGAAACCTTTAACACGTCTTACACACAATTCACACACAGTCAATGATTGCTAAGTCACTTGAAACATATACCACAAAAATTGTGTCAAAAAGTATTTTGAACACACCAAAATTAGATACTTACGTGCTGGTGGACAGATCCAGCAAGGTACGACGTGTGTGTCGTCGCTCCATGCCGGAGCGGAACTAAACGAACAGGTTATTACACGTTTGCTGGTCTTGTTGCGTTTCATTCAACCATAAACACATTTTCAATATTTACCACCAAAATTATCAATTTCACCCGGACAACTCTTAGTGCTCAATTTTGAGTATCTATTTATGTATTAATCTTTATTTATATATCCTTATAATATACTTAAACTAATAAAGATTATAAATAAATGCAATTTTAGTTTAAAACATTGATGATATGGTTCTATCAAAGACATTTATGAGGAACAACGAATACTGGACGCCGCACCAAAATTATCATTTTACCGCAAAAAAAAAAATTATTGAACATAAATGACTTATAAAATACTTTGCGATTTGGCTTAAGATAGTAATTTGTGTCTTCTTTTCAGAAAAAAATTAAAACTTTTAAAACAATTGTTTCACACTATAGTTATCAATCCCGCCGCAATTTTTTTTCGCTGAGATAATCACCCATAAATACGAGTAAAAATCATGTAACAAAACGCATACCTCCACTTTAGATAAAAAACATGAATAATTAAAATCATTATCCTCATAGGTACGTACTCTACAGTTCTATTGCACATGCCTTATTCAACTCAACAGTTCATTGTATTGAGTACTCTCATAGTGGTGATCACAGAGGTATTTGCTAATAATATCAAAGTAGGTCACACGGCCGTCTCGTAAAACTGACCAAATACTTTTGATAATATTTAAAAATCTAATGTGTGAGTAATTACTAGAACAATTCGGTTATCAGCCTTAGATCAGCGTTATCTAATTTCAATTCGTTGATAACACGTCTGACTTATCGCTCACTTCAAGACAGTAGACGATTTACGACTGCTTTCACAGTGTTTAGTGCTTCAAAATGTCAGATTGGAGAACTCAATGGCAGAATTTGAAAATACCAGAGATTAAAAATAAGGTAAGTGTGCAGACCCAGTACCTTTAGTATGTTCTTGAGCTATATAATTTTAATGTAGAAAAATAATATCTAAGATCTGGCCTTGAAACAGTTGCAGTGTATTAATCTTAATGAGCGTATTAATGTAATTCGTAACGTATTATCAGCATAACGTACGAGTATTCTTAAAATAACTCTTTAATAAAGGAAAATCTATAGCACTTACATCTGAACTAATAATTTGGACTACATAATAATTATGTACTAGGATACATGAACACACTCGATATCCGAATATTCAAGAACCATTACCAAAACCAAATAAGATGATTAATTTGTATTAATTTCAAACTTTCCCGCTGCGATGTCACTACTCACAAAATATGCTCTAGCAACAAAGTGACTTCGCTTCCTGTTTTAGATCAGGCCCATTTTCCATGATGTAGGTAGGTACTCTTAATTTCATATGGAAACATGACTGAGGTTGTATGGTAGAATGGTTCTACCAGAAGTTATCTGCTGCTTAAATGTAAACCAGTGTTGTCGCTTGGTGCTACCCAGAATCTTCTCCCTCCGTGGGTTACATGGCCTTTTAAAACCCCAAGTAAAGTAATACTGGGTAGTGGCAGTGGTGGCAAAAAAACTCTAAATGCTCTCATTGTACATTATAAAACGTAGTGTACTTTTACAAGACTTTTAAGAATTAAGTATCTAAATTATCAATATACTCTTATTTAATGTTACTCTACGAAGTTTATAGTTCTTTCATTTACGCCTTTGCTTTTTCAGTCGTTCTAAATGAAGATATTGTATCGATTTCTTGACTCTATTGGCAGTATCGTATCGAACTTAACACTTTTATACGTTTACTTTTTTTCTCAAAAACCTATCACTGCTCAGGCGAGGCGAAGGCGAGTAACAGTACTAACAGTGAACGGTCGGTCACGGGCAAGGCCGAACCTTAACAATTCGGGCTTATAGGCACTTTTACCAAACATTTCATTATTAAACGTACTTGTGCCACATTGATTTGGATTAAAAACTGTTAACATTTTTTCGAATCGATCAGTATTTAAAAATAACATTTGTGTGTGCGCTGAGTGAACGAACGGCATTAAATAGGTACTAGTACAGTGGTACAGTTGAAATCAGTGAAAGCAATATGGTCCACTATTTGCTTCGGGAGATGCGATCCATCGCAAGGGCTTCGGTGGAATCTAAACAAGAGACGGTTGGTATACCAAAGTATCTATTTTCATATCCTTACTGCACCGTTTTCGTTTAAAACTGTTTCACTCAACAACCATACCTATAGATACGTGACTGCAATACCTATGTGTGGATTAGCTTTATGATTAAATGATTACCTATATTTTTATTTAATGTCGGCTTCAGATTCAAGCAAAAAGCTAATAGCCCAGGTCTACAACTTTCCACATACCACATACACATTACCTACATAGTTCAAAGCTTCTATCCGACTAGAACTATACAATACAGAACTAAATATCTACAGCGAGTATGCAATAATAATTACAAGTTTCTTTACAGCAAGCATATTAGACATCAAGTGAAATAATAATCTAGTCCCTGAATACCCTCTAAAAAGATATTGAGTCGTGAAAGTCTCATATTCATACGTTTCACAACTTAGTTACAAGAAAACGTCATTTTAATAACTTTTATAAGGCTCATACAAATTAGAACCTTATGATCTAAGTTATACGGAACAAGTATTCAGTGTTATATTAAGTTTACAAAGAGTGAGACTGTTGACACGATTTTGAAATTCCGAATGATACGATAACTTAAGTGAGTCTATAAAAAAAAACCTGTCCATAAAATACACAACTGTTAATCGAAATAGTTTTATTTTTAATTTTATTTTACAGCTATTCTCATTGTATACCAAAAGCTACCGGTCTCAAAATACAGTAGCCATATTCGTAAACGCTTAGTTTTTCCTCAAAGCGCCCTCTTGTTTTTCGACGAGGAAACTGTTATGACATTTGGAAACCAAATAACATTGAAATGTATTGTTTTCATATTCCTATCTTTAGTATCTTTTAACAATGTTTCAACACGTATTTAGTTAAGCAAGAGATTCTACTCTCTTGTAATTTAGTTTAGTCTAGATATACTGTTTTGTAACTCAAGGCCAAGAAACATCACAAACGTAACCCCAAAATGTAATCTACCGATCAAAACATGAGATAATGTTGATAAATGCAGTCTGTTTTTCTAATTATATGCTATGTCAGCATAGTTTATTATGCCTTGAAAGCGAAAATAATATCTGATACTGATTTACGCTATTGCTACTCGAAGGAAAGCGATCAAGCGTGTCTTAAGGATGAAGACTTTGTGAATACAAAATACTGTGTCACTCTCCAAGAAAGCGATAAGAGAAACTTCGAAGACATGGCAAATAACAATGGATTGAATGGATTATATCGCCCTCGAAGCGCTCTGGCTCGCGCTTTGTATGAAAAACAGAGGAATGACAGGCATCTGCAAGAATTTGACCAAACTGAGGTAAGAATTACATTTGTATTGATAACCAATAATATCTGAGTTCTCTAATGTTTCTAGTAGACTTGCCAAATCGTTTTTAAAGTTTACAAATTACTGTTACTATCTTTAAGACTGGACAATAAATTGTTTACAGATTGATAAAAAGTCAGCTTCATACTTTTATCGACATACCATCATATGTGACAGTGTTTGGTAAAAAAGTCCTAATGTATTATGGATTCCCATAAAGACCAAATTTATTTGCTTCTTTATTCCAGTAGCCTGTCAATGTATCCTTATGGAAAACCGAACAATGGGACATTTTACTAAATACTGTGACATAAGTACATTATCTAAATTGAACCACATAAACACAATACATTAAGTTACATTGCATACTAAATGAAGACTACATTTAACTATAATTAATTTATTGCTGATTTTAGATTCATGTAAATCCCACAGAAAATCTTATATCTAAATATCTGAGTTAAGAAGTTAGTACTGTTAGGTTAGGTTAGTTTTGTGAGGGCTTGTTTTCAGTATCTCAAAGTTTTACATTGTGTGATAGACTAGCAGACGTTTTAAAACATTAGCCGGAGTAGTTATTTATTTTGCATATTTTTTTCTTGAAGATTACACCAAGGGCTCAAATGTACTTTAAAATAGGTAATCTAAGGTTAGCTTCTAATACTAGTAAATATTTACCTACTTCTCACAATTTTTGCTCAGGAAATAGTTTTATAAAGGTCCTTTGAATTATTTGGTGTATGTATAGCTAAAAAGTTTGTTGATGATGTTTTCTCATACTTACCTTACCGCTTAAAAACCTCACATAAAAGAATAAAAAATTGTTACCATAGTATTAAATGTACACACAAAGAGAGATGAAGGGCTAAGAGGAAGAATTGGCTAAGTCACATTTGCAAAATTTACAGACAAATTGAAGTTGTGAAATAATTCTATGGCCGACTTGAAAAATGTGCACTGATGAATAGCAGTTGATTCAAAAATAAATTTATTATACTACATGTATGTAGTATTGTTTCCTTTTTAGGAATTTCTGAATAATAATAAAAACTGCAATTTTATATCAACACCGTAATTCTCTGAGAAACAAGTAAGTCCAGGACAAAGTGTATTCTATCCATGAATTCATATTCGAACTTCATTCATTTTGACAGTTCTTGCATGCATGCATTCTCTCCCTGTTTTTGTAGGGAAAAGTAGGCAAGCCAGTGGAATTTTGTGGTTAACATAACTCACTTGTTAAGTAGTTATATGATAAACTGAGAAATTTTGCGGCAATAGACTAAAAACATCAATTTCAAGAAAAATTACTAAGCCAAATCTCCAAATATAATCTTGAATTAAGTATAGCTCAGAATATCTTGATTGAGTATGTTGTTTCTGACAAAAAAAAAACAAAATTCATTCATCCATTTAATAATTGAGATGCCACAGGCAGACATACATCTTGGACTTCATCACAGATTAAAAACAAGAATATAAATACTTAAATACCTTATCATACATACCGCTGGCAAGAGAAGCTTCCTGAATTTTCCTCTTCCATTCATCTGACTGTATGGAGTGAATAAATCTACATAATTGAAACATAAAGGTACATAACTGATTAGTTTATCCTCAATTTATATACATATAATGGCTGGAGAGACATAATTTGAACATTAATTTGGATAAAACGAATTATGTCCAATTTAGTACTAAACGAGGTAAAAAGCAACAATTAAGCTTACAACATAAAAATAATATTATACACGAAAGAGACGATGTGACATTCCTAGGATTAAAAACCGGCCAAGTGCGAGTCGGACTCGCGCACCGAGGGTTCCGTACAAACACTCCATCCCTAGGTGGTTAAGTTAAGTTTGCACCTGGTATGTATAGCGCCCCATATAAATTAGGTGCAAAGTTAGGTATTAAAAAAACTACTTACTAGATCTCGTTCAAAACAATTTTCGTTGGTAGTTTTTATAGTAATGTACATCATATGTTTTTTTTAGATTTTTATTTTCTTATTTTAGAAGTTAGAGGGGGGGGGGGACCAACTTTTTTCCACTTTGGAAGCGTCTGTCACGCAAACTATTCGGTTTAGAAAAAAAATATTTTAGAAACCTCGATATCATTTTTGACGACCTATCCATAGATACCCACGTATGTGTTTGATGCAAAAAAATATTTTGAGTTTCAGTTCTAAGTATGGGGAGCCCCCAATATTTATTGTATTTTTTTTATTTTTGCATCAAAATCTTAATGCGGTTTACAGAATACATCTATCTACCAAGTTTCAACAGTATAGCTCTTATAGTTTCGGAAAAAAATGGCTGTGAAATACGGACGGACAGACGGACAGACAGACAGACATGACGAATCTATAAGGGTTCCGTTGTTTGCCATTTGGCTACGGAACCCTAAAAATGGACAAATACTTAGACTGGCAGAAACAAGTCGAAAAAGTATGTTGTAAAATAAACAGGTTTGCGTATGTTTTACGTCGATTAAAGCGCATATCAGGTTTGCAAGCCACTTTAGCAGCATATCATGGATATATCAGCTCTAATTTAAGATACGGTTTAATACTATGGGGAAATTGTACCAGCTCTAATAGTGTTCTTGCTCAAAAAAAAATTATTCGAGCCATATGTGATGCAGCTTATGGCAAATCATGTAAGCCAATGTTTAAAAAATTAAAGATTCTACCCTTTCCATGTCTGTATATTCTTGAAAGCTGCATTTTTGTAAAAAGACAAATGTATTTGTTTAACACAGCCAAAGACGTGTTTCCAAATGGCACAAGAAACACGGGGCGTCTTGTGCATGACCACGTTCCTAGAACTGCACTGTATATGAAGCAATGCTATGCAATGTGTTTAAAACTGTTTAATAAGTTACCGAAAACCATTAAGGAACTTCCTATAAATAAATTCAAAAATAGCCTGACAAATTATTTACTGGAGAAAAGCTACTATGACGTCAAAGAATTTTTGTTTCAGAGTACGCTGTAATTAATTTGGAGGAATAGTACATTACATCAGAGGCCGGGAAAATGAGGATTTCCGGCCAAGTAGGTATATGTATACCGGATAGTGATACGAGGCCGGGAATCTGTTTTCACGACGAGGCATGTATAGTGCTTTTCTCAAACATACAATGAAATAAAAAAATATACTTCAAAGAATAACACTTAATATTGTTTGTCCGATATTTTCCGAATTTCACCGAATTTTAAAAATCCGATTTCAGTTTCTGACTCAGGAGCCCCAAAAACCCCCGGATACCGAATTTCAGCCTCCTAGGACCAATTTGAAATTTTCTCCATATAAATAGTTTTTTTTTCGATATTTTCCGAATTTGACCGAATTTTCGGACAAGATTTCAGATTCATATTTTTGAGCCCCGAGAGCCCCCCGATACCGAGTTTTAGCCGCCTAGCACCAATTTGAAATTTTGAATCGTTTTTTTTTCGATATTTTCTGAATTTGACCGAATTTTCGGACAAGATTTCAGATTCATATTTTGAGCCCCGAGAGCCCCCCGATACCGAGTTTTAGCCGCCTAGCACCAATTTGAAATTTAGAAAAAAAAAGTCGCCATCTTGAATTTTTTTTTCCACAAGTGTCTAACAACCAACCTTTAAAAACAAAACCTGCTTTTTGTCAAACCAGCCAGCTGTGTGAATGACCTTGTTGTTGAAACCAAAAAAAAGTTACTTTGCAGGCCTAGGCCTGAAGAGCAGTATGAAATCCCTTTACAGTCCTCTCGAGTTGTTGCGCCCAAAAAGCGATAGTTCCGAGCCTATTTTAAGGAACGTAAAGACAATATTTCATTGGATGTTTGAGAAAATATATATTTTCATGCTAGTATTATACATATATATAGAGTACATATAGCAGAATAAGCCGCCTAATGACTATGTTTACCTGTTGACAATTCACTGTACCCACTTATTCTATGCAAATAAATTATTCTTATTCTTAAGTATGAATGCCCAGATATGGGTGCCAACAACTTTCTCCGCACACTATAAAAAGTCACAACCATAAACCTTTGCTTGTTCATAGTCAGGTTAAAAGTATCCATTTCTGAATGCCAAGCTACTAGTGGCATGGCATCAAACAAATCAAGGAAAGCTAGGGTATATTTAGCCTACTTTGAAAGGTTCTGTACCCAAAGGGTAAAAACAGGACTATTAATAAGCCTCCGTTGTCCGCTGTCCGTCTGTCACCACTCCAGGCATCTCATGAACCGTTATAGATGATGTATTTCTGTTTCCGCTATAACAACAAATACTAAAACACAGAATAAAATAAATATTTAAAGGGGCTCCCATACAACAAACGTGATAGGTTGCGTTAACTTTGCACCTCATTTTTATCCGGTGCCATACATACCAGGTGCAAACTTAACCCGGCCGGTTAAGATGGAATAAGTATTTGTACGGAATCCTCGGTGCGCGAGCCAGACATGCACATGGCCGGTTTTTTCATGGAGCAATAAATAATTGTGCTCTATCGTTCTGTAGTGGGCAAGCTGGTGGTAATCGGGTTGTATGTATGTACGCTGTGCCACTGCCATACAGCATTACGTTACACCACCAGCCACCATGTATTGCTGTAATACCAGTGTCCCAAAAATAATTATATTCAGTTCAGCTACTTAGGTGAAATAATTTTCGGTCATAGGTCCCTAGGGCATTACCCATTTCGTTACTTACTCTGAGCTTACATTGAGCGCTGGGCGCCAGAAATCGATGAATGCGGAAATCGTGCTACTGTTTGTTGTCGAAGTCATCAGGGTACACCTTAAGTTGTTGTTATGATGTAATGTAACGTGTCTAAAAGTATTGGTACCTAATTTGAAAGCACCTTATATTCAGCAGATTGAAATGGCGATACCTATTACGTAACAGTAAGGAAGCGTCTACAGGCCTCTCGATTCACACCGTCTTGTTTATGTTATGATATTTTAACACTTCCTGTGGTCTTAAATAAACGAAAAAAAATCGAAAAACACTATATTTCGGCTTGGCTACGCAGAAATTTGATAGACATGGCACTGCTATCTTCGAACATTTCAGAAACTTTTCTCAACTGACCAACTGAAAGAAATACCCAGTGGAGCCTACTGAAATTACAGTAGGCGTAACCGTTATTACAGTTAGGTTTACTGAAATGTCAGTAGGCCTCACTGTTATTGCAGTAAGTCTTACTGTAATGTCAGTAGGCTCCACTGGATATTTTACTTAGCCCTGTGCACAGGGCTAAGTAACAGATAGATATTTCCGACGGTATATTATTACCTATGTAGAACTTGCTCATTTTGATGCCCGGAGAATAACCGTAATTAACGGACATGGAGAAATATTATAAGTCGTAATCATACTAAGGATTAAAAAGATACATTTAGAAAGTAAATTTTTAAGTTAATTTACTTCTTGCATTCTGCCAAATACATCACAAAGAAATTGTATATGTTTAGAATTCTGAAATTCAATTCGCACGTTACTTTATTTAACGCCAGCTGCAGGCGTAGTAGCAGTGCACTTTAGGATGCAGTGGCGTCAACTTCATTAGCCACTTTGCAGACGGTTTGCAGTCCAAATGCTATCCCTCTATATCAGCCCTTAGTCTTGTGAAATGTATCTAAAGATAAATTTATGAAATAGACGCAATGTTGCGTTTTAAATTTACTTTGGTAATGGCCTTCCATTAGTTTTTCAAGAGTAATTCATATCTACACTTGTCGGCGTTCGGCAAAGGTCCTTTATGACGCGTATAGTTGGCAAATCAAATCTAGAACAATAACGACAGCCCGCGCCTTGAAGGGCTCAAGGCCTGATTGCCGGATCCAATTTTCCTCCCGTAGACAATTCCCTCAAGCATCAGGCCGCCAGGTAGTTCGGCTAGGCGCGTACGCAATCGGCGCTCACGTGTACCTCCATAACGAGGATATATTTGCGTATGAAGAACACGAAATACCTCTGAATTGTGGAGGGAATAAGGCATTCAACCCGCTCCTTCCCACCCCGAAAACACCACACACCCCCTCGCGACCCTTTTAACTTTCATCTCTGTCGAGTGCTCGGTCCACATACTTTTGTTCTATTTGATCAATGTTATTAAAATGTCGCGGGCTTCGGGATTACAGACATCTGACTATCGTATAAGCCGCTCAAGTGTAATAAGGGACTGGATTTCATGAAAGTTTGCGGTTTGAATTTTCTTATCTCGTTTATTGCGCGGCCCTTTGCTATTTTTTGTGGAATATAATACGAATAGTAAACAAGCGTTTTCAATCAACGTACAACTAATATAAAATAATATTATCGTCTTAGTTGTTTCACTAACTTGGCATTAATTATACAGAGTGGACGCATACTCCCGAGTCCAGAAGAACGATAATTACACCCATCAGTATTTTGATGTATTTTCTTTTCAATCTCCAAACAACTGCAAAGTTTTCAGTCAAATATCAAAAAATCTAAAATCTATTGTAATTAAAAAAGTAGGTTGCTAACATGTTATTTATAAGCAACGTGTGTACATGTTCTAGGTATCTGTTATGGATTATAACTTGACGTAAAAAGATGCGTTGCGCAATTGTAATTAACAAAACAAATAAAAAAAGTGAAGAAAAATTTACTTTTGTCAGCTGCAATTTAATGCACCCACACAGGTTTTCAGGCGTTGTAGCGCATATCATCCAAAATTCACCCTGCAGGCTCCTATAGAGATAACAAACGCATAACGCAAAATGCGTCATTCACGTAGAGTGCGCGCGCGCACATTCGCTCGCAGCTCGCAGCAGAGCGCACACGATCTCAGCCGTCGCCCGTAATCACTGCTATCCATTCTGTTAAAACCCGGGGATAAATTAGTTAAGTAGACGCTTCCGCTAATCGGCCAGTTGGTGCCGGTCGCTCTAAATGGATTAATTTATACTTATGAGCGAGGACGTTTTCGGTGTCACGCGAGGATGGGGTGATTGTGTTGTGATTGCCTGCGCTTCCTATGAAGGCATCCTTTATTAACCGGGTCGGCCTCGCGCGCCCGCTACATTAAAACTCTTTAGTATTGCGTAGCGCAAGGCGATAACACTTTGCGATATTATCCACTTGCTTTCATAGGTCACCAATTGATGGTGCATTCTATATAAGGAACGCGTTTGACGCTGTAGGTCACCTTTGCTTCAATTAATGTTTGGCGAATTTAAATAAACGATGCACATTGCGTTCTTACGTTTAGGGTTACACGCAACCTGTTGCATGTAGTTACCTATACACGTTTCATTTTCGTTTTAGAACCTATAATTAGGTTTGAGCATCAGAGATAACTTGTGCAAAATTCAATGTGATTCCGGAATTGGTCAGTTTTCGTAAGGAAAGCCAAAGCTATAACAATAACAGAAGAACAAAGATTACGTATTCATCCGTTGTACTGTAGTTGGAGTTTACTTCAATTTCTGTCTATTCAACTATTCAAATACGTTCATATTCCATTTTGTTTGTCGTATAGATCCTCGATACGGAGACGTGGTGTCCACGTAGAGCTAAGACACCTGAGTCGCACTGGGCGCATCGCTCACTGCAATCTGTACATTATTTCTCCATTGTTCGGTAACGAGCCCCCTCTGAAGGCGCCACCCGCGCCACCCCACCCCCCTTCCCACACCAGCCCGAGGCGGTGGGACCTCGCTCGCGCCTTTCTTTTATCATTCCTCTCTTTATTTCCGAATGCAAATAATCCTCCACACGTGTGAGAACCGAAACCATTGTTCTCGCCTCCCGCCCCCACCGGGGACCTTGGTGACGCAATCTTTTTCTTCGGCATTTAGGCAAATGTAAGTACATGCCGTTACGTCAAATCTTGCCAAAACTAAGACTTCCAAGATGGGATCCAAAGTGTTGTGAGGCATGCCACTGTCAAACTCCATCCATATCCACAGTTGTCACACCTTTCTAATTATCACTTTATATTTTATATCAATCAATTACTCATAAGCTAATTTCATTATTGAAGCAAAAGCCTAAGAAGTAAACATTACGTCAAATATTTAATAAATTTATACGAAATTTTCAGTGTATTCCGTCGTGTCTTTTTCGAGTGTACAATCTTTGTGTACCTACTGTATAGGTGCAAATCACATGAAACCTTAAATATATAACCCAAAATTAGGACATCTACCATTTAAGTAACTTGTGCCTGTTCCATTTTTTATACGCTATAACGTCGATACAACACCACCTATTCAAATGCAATATCGGTATGGGTATTGGGTATGTCTTTAAATACGTAGTTACACTTTCCTTGTAACCGTAACAAAATGTAAATGGCATCTTATACGCAAATAGTGAGCTGAGGGCAAAGGGCTTACTAGGACAACGCGGCCGGGGCAGCGGCGGTCGCAGCGCGCCCTACTTGCCGAGTGGAGGACAAACAGCTCGTTAGTCCTCTGCGGAAGGGTGGAGCGCGATTCCCAAGAAAAACGCTAAGTGGCAAATCAATACGTATTAGGCGCGATATCAGACCATCGTGTCACCCAATGATGGATGGCAGCCCCCAACTTCCCGCCTCAAATCTAATAATGACAATATACAAATTGACGTCCGCGGCTGCTTCCGAAACGCGATAGTGTGCCGATGCTGTCACCACTTACATTATGTAAACAAACATGAAAAAACGGATCGGTCGCTCTCAATTTCAGTAATAGAAATCTCAATTACGGATATGTTTTTTGTGTCGCCATCTATCATGCGACGTCCTCAGAAGGCTGCTCCCGTGAGTCAATCGTCGCGTCGAATAATGGCGTCGCCTCCGTGACGTCTCTGAGCGCGATATTGGAGAGGATCGACAGGCGGGAGTCACTCGCGCCTCTATATATTGAAAGCTATTCGGAATTTGCAAATAAATACACATAGGTACACGCCACCTTAGAGCCGTCGCCGCGCGCGCCACCTCGCGCATCGTTGGTGCCTCTAATAAAATTGAAATCGCATTTGCTGACTCTCTGAGACCATCCTTCTTTGATATTGGAAGCCTCAAACCTATATTAGTTCTGAATTTCAAATAGTGCCTCGCCCTTTGCAAACTTGGGCTCACATTCTAATTTCTAAGCTACCCACCCGAAGTGGAAATGGCGTCATTGAAAGGGTTTTTCTAATTTCGTTGTCTGTGAATATAAGCTCTTTCTAAATCGAGAATAGTGGATCTAAAAGACGTTTTATATTGTTTTGGTATCTATTTATAAAAGGGATTTTGTGTATTTCGACTGCTTTTAATACAGAACTGCAAAGACATGAACAATCAATTCTTGCGTTATTAAATGCCTTGCTGAAGAACATACCATTTTACATTAACGTTTTCTTCGTTATTAGTTATTAGCAATCAATAGGTAATATAGGTATTGGTACATTTGCAAATAATTTTGCCTGACTCCGGAGACGGTGCGAGTCTCATGAAACATAGTACCTTGCTCTCCCATCGGAACATGGAAAAAAAGTGAGACAAAGTCTTCTCGACCAGGACTAAGATAATAGAAACGGCGCTGTTGCCCGCTGTCGCCGCTGATTGAAAACAGTGGGAAGCTGTCAATAGTTGAGGTCCTATGCTCCTCTAAGAGTTAAAGAAGAGTAATGTTACGGCTATCTTTTACTAAAATATATCAAGATTTCCATAATTTATTAACAAATTAGCTGAACCTCACCACGTAGAAAATACAGAACTTAAACATCAATTACTTGATAGAAACAGTTTATTTATAGGTACTAACCTACTTGACCAACCGACCTCTTTAGAACTAATTTGAACTGAAGTGTCTAGTCACGACGTTTTAATGCGAACTACTTCCGCGACGTATAGTCTTACATGAGATTAAGCCGGGGGTGGCGAGGCTAGAGTGTGGGGGGTGTATTTATGTCACCTCGGGGACACGAGCGCTCGCCCCTCCCCAATTATACCGCAGTAAAAGTCATAAAAAGACACCCGAAGTTTTTACACGAACCAAGAAGAGGCTCACGCGAAATTAAGAGGGGCGCCGAAATGTGAGATGAGCATGAATTTTTTATAAGCCCAGATGATGGTGCTCCGTTTATGATGTCTTATGGCGGTTAATGCTCGCGGAGCACGCGCTCTTTGTTTGCTTGGCTGAATCTTTGATGAGCCAGCGTTATTGCTGCCAGCTCTATCAAATAATTAATTATTATTTCGGAACACCTTCCCTCAAGTGACCGTGGCTTAATGGAACCTGAGTGCTCCTGTATAATCATTTTCATCTTGTGTCCATAATACCTTATTATGTATGTGTGTACTAATTGTCATACATCGAATCATACTCATACTCATTTATTTATAATTGTTTTTGCAATTTTACATGTCACATGCAATCTCTACTAATATTATAAAGTAACTCTATCTGTCTGTTAATTTTTTATGATTAAATCGTTAAACCGATTTAGATGAAATTTAAGCATGTTTTTTTAATTATTCCGTTGATTCATTACATAAGTAACTGCTTCTTAGCCTTAAACCAATAACTTCAAGTTTATTTGTATGTAGGTATAGTACTATGTAGTTATAGAAGTATTTTTGTATCAAATATATTTTTTAACAAGATACGATGTAAAGATGATTCTATATACCCACCCCCTTCTATACCCGTTTTTGAATCTCATTGGCTTATTAGTTACGTACTTATTTGTAACTTATGATGACTTTTAGATGAAAATAATACGTTGTTATTGTGAGTAGAATCATATACGAGTACGTAAACCCGATCGTATTACTTATTCAGTATAGATGGACGCCATAAATTATACCTTTAATGCGATTTATGTTTACGAAAGCAGGTCGAAAACGACCTGAGACCTGGTTAACGCAAACAATGATTTTTGTTTTGTTTACGCTTTGTATGGAACAATACATTCTTACGTTTAATTTCTTTTGGGGCCCAATTGATTTCTTTTACGACCGTGTTTATTGAGTTCGCTCAAAACTCGAAAATGGCAATTGTGTCGCTGGGATTCGAGGGTTTCTACAGTCTGTAGAGTATTTATCCTCGCAATAGCGCTAGAGCTTACTCGTAAGTTTTTCTAGACTAATAAAAATCTAGCGCAGTTCAAGGTATAATGTGTTCGATGCACCCGTGGCTCGCCAGATAGAGGCCCAGCCTGAGCCACTATTCAATGTATAATTCATACTGTGAAAACACTTATATTAACGCGTTGCGTATCGCCAGTATCGCTGCTCCATGTTTGTTATCGCTACTTTATGTACAGACAGTCGGATTAAAAATTATAATGAGCGTACTAGAGCATTGCTGGTAATAAGATCTTTACATTAACATACTGTTATAGTATGCTATTCTTGGACATGGCCATTATGCCATCTCCTGTGTCACACAAATCTTTGTTTCTTTATGCACTGGATTGCGATTGCTCTAGGAGTATAACTCGTGCTAGATGACACGCCTCAGATGGGCCTCATGACAACAACGACTGCCGCGATTATCAAACTAGAAGAGATGTCGTTTCGCTTTTGATCGATTCATTATGTTATTCTAGTTCAGTAGACACACGAAACTAGAAGGGTAGGTGGGTATTAGATCTGGTACTTGAATCGTGTTTGAAGTTTCGAACTTTGTAGGCCTGTCTGTAAAATTTCCAATACCATGTGACAAAAATGTATTTAGCATATATGTGTTATTATCCAGTTACGGGTCTTTAGTAGAATCGCACATCAGTATCGCTATTTTATTGAGACCTCTGTCCTAAATTATGTGTTGGATCATTATAATAAGAATCTACCAATATATTGATCTGAAATCCAATAATCGCAATGAAGTAACAAGCATCTTTATATGTATAATGCAACACCATTTATCCATCCAGTTTCTTAAAAGCTGAGCTATATAGTCTAGCTCCAGACTAAAACAAAAACGAGCGGTTTATAGTCGTTATTACTCTAAAAGATTGCGGGCAGGTGAGTGCGCTACATTCCACGCCTGCGTCTCATGTCGAGCACACACGTCGTAAAGTTAGAGCGGAAGTAGCCGCGTGGAGGTGTCACGCCCGCGGTACCAAGGGTATGGACCCTTGTTGCGATTGAGTAAGTAGGCTAGCACAACCCTGCGGTGCGTGCGTGCCGGCCTCCAGTCTCCTCGCAGCTAATATGATTATGACAACGCTACGTGCCAACCCGGCGTCGGGAATCCTCGCACAAATATTCATTAATCTTTCACGGGCCGACGTCGGCCGCGATGGAGATTTAATCAGATTAAGGATCATCTTTTTTTTGCGGGAAAAGTCATGCCCTTTTGTTGCTAGTCGGCCGTCGCTCGCACTTTTGCGCTGAATTTATGACTGGCGACGTTTGCTCTGAATGTGAATTGTGTTGCGAAAGCCGTTTTTCTGTGTGGATTAATTGTCGGAGTATCGTTTGTCGGCGTGTTGCGTGTGTTAGGCGCCGCGGCGGCTGTCGTATTGGGTTGCTTGCGACTGTGCGGGCTCGCGCCGTGCGCCACGCAGTCTGCTCCGGCCAGGCGCCGATGCGCTTTATAGCCGATACGAGACGTAAATACGTATACGAGGGATACAAGTTTCACGGTCAATAGCTGTAGGTACTAACTCCACTATAGCATCTGTTTCATGAAAAGGATTTGAATGTTTCAATCATAAACCATCTAGATAACTTTTTAAATTTAAGATCAAGCAACCGGTTCATGTGTATAAACAGTAAAGATGCGCGAACGCAAATAAATTCCAAGCAATAAATACAGTATTCGACTGACTTCTCAAAAATGTTAACACTTAAATGGTCGTGCGGTGAACAGCCCGTTTGATTCGTAGATAGGGCGCTGAAGGTTGGATAAAAAGTAGAATTAAGCGCGGCGAAACGCGCGTAAAATTATTTTACCATTGTATGCAAATCAACGCCGCCGTGATTATTTTATTTCCTAAGAGTCTCTGAATATAAATCTCGATTAAAAATAAACTAGTCTGCGAAACGACTCTTAGTTGATAGGTGTTTTAATAGGCCATTAAGCGCTGCGTTTAAATTTCACCGAGATCAGTTTTTCCATCGCTTTGATTTGGAGCGGACAGAAAAATTGGCTGAGTTGAAGACCAATAACGGGCTCAGACTTACAAGAAAAGTATGAATGAGTGAATAAATACACGGAAAGTTGACAACACAGAAGTTTGCGGACGTTTACAGCTAACAAAAAGGTCGTGCGTGCGCCGCCGAATGTGGAAATAGCTGTGCACATTTTGATGAATCCCGCTTCTGACAGCTACGCCACGTCTCACGTCGAATGACCGATATTTATTTCGATAAAAAAACCTTTGCCAAGACCTAACGGAAGATTGTTATTAGAGTACAAACTGCTTAATTTTTGGATTTCTCTTCAGCCTTTATGATGAAGCCTTTTTTATTATACATTGAAATACTTCACAAACCTACAGATTTAATTTTATACACATGTTTTTACACGCAGCACTGATTCGCTGTTAATAAAGATGTTACGACCCTTTAGCGTGGCAGCTCTCGGTATTTGGTATTCCAGAACGAAAAACCAACATTGCTGATCAGGTTTGACATACTAATACGAAATGTACCATCGCTATCTTAACCCTTGCATTTTCCTACATTCGTTACGTTTTATAATCGTCAAGTATCAAGCTCAGAAAAGATCCAGGCTATCGTAACATTCTTGACACCCGAGCAGGATAAAACGGGCGGCCATCTTGGATATAAACGCATAACTCATTTATTAAAAGGAGTCGCTTCGGTCCCTGCGGCGTGCGGTGTCTAATGAAAGTTGCGCTGCAAAAACGTAGCATCGCCGGGAATGTGTCGCCCGCGCGTTCGGAGACGTGTACAGGCTATAAAAATGCCGACCCGGACCAGGCCCGCGCTGACTCGCGCCCCTCTCCATTTCTTTTTCAATCAATTCAATCAAAGGCTTCCATATTCGATTCCCGTTTGATGGCCGAATTGTGTGATATTTTAGACGGAAACGACGACGAGATCAATTACAACTCGATCTACCAATTAACCGGTAAGATTCGATGTGATTTTATGTAATGATGAAACCAAAAACCGTCAATTCGTTAAAATAAATTTACTCCCGAAACGAGTTCTAATTTCGGACGGCACCGAAGCTCTAAAGCGGCTGCTTTTTGCCGCGGCTGTTAATTTCAGCGGACAATGGTGGAGCGATCGCCGAACGCGCCCGGACAATCGACACTCCATTCTGAGCGCACTTAATTGCTCCTTTTGCCATTGAATAATTTCCATTCCAGCACTGGCACATAATGAACGTTTGCTTATTTCAACAATTTTCCGTTGGCAAACAACTCTATCACACGGCTGATCTTTCCTGGAATTTAATTGTTGATCAGAGTCGTCAAACGGAATGCCTCGATAATAGGCTCGATTGAATGAAAGTGGAATCGACTTAGAAAACTGACCCATAGTTAACCTGGAGTTATTTTAACAGCCGAGCGCTTGGGTGGTAACGAGCGACGATATTGTCTCGAGACATAACGGCTGATTTTACGATCAAATCGGCCCAGTTGGTGCTTAATGTAGAACCAGTTTAAATACACTCGTAAATCTGGCGTACGCGTGCCCACGCCTCGGATGACGGCTCGTCGCCCGGCGCGTGCGTCGAGACATCTTTGACAAACCTGATTCCGAACCGACTCCGAGGTTTATCAATAACAAGCCCTGGAAATTTACTAGCTCCGAGGCGACCGAACGGTCGATTCTGTAACGAGTGTGAACATATTTAGCAGACAGATATTCAAATGTAATTTCACTTAAAGTACGCTTTTATTACGTCTCGAGCTATAAAATGAAATGTGTAACAGATGAACATGAAGAGTTTACAAACTTGTTGTTTTGTTTTTAAGGTTCCGCGTCTCATAACAAAAGAGCAAAACCCTGATATCACTCCGGAGACCTTTTGTTTAAAAATATTCTTTTTCTCGAAAATGTATTCCTAGTAAGAAATTTTAAAATGACAAAAATCTAACAAATTCATACCTTACCAGATCTGGTGGCTAATATGGACCGCAACTTGTCATTATGCAGTTTTAGTCCTACTTTGGTGTGGTTGAATGAATAAATGAGATCAGTGCGTTTAGCACAACTACGCTTCGCGACTCTTGTCGCTCGACACGGCATCACCCGTCACTCTTTCACAGTACAGCGAAGAACGAGATAGGTTATATTTCTCGCGCAAGAAAGAGTCGCGTGTCGTGTTGTGCTAGAGATGCAGGAGTAGCGAGGACGTGCCTGACAACGGGTCACCTGTTCAACTTCTGTTCAGTTCGTCTTCCCATGTATATCCTTAAAAGAATAGCTCCTGCTCCAGAAATTCTAGCCATAGGCATCTTCAATCACTCACCGCTATTTACATAGGTACCTGTACCTACTGACAGACGACTAAGGTCAATAAATTTTAAATAGAAAATGAGGCATAAGAAATGAAAACCGAATACTCGAAAAGGTTGTCTGGGAGAGATCGCTTTTTAGCGATAAGATCGCCTATTGTTTACCTTTATTGTAATGATAAGTGTTATCTATATTTGTATTTCATTCGTCTTGAGGTGTGCAATAAAGAGTAAGTATTCTATTCTATTCTTTCTATTCTACTCGTCATGTGTCACAAAACAACATTTTGAATATTATTTGTTGTCTGGCGGTACGGTACGGAACCCTCGGTGGGCGAATCAGTCTTTCAGTTTACCGGATTTGATGAATGTATGCACTTTATGTTCCTATCACAATAAATTTACTCGGACTTAAACTGCACTGTCATTAAGTTTTGATATAGTAATATGTAATTGTATGTAAGGTATTTTAAATGTTTTGTTGAACGTCGTGGTTTCATCAAACTTATCTTTAACCCTTTATATTAACTATGCTCCGTTTAGGATTTCGTCCCTTTTTGTGATATGTGTAACTCTTCTCTCTTAACCATAAGAGAGATGAGTTACCACAACTAAAATACGAACCCACGAACTGAGTTTTCCTGGCCTCTGCAGTAATGTACTTTTATTGAATTTTATTGCTTTATATTTGTGTTTGTTCGTATTACTTTGTATTGAGTAACTCTACAAATGACGGATATCGAAAGGACTTCTCAAAGACAACTAGAACCCGGCATGAAATTCAAATTCGAAACGGCTATTGCTTTCCAATTTCCCATCATTAAAATAGTAAAGTGAATTTATAGATGGCGCGATTACTTTGGCTTTGGACCTACAGCAGACATTGCTATCACACAGGCAGCCATAGAAGCGGCCCCAGGCAAAGATATTACGATAGCATTGATAGCAAGTCTCAATTAAAACTCCTTGCTATGACTTATTGCCGTAAAACAATTGATTTCGATTAACACCCGACAATGCTACTACTCGATAAAACATTCCATTGCATACTGGTACTGCCTTGCGGCTGTCCCTGCTTTAACTAACGTATAGATTTGGTGTGGGTTTTCATTATTGGCTTTAGTTTAGACTACAGATACAACGTCGGCATAGTTACAGGTTACTGGTCTTATTTTTTTCTTGTCTCTATTCTAATTAGTCTACGACAGTTGTCAGTGACAGTATCGTTTATCATGTGATAAAGATGTGAATGCATTTTTATCTTTCGTAGGCTAATATTTCTCAAAAAGTCACGCTGACGGTGCCAACTTATCAATATCATTTATCCGTCGTGTAATAAGCACGACCATCATCGGCCCGCAGGTATGTCACGAAGAAACTTAAGTCTAGTTACTGTCATTCTTGGGTTTCTGTATGTTATAAGGTGTAATTTCCAGTTATGTGTCAGCCAACTGTTTAATAGCATAATAAGCCCTAAATTATTCCATATTTATCACAATTCGCAGTAAACAAATGTCCTTTAATAACGCAATTACAGTAACATTGCTGCGGTTGGTAGAACGTCACGATGCGCCCTAGGCTCCGCGTAATTGTTTCAAACTCGTCTTTTAATTGTTCTATCGGGACGCGATTTATGGGCGACGTGATCTCGAAGATTCATTTCGACAGAATTTTCGAACTGTCGTATCGCAGATGTCGTTATTTGAAACTTGAACCTTAGTGTGTTCTGACAGGAACGTTGGTTCTCTTGTAGATACGAGTTCGCGTCATTGAGGCATCAATTTGCATTGCGATACTTCCGTGTTGGTGCATGGGAATGCAGAGTTGTAATCAAACAGCAAGCGATTTGGTAATAGAATTTGTAATAAAATAAAAATATTTAATCTCGATAGAAAGAAAATTAAATGTTGTCGAGAAAAATTGGTAATAGACCAAGTACTTCGGGTCCAAAAATGGTTTCATTTAAAATAAAATATATTACTGAAAAAATATGAAAATACAATAAATAATAAAATTACACATAATTATAAATTTTCGTTAAATTGGCAACATTACGCACGAAATTCTTAGAAACCATACCTTTTACGCAAAATATTTATCATTTACTTAGATCGTAAATCAAAAATATTTTTTATTTATATTTGGACATTATCATTATTGTTACTTTTAATTTGCGTTTGGTTACTCTAATCAACTTTCAATTCAAACGTTTAATTCCATTATGTTACTTAAATTTAAACATTCATGAGAAATCTGCCATAATCAGTTTTTGACTCAACGACGTCTATCGGGTCAAATGAATGCATTGCCTTCCCAAGTAGCATTCGGGGTTCTATATAAGATGTCTAGTCGTTCACCTGTACTCCACAAACTGTGTAAGTCAGCTGTATAAGAGCTGTATAGCTTGCTATAACGCTCTTATAGAACCAGTTTGGGCACAAATTAGACAGCCTTAAGTTCACTATGGCTGTACATTAGCAGTATAATAGCATTATAATAGCAGTTTAAGTAGTAACATCGGACTTAAGGCTGACATGCGGCACTATATGGGACGCAGTGTGATCCATCAAAGTCAAAGTCAAAATAGTCTTTATTCAAGTAGGCCTAGCTACAAGCACTTTCGAATCGTCAGTTACAGAGAGCAGAGCAATTTATTGATAAACTTATACTAAAAATAAAATAAAAAAACATAAAAAACAACATTATAGAAATAAAAGAAAAATCCTAAAAAGGATCGTCAACACATAAAAAAATTATATAAATAAAAAATAACTAGGCTAGAATATATCTAGAATAAAATTCTAAATGTCAAAAATTATACTAAAAATAGTTAAAATTAAAATATCAGTACCCTGATGGGTACTCGTTACAATAATTACACATAACATAGCGTGATTTTCACTAATCCCACGACACGTTATCATTCATGTAGTCTTGAGTGCTATAATAAGCTTTAGAAATAAGTTTACGTTTTACATAGAATTCTTGAATTTACCAACAGACAAGTCAGTTACGCTTCTAGGAAGTTTATTATAAAATCTTACAGTTACCCATGAATGATTTTCTTATTTTATGGAGCCTAGTGGCAGGCACTGCGAGCTTATGCTTATTTCTAGTATTAATATTATGTATATCACAGTTCTTCTTAAAATTGGCAATGTTCTTATGTACATACATAAGATTCTCATAAATGTATTGACAATGCACTGTCATTATATTAATGTCCTTAAACTTATCTCTAAGCGAGTCTCTATGGTGCATTTTATATATCGCACGAATAGCCCGTTTCTGGAGAACAAAAATTATATTAATATCTGACGCACTGCCCCAAAGTAATATGCAATACGACATAATGCTATGGAAATAACTAAAATATACTAATCGAGCTGTTTTCACGTCTGTTAATTGACGGATCTTACTAACTGCAAAGGCTGCAGAACTCAGTCTATTCGAGAGATTAGCAATATGGGGACCCCATTGGAGCTTAGAATCTAATGTAATACCGAGAAAAGCTGTGCTATCAACTAGTTCCAGTTCCTCATCTTTAACAATAACACTTGCTTGCTCGTGTATAACGTTACTCGTGACAAACTTAACACATTTAGTCTTTTTCTCATTTAACAATAAATTATTTACATAAAACCAATTCACTACTTTACATATAGCATTGTTTACGTCATTATAAGATTGTTGGTTTCGTGCGACTTTGAAAATAAGTGAAATATCATCCGCAAACAAAACTATATCATGGTGGGTCTTTATGAGCTGTGGCAAGTCGTTAATGTAGATAAGGAAGAAGAAGGGACCCAATATTGATCCTTGCGGCACACCCATAGAGACTAATGACCCCGGTGATCGCTTTCCATTCACGTCAACCCTCTGTATTCTACCATTTAAGTAAGATTCTAACAATTTCAGTGCCGATCCTCTAACTCCATAGTGGTGTAGTTTCCTGATCAGTGTCTCATGATTAACGCAGTCGAAGGCCTTAGATAAATCACAGAAGATACCTAAAGCATCTCGTGATTCCTCCCAGGCATCGAAAATACATTTTACTAGCTCGACTCCAGCGTCGGATGTCGAGCGACCCCGCGTAAAACCAAATTGCTTGTTATGCATTAAATTGTTCAAATTAAAGTGTCTTAATAATTGAGACAAAATTAACTTTTCAAAAATTTTACTAAATGTTGGTAGTACAGATATTGGTCTAAAGTTATTGTGGTCAGAAGTACTACCTGATTTAAATAAAGGAGTTATTTTACTATGTTTCATCAGATCAGGAAACTCACCGCAATCTACACTGTTATTTAATATAACTATTAAGTCAGGCGCTATGATATCTATGAGGGATTTGACAGCATGGACGGAGACCCCCCAGAGGTCACTAGTTTTTTTGACATTAATCTATTTAAACGCCTTTACTACATCTGAGGTACTGATATGTTCAAAATTAAGGTCTCTACTACATTCTGGGACGTTATCTTTTAACAAAGTAACGGCTGATGAGGGTGATGAGTTTAAAAACTTTGTAGTGGACACTGGTATATCGGTGAAAAAGTTTTCAAATTCTGTTGCTACATCTAAACTAGAATCTATAATTTTACCATCAATATTTAATTTAGGATCACTAATAGCATGCCTCGATTTACCAGTTTCCATATTAATTACCTTCCAGGTGGTTTTGATAATATCAGAACTAGTCTTGATTTTCTGGGATAAATAATTTCGTTTAGCAATATGACAATCAATTTTGAATTGCTTCGAATACTGTTTCACGTGTTCTTTAAATTCATCACTCGTATTAAACCGCCGCTCCCCGTACAAGGCGTACAGTGCTTGTCTGCGTTTGTGTAAGTCCGCAGTAGCCCATTCACTAAATACTGGTGCACCGCCAGCCACAACCGATTTGGAAGTAAATATTGCATTATAATATTTCATAAAAGTTGCAAAGAATAAGTATACATGTCGTTAGGACCCATGTCGGAAGACAAAAAGGGTAGCGCCTGAACTAGATTTTGTTTCATTCTTTCCACACGGTCCGTTGTTACCGGTACAAAAGTAATTTGATTTTTCACGATATTTTTCCTTAATATCTCAAACACAATCAATTGGCCTAAATGATGTGATTCCAGTTTACTAATTACACTATGCGTAGAAGGAAGAATATCAGTGAAAATATTATCAATACAGGTGGCGCTAGTAGCGGTCACTCTAGTAGGCTCCATAAATACGTGGTGGAGATGAAAAGATTTGAAAATATTCAACAATCTAATACTTATTGTTGAATTTTCCAAAATATTTACATTAAAGTCGCCGCATATAAGCAATTTCTTTCCAGAAAGAGATATCTTGAATAGAGCATACTCTATAATAATTTGAAAAACATCAAAATTACTTAAGGGCGGCCTATATACACAAACAACAATAAATTGCTCTAATTCTACTGCACTTAATATCTAGACGACGCGTTTGGCTCGGTTGGTAGACACCTGCCTACTGAGTCGGCGGTCCCGGGTTCGAATCCCGGCCGGGGCAAATATTTGTGCAAAATATTTGTTCTTGGGTCATGGATGTTATCTATATATGTATTTATATATTATGTATGTCGGGGACAGGTCTGGATGGCTGGTGTGGTGTGGCACATTAGATGAGCTAATCGACATAGTTGTGGACGAGGAGGTAGTTGCGAGCAAGATGAAACAATACGGATGCAATTAACTTGATTTATTCCTTATACAATGAAGCACAAAATAACAGTTCCTGGCACAGAGGTCTGTAAGCTAGGTTATCAAAGTCTCACAATAGTCTTTATTAAATTAACACAGTATTGTTGAGTTATAACGTTTCACTGATTCTAACTTGGTATAGCACAACGAAACGGGACAGTTCCAAGGCAGTAGTGCACTCGATGGCGACCCAGAGTGAAGTGTCGGTGGGCGTTCGCTGAGTGAACCGCCAAGACTCTGTCTAGCGCGCCAAAACAGGTTCAAGGGGGCGCCACTGTCGCCTTCCGATGGCGCGCCGGCTTCGTTGAGCTACCGTACTCATGACCGTCTCCGACACGGCCATCCTGCGATGACACACGTCCTCGTGTGTTGCTCTGAAACAATCAACAACCAAAACAGTATCCACTCGGTCAGTCCTGACAAACACGTCAAAATGGTACCTAAGACAAAACAACAACTTCATCTTTCCTTTCGCATCAAATAGTTACTGACACCAAAACAAAAAAAAATATCACAAAAATTATTTTGACAACTAAGTGAAAGTTTTTGTTTTATAACCGCAATATTTCAAAAGATACAAATCGAATTATGGTATCTTACAACCAACTACCAATTGTAACATTACTTATTCTTTCAATAGTGCAATACGTTTTAAATGAGATTGTACTACAATGTTGCTTGTTGTGAAACAAACTAGCTATTTACCACTTCTACCTTAGAAAACACATTAGGAACCATGTACCACCATATCATTTCCTTTTGGCTCACCTTATTGACAATATCAAAACAATTAAATCAACGAAAATTCGTTCAACAAAACAGGTATCTCATTCGTGGCCTAGGGCTAACTTAGCCACCCACTACGCGCATCCCCACGGGATCGCCGAGTCAACCCTATGACTCTACGGTCTCTGCGAGAGTGACCCGACCTCCGCCAGCACCTACCGCGCACCGCGTATCCACGGACTGCTTAGAGCAGATGCCGACTTCTACCGGACTACGGCTACGATGAAGTGACTGGTATGGTCGACCAGCCGAACTGAGAACCTCCCTACCAGTCTCACAATATTTTTTTTTTCGTCTACTTCAAATGGTACGTAGCTCCCGGGCATTTCCCTCAACCTATCGTGCAAGTACGCGCATGTTTGGAAGTCAAGATTATGGCAAATGGTCTTCCAATTTACAATACTACATGTCAACATTTCTAATAGGCTCGCTTCAGTAAGTCTATTTACTGCACAGTACTAACAATTTTTAGCTAGACTGATACAAGTCATACATAGTCACTGAATTATACAGCCGTTTGCCATGGAACTTATTGGAAATCAACTCTTCCATAAGCGATCACTCGGCAACCGAATCACAATAAAATGAGAACTCCTCACCAGATTGCCTCATGTGGTGTGGTGTGGTGACGTCACGCTTCAACCCTCTTCCCCGTGGTTGAAGATGAAGGCGCCCTGTTGCTCGCCTGCGCTCAGTTCTTTGCGCGATGTCTTGTACCGTGGCAGCCGAAGCAGACGACTCATGGCTTAGCTGTTAGCTGCTAAGTTCGCGAATCTTTTCCTGAAACAAAAACTTCAAGCACAGTATCACAAAGCTCGGTCATTCTAACCTTAAATCCAACAAACTCAACTTCAATTCAACAACAACTGAAATTGGATTTGTAATTACTTATAGTCAAATGAATTGTTTCTTTTGTTATCTGAAATAACATGCCAAACGAATAATAATAATTCAACAAAAAAAAAAAGGAAACTCAAATCAATCTAGCAAAGTTAGGTAGGTACACTGAAATTATGATTCGTTAATGTGAACAAATAATCTACGACGTAGATGCAAGAAAAGATTTAAATCAAATCATTATTTGCACTTTAATAACAAGCTTTACTTTGTATGATAACTCTTAGATTACAAAGGGATTATGAAACATTAATGATAAAAATCAAACTTAAATTTCAAACTCTTGTGTCCCAATATTTTCCTAATCCTATTAGTGTCTCCAGTGTAAATATTTTAGGCTATAGCGATCACCACAGTTAAAAGTAACATTAGCATCGTTTAAACAAATCTCAAGCTCACCAGTTCTTACGGAAGTTATAGGCGCTAAACTATACACCAGCTAATGTACACCGAGTAAGAAACTATTCAAGATGTCAAAAAATTAAATTCTACAGAATGATTGGAAAATCATGAACAGAGGGTAGATTATTAAAGCAAGTTCCTAAGCCCAGCCGCTCCTATTACTAAGTACTGTGTATGCTTAGAATAATAATTCTAAGTGTGTATGATTGATGCACCTTCACAGCGCAATTTTAAAATGATAAACTTTTTAAGGGTAGGTAAACTGCGTAGTGGTCATATTAATCAACACTAAATCTCTGTAGAAACATTTCGCGTTTAGTCATATTATATCACTACGAAAACAATCGTTACAAAACGTGCAATAAACTTTGTTGCAAATGATTATTAATTTCTATCACGCAATATTCAACTTTACTTGGAGGGTCGCTTTTACCAGTACCCGTTAGTACTTTTTTTGACAAATACCCACTAAACTGAATAAGTGCGACTTAAGTCTACCCCAGAATCTAGCTACACTTTTATTTGTGAACAAAATATCGGAATCTTAGTGAAAAGTTAACGACTGACCTGATGTGTTTTTCAAAATGTGTCGGTGAAGCCATAGTGCCTACGTTCACGCGTCGCTTGTAAGTTGTGGTTGACTGTCGCTTCTGGGTCACTTCTACTGGTGCAACAACTGACGATGTGTCCCGCTGTTCTTGAAGTAAACAATGAACTTCGATGTATGTAGTTTGTATTGTAACTGCTGGCTTTTGTCGCTGAGGTGGTAAGTTGTAGTTTTCTTTTATATGAAGTAAGCAATCGAATTTTTCATGTCCGTTTCTCTCGCAATGAAAACAATTTAAACAGTGCAATCTTCATTTGTTTTCATACGGTTTTGTAGGTCTCCGTGACGGTGTTAGCTTGAGTTTCAATAACGGAAACGCTTGTAGCTCCTGTTCCTTGATTTTGTGATGTCAGGTTCGTTGAATTTCAAATAGTAACCACAAACTTTTTTTCTTCCGTTTTATTCGCTTCGTGTTCCATCATTCTTCGTGTTCGCTCATGGGCCCGTAGATACTATCCCAACTTCTGATGTCGGGGACAGGTCTGGATGGCCGGTGTGGTGTGGCACATTAGATGAGCTAATCGACATAGTTGTGGACGAGGAGGTAGTTGCGAGCAAGATGAAACAATACGGATGCAATTAACTTGATTTATTCCTTATACAATGAAGCACAAAATAACAGTTCCTGGCACAGAGGTCTGTAAGCTAGGTTATCAAAGTCTCACAATAGTCTTTATTAAATTAACACAGTATTGTTGAGTTATAACGTTTCACTGATTCTAACTTGGTATAGCACAACGAAACGGGACAGTTCCAAGGCAGTAGTGCACTCGATGGCGACCCAGAGTGAAGTGTCGGTGGGCGTTCGCTGAGTGAACCGCCAAGACTCTGTCTAGCGCGCCAAAACAGGTTCAAGGGGGCGCCACTGTCGCCTTCCGATGGCGCGCCGGCTTCGTTGAGCTACCGTACTCATGACCGTCTCCGACATGTATATCGTCGTCTAGTACCCATAGTACAAGCTTTGCTTAGTTTGGGACTAGGTCGATTTGTGTATGATTGTCCCTTAATATTTATTTATTTATTATTTATTATGGTCCGTTCAACAGACAAGGATACAATGTCCTTACGTTCCTTAAATTCTAATTGATTATTTAAAATTATTAATGACCCACCATGTATGGAACTAAGTCTGGTGAACGAACTACCCACCTGGTGATTATTGAATTGGGGCATTTTTTCATTACTAGTAAGCCAGTGTTCAGATATACATAGAATGTCAACATTACAACCATTTAAAAATAATTATATCTGTAAATCTTTCCCTCTAATACATTGAATGTTTTGATGAACCAGGTGGATGTATTTTTTATTGCCAGAAAAGGAGTTCTCCTTTGTCTTAACACTTAGTTTAAATCATTACACAATACTACATCTGACTGCTCAATAGAAGCAGAGTGATGTACCAAATTCTTGGTAGAAATGTCAAGTAAATAGGATAGTGACAACACTATTTGTCGTTTAAAATAATTGGAAAGGTAAAACTTACCTTTTGTCGAAAAATACAAATTGCTAACATATTTGTTAGTGTCAATTATTCTAAACTTATCACTATATGTACACAGGTTATATAAGGCTAAATTTAAAATATATCTACTGTCATTTTCAGATTGTGGCAGTTGCTCACAATAAGGAAAAGTGAATATAATAATTTCATTCACTGTGAGTGTGTTTAATGTTTCATAAAATTTAATTAAATTATTTTTGTTCACTTTTCCTCTGTTTCCAATAAGAATAAGCAGTGTTGTGTTGTGGCCATACAATGTACATGAGCGTAATAAAGAGTAACAAGTGGCTAAATACACAGCCTTCACAGTTATAAAATCCGACAAAAGTACTCCAGTGCTACCTAAAATTCACGTGTGTCCTAAATTATTTCTTCATTTTATAATTATTCACAATTGATTTTGGTTTTGTGTGTGCCATCCAGAAAACATTAACTCCGGCGGATATTTGGATAAAAATTTATGATAACACGCGGTATTAAGTACCTGTTTCAAAGACTTAATAATGTTAATGCCATGGGAATGCAACTTTATCGTGAAATGTATACATATTTACAGCTAAAATATTCACGCGCCTCTGTAAAAACGCGATATTCATTTTAAAATATTTAAAACTGGCTGAGAGGAAATCTACAATTTTCAGTTTTTGATATTATATTGGCATTATAATTATACTACGGTAATTAATTATAACATGAAACCAAAACTCAATCGCTCTATCTGCGTATATTGTGATACCTACATGATAATTTTTGAGATTTATATTTGGTAATTTTTTTAGGTTAGAACAAAATGGTGGAAATGAAATACCGCTATGTGAACTGTTATAACTCCAATTTAATGCGGTTGAGCGTATATAGGTTCACAGTAGTCCTTTTAACAGCCTACAGTGCACATGCGAACCATTTAAACACTTCTGTACATATAGTAAAAAAAGGTTATTTTAATGATCACAAACAAGTCCTACTACAGCTACTGCTGTATAACAGTCTAAAACAAGTAAACATAACAGCCTTTGGCTTTATAAATGACCACGTGTGTTCTATTAAAATGCTAGCTCTATAACATCGTACAAGTAGGCCGTTAAACAGCGGTTGCCGTATCTCTACCCTCCTATAATGCTCTTAGTCAGACGGCTGACTAAAGGATAATTGTTAGAGTATTATAACACCAACAAACGTATAAAAGTATAACTCTACACTCCTATAAGTCCCTTAGACAGGTGTAGGTGTAATTTATCGCAATAATGCAGCTTATACATCACGAGTGAACTGTAATAATGCTTCAAGTACACCTGGGAACTAAATGTGTACTCTTAAATGGAGTAAAATGCTACTTGGGTTAAATGCATTACACTAATATTATTTCTAAAATGATTAATTAGCAATGAAATCCACGTCAGGTGGCGATTTCGGCACAATCTTGACAAAGTCTTTATTGACAATATTCAGATTTTGATTTGTGTCATTTCAGTAACGTGTAAATCATCATGATGCATTTAAGGGTTAATATTAAATATGGTACTTCTAAAACATTATGTTAAATTAGCTTCGGCTCGGCCACATCGCTTGCCGTATTCCCTGCACTGCGCGGTGTTTGTATAATGAATATTCCACGCTCATACATTTCCGTGAGCAGTGCATCTCAAGCCCGCTCGTAGCGTCCAGAGATCTGCATAGGGGCTGATCCCATTTTAATGGAGCGACCGGCAAACAGGCTCCCGAGCCGCTTACGGGCAAATCCATCGGGATCCGAAGCGCCACTTAGCGTGAACATGAGTTTTATATGCTGTTTTCTATGTTTAACTTGTTTAGATATAAAATAGTTTTAGTTGGCATATTGCTGTCGTATTAGGGTTTAGTGACCGTTAGTTATTTGTGATTTTATTATGGTCCAAATAAGGGGCTCTTAAAAGAGGTACAATCTTCTTAATTTTTACACCTTAGGTGCCCGTTTGATCACTTCCTTTCGTATTGCTCTTTTTTCTAGGGTGAATAAATAATACCTAAGTGCTATCGGGTCTTCAAAGCATAGGACAAATTGATATATGTTACCACTTACCAGACAATCTTTAGTTCAAGTTTTTCATGTTCACTTGTGACTCTTCTGGTGTTGCAGGTGTCTATGGGCGACGGTAATCGCTCAACATCAGGCGATCCGTATGCTCGTTTGCCCCTTGGCTTTGTCATAACAAAATAAAAAACCTAAAGGTTTTTGACTCGAACTAAATCGGACATTAAAAATAATTCATTAAGTATAAAAGTGAATGAAATTTATTCGTATTATATCTCCTCGTAAAAGATTTATTTAAGCACGTCATGTCCTCAAAGTCGTTAGCGTGTTTTCATTAAAAACCTGCTTTCGCAAAGGAGTTGAAGTCATAATTAAATAGGACTGCTATTTCTTAGGACTATTCAGGTCTCAAAGAGTAGGTATGAATCCAATAAGTGCAAAACCTCGCTGCAAACGCGGCAGCCTTTACATCTCGCCGTTTATTTTATATGCAGATTCACCGAGAGATGTAGACCCGTGATTATACAACATTTGAAATCTGTTACAGAATAAAAATACAATTTTAAAACATGTTATCAAATTCGCCCTACTTATATTTCCTTCAAGGGTACAGATTAGTTAAATCCACCGGAAAAAATCAGCTATCTTACTAAAAACGCATGCAAAAAATGGTCCACGCATTTGAGAAAAAATATTCTATAGACAGGTACACCGAATTCAATGTATTAATTTTGCGTGAAGGGTTAAACTTGAAACATACATAAACAAAGCATTCAATATCATTGATTGATATTGAACGTTTAAATTCCTCGTTTATCTTGATACATGGGTTATTTTAAGTATTCACTTTTATAAAACTAGAGGTTTCAAAATCGGAGCACGTTAATATCGTCCACAATCGCCTCTACACTTCCAGCCATCCACGATTTCACACATTTAAACGAGAATTAATCTGGCATTGTGCGCGAGCGCGCGGTCGTTAATATTTCGCTCCGTATTGACAATGCGTTCACACTAAAGGATTTGATTCATTAGCCCTGGGACTAACGTCCTCGGTACAAAGAGCTCGTCCTATCCGAAGGATGCACTCCCTGACCTTCTCGCTAACGAGTTGGGATAATGATCGTATTCAAAACGATGTGACTCGTCGAATGCCGCGATAAACAATTACGATGATGATAAAATGTTTCCTTTAAATTCTTCTGCAGTGTTATGAGTCAGATTGGGATGACCGTGTTTATTCTCTTGGGCGATATTTTAGACGTATTCGTAAATATACTTGTGATTGCACTCGGGGATTGGCGACCTAGTAGTAGCATTGACTAAAACAGCTCAGACGGTCTCAGGAGGGCTAACATAGTCTTGCATCTCCGAGCATTCTCTTGGTGTCTGCTGTCTCAATTATTTAGACCGCGTCGTTTCCCAAACTATTTTATTTTGTTAAGTTACGTCTTAGCTTATGGCGTGCAAGTAATTTTTATTATGTACACAATAAAACACATACTCGCAGTCACCAAATTAGGGTATCCATTGGGTAGGTTCTGTACTAGGTTAGGTAGTACCAACGCCGTAGAAAAGAATAGTCTGATAAGTAAAGTTCCAAAATTCAACGTTTTTCTCCTGACAGGTAAATACAGACTCGAGTAGTAAAATTATATACTTTGTATCTCTCTTTGCTGACATTACCTATTCAAGTTAAATCGGGGGCATTTTGCTCCAATTGGAACGTTTTCCTAGTTTTTTATTAAGGCGAACTGATGTATAAATAACCGATGGACCACAATATTAGTAACCCAGATAAACTCGAAAACAAAGTAGTCACGGTACGGCCTCGAAACCTCGGGATAGAATAAATCATTATCGATTTGTCTTCCTCAGCAGGTAGATCTGAAACAAGCCAAGTAATTGTTATTCATTCAAATCTTAGTTTACACGAACCGAAGCTGAATACTAAAAAGCGTGCCTCATAAAAAATCATCTTGCTCACAAACACCTAGGCGGAAGCAAATCTAATCCTAGTTCATGTTTATGTAGATCACATTTTAATGTTTTATCAACATGTTTATTTCTTGAGGAATCTTAGCCTTGTTATTGTGGAGGTTCTGATTCTGAGTCATTATACAACGTTCCAACTATTATTATTATCATTTTTTTTTTATTCATTATATTAGTTGCCTGCGTCCAGGCAATGTATGCTGGTTAAATAGCAGGAATAGATATGCCCAGTGACAGGCAAATTGTGATTAAAGTACTTCACAACGATCAAAGACGACTAATAAAGACAATTATTTGAAGATGGTAATATATAGGTATGTACAATTATTTGGAAAAAATAGAACGAAATAAATAACTATGCAACTCATTCATTTCTTTGATGAGTTTGATGGGAAGAGGCCGGCTTAGGACTGTGTGAATATTCTGTCAATAAATCTTAACGGTTGTAAAGAGCATGGCAAAAAATCCCAACGAGAAAGAAAATCGAAAAACTGAATATATATTGATAGACTGGTAGTTCAAATAAAATTTTTGAAGTCTAACGGCATTTTGTGAGCCATTTTGGCAACATGACTTTTCTGATGTAAAAAAGCCTGCTGAATTCGATTCTGGATGTTGCCAAGCCGAATTTTGCCCCCCTCCCCCCATTTCCCCCCTTTTTACCTCAAAATATGTCCCTAATCAGGGTTTTTACGGTTTTATACATAAAGTATTACAGCTATGAAAAAAGTGTCTAAGACAAGAATAATCTCTATAAAATTTCCTAAAACATGGTGTACAAACTTTTTCAGTAGGCCTTATGGTTTGTGAGCAATATCTTCCTGAACTTCATAGACTGGTAGAAAATTCTAAATATCGGCTCCCTTTACCGTCCTAACGGCATTTTGGGATCCATTTTGGCAACATGACTTTTCCGATGTAAAAAAGACTGATGAATTCGGTTCTGAATGTTGCCAAGCCGAATTTTGCCTCCCTCCCCCCATTTCCCCCCTTTTTGACCTCAAAAAATGTCCCTAATCACGATTTTTACGGTTTTATACAAAAAGCATTACAGCTAGAAAAAAAGTGTCAAAGACAATAATGATCTCTATAAAATTTCCTATAACATGGTGTATAATTTTTTTTAGTAGGCCTTATGGTTTGTGAGCAATATCTTCCCGAACTTCATTATTTAAAAAAAAAATGATAAACATGGTCGAGGCAGTGAAATACACTTATTTTGGGATAATTAGTATGGCACAGGATCCAGCCGCTCTGCAGTGCTTGACACTGACATCCAGTTGGCGTGCTGCTTATTATCTGTCAAGACTCACGAGGCTTTCAGTCATAAGCAGTCGTCAGATTTACACGCAGAACTGTATCCAAGTCGGGCTAAAAGGGATGTAGAAAATAAAAATGCTTTGTTTCTGACCATGAAGTCATTCAAAATGCTCAGTTCTACACCAGATTCTCCAGAAATGTGCCTTAGAAATGCAGTTACCCAGGATCTTGCAGCAGAAAAAAATAAAGTGTCAATTCTCACTGCTAAGCAGCTTGACTCACTCCAAGTAACGAAGTTTGCTTCCGAAAGGCTCACCAACAGCAGGTTGTTGGGTGTTGTTGTTGCTTATGATTCATCATCATGACAAAATTAAGGGACTGCTTTAGAACGTAAGAATATTCTGGCGTTTTACTCAGGCACTGGCGATTTGAACGGCTTTATTGCAGGTAATAAAACAATTAAATTGATCATTTGCGTTTCTCAAACATTTACCTAGACACTCCTTTGTTTAAAAGTATTCCGTTTTCAGGTATTTGCAAACGTGGAGCATGGACTGTAATATATCGAAAGCACTGTGAACTACTCAATGAGATCGGCATACACCCCATGAGCGAAAGGCTGAGAAGTTCCTGTCCCAGCTATACAAGTCGAGTATGTGACGATGCAGACTATGCTTTGTTTGGCATCACTCCAGCGCCTGAGCGTTTGCCAGATGCAAAAATGGTAGATTTTGAACGACCTGCCTTGTATAGGTCTTAAAGGTCGGGCCTTTGTTCATTTTGAACTTTGCGTTGTATTGCAGACCTGCTGTTGGTGAGCCTTTTGGAAGCAAACTTCGTTACTTGGAGTGAGCCAAGCTGCTTAGCAGTGAGAATTGACACTTTATTTTTTCTGTTGCAAGATCCTGGGTAACTGCATTTCTAAGGCACATTTCTGGAGAATCTGGTGTAGAACTGAGCATTTTGAATGACTTCATGGTCAGAAACAAAGCATTTTTATTTTCTACATCCCTTTTAGCCCGACTTGGATACAGTTCTGCGTGTAAATCTGACGACTGCTTATGACTGAAAGCCTCGTGAGTCTTGACAGATAATAAGCAGCACGCTAACTGGATGTCAGTGTCAAGCGCTGCAGAGCGGCTGGATCCTGTGCCATACTAATTATCCCAAAATAAGTGTATTTCACTGCCTCGACCATGTTTATCAATTTTTTTTTTAATAATGAAGTTCGGGAAGATATTGCTCACAAACCATAAGGCCTACTAAAAAAAATTATACACCATGTTATAGGAAATTTTATAGAGATCATTATTGTCTTTGACACTTTTTTTCTACCTGTAATGCTTTTTGTATAAAACCGTAAAAATCGTGATTAGGGACATTTTTTGAGGTCAAAAAGGGGGGAAATGGGGGGAGGGAGGCAAAATTCGGCTTGGCAACATTCAGAACCGAATTCATCAGCCTTTTTTAGATCGGAAAAGTCATGTTGCCAAAATGGATCCCAAAATGCCGTTAGGACGGTAAAGGGAGCCGATATTTAGAATTTTCTACCAGTCTATGAAGTTCAGGAAGATATTGCTCACAAACCATAAGGCCTACTAAAAAAGTTTATACACCATGTTATAGGAAATTTTATAGAGATTATTCTTGTCTTAGACACTTTTTTCATAGCTGTAATACTTTTTGTATAAAACCGTAAAAACCGTGATTAGGGACATATTTTGAGGTAAAAAGGGGGGAAATGGGGGGAGGGGGGCAAAATTCGGCTTGGCAACATCCAGAATCGAATTCAGCAGGCTTTTTTACATCAGAAAAGTCATGTTGCCAAAATGGCTCACAAAATGCCGTTAGGACGGTAAAGGAACCCGATATTTGGATTTTTCTACCAGTCTATGACTTGCATCTTAGACGATCTCTGTTTTGCCCTAATGGTTGATAGAGAATGTCATTTGGCATTAAGTCCGTCATTTGTACTGACTTTTGTTCTGTGTAATAAAGCTTACATAAATAAATAAAAATGTTGGAAACTTTATGGGTCAAACTTTTCCTAGAAATAAATCTAATCTACATATATTTTTATTTCTTAGTTTATTACTGCTTTTAATGATCCTGCACCAACTGCTAGCTTCTGTTTGGTTTGGAGCTATGGTTGACTGGTGGATAATGCCTTATAGCATTCAGTCCGCCATTTGTTCTATTTACTATTTTGTATTGTGCAATAAAGTCTAAATAAATAATAAATAGATATTTTGAAAGCCTTAATAGTTTCTATGAGAACACAACTATGCATTATTAAATACCTCGATCGTCCAAAGACAATTCATTTCAGTCGTCTCAATTTGTATAATTTATAATTATGTTAAGTTGAAATATAAGGAACCCTTTTCGCATATTTAATGCGTCAAGTAGCGTTTTTGCATCATGTAAAAATTTGATAATGTCGCTAATATCTAACTCATTGAAATTCGGTCAGTCAGTAGCGTCACTTAAGTCACGTTCGTGTTTTTATTAAACTTTATGAATAAAAAGAATGTTCTCTTATTACCTCTGTAAATCCCGTTACAGTTTACAGTTCTTCCGCTGGCTATGATTTCGATACCTTTGTCAGATTCAGTCCGAGAAAAAAAAACATCGTAACTACTCATTTCTATCGACCACTTGGTTCAACTTTCAGGTTATTTAATCTTCTGTGTACAATCAACATTCTTTTTTATTATTTTAAAATCCTGACACAGAAATAATCAGACAGCTAATAAATCATTTCCGCGGGGACATTACAGGTAACTCTATTGAAACATACCCACATAAGTCGATAAATAATCGTTTGAAATCGTCAACAAAACAAGCCATGTAAATATATGCTCCAGTTATTGATAACAATCGGGAAACAAGTGACACAAACAATCCTTAAACTTCAGAATATCATCGGCGAGCGCGGCATTCGAAATTTTCCACAATTTGTATTCCGTCTGGATAATTCTCCTTCGACTTGTCGAATCCCTCAGTTCCGAGACTATTTTAAATGTAAAGACGGCGCATTTCATAATCACCGTCGTGATTCGCTATCAGGATTCGATACTAAATATTTATTCCCGAGTTTTTATATTAGCAATGCATCGTTCGCGATCATTCCGTGCTGATGTGGCTTGGGTTTTTTTTATGTTTTAGATACCCGGCCTCCATTTTATTCAGTGACCTGGTTTAGCGCCAATTTTGAACTGAATTTATTCATAAATATCTACTACAAAAGCTCTAGAAAAAAAAACAATCGTATGCGGTTTAAGTTTTATTTCTGTGAGCACTTAAGGAACTCACTACATCCATCATTGGTTTCAAATAAAAGCATGTATTTTTTAATAGTGTTTAAACTAATTTCATTATATGATATCATAAATATACATAGGTGTATTTAGCATTCTGAGTACATACGAGGGCTGCCTTTTAAGTTGTGTCGTTTGGAAAAAACAAATAGAGACAATTTAAGTGTTAAATGGTATTTATTGTTTTTCAAAATAATCACCGTGATATGTAATACACTTTTTCATTCGATCGAACCAGTTTTCGAAACACTTATTCCAGTCCGAAGTCGGGGTCTCCAAAATGGCCGTTTTGTATGCGTCAACCGCTTCTTCAGGCGTCTGGTACCGTTGACCACGAAGTCGTTGCTTGATTTTGGAAAAGTAAAAAAATCGTTAGGGCTTAAGTCTGGACTGTACGGCGGATGTTCCAGAATTTCGAAGTTTTGCTTTTTTTAAAACGCAATTGTTTGCCGGGCGGTGTGTGAGCTCGCATTATCGTGGTGCAGTCTTATATGACGTCTTGGGTTATTTTTTCGAAACTCGCCGATGACTTCTGGTAAACAGACAGTGGGATACCAGTCAGCAGTAACCGTTTTACGATCCTCGAGCACGATGGCAACGTGGCCACTTTTCGCCACAAACGTGGCGACCATTTTTTCCGAAGTGCTCCGTGAGCGTATTACTATGGTCGGTTTTCATAATCATAATCATAATCATAATCATTTATTGCTTGAAATAATGGTCACATAGATTTTAAATATAAATTACAGTACATTATTTCACCTTACAGGCATGCAATACACATGGTTGAAAAGTCAGCACAGTCACTAATAATAATCCAATCCAATGACAATAATACTAGGCACATGCATTACTTTCCATTATAAATTAAGCACCAAATACTGAAATATATCTGACAATTTTAATTCTACGGCCTTTCAAGACAACATACCTAGTCATAATGTTAAGTCAAAAAATTATGTCAGTTTTTAGTTGATTACATTTTGAATAAAACTCATCCAATGAATAAAAACATTCTTCGATCAGCAAATTATATAATATTAAATTAAATTTATTATTTGGTAAACATGTCCATGAATTAGGTAATGAATTATATATAGTAATTGCCATATTGTAACAGTTTTTACGGTTAAGGGTTAACCTGCTGTGTTAGCTGGGTTAGCTGGCTCATCTTGGAACACCCAAACAGTCGACTGCTGTTTAGAATCGGGATCGTAGGCATATATCCAAGATTCGTCACCACTGATAATGTCGTAAACATGTTTCGAGTTTCCTCGGTTGAATTGCCGCAGAGTTTTGCGACACCATCGAACGCGAGCCGTTTTTTGGTCTTCACTGAGTAAATGTGGTATCCAGCGTGAGATCAACTTTTTTACGCCTAAGTGATCATGCAAAATACTGTGAACACTGGTCCCTGAAATACTTAAGGAGGCTTCTATCTCACGGTATGTCGCATGGCGATCTTCGACGATCAGTTGCCGTACAGCATCAATGTTCTCCTGGGTTACGGCTGTTTTTGGTCGACCTTCACGATGTCTATCACCAAGACTAGAGCAACCACGTTGAAATTCTAAATACCAGCGTTCCACAGTCCGGAGGCCTCTACATGACGTCACCTTGTGGAAAATGTGACCGTCACATCGCACAAAAAGAACAGTGGTACACTTTCCATACTAAATCCGCCTTGCTATTAATCCGACTGTGTGATTTTTCTGCTCTGCGGCCAATTACTGGTCGCCTACGCTCTTTTAGAATGAAGAACTTTACAAATGAATTTTTCTGTCACAAATTGGGATATTTTCGAAAATTTTAAAATATGGTATTATTTCATTTTTATCTTTTATTTGATAAAAGGTATCGATAAAATGTCTGGTTATAAAAATTAAATGATTGGAGTGCGCTAAAATGGCAGAAATTTAATTCGAGTATGAACCTTATGTTTTTCTTTTTGTAAACTCACAGCAATGCCTGCGTTTTATTGGAGTTAAGCCAATCGAACCGACAGCCATTATGTACGGTGTCAGCAAGTAAACTTTTAACACTTTGGTATTATTTATGACCCCTCGTATCGTATCAAAGTCATAATAAAAATTGAATAGCTGCTCCCAGCCGCCGCCGACGCGCCGTGACGATTGTTTCGACTACCGGTTTTAGATAATTATCTTTTTCATCACACACAGCCGTCTCACTTTGATTTTTAATATAAAGACAGATCGGGCATTAATTAAGTTGGCCTGATGAGTTCGCGGCGTCCCGCTCGCTCAGTCATTACGGCCGCATGTAGAGGCGAGAAGTTTTTTTTAATTCGTTATTATTCTGTGGCGTAAAGAAATGTTAATTTGAGGCAGCGTGAAATTAACAGCGGCCAAGTGCCCTTTGTAGGGCCGCGGCGGCTGACTTAAACACACAACGGGTGACGAGCTACACGCTCCTTTCATACTCCACTCTCTTATTTGCACTCAATTTACTCTTTTTGTATACTTTCATTAAGAGCTCCGAGCCATGGGTTGTTAAACATCGATTTGTAGTTCGAAGCACAATCGTTTGTGCTTAATGTAGAAACTTTGGAATGAATGGTCCAATAACGGCGTGATTATGTTCGCAATGTTCAATCATGCCATTACTAATACCTGAGTTAAATGCTCCATTTGAATCTCTTTAGCGCCCGTTTACCGCTATTACCATTATAATAGCTTCAGACAACAGCTACTTTAGATATATCTTGGTGTTTGAATTTGATTTTGAGTCAATCCAAGTTTACAACGAAGAGTGCCTTAGCTTTGATAGAAGTTTCCATCATACAATTTTTATTACATCTAGTCCATATTGTTAGCAAGCTAATCAGAATTCATGGTTAAACGGCTAAACTTTAATGTCGAATGTCAGCCACTACCACAGCCTCATGATTGCAATTGGAAACTCAGTCAGTAGCCAATCCAAAAGTAAGAACTCTACCACCAAGACTATATTAGATACTTTCTATTTGAGGCTGTACAAAAAATCCTCAATCTAATTTGCAGTTTAGTTAAGTACTAATTTCGTTAATTTATTATCACAGAACCCAAAACTTATTTTTATAAGTTTTATACCAACTAGTTTTAAAAATGTAAAAAATGTAACGTTGTCTAAGACCGATTCTAAATGATGTCACCTTGTGGAAAAGTTGATAGTCATAACGTACAAAAAGAACAGTGGTACAATTTCAATACTTACTATATCCGCATTAGTAATAAATTAATAATCCTACTGTATGATTTACTGTGCTGTGACCAATTAATCACTTGTCGTCTACGCTCTTTTAGAAAAAAACAAAATTTATTTTTAAACATATATTGGGACATTTTTGAAAAAAATCAATAATGTGGTAATATCTTATTTTCTATTTTTATCTTCATTATATATCGGGAAAAAACCTGGTAGTAAATGAAATATTTAATAAAATGTTGTCAATTGTGTAAACTGTAACACATTTTAGACATCAAACCAGATTTAAACATCAAACATATCGCTAAATCAGTCGCTGGACCACGACGAAACACTAGACCTTTTCTCGACTTCCGAATCGAGATTCCTAGCCACAGCTGGGCAACACCTCGAGACTACTGTGCTTGCGAGCACTATAGGCAACGAATAGATAAATATATCTTAAGTAGTCCTGTAAACGTATGATTGTATGATATGGAATATGGAATATAATTTAATTTTAATATAGGTAAACAATATGTGTCATGCTTGGTATTAACTGTAAGTGACATGTAATAAATAATGATAAATAAATAAATACTTGACAGTATTATTTGTATTACAGTGGTACCGGGTCGACAAGAGTCTCCTCAGCGAAGAGCTCCAGCAGAAATTCAAGCAACTAGACCCAGATGAAGACACTAAGGCGTTCCTGTCGGCCTCCATCGACAAGTCGACGTGGGTGTGGACTCAGATCTGGTATCTCCTGGCGAAGTCCGTGCTCAGGCACTTCTGGTCCATCACCGACATAAATGGGTACGTATTCTGTGAATTCAAGCAGCTAAAGACAAATGAAGATACGGAGGCTTTCCTGTCGGCCTACATCGACAAGTCGACGTGGGTGTGGACTCAGATCTGGTATCTCCTGGCGAAGTCCGAGCTCAGGCTCTTCTGGTCCATCACCGACATAAATGGGTACGTATTCTGTAAATTCAAGCAGCTAAACCCAAATGAAGATACGGAGGCTTTCCTGTCGGCCTCCATCGACAAGTCGACATGGGTTTGGACTCAGATCTGGTATCTCCTGGCGAAGTCTGTGCTCAGGCACTTCTGGTCCATCACCGACATAAATGGGTACGTATTCTGTAAATTCAAGCAGCTAAACCCAAATGAAGATACGGAGGCTTTCCTGTCGGCCTCCATCGACAAGTCGACATGGGTTTGGACTCAGATCTGGTATCTCCTGGCGAAGTCTGTGCTCAGGCACTTCTGGTCCATCACCGACATAAATGGGTACGTATTCTGTAAATTCAAGCAGCTAAACCCAAATGAAGATACGGAGGCTTTCCTGTCGGCCTACATCGACAAGTCGACGTGGGTGTGGACTCAGATCTGGTATCTCCTGGCGAAGTCCGAGCTCAGGCACTTCTGGTCCATCACCGACATAAATGGGTACGTATTCTGTAAATTCAAGCAGCTAAACCCAAATGAAGATACGGAGGCTTTCCTGTCGGCCTCCATCGACAAGTCGACATGGGTTTGGACTCAGATCTGGTATCTCCTGGCGAAGTCTGTGCTCAGGCACTTCTGGTCCATCACCGACATAAATGGGTACGTATTCTGTAAATTCAAGCAGCTAAACCCAAATGAAGATACGGAGGCTTTCCTGTCGGCCTCCATCGACAAGTCGACATGGGTTTGGACTCAGATCTGGTATCTCCTGGCGAAGTCTGTGCTCAGGCACTTCTGGTCCATCACCGACATAAATGGGTACGTATTCTGTAAATTCAAGCAGCTAAACCCAAATGAAGATACGGAGGCTTTCCTGTCGGCCTACATCGACAAGGCAACGAGGGTGTGGTCTCAGATCAGCACCTCTAGAACAACTGTGACACGCGACTCTTTCTCGCGCGAGAAATATTACTTACCTCTTTCTTCGCTGTACTGTACTGTGAGAGAGCGACGGTGAGGCTATGTCGCGCGGAGCGTAGTTGTGCTAGACGGACTGGTCCTGGCAAAATCCTTATTCTGACACTTCTGGACCTTCACCGACATAAATTGGTACGTATTCTATAAATAAGCCTAGTTTCAAAATAAAGCAGAACCTGATCACCAGGGGTCGGACTTTCGTTCGCACGGTAGGACTAATGGAGAGCTATGGAGCCGATATTCACATTAAAATACTATTCATACTCATACACATAAGTGTATTTCATTCGCAATTTTTAATTTTATAGTCAAGGACAAAGTCAGAAGACCTGATTTGTGTAGGCATTGTTTTTTTCGCCACCATAAAATACGTAAATATTTGCAACTTTATCTATGTTTTCTAGAGTAAATTGGGTTCTATATTGATCGAACATCCATTTATGACTAGAAAAGTCATGATATTGACAATAAATTGTGTTAAATTAGGAGTTTGAAATATTGTAAAAAAAAATATATTCATAATTTTAGTCATTTAATGCTTGGGAATGTTAACCATAATAACCATAAAGGCAGTTTGGAATGAAATAGATGAATAAGTATGAGTATGAGTTGTATTTTAATGTTAATAACGGCTCCATAGTTCTCCATTAGTCCTACCGTGCGAAAGAAAGTCCGACCCCTGCTGATCACAATAAATAAGAAGCAGTTTGTGAAAACTAGTATGATGAAATGAAAGGCATAATCATATAGATATAAATATCTTGATATTATGCACACAAACCGGCGTCTTGGCTCCCGCGGGAATTTTGAAGAAACCATTCCTGATTCTTAGTTATAATACTTGTATTTAGAAACGGCTATGCAATATTTCAGCTTTTTAGGTGCACAGGTTTGGTGTGAATTTCAGCGAGTCAAGCAAGACTTTTCCAGTTTTATTTGTACCTATAAATTATTGCCGATTCACTTGTGAGACGTGGTGTGTGGTGTAGGTATTATAACAATAGATATTTTTATAAAATTTTCGTTTGTCCATATTTAAACTTGAAAAAGAAGCTGGGATGCTTGAACTAAACAGGGTCAAGAAACGAATTGAATATTGTTAATTATGAAAATCAACACAAAGTCCTCGCCTGTCGCACATTTCTCAAAAACTCGAATAATGTAACACTCTTAAAGCTAGATGTTAAAAATGCCTTGAACTCTGTCCATAGAAGCGTCATGCTCAGCGAGGTCCTCAAGAACATCCCAAACATTTATCCATACGTATGGCAATGCTACAGCTCTCCTTCTCATCTAAAATTAAAAAACAATACAATTCTATCCTCTGTTGGCTGTCAACAAGGTGACCCGCTTGGGCCGGCCATCTTTAGCTTGGCCATTCACCCGAGCATCACTGAACTTACGTCAAAATTCAACACCTGGTACTTGGACGATGGTACCCTAGGAGGCGACTCGGATTCTGTCCTGAACGATTTCATAAATATTAGATCTAAATTTGAATCCATTGGTTTAGAACTAAATTATAATAAGTGCGAATTATATGTTGACACAATCCGAGGTTCAGACACCATACGTAATTTTCAAAATATCTGTCCGGGTATCAAAATTCTATCCAAACACTCTCTCCAGCTCCTAGGTGCGCCAATATTTGACGAGGCCTTTCCAGATTTTATTGACAAAAAAATAGATCATTTCCATACATTTTCGGACCGCCTTCTGCAAATTAATCCCCATATGGCTATATTTATTATTCGGTACTGTCATTTTGTCCCTAAATTCACATATGCTATGCGGTGTAGCCCCTTTTGGAAACTTCGAAATTACTGTGAAAAACTCGACAATATTATTTGGAATCAAATTGAAAAAAATATCAACATCAAAATTGATAGCAGGATGTTTTTGATCGCATCTCTGCCTGTAAGTTTTGGTGGTCTCGGAATACGACAAATTTCCAGCGTCGCATTACCGGCGTTCCTGTCCTCGGTGCATAGCACGCTACCTCTCACTGGAAAAATCCTAAATCCATCGCTATGTGATAGTGGTTGTGAGGTGGCGAGACGCATGGAAAATGGCCTGCCCAGGTAATGACATCCCGTGTAGTCCGAACCTTCAAAAAATGTGGGATCAACCGATCTGCCGGCGGGTGCATGAGCACATTTTAGAAACATGCACATCAGCTTCCGAAAAGGCCCGCATTCTGGCAATATCCGAGAGGGAATCGGGTTATTGGCTACACGCGTACCCCTCGGCCAATTACGGGAACCTCCTGGATCCAAACTCTTTCCGATCTGTCGTAGGCCTGCGTCTCGGGGCGAATATCGTAGAACCGCACCGCTGCCATTGTGGTACACTCGTCACTCGGTTGGCCCACCACGGACTCTCATGTTCAAAGGGTGCGCCGGGCCCTGGTCAGCGTCAGCGTGCCGGCCACTTTAGAGCCAAACGGCCTGTCGCGTGACGATGGCAAGAGGCCCGACGGAATGACCCTCGTGCCCTGGCAACAGGGACGGCCATTAATATGGGACTCCACATGTGTGGATACCCTAGCGCCGTCCCATTTGGGCACGACGTCGTTGAGGGCAGGTGGAGCGGCTGCTGCGGCAGAGACAGCCAAACGCCGCAAGTACGCAGCTCTCGGTGATAGCTAGGTATTTGCGGCGTTTGCCGTGGAGACCTTAGGACCGTGGGGACCGGAAGCAACTAAGCTTTTCAAAAAGCTTAGTTATTTACTTATCCGGTCCTCCGGTGATCGTAGGGCTGGCTCGTTCCTCGCCCAACGCATTGGCGTTGCCATCCAGCGAGGTAACGCGGCCAGCCTTATGGGCACCCTACCTAATGGTAGCGACATAGGGGATATATGTACATATAGTTTAGGTCCCAATAGTTTAAGTTAGGTTTAATTAGATCATAATTTAAGTTTGTTAAGGTTTAGTTATATACTTTTAATTTTATGATGTTTTTTCTCTAATAAATAGTGTAACACAAAGTAAGGTTCATCTTGACAGCGAAAACTTCTCTCACAACGAATACGCCATCAAACTTTTTGATTTAAAAGTAATGAATCATTTCTTTCACAAACGATGAATTGCCATTTGAATCACGACAATTGGGCATTATTAAGTGCGTCCAGATTCGTCCAATTACGCCAATTACACTCTCCCGGTAGCTGTAAGTACGTATGAGTATATTATTTCCTCGTCCATTGTGCCGTGTATGCACAAATTAACTAATTCAAATGCCCGACGCTGAGCTTGCGTACTCGAAATCGTTTTATCGATAATTTTACTTGTATCATCATACAGATCGCTATCCTCTCTAGCTAAACATAGCGATCATTTGTTGAATATTTTTTCGTGCATTTTAAATTCTGCTAACAGAAGATGTCACTAATAAACGTTCGGTGTGATTTTTATCTATGTTATTGTATCATCGATTACAGCATTTTATCGATGTAAAACGTTTCGCCATAGTCGAAGTATCGATATCGATAATCGTGATTACGGGTCGACAAGCACTGGGCGCGTCCGGGGCTCTGTGAACGGCACTGAAAGCGATCACGGCGGGTGTCTATAGCCGGCCACTAATAAATAATTTAAATAAATTGACGGACGAGATTTACTCATTGGCTGTTTCCGTCTCTCAATTACGTTTTATTTATCACTTGCTACTCGTCGGCTCAAGAGGACCGCGGCGAGACCGTGCCTTTGATTTGCATGTTTGTACGTCGGATTTCGCGCCGCTAACTCAGATTGGCGTAGAAATATTGCCCATTCGAATACGTTCGAATTACGAAAATTTCAATTGAATTGGATTTCGAAATAATATCGATTAAGTTGTCTATGAAATGACAATCTATTTTAAATAAAGTTTCTAAAAGGTTTATAGAGATATATTACGATAAATAATTGCTATCGACTGTTTAGTAGTCAAGCATTCTTGGGATCATTTAATTTGATATCATATATCATGTATTGAAGCTAAGCTGAACGTTTGTGTAGTGCATACCTGTGTTATTCTACAGCTTCAATAAATACTAGTAGTTAATCTGAGGACAAAATCGTCACAAGTAATGGCAATCAAGTAATCTCAGTGGAATCCGAGACATTCAATTAATGCAGAGCGGTTTTTTCTGTATCTTTTATAAATATAAGTTAGTTTAAGGCGAAAACAATCGAGAAATGTAGTTGAAAACCCAGGGACCCTCCAGGATGTTTAATCATCACCGAAACACTTAAAATACACGAGTCAATAAACGCCCAACCCAATATACCGTTTCCGGACGAAAATATTTAAACGAATATATTTGAAATGAATGACACTTGATAGAATTGATTTTATTTGTGTCAACATATGGAAATATAAGGACATCCTCATTTACACAAATTGAATTTGATTTTGATTTAACGGCTAATATCAATTTAAGGAATGGCGGCACGTTTGTGTTTATTAATATGTAATCGTATTTAAATATATAACATGGTCAAAAGGCACAAGTATCCTTTTACTTTGCAATAGCTAATATGAATTGTAAAAATCTGGTAACGGAATCATATTTTGCTAGATGCCCAGCCTAGGGCTAGAAGCGTACCCAAACACCCTCGCACGACATCTTACAGTTCTTAGCAATGCCACGCCTTAAAATAAAATACACTTAGTGTACAAAGTTATGAGTAAATGTCCTCGGTAGACGACCTAGAGGCTGCATTCCACCAAGCAACTGAACATAACCGATGGAGACAACTAATTGACGGAATCAGAAGGAGTCATCCTCAACAGTGAGGGAACGATTGAAAAGAGAGAGAGAGAGAGAGAGAGAGAGAGAGTCGTCGATGGAGGACACACTCTGAATTAGAGAAGCATGCGTCTACTAAAAGTAAATGCACAAATTGCAGATGTATTAGAGAAAAAAGATGGCCCTATTTTTGGACTACGATTATTCCCTACCCTAAAAATAATCCTATAGACAACATCTTCATTTTCAAAATCGACCGGAAACCAGACTGCTAGAAATTCTCCTGATTAAAGCCTCGTGCTATTAATTAGTTTCAAGTAGAAACGCATTTCAATCAGACGCAGACATGATAATTGGCGCGACGGCGCATGCCCAAACCAATTGGCGATTGTTCAAAATTCGAACACTCAATTACGTATGGCAATAACCATAGCCATCCACCTCATTGACTTCAATATGCCCATTCAAACGTTGCATTTACTAATCTAATCAGTATATGTCTTTACTTTTATTTACAACAAAATAATAGGTAAAGTAAATATTAGATTTTTTTATTTAGTTAGTATTCCGTGTCTGAGTTTCAGCCTTGCGTTACTTTGTAGCGGGACGTGAGTTTTATGGCATTTTTACCATTTAAAGATTGTGTAACATACATACATATTCAGAAAACTCTTTTTTTAGTTAATTACGAATACGTCCCGTTTTTGTAATTATATTGCACTTCCCATATCAAGTCTGTGAAACCCTTTCGTTCACAATTGTCACTAAGCTCGATGCATAGCTTGTCGGTTGCGAATGCTTTTCTTATCGTTCTTCTAAATTAGAGAAAAAGGTGGATACTCAGGTACGGTCAGTATCAAAAGTAGTTGACAATTTCGCTAATGGCTTATGTCAAATTGCATACTAAAATTGTCAGCTAGTTTTGATGCTGACTGTACTATATGATGTGCTGATGTGGTACTGGATAAAGCGACTGAGTTTTAGATATTCCTGCAATACCCTTTTCATCGTTTTTGATATAATGCTCTTTTGTTACCAAAACCATAAACTAAGACACAATTTCCCATTGAAATACCTATATTTTCGCAATCAAAATACGTAATTGAATACGATCGTCACCGGGTTCGATGACAGCGTTCGGGCACCAATTTGCCGGCACCTCATTACGTTTTATGGCCACTCAATCATTGCCCGAATTATGCACACACCGTTATGGCACACTTGAGCTGACGATTCTGTTTATGTCACTGTCATTCCTTGGGGGAAGAAGCGAGAGGCATCGTGTAAGCCTGGTGTACACGGTTGGTGATACTAGTAGAGTAACACCAGTACCGACTAGACTATACATATTATATCGTTGAAGTGCAACTATTTAGTAATGAAATTATAAGCAGAGTATTTTACTTCTTCATGGTTTTTTGGTCATTCAGTCATTGGCCGAATTATGCAATTTCAAAAAGCCTAGTAGTAGTCTAACACACGTTCTGAGAATTCTACCTCTTCTAATATTTAACATCAATTTTACTCCAACACGGCTATTATTACGATGCAACCATATTTCGATGAGATAGCACAATCATCACGTCTCGATGGTTCTCTGCCTTTTCGCCGAATTACGTTTCATTTCGCCAAAAGCATTTTTCACTGAAACTGTAAACTATTTCGAATTGTTATAAAACAAACCTAACCTAACCTAACCTAACCTAATCTAAAGGATGAAAGGAGAATGGGCAAAAATATATGGAACCTGGGACCACCCTCCAATAGCAACGAAATATATATCGTTGGAAAGGTATTTTCAATTGGAACAATATTTTTTATGGCAGCTTTGTTGTTACAACTGTCCGTTCGGAGTTATAAGACTAATAAGTCTGAAAAAAAAAACAAAAGAAAAATATGATACTAACTCATTCTCAAACTCATGTAAGTACTTTGGTCTCGTATATACTGCATTGTTACACTAAGAATACGTTCACTCACTGGCGACGGTGAACATCTACCCTCATTTTCACGCACATTGTCAAAATGTCGTGTTGCACACAACACTCACTACGTCACTTGCTAAGGTCTCGTCGTAAGTCGTTCGTTGGTTTTGTGCGTGAGTTATCGTTCGTTTCACTTGTTTTCACTTGGACACTGATATTTTACTCCGTTTGTTATTGAACTTTTGCTCTTTTAACGAATTCGGCTTGCCCACTTAACTGGAATTTTGAATTGCATTTCGATCGGGTAATTGTGATGGAAGCTCATCATAACTGTGTTATGTGTCGGCGAGGACTGCATCGCAGAAGATATCAGCAACACGTTCTGCTAGATAATCTCCCAAGAGTGCAACCAGAGCTTGCTTGCTTATATCCAGCAGCATGCATTATTGGAGGTGAGTGTGCTTATTTTTATTTTATCTAACGTTATAAAGTCGAATTCTAATAAAACTAAAATAACTATTTTTGGTGGTTCAAAATCATATTATTAATAACATTAGAAAGGCAAAAATCTGTTTGGATGAATGTTTTACAACGTTTTTCATTGTTTAACTAATAACTATTGACATTTCTAGTGACATTTGTAATGACTTTTCTTTATTATTATATCAGGTGGTGTTCGACAACACACGACACGTAGGTATACCATAGATGCTGTCAGAGAGCTGCTAATGCCGTCAGACCACCTGATGCAGCACAAATACCAGATGTTCCTGAAGATAATCGACTACGTCAGAGCGCCAAATAATCACAGGCACTGTATTTTCGAACCACGTTGAATATTCTATTCACGCTATTCAACGTGGTTCGAGTCGTGTGTTGTCGAAGTTGTGGAACCACCTTGCACCTTAGTAAAGAAAAGTAATTACAAATATCACTGGAAATGACAATAGTTATTAGTTAAACAATGAAAAACGGTTTTACAACGTTCCATCCAAACAGATTTTTGCCTTTTTAATGTTATTATAATAATATGATTTTGAACAACCAAAAATATTTATTTTAGTTTTATTTGAATTCGACTTTTTAACGTTAGATAAAATAAAAATAAGCTCACTCACCTCCAATAATGCATGCTGCTGGATATATGCAAGCAAGCTCTGGTTGCAGTCTTGGGAGATTATCTAGCAGAACGTGTTGCTGATATCTTCTGCGATGCAGTCCTCGCCGACACATAACACAGTTATGATGAGCTTCCATCACAATTACCCGATCGAAATGCAATTCAAAAGTCCAGTTAACTGGGCAAGCCGAATTCGTTAAAAGAGCAAAAGTTCAATAACAAATGGAGTAAAATATCAGTGTCCAAGTGAAAACAAGTGAAACAAACGATAACTCACGCACAAAACCAACGAACGACTCACGACGAGACCTTAGCAAGTGACGTAGTGAGTGTTGTGTGCAACACGACATTTTGACAATGTGCGTGAAAATGAGGGTAGATGTTCACCGTCGCCAGTGAGTGAACGTATTCTTAGTGTAACAATGTATATACGAGACCAAAGTACTTACATGAGTTTGAGAACACTTAGTAGGTATAATATTTTTCTTTTGTGTTTTTTCAGACTTATTAGTCTTATAACTCCGAACGGACAGTTGTAACAACAAAGCTGCCATATAAAATATTGTTCCAATTGAAAATACCTTTCCAACGATATATATCTTGTTGCTATTGGAGGGTGGTCCCAGTCTGCCCATTCTCCTTTACAACAATCTGAAATAGTTTACAGTTTCAGTGAAAAATGCTTTTGGCGAAATGAAACGTTTGCGAAACATAATTCGGCGAAATGGAAGTACACCCGTCTCGATAAGTATATATTCCTTAGCGTTAAAAGGCCTTATTTTTTGCATAAAAAAAATGTTTCATGTTATGACAAGTATATTGATAATTACAACCAACTTTTTGAAGTGAATAATACCTTTGTCCGAGTTCTAGGTAGTAACATACCTATTTCATGCTTTCATTGCGTGCAGTCGAACATAAGTTGAAAAAACTAATTTTCCGCGTGAATTTTGTCAATTTTGAGTAGTTTTTGAAACAAAAATTATCAATGAGAACTTCAACCTGTAGGTTTCAAATGTACATACATATATATACCAATAAATCCCAATAGCCCTGTTCTAGGTAGTAACATCAATTATATGTTAAGAAACATGTTTGATCATAGAGACAAATTTCTAAAACAATCAGCATTTTAAAAGGAATAAGGCCACATGCTTCTCCTTAAAGTCCTTAAACAACATACCGTCGAGATGCAGGATTTATATGCGCGCGCGGCACCAGCCGTACAGCGCCATCTATGGGTATAATTTTCTTTATCCTCTCATCACGCCGAAACTGCTGGACGGATTTCAACCGATTTTTATGATTTACAATACTGCCGTCTATATTATCGTCAATATTATAGATAGCTGGACATCCAAAGTTATTTATATGATACCTTTTACCCGACTAAAAAAAAAGAGAAATAAATTACGCGGACGAAGTTGCACACTGTTGGCAACTTCTAGAGAAATAATAAGATTACCGGTAATATAAATAGTAGGTATATGTGCGTCCGTAGTCCGTAGTCAGTACACAGAGTACACTACATGTCACTGAACGCGCTTGATTGTTCTACCCGGGTACACCAAGCTTAATGGTTCCAACTGTGCACTGCCGTGTAGGAATCAATGCTTTACTGTTTTGCAGATTATCGCATTGTAAACGTATCATTAGCGTAATGTACGTCTTTGGAAAGTAGGTATATTGCCCGCAATTAGCTTTGCCTCTCTATATGATTTTGGTCAATTGAATTTGAACCCGAGTACTTCAGCGCAGAGGCGGTTTTCGAATCTACTCGCTCGACAGGTCTGTCTTGCAACGCTATGGAGTCTACCTGTCTAGCGTTGCAGACGCTCGGTATGTCGGGATTAATCTATTTCAAGATTAAATTTTTATCAAGACAGTTGCGGGTTATATGTTGTTAAAAGAAGACATACCAATTACCTAGTTACTAAGGACCAATATCGTCTAATAACGTCGTCAAAAAAAAAACATTAGGCCTACCTATAAAAACTACGATATTCGGGATTTTTTTTTTTTTTTTTTATCAACTCGATGTATTAGTTACATTATATAGGTACCTTAGTACAGTGCGTGAGCTGACATAATATGATTCGAGTTTTATACCTCTCTCGCTCTCTCTTACGCGATCCAGGTAAAATCATCTTGGTTTTCATCCGAATCCCAACCTGAGGGCTCACGGAGCGCATGTCATTCTTATAGCGCAATTTTATTATTTTTAACCTTCACTTGCGATACTCGAACCCGCGTTTTTTTTTTTTTTTTTTTTATTTATTTAAGGATTACCAACAGATAACAATCAGACTATAACATAGTATAAGTACCTACACAAGTGACAAACATGATGCTTACCTATCCAATTATAGGTAACCACGGCTAACATTTGGGTTCTTTAAAGAATAAATTGCTACTCAGCAGTGACTGCCATTACAGTCAATCTATGTTGAGCGTAATAGCAGGCAGTGCGGTTACATAAAAAAAAAATTACATCTAAAAACAAATAAAGAACAAACATACAAATAACACGGACAAAATAACATACAAATCCGAATTCAGAGGTTCATCACGCTCCGGAATCCAGGGAGACCAGATATGCAATGATACTTTTTCAGAAGTTTGAGTACTAGTCATGGAATATATCAAAGCTAGTTTTGGAAGCGTAGCCAAAGCCATAGAGGAACCGTCTCATAATTCGCATGAAATGAAAAAAATATATAAAATATTTAATATATATCTGTTTTTATATAAATTTCACTTCTATAGGTAATTGTTATATTGGATGTTTGTTCAGTAAATGTAAGCAATATCACGGATTCGTTTTCCATTTATCAAGTCAAGTGTCAAAATTAGAATCATTTAAAATTCCGGACACCCCAATCGAACAGATGTTAAGAAGCCGAGATATAACCGTACTAAATTACATTTTTAAGTTAAGGTCGCCTAAATTATGGGCCAAAAGCATGTATAATAAAATAAAAACTCACTTAAACCCGCATGATTAAGGGACCTTCGTATGCAAATATCTCCACAAACGTCTGTGCGTCGTTGCAGTGATTGTTATTGCAAACATTAATTACTGCGACCTTCTTAAATCGTGAGTTAATAACCTGTATAATTATATTTCGGTCGCGCCTGTTAAATACTTTATCTTTTTACATTAACTCTTAAATGCTTGTTTTTGTTAACAATAATTGCTTCTCTTGTTCAATCTCATATTTCGTCTCGTTTACGTCCAACTCACGAGCTGTATAATGAATTGCTTTAATTATCTTTTCTTTCTTTAAAGCGTTAATTACAATCCTGATTAAGAACAGATTTCTATGAGTAATAAAACAATATGTCCTATATTTCTACTTGTCATGATGGTAGAATATTATTACTTATCTTTAGCTTTACAAATGGTTAAGTAATTAACTTGATTCAGTTCATAATAGGTATAATTATGATATAAATCCCTATGCATATACCGCAAAACAATTATAATAGCTTAAGGTATTTTCAAGTATTCAAATTTGTTATTTCTCAGTTCCGTACCAAAGCACTTGGAATTCTATCACGTCGCTTTACTTATAAAATGGGGATAAATTATTTATCTATTCAATCACGAGTGCCCATTTTCCATAAATAGAAGGTAATCGCACAAGAAATAGACCATTTCTTAGCCCCCACCGTCTTTTGAGGCGTAATTACGAAGCGTTTCTTACGCGACGTATGCGCGGACGTCGACAAAAGGTCTAGACTGCGCCGGCTAAGTAGGTACTTGTAGGAAATATTCAAGCGGGAAATAAGATTAAGGTTATTTATTTATTGTGAGTATAAACCGCGGTGTGGTCCCTATTCCGTGGCGGTCGCCACTTCTCAAGCAGCGCAGCGATCTTACGATAGTGTACCATTAGCGCTAACGCTCGCGCCGGCTTCCAATTGTGCGTTTAGATATCGCATACAAATGTCGATCGAACGCGCGGCCGCGCCGGCTCATCTGCATTCAATCCCATTGTTGCGGTTATTATTGAATGTATGCGTAATCGCTAATTTATGGGGCCCACTGACCACTCGCCTCACATCCGATCTAATCTCGCCGGTTTGGTGTTTAGAATTCAGCAGATCCGTCTCAACCGCCTCGTATTACGACCCGCTTGTTAGCATGGACAATGCGTCCTCAGCAGTACTAGCGCTATCGTGCCAGACGTAGATGGATATCGTAAATACTTCGGGCGATCGTAATTATTGGCAACAAAAAGGCGACAGTGTCGTAATAGGGAGTGAAAAGCGGCGGCCTCCGCCCGTGCCCGCGCCGCCGTAAAAAGCGCAAAGAATACACCTCGATATGATCGCACAAAGGCCGCTCCTGAATCCTACCTCAATGCTAATTTCCACTATCGCGCTCGCCCTCATTCATTTTCAATCGGAGCCAGCCTCCGCTTACTTCTATTTTTTTTAAATCACATTAAAGAATCGAATATGGTGGACGTTTTTTTGTGCGGCCGGTGCGTGCGACGCGATTTATTTATTTGCGGGGTTTTTTAAAGCGACATTCCGGCTCGCTGTATACTTGTGTCTACCCGCAATTGGCATTTCGGGCTAAGCGCGAGGTATACAAAGTCGCCGGTTTTAACGGTTGTTTTTAACGCTCGAATCCTCGCGCAAGAAACGGAGGATACAAATAAATTATTAATCGTTTGTCCTGTCTTTTATAAATTAAAATCCGTCCTTTTTTTGGTCGTGCTCGCCCTGGCCGAGTATTTTTTGGCGTCGCGTTTCATTGTCTGTCTTCGAATTTATTAAGCTTAAGCCAGAGGTGAGCAATTAAATCTGTGACAGAAATTAATACGAGCACGGACTGGCGGGCGACGGGACCGGTTATTAATTCACAGCTTGTGTGCTTTATTAATCCCCATATTATAAATAAAGACTTTACAGTGGTAGCCGCAATAAAGTACACCAGTGCAGTGTAGGCAGGCGCAATTTATTACGAATACCCGAATCAGGACAGGACGGCTTCATAAAATCCTAAATAAGTACGGCGCGTCACAGAAATAAATTGAAGCAAATTAGATTTCTTTTATGTGCCTGACACTTCAAACACACCGGTAATTTTCGTGAGTAACGTAAATTAAAATTTCCCCGCGTCCGGGTGCGCAGCTCCGGGAAATTCACGAAAATTATCTAATTACGTGTGTGCAGAGAAAAATCGCGAGTTTACTTAGTAACCGCCCGGAAAATTACCCGCATAAATCACCGGGCGCGGCGCTTGATTTTCCATTCGCTATCTTTTACGCTGTTATTATTTTGATTTATTCGCCCTGGTAATGAAGGCGTACGTCTCGTATTGACTTACCAGAAATCCTCGCTGTTCTCACTTCGCGAAATTGCTTTCGCCCCTTTTTGTTAGACGTATAATTTCAATTAAATTCGTTTGGCGTCTTCCAAGCCAAACCGTGCCATTCGTGTTATACTACCAATTTTTTATTCATGAACAAATTCTGAACACACTTTCAAGAACTAGAAATACTTAAAATATTAAATATGACCTACATCCACTGCGTATACCTACTGTATTCCGACAAAAAGTTACAACTTATAAGGCTATGTTCTACATTTGTCCAGCTATTATGTGTGAAAATCAATGCTTATATGAAACAAAACAAAATATGCATTATGCAGTTAAGATGTTTCCTGTTATCATATCCATCAGGTAATAAAATAATCCAATCACCACAAATAGAGTAGGTGTTAAGTGTGAAAAATGAAACGGGGTTTCAGTAGGCCTACAGTAGGTGAATCAACGCACCTTCAAAAGTAAAAAAAGCTGACAGTCAGTTGTATCGATCATTTCAGAATCCTATTTTCACCTGAATTGTCTTAGTCGTTTTCGCCTGCTCAATCCGAGTGTCAGGTAATAAAATAAGCGCATCACCACAAATAGGTGTTAGCCGTGAAAAATAAAACAGCGGACGTTGTGGTGGGCCCCGTAGGATGCGCGTGATGGGGCGGCGATACAGGCTCGTTAACAGAGTGCTACATTCCGCGACACCGCACATAAGCTGCGGCGAGGTAACCAGCCCGCAATTATGGGATGTGCTAAAACCTAGCTAACACGGTCAGATTTTGCCACTTGTGAGGATTCCTCTATTAACGGGCCAAATTCGCGGCATATTCAATAGATATCGCCGAGGTATAACTCCACTATGTCCACATTAGCAATGTATCTTGATGTTCGATTTGTCACTAATACTAATTTGATCTTGGCTATACCTTTTGTATAATATCGCCTTTATGGAAAACCGTTCGCTTAAATAGTCTACCACACCACCACACCGAAACGAAGCTACGTTGCGATGACGCGCCGTTGTTGACGTCACGTTGGTTGGCGGCGTATTCTCCATAAATTTGACTACGTCAATGTCATTTGAGCAACGGTGTCGCTCCGTCAAGCTGTTCAAATAACAAAAATCTGTATCTGATTTAAGATCGAGATATAAAGAGTGGCCACACCGCTCCTTAAAACAGACGTAGACGGTTTACCCAATGACGTAACGTATGGCGTCACATTTTTACGCATATTCCGCCACGATGCATCGTATCGTGGAAATATACCATAAATCCAAAATCAACTATTTTTCCATCTAACGCTTTGACGACGCGGTTGGCTCAGTTTGTAGAGACCTGCATACTGAGCTGGCGGTCCCGGGTTCGATTCCCGGCCAGGGCGAATATTTGTGTTATACTATGTATTTAAGTATATATTTATCTATATAAGTATATATATCGTCGTCTAGTACCCATAACACAAGCCTTCTTGAGCTTAATTTGGGACTAGATCGATTTGTGTGAGGTTGTCTGATATTTGGTGTACTTCCTTATCGCCGAATTATGTTTCGCAAACGTTTCATTTCGCAAAAGTTTCATTTCGCCAAAAGCATTTTTCACTGAAACATTCTGGTTACCAGAGTGCTACATTCCCGGACACCGCACATCACAGATAACCAGCCTCGCAATTATGACGCGATGATGTCGCTGCCACTAACTCGGCGCGATTATATTTTACCGCTTGTAAGGATTCTTATACAGGTCTTAGAAGTAACTTGGTTAGTCGGACGGATTTTAATTTCAATAAGCTGCGGTCTCACACCAACGCAAGTTTGCAACTTGATGGGATCGTAATTAGACTTGCATATGACAAGGTTAATACAGTGTTTCTTATTTGCTTTGTAACGCGTCGAGCGCGCTAATATCACACGTGGGATACTGAAGTTTTATCATTACCTATCTAAGTCAATTCATTATACATATTAGATGGACATAGAATCTGACATATCGCTTCACATCGGGCTGTTTGTTATTTATGTATGGCAGCACCGATATGTTATTTTTTTGTTTGAAAGGGAACGCATACTTTCCAGTTAGGTAGTCCCATTGGTATGAGGTTAGGATCTGTTGATGGGATCCCGGAGAAATCAAGGGAACTTTATTAACACACCAATAGCGATTTGCGTACCTCCTATTATGTTTAGTAGGTACCTAACTTGTGCAGTTGTTTATGTGAAGTATAATTGGTTTTAAATAGTTAAATTGTTTTTATTACTGGAGATTTTGTCAGATCACCAAGTGCATTCGCGACTATAGCACATGAAAATTGTAAATATTAAACTTCGTGTTTGACCCGTCGTACATTTATGTTTACCGACGTTTGTTCAACTATACTAATAATGTCTACCAACTACAAGGCATAAAGTGAGTAAAACATTGTTGATATGGATATCTTTGCACTTAATAATAGGAAAAAATAAAACGTATTATATTCTGGCACAATAGCATTTGCTTTAACTTAGGTAAGTTTAGTTAGTATCTATCTGTATATCTTCAAAATTTGAGATCGACCAACATCAAAGTTAGAGCTCTTATAAATATTGCCATGCCATAACAATTAAATTGAAATACGTAATTTGAAACTATTTCAGTGAATCGGTTTCTTAAACTATGTACTTTGAAGTTTCATAAGGGTTCAAATATACATGATTTCTGGATTCAGGCTTTCCTATTCTGAGTTTATTGCTGTTTTCTAGTGCAAATGACAGGTTTAATTAAACCATCGAATTTACCGGCATGAAATTAATTACGTGGTATGTTTTCTATTGTGTTTTATAATTCTTTATAAAAAGCAGTGCTTGCTTTTGGTTAATCTTAATTCGCCGCCAAGACCCGGTGAGTAGGTACAGGATGATCGCACGATATTGGAGCTACACCCAAGTTTAAAACGCAAAGTTCTTGTTGTTCCTTCCCTACCGGCCCTTTGATGTTAATCTGGATATTTAAGTAAATTAGCCGACACTATACATACAACGGACTTGGAACTTCGGAGTATCAAGGCTAGGGCCTGCAAATATTCGACCATTTTAGGTATTCGAATATTCGTTTTTTTTTTCGCAGATATTCGAATTATTCGAATACTATTCGAATAGTTGAAATTATTTTTAAAAAGTATTAAAAGTCGCTTTTTTTTTAAATCCTGTGGTAAAATTAAAGGAACAGCAATTCGTGAATACCTAAACATACGGTGCCGACGACAATGCAAAGCGAAATCGACGATACCCTGTGTCCAAAAGTGAAATCTTCTGTATCTGTCCTTTGACCCAGCCAGATGGCTCGAGAACTAGATCCTTTTAAGGTGTTTTAGCGAAACCCTGTAAGGACCCTGTAGAACAACCCGTACTGCTCCTTGCTCTTCCATACGTTCCTGCGGTCATCGGTGCTACGTAGCTCTGGTAAAAGTGAAGGCTTTGTCTACTGCCACGTATTTTCTACTACTACACTGCGATTAATTCCATACTTGTTGTTTAGGAAATATTCCCTGAGACTGTACATCTCGCGGTTGTGGAGATTCTTGGTGTTTAAAGTCACGGCCTCGACTCTTACGCAGAATGAACAGTCTCATAAATGATGGCTTTAACATACCATATACCATATGTAGTGAGTAACACCTTCCTGTCCAAAGCGCCTAGCTTAGTCTTGAGTCCACAGTCCACCTCAGTAGGCCAAAGGAGTAAGTAATCAGAGGCATCTCCCAAACACACCTTGTAGCCACCCGACAAGAATTAAGTAATTTTGTGAAACGACAAAAGAAGCGCCTCTTTGAAGCCTGCTTCATGTCCCCGCAATACCAAATAGTAGTACATAGATTTAATTTCGGAAAGAGATCTAAGGTGCTATCGCCACTAATTCTTTCTGTGACTTTCTGTAGCTCCACCACGTTTAAGCCTTCTGGAGCAATCAGTTTAGGGTTGTCAATGTACAGAAAATGAGCAATGACCTTGCGCGCTCTTTGAAACCGGCATTCCAATCCTGAAACCTTCAGAAGAGTAGGCTCAGGGCCAGGCAGAACCACAGAGCCCTGAAATAAGTTTCTCAATCCCTATAAAATCCTGCGGACCAGGAGAAGAAGACTTATCATTCATAATATTCACATATACATACTAACTATATATATTCACATTATATATAGTTCGAAAGTTATTTTTATGGATATATTCATTATTTACGTTAGTCTAGAATTTTATACATAGGTATACATCCCCTATTTTGCTGAAGTGAAAGGATTACATTTAATTTGTTACATTTTTCATTCATAAAAAAATATTCGAATATTCGAATACCGCACACATTAGTATTCGAATATCAAAACGAGTCGAATATTCGTACTATTCGAATTGCAGGCCCTAATCAAGGCATAAGGCAATAGTGCCGTCGCCGCCCGATACAACGCTGACTGCATCATTCACCGTCATTCCTAACATTCCAGCACGGCACACGCGTGACATAAGCAGATCTTTCGTGTGATGATTGAAGACTCCATCAACAAATGTAACTGCCTTTAATGAAACAATTCAGTCATGCCAAGCCACCAGGTAATTCCTTTATCTCACCTATGTTATAAATGCTGAAATATGTCTTTAAGTTTATCAGTGTGGGCTAAATAACAATTACACTGTACGACATGGCATCGTGGTACGACACGACATAGTGCCATGATGCGACGTCGCGACATTGAACACTGTATTTTAATTTAGAACCTTGTTACATGAAGATAAAGTTGATTTTGGATTTATGTATTTCCACGACACGACGTCGCGTTCGCATCGTACTACGATGCATTGTCGACTGTTGTATCTTGTTATTATGTTTTCCCTAAGTTCTTTAACATTTGCGTTGGGATGGAATAGATATCAGAGACAGTCATTACCCTGTATTGAAGGAAAATAGACGAAACCTTGATTTCACTCGGGAAAAACGGCTGGACAATCTTAGTTAATATCATCCTAAAGCAAGAGTCCCCCATAAAAATATTGATGATCTACTTACATTGGATGCCATCTTGTAAATACATGTGTAGGAGTGACATTCCATCAGCATGTTCCTATCGATACTCGTACAATAAATGTTGTATGTGTTGATGTTCTTTTTGTGTTGTTCATGATTTAAAAATCTTGGTTTAAAATTAGGTTTTACAATCAAATCGGCGTGTTCGATCTTTATGTTACTAATTATAACAGCCATAAAGCGGTGTCCACTACCAATTGAACGGCTTCGGCAAGCCTCACCAGCATTCCTTTAGGCACCCCAATAATTTAAACGGTAGACCATAATAAATCTGAAGTCTGCTCAAATAAAAGTCCAAAACTTTTAACGGCAGTTCGAACATTTCTTAATTAGCCAGTTTTTATTGAACAGCAAATTCGGTTAACTCCAACAAAGGGGCCTTTCAAATAAAAATAAAGCTGTGATTCGTGACGAATCCCGAAGGTGTTTTGCTTGATCCTTCCTAACCTTTTTTGTGACCGCCTCACTAATCTAGAGATGGCCTCTCGGTTTTAATTAAAGAAGTGTAACATAGCTGCACGTACTATACAACTCGCGCAGCGCCATTTTAGGGTTGTCGGCACACATTAAGACCAATTAAATTCTAAATAAAATGAAACATTTTAATGAGAATTCCTATGTCGTGCAATCTGACAGTGATGAATGACGGGTCGCATTTATGTTACCTATGCGAGCTAGTATGCATCGAGTTCACGCTTTCCTAGTTTTTCTGGAAAGTGATATTGCGCAATGGAAATCCTCTTAGTATTAATCGCATGTCTGAGATTCTCTGGTACGCTTCGCAACCTGTATTTCATACTAAACTCTGGATATGGATCTGTCCCTAGTTTTTATAGACTTTGCATCTAGTGTAATGTTTAAACCACAGAATAAAACATTACAAAAGGTTTTTTTATTTTCTTTTTCGCGAAAGACGTCTGAGAAATTAGCCTACACTATATTTTATTAGGTGTTTGTGTAAGACGCAACGCTATTGGTCGTGGGATGAGGCGAAGCGAAATCCGTCGCGTGTGACGTGCGACTGGCTGCTATCACGCGCAAAATTCTTCGACCAAACGGAGAAGGTACAGCAGTAACAGTGCACCATGCAATTGTTTCCGCGTGGTACGTAATGTGATACTCTTGTTTAAATGCTAATACTACCTAACATTAGCAGCCCTGGTCCGGTGCGGTGTAATTAGTTGGAAGCTTATTCGGGCGGTATGAATGGCAGCAACAATGAAGTCGGTAGCCGCCTGGCCGCGCCTCCACCAATATTCAATTAAAAAAACACAATAACCGACTCGCTTCGCTCTTATAGCTACCTGAATCACGCCACATAGGTACTCGTGTGTCCAATATTTGAATGCCTTCGACTATTGATATCATTCATTTTAAAAAAGCCGGCTGTTAATCGTGCACATGTACGTAACCATTAGAAACTTTCAAATGTGCTCTTCAGTTCTCGTTCACATTAAAAAAAGTTACATTCAGACGGTCTTAATAGTCGACTTGATTACCATCTAAGTTGAGTGGAAGACGATTATTTGGGAGTCGGCTTCTGAGAGTGGAATAAAAATGCGTACCTACCTACGCACGCGCGCCACCGGGTTACGCTGTCGTTAAGAAATTACCGCGCCCGACGCCGGGCTGATTTTATCGATGGAATTTATTGTCGACACTCGCTCGCTCGCACGTGCGACTATCGATATGATGACGAGCCGGTTGTGATACGCGCCGATATTGAATATGCATTATGGATCGAGCTATTTTTGAGATCGATCTGTGGTTTCAGTTTAGTATTGTCATCAAAACAATGTATTCTATTACGTTTTATTGTCGGTCACGTCTCCGACTCGGGCGCAGCACGGTAGTAACGAGTGTATAATTACAGCGGCGCCGGTAGCCTTTCGGCCGACTCATCGTAATTTGATGGCGTCGCGCCCCGCCCGCCCCGCCGCCACAAAAAACTAATTAACAGAGATGAAGCTGGACCGACACATATACTTACAACGTTGCATTCGCGGGAACAAAAGTAGAGGTAATTATTTTCGAAGACTGTGAACCTGTAAGTCTTGGTGAGCTGAGACTCGTTTTATATGTTTATAATGGGACTCATTCGGTTTGACCTAAGCTTCGTTGGTTTGTACGCGGTAGAAAACGTTACAAAAACTTTAACAGATTCTCAAATAATTAAACAGGGCCGTAGATAGGGCCTGCAATTCGAATATTCGAATATTCGAATAGTACGAATATTCGACTCGTTTTGATATTCGAATACTAATGTGTGCGGTATTCGAATATTCGAATATTTTTTTATGAATGAAAAATGTAACAAATTAAATATAATCCTTTCACTTCAGCAAAATAGGGGATGTATACCTATGTATAAAATTCTAGACTAACGTAAATAATGAATATATCCATAAAAATAACTTTCGAACTATATATAATGTGAATATATATAGTTAGTATGTATATGTGAATATTATGAATGATAAGTCTTCTTCTCCTGGTCCGCAGGATTTTATAGGGATTGAGAAACTTATTTCAGGGCTCTGTGGTTCTGCCTGGCCCTGAGCCTACTCTTCTGAAGGTTTCAGGATTGGAATGCCGCTTTCAAAGAGCGCGCAAGGTCATTGCTCATTTTCTGTACATTGACAACCCTAAACTGATTGCTCCAGAAGGCTTAAACGTGGTGGAGCTACAGAAAGTCACAGAAAGAATTAGTGGCGATAGCACCTTAGATCTCTTTCCGAAATTAAATCTATGTACTACTATTTGGTATTGCGGGGACATGAAGCAGGCTTCAAAGAGGCGCTTCTTTTGTCGTTTCACAAAATTACTTAATTCTTGTCGGGTGGCTACAAGGTGTGTTTGGGAGATGCCTCTGATTACTTACTCCTTTGGCCTACTGAGGTGGACTGTGGACTCAAGACTAAGCTAGGCGCTTTGGACAGGAAGGTGTTACTCCCTACATATGGTATATGGTATGTTAAAGCCATCATTTATGAGACTGTTCATTCTGCGTAAGAGTCGAGGCCGTGATTTTAAACACCAAGAATCTCCACAACCGCGAGATGTACAGTCTCAGGGAATATTTCCTAAACAACAAGTATGGAATTAATCGCAGTGTAGTAGTAGAAAATACGTGGCAGTAGACAAAGCCTTCACTTTTACCAGAGCTACGTAGCACCGATGACCGCAGGAACGTATGGAAGAGCAAGGAGCAGTACGGGTTGTTCTACAGGGTCCTTACAGGGTTTCGCTAAAACACCTTAAAAGGATCTAGTTCTCGAGCCATCTGGCTGGGTCAAAGGACAGATACAGAAGATTTCACTTTTGGACACAGGGTATCGTCGATTTCGCTTTGCATTGTCGTTCCTTTAATTTTACCACAGGATTTAAAAAAAAGCGACTTTTAATACTTTTTAATAATAATTTCAACTATTCGAATAGTATTCGAATAATTCGAATATCTGCGAAAAAAAAACGAATATTCGAATACCTAAAATGGTCGAATATTTGCAGGCCCTAGCCGTAGACTTATCGTATAATTTTAATTAATGTATGAATTAGTACCCAATCGTAAATGTTTTGGCATTCCCAAAGTTAAGTTTTTGATCCAGCGTTTTTTTTTTAGTGATAGATTAACTTCCAGTAGATATAGTTTATATGTCTAAAGCAAGAGAGTACGACTAGTATGTATTACATAAAACATGCGTTGAGACGCTAGTTCGCACCGTGAAGCTAAGTTGGTGTATTCCGGTCGGGCCTGTACTAACTCTACCTATGTCCTATGTCCATGTACGTAGAGTGTTTTTACTATATTTTTTCCACGGTGTACTTCCTTTTCGCCGAATTATGTTTCGCAAACGTTTCATTTCGCCAAAAGCATTTTTCACTGTAAACTATTTCAGATTGTTGTAAATATCATCCTTTAGATTAGGTTAGGTTAGGTTTGTTTTATAACAATTCGAAATAGTTTACAGTTTCAGTGAAAAATGCTTTTGGCAAAATGAAACTTTTGCGAAATGAAACGTTTGACGAAACGTAATTCGGCGAAAAGGCAGAGAACCTTTTTCCACTGATCCTTATACAGAGCTAAAACGTCTCTTCTTTAATATAAATAGAAACTACATAAATCTAAATAACGTTTTTGTGGCAAGGATACTTCTAGCGCTTCTCTATTTGTGGATGACCTTCTACGAAATCGTTTCGTTGATCAAGCTATACTAATTAGTGGAGGCGTCGTCGGGTCCATAGAATTTAGTTCTCGCTGGCTAACCTCATTTTAAAGTACCTACTGCCTATTCTACTGCTCTAGAAAAATATGTAAGCTAAATCTACGCCGGCTTAACCAGATATTTGATGACTCGCCACTGCTAATTGATCTATTGACTATCGCACGAATAATTTTAGCTTCACCGATCGTAATTTTATTGAATAGTTGTGGGTCTCGACAGGAAAGTCCTCGTCCGTGATAGATCGTCGTCATGATGGATCGCGAGCGCCAATAACGTCGAGACAACCGCAGACGCCAGACACCCGCGACATATTGCCGACTAACATTATTACAATCAGATACAACTGACAATCTGCATTCTAATAACGATCAGAGAAAACACAGCTCTCGAAAATAAATGCCTTTCCGATCTTCTCTATTTCGCGACAGTTTTACGCAATATACATATCGAATATCGAAGTATAAATCGTATGCACGTTTTCTTATAACCAATCACTGTGTGAACCCGTCAACCCCACTTACTCAGCCACTGTGCCAATGAATGACTTATTCAAGGAAGTACTTATTCCTGATGGCCGCGGCACCCAAGACCTACACTCGGAAGTTCAAGAACCTAACATGCGTGTACGATAGTGCTGTCTATTACTCAATTCTTTATAAACAGGAGAGTAAGAATGACAGAGCAAATATACCTCGATTTTGCGCTTCGCAGTGGACCTCCACGAACGGGTATTGCCTGACAAAATCCGATAACCGGGCGCGACGCGTCAACAAGCCAAGACTTAATCCTTTTAATACTCATTTAACGTGAACGCTGAGTACAAAGCTGCGAATTGCCATTGTTCGGGTTAACGCGCCTCTGTTTTATTGCCTACTTTGCGTGCATGAATGTACCCGTTATGATAACTCGAATGCCATTGGAGACAGTGGTCAGAATGCAAATGCAATCCTGAAGCATCTGACTCAACTAGTAGGTGCAATCCAGTTTCAACTGGGAATTAGGATTTCTTGTATAAGATTGCGATTTATCTTACATAGAACATAGTTGAAACGCATAAAAAAGTGAAATTCCGCAGTTTTCGATACTGAGCCTATATTATTATGTTCTTTAGTTGGAAGTAAAACGAAACTATTCCACGCCTCAAATGTCGGTTCTTTTACGGATAAAGGACATAAATTGATTAGCCGAAATAACTCTAAGAAAATTGGCGGCGCCGAAATAGGATGCTTCATTAACACAGGCAGGGACACGGCGACCCGAAGAAATGTCACGTCAAAATCGGTTTCCGAGAACCGTAGCGCTACCGGAGCCGAAAGGGAATTAATAAATACAAAAGGGTTATAAAAACTGTGACAGAATTAACAGCGGGCCGCGCGAAGGCGACGCGAACAAGTGAAACATAATGCGCGAAACAAAGCAGCCGGAGCGAATGCCTTAAATCATTTTTAATTATGTTATGGCGCGGCCGAGTTGCGCTTGCGCGGGTTGGGTTACACAGCGGCTGCTGCGCGCGCAATGCTAATCACGCGCCGCACCGATGCGCGATGCGCGCGCATGTCAACGTCCGATCGATGCGCCTGCGTCTCGCACTCGAGCCTTTAGTGTAATTCAACGTGCGCTTGTTTATTTTGCACAGTCACCTCAGTCATCCTTGCATACACTATGGTGCAAATATAGCCATAAACAAGCACAGTTCAAATGCTTGCGTTAAGAGACGCAATTGCAGTTGAACACGCACGACATCGTCGGCATCGCAGCCTTTCTAATGTGATTGATGTCTGGCCAAAACTCAAGTTTCAATCGATGAAATATCAAAATTGGTCTACTTTGTTCAAAAGTATTTGTCTCATGCAAATTCCTTTCCATTATTTTCATCCATTACCGAACTGGAGCACATAAACACAAGCGGTAAAGCTAATGGAATCTATCACTTATTTTTCTTTTTATTGGAACATAATAGTCGTGACGTTGTTCGTTATGAGCGTTGAAAAAGTAGCGATTATTTAAAAGACAGCACACGTAAGAGAGGTGGTTGATTGTTGAGGCGGCCTTATTTCACGGTGGCTTAGCGCATTCACTGATAAAGGTCATTCGCTTGAAACGGGTGAGAGTTATAATTATTATGGTGTAATTCACTCACTTGTTGAATATAACTCCAATGCTCAGTAGCGTTAAAGCGGAAGCTAGGTTAATTTCATCCCAAATACCGCAATGTCTGAAAACGAAGTATTTTAGCAAGTGTAGTGATGATACGGCACAGAGATGTCTCACAATGTGAGGCATAAGAAGGTTGAAATAAATGTGATAGCTACGCTCGGAGTTTCGTTCCATGGTCTAATCAGAAATGTAGGAATCATCGAATAAAGTGGCAGTGGATGTAGTTTATTGCTCATGGAACAGACACGGGCATGCCAGACATGGGCCTTTGGGACAGAAAGGTTCGTCAGTGGCTGCCAGACTGCGAACAAATCGGAAAGGAAGTGTAGGTTCCGCACGATTGGCAGAGGCCTTTGTCCTGCGTTAGGTGTTTTTCGGCATTACTTTTCTCTGCAGCTTAGTATTTAAGCCCATGTAACCAACAAGTTTATATATCAGGAGAAGTTTATATACCTCTCTATTTAGTCCACAGAACCCAAGCTCCCTTTTTTTTATGTTCTCTCCTAATATCGCACTTCAAATGAGCGAACGTAGTATTGTTAGTTACGAGTATAAGTAGCGGGACCAAATTTCTAATAGTAAACAAACGCCAGAGTCGCCGCGAACAACTGTTTATCGTATTATTGTGCCGGCGCATCGCCGGTCGCTACCTCCCCCTTCTAAGTAAAAGAGCCTATATCTTACAATTGTAAAGGGACTTACGCTCTTTTATTATTAACGTGAGTGCTCTAATCTCCCATACTGGCGCGTGCCCAAAGATTCTGCTGCCGACATTACTGGCTGAAAGGTTGTTTACGGGTTCGAATTAAGCGTTTAATTTAAGTCCTCGTAGATTGAAAATCTTATCTACGTATTTATAAAACTCATTATAAAACCGTCAAAGTACTACTTTAATACTTGATATTGTTAATTCAACTAAACATAAATACATACTTAGAAGTACGGTCTAAAGACAATTTTTTAGTTTAAGAAAAAAAATACTGTAATGCAAGATTAATTTGGTACTGTATTTTATGACAATTTATAACCCCCATTTTTTTGCAGAAACCACTACCTTTATATAATTCAAAGCAATCAATGGTGATGCTCTGTATGGAAATGAAAATACACAGCTTTCCCGGGCGAAAAGGTCCACTTTCTTAACAATTGACTCGTGCTGATTGATTTTCTGTTGCTGATTACGCATGAGGTAAAATCATCGATATTTTGCTCTACGATGTCGATCATCGACAGTTCGCGGATCGAGCATCGGCCTTCGGAATGCGTGACCGTTCGGATGCTCAAGAAAAAGCTGCCATCCGCCGGTGAATGAAGCGATTAGCGCTCAATAGCATTGTACCACGAACCGCCAACACAATGCACCTTACCACAATGCTGCAAGGTCCACGGTAGCGCATGTAAACACCCGGCACGCGGAACAAAATACAAACCACGACGCGCAGCCACGCCGCGCATTGTCTCAAATAGCTTGACCCGTGCCTCCGGTAAAAACTGTGACCGAAAAACCACCAAAAACTGCCGATCCGGTTTTAATTGGGGAAAAAATCTTAGTGAAGACTTTTTGTCATCGGCTTTGATGAATCTATAGATTCTTATACGCTTTCACCACGCCTTGTAAGCCTAAGCGCGTATTTGTAAACAGATGCAGGAAAAAATGTGTTCGGTGCATACATTAAAATACCAAAGAACTAAACACTGGTAAAAAACTCTTGTCGTGATTTCAGAAAAATCTTAATATACAATTTTTCGGTTTCCCCCTAAGGTTGACTGGTAGAGTGTCTCATGACATTAAGTCTGCCTTTAGTACGATATCTATTAATGTATGATTTCTTTTGTGCAATAACATTTTTATAAATAACTAATTGCTGTTTAAATAACGACCAGAGACATACATTGGCATGTAGGTAGGTATTCCATTGTAAATTTAATTGTTATCTCATGAGAACGAATCTTCTAAACCTTCAAAAACCTTTGGACTTTTATTATGAATGACCCGAAAACATTCATATACTCATCGTACCTTAATACCAGGAGTTTTGTCCGAAACAACTCACCCTCATTAACGTCTACAAGGTTTTGTTTTTTTGAAGGAAAGTTGGAATCTGTTTTATTAAATTAAACAAAGAATCTGAGATCAAATCGTAAGCAGTTGGGATCGTGGAGGTCCTATCGTTTGGTATAAATTGAGCTGGCTACAAGGAGTTTGTTAGCGCTCGCCGTTTGCGCCTCTGTGCTAATTCAAAGCTTGCTACTCACGATTTTAGCGCTTTCTCTTAGATTTCCCACTAGACAAATAAAACTAAAATGTAGCAACCAATTTTATTAGTAGCGAAAAGTCCTACTTCCACTTTTTTTTGCGGGTATATTTTAGTGGTTGAATGTATCAATCGCATACGAATCACGAAATTCTGGGCCCAAAAAAACCGTGATGTAGGATTCGCTTCGCAACTGCAGCAACAACAACCTTAACAGCACCCTCTCTAACAATTTTCGGACAACGTTGTGAGTAAATTCCCATTAATTATATGTAATGTCTGTTTCCGTTTGCTTGTACTACATTCTCCTACAACTCCAACATTTAACGCCATTGGTCCACTTACGATGTTACTTCCATGGACTAGTACTGAGGGCTAAGCACTATAATCAGGCAAGTCTAGTGCGAAATCCCATAGCACACGTGAGCACAGCCCTACCGCCTCGCCGCATCTCATTTACCTTATTAAGGCGCGGGAGTCGCGTCGCTCAACGTCACTCGGGGCTTCCGCCGCGTAAACACCTCCTTACCGAGACTATCGCCATAGCACATCGTTGCCTAGGCAGCTTAGCGCAGTCTCCGCACGTCTTTACCCCTGTGCCCTTAAGCACTAATGAATAGCCCTGAATAACCTTTAGGTGATTATAATTTATTGGTCTCCTAATTGGACACGCTGCACGTGTTGCGAATTTAAAACCGTTACGATTTTCCAATAATGTAACGGTTATTAGCTATTGTTACAATGTATTGAATCAATTTCGTTAAAGTACGGTAATCAATAGACATAAATATCATCGACATCGTCATATCAGCTGAAAGAGTGCAGGACTAAGAGCTCCCCAAGATTCTCCATAATGACTAGCCGTGCGTCACACACATCCAACGGCTTCCCGAGATTTTGGCCAGATCCTTTGTCCATCATGTTAGGGAATCACTCCCGTGGCGTGCACACATTCCCGTCACCGTCAGTGGATTTGTACTCCCAAAAACAAAGTCCGACTCACTAGTAGTGAGAGTTAACTAGCCCTAAAAAATGCATGTTAGGGGCCACCCACGCTGTGTCTTCCGGAACATGCTCGACACACAAGAAACTGACCGGCCATCGGTTCTACAAGCAATATGCATTCTTACCTAAGTCTTGCAACACATAAATATGGAATTTCAAAATCAATACCACCGGGAATAAAAAGTCCGTAATTGTTCAATTCGGATTCCGGGCGCTGGGGAACTTGGCGGCTAATGGTCTTATTCAAATTTGGAATACGGTAAGGGGATAAATTCTGCAACCGCAACGTCGTGACGTTCCTTCCCGGAAACCAGGTACATATCTGAAACCAGAAATCGGTAAAATCGGTTTAACGCGATAATATTTAAACCATCCAAATTATTGTATGGGACTAGATGCCATTTTAAGAAAAAACATTACATTTCTATACATATATCTGTTTGACTTATTTTGTAATTGTGTGATTTTTGTTAGTTTATAAAATCAAATTTAAGTCAATACCTCCGACGATTTTAAATCTACCTACAGCTAAAGACATGAAACGTATTAGGTTAGAAACCGTGATCTACAATTTTGGAGATACAGTATACCAAAACAGTTACTTTACCGGCAGTCCGGCATTACATTACAATGATTCCGAAGTAGCTACGATATTTCTGGGTTGACTAACGACTCGATTTCCTTCGACTGATTATATATTTACAAATAGACGGTCCTTTCTATTTTTGGAACCACAAAAATTGATTTATTAATAGTTACTTCTAGTTCTTTCACTTTCAATTCTGACTGCAGATTTGAGATCATCTTGTCGTACCCATGTATTTTATCAACGACTGTTCTGAACAGCAATTGTGTAGGTACTCATTGCGAAACGTTTTCGGTCTTTTTAGGGTTCCGTAACCAAATGGTAAAAAACGGAACCCTTATAGATTCGTCATGTCTGTCTGTCCGTCTGTCTGTCCGTCTGTCCGTCCGTATGTCACAGGCCACAGCCATTTTTTTCCGAAACTATAAGAGCTATACTGTTGAAACTTTGTAGGTAGATGTATTCTGTGAACCGCATTTGATGCAAAAAAAAAAAAAAAAAATATTGGGGGCTCCCCATACTTAGAACTGAAACTCAAAAATTTTTTTTTCATCAAACATACGTGATACGGGGTATCTATGGATAGGTCTTCAAAAAATATATCGAGGTTTCTAAAATATTTTTTTTCTAAACCGAATAGTTTGCGTGACAGACGCTTCCAAAGTGGAAAAAAGTTGGTCCCCCCCCCCCCTCTAACTTCTAAAATAAGAAAATGAAAAATCTAAAAAAAACATATGATGTACATTACTATAAAAACTACCAACGAAAATTGTTTTGAACGAGATCTAGTAAGTAGTTTTTTTTTTTATACCTAACTTTGCACCTAATTTATATGGGGCGCTAAACATACCAGGTGAAAACTTAACTTAACCACTTAGGGATGGAAAGTGTTTGTACGGAACCCTCGGTGCGCGAGTCCGACTCGCACTTGGCCAGTTTTTGTTTATCTCAGCTACCCGTGTCATCCCTTGTAGTATTACAGATTAACTGTACAGTTTTTAAGACCTGACAAAGTGATCCTATGGAACACTAGAATCACATCATTATATAACCCAACCAAAGCATTCGGTATCCGGTATCTACCGAATTTAAGTCTCGACTCTAGAGTTCTCTGCTCCACTAATGAGCTAATTCGGCATGCGCAGAGCACTCCACGGCTGCCTCTATAATGGATCCGAGAGATGCATATGCAGCCTGCTGGCAAACTCCGTCTGCAGAATGGAAATTATTATTTGTGGGGACGAGAGCGAAATGTTAGCAGTTAAAATATTACTAAACAAATATTATAAAATAATTACTTACCTACATACATCCGGTATTTGGTATCTACTTAGGCAGTTCTGACAACCTCACACATATCGATCCAGTCCTAAATGAAAGCTTCAAGCACAAATATTTGAGTTCATCACACAAATATTTGCCCGGATTCGAACCGCTTCGTCAAAAGTTGTCCGCTCTACTTTGCCTAATTCAGTTCCGCTAATAAGCTTATTGAGCATGCATACCTATGCCTGCTGCCAGCAAACTGATTGGAAATGCTTGTGGGATTCAAAGCGAAACGTTACCAGTTACAATATTTACTACCTACATGTGGTATCTGGTTTCTAGTTAGGCAGTAATCCGCCCTACTCCGCCTGCAGCTCTCGGCTCCGCTAATAAGCTAATTCGGCATGCGCGGAACACTCTAGCATCCCGGAGATGCATGCATATGCCTGCTGCCAGCAAACTCCGTATTTAAATTAGAAATGTTTTAGGGGTGAGAGCGAAATAGCAAGTTAAAACATAGCGTTAATATTGTATAGTTATATCTATCAGCCACAGACGTCCACTGCTGAACATAGGCCTCCCCCATGACTCGCCACAAAGTGCGATCCTGTGCAGACCGCATCCAATGATTCCCCGCTATCCTCACGAGGTCATCCGTCCATCTAGTTGGGGGCCGACCCACGCTGCGCTTTCCTATACGTGGTCGCCACTCTAGGACTTTGCTGCCCCAACGGCCATCCGTTCTCCGGGCTACATGGCCTGCCCATTGCCACTTCAACCGGGCAATCCTGTGCACTATGTCGGTTACCTTGGTTCTTCTGCGGATATCCTCATTTCTGATTCTATCGCGCAAAGAAACTCCGAGCATTGCCCTTTCCATTGCACGTTGCGTGACTCTTAGCCGCCTCATGAGTCCCATTGTGAACGACCATGTCTCAGTTCCGTAAGTCATCACTGGCAACACGCACTGTTCGAAGACTTTCGTCTTCAGGCACTGGGGAATTTTCGACGAGAAGATATGACGTAGCTTCCCGAACGCTGCCCAGCCGAGTTGAATTCGTCGATTAACCTCCTTCTCGAAGTTGGACTTACCTAGCTGGACAATTTGTCCCAGGTACACATACTCGTCGACAACTTCGAGGGCAGAGTTCCCAACCACTATCGGGTAAGGCGCAACATGGTCATTCGACATGATTTTCGTTTTGTCCATGTTCATTTTCAGACCTACCTGTTGGGAGACTCTGTCGAGGTCTTCGAGCATAGCGCTTAATCTCTCCAACGACTCCGCCATGACCACGATATCATCTGCAAATCGAAGGTGAGTGAGGTGCTCACCGTTGATGTTGATGCCAAGTCCGTTCCAATCCAGTAGTTTAAAGGCATCTTCCAGTGCAGCAGTAAACAGTTTTGGAGAAATTACGTCTCCTTGTCTTACTCCTCGCTGCAGTTGGAGTTTGTGGACTATGAAAAAGCCTTTGATTCGATCGAGACTTGGGCTGTGCTTCAGTCTCTCCAGCGGTGCCGTATCGACTATCGATACATCGAAGTGCTGAAGTGTTTGTACAGAAACGCCACCATGTCAGTCCGAATCCAAGACCAGAGCTCAGATCCTATTGTATAGTTACTTCCGTTTATTATAGTTTTTGACAACCGTATAATGAAGCCAGTCCAGTATTCACAAACTTACTTAAGACTATGAATATACATTAACACGCTACGTAAACACGGGGCCTATAAAGTACGAATAGGTACTAGAATCTCAATGATAATGCCCATTGTTTCAAAGTAAACAAGCGCTCGTCCAATCAGCGACGCTCTCTCAGTAATTAAAAATTCAAATTAGATCGTCCCCTCGCGACGCGGTTGGTGATTACGCTGCGTTAATTACCGCGACCAATTAAAGGGGAGGGGAAAAGCTAGCCAATGGGAGGGCGTCGCTGAAACCGGGCGTGGTAATTAAGACGCGAAAGGGTTGATTTCCCGGGCGTTGGGGGCGGCGATTAATCACAGGCGGGGTGTGGCGGCGCACCCGCTATCATCGAGGCTTCGCGCTAATAGCTGTGTAAGGTGTGTTACATGTTTACTTAGTCTTTGTATACGGTGATCCATATACTTACCCATTGTACTTGTATCTTTAGGCTAAGACTTCTAAAGATACAAGTACAATGGGTAAGTATAGCAACCTAATACACACTATTGTAGCTAGTAGTAACTAGGTAAAACAAATATAACAAAAGGAGTTGGCATCTTTTAGAAGAAAATCTATTTGTTTCTAATGATGTCTGTAAAGACACATCATCACTAATTAAATACAATTTAATGTCCAATTCAATGTGTCTAATATATGTAGTAGATTATTTCTTCATCTGGCCATGAATCAATAAAGCAGACTCGTAGGCACCGTTTTACCTCGGCCGAATCTTATATTCTAAAACAGTTTTGTTGTATAGACATTTCATTCCATTCAAAGTGCCGGTATTTTTGATCTCGAGTGTAGTTATCCGTTCCACGCTCCCTGAATGGTGCCGCGTAATCTATTGAGATGCTATGTAGGAATGAAGGTCGCAGAGTTACCTTAAGGTTTGGCTTTAAAGGATCTAGGCTAAATTGCATAAGTCCTAAGAATGAAGGTTTCCCGTGCCGGTCGTAGAACTGCGAAAGGTTATCGGGATTGTGAGTGTTTCTGTAGTTCAGTTAAAGACCCTAGGGAGCCCCTTTTTTTCGTTTTCAGACCTTCCAGCCAACTCGTGGGTTCTTTCAAGCAATTGATGGAGTCGGTGGAGCTAGTCGTTAAATAGTTACCAAAAGGTGTTACTAGATAAAAAATACCAGTGAGTGGGAATAATCATCAGAATTGTTATTTTGCCGAATAACTAACACATTACTCCTAATCCCCACACTAGGTTAGGATAACCCGAAAACATTCCAAGCACACTTAAACGTGGCTGTGTTATTAACAGAGCCGATGAAGTATAAACGATGCGTGTACCCACCGCTGAAAGAGAGTTATTCCCTACCACCCCCTTCTTACCCCCCGGCACCACCTCTCCCCGCACCCCCGCGTCGCCCGCGCCCGTCACTTCCAGAAGAAAAATGCTAACACGACCCGCGAAAACTATTCGTTATTTTGGCACCCCAGCCCGCCGTGTTTCTCTCAATTATGGACCACTGATGATTCACATTTACGCAAAAAACGAGTTTCAAGGAAAATTTGGTGCACACACATCACTGGCTGACGTACAACAACTTATAGAACCAATTTCCGCTTCAGTTATTTTATACTAATAGTGACCTAAACACTTAATTGTAGAATAAAATAAAAACCTGTACCTATAGAGACTTGCACCGATACCTAATTAGTTGGATATCTTCCAGCAAAGAATGAATAAGCGCTATCTTGGTTGGCATGCTCCATCACCGGCCTCTTTACCGCCAAAAGGTGAGATGGTTGTTAAATTATTAGAAAATAAGAATAGAATTCAATTCTACCTTCTACTAATCAGAGCTCTTTATGGAGATGGAGAGAATCGGGGTGGGTTGGGCTGCTATTATATCTTGTTAACAATACTCTAAGTGTATAGTCTAATTAAACAGAACAGTTACCTTGACTTGACAAAGGTAAATCACCGTAGTAGTGGCTAAAATACTCGATCTGACATCCATCTCTGATTACAATACCATCTTCGGTTCTCAGGAACTTTACAGGTTGGACGTAAAAGACGAGCAGAAATATTAATTCAGAAACTGACTAGGTATTCATAATAAGACGAATATTATGGATCGTAAACCTTTTATTGCTGTTAAGTTATTTTATGTTAGTTGAGTGTTGCACGTGGTAAAATTAATGGCTGCGTCTACTACAGCCTTCTCAAGTCTGGCTTCTATCCAACGTATCAAGCAGAATTTATCTGAAGTCGTCATAGAGTTTTGTATTATTGATGATATAAAAATCTGCCCGCAACTACGTCTGTGAATTGTCCAAGAGATTTCGTTATTTACTTGTTAAGAAAATCCTAAAACATGCTGTTAGATTTTTGGTGGAAGCCGGCTACGGAAAGTTGATTTCATTAACATTTTATGCATAGTGAAGAAGGTACAGATAGAAATAGTGTAGATGTAATGATTGTATATTAACTTCTATGACTACGAGTATCTTACAGTAAGTGACACAAACAACATTCGTCTCTAACACAAATGAATGGTCCCACATTAGACTTAAATAATCATGTGGACCCATCATACCTAGTTACTCTAGTCTAAAAGAAAAATTTAAATGTTATACTTCATCTACCACGTAATAAGTTCGACACCGCTCTTTTTCGGTGACATTAGGTTTACTCACTTTATTTTGTCATTGGTCGGTTTAGATCGCCTCAACTAATTCAGGTTTCAGGCGGATCCATAGATTTATGTCACAAAACCGTCATCTCTATTTATACGGATGAAGCTGGAGGTGTTTTCAAATCCGAATATATTCTGTCGAAAGTTGAAACCCGAGAGTCAAACTTACTTGGCAGGCAATTTTATTTTCAGACATGTATATTATAGATATTTATTGTAAATATTATAGATCTGGTTCTGCGTGTATGTGTGAATTGTTCAATCATCGCGCCTACATGGCGGTTGGCAGTCGGTGTGCAAACAACGTCCCCTCTGTCCCTCGGTCGACCTCCTTGTTTAATTGACCTCTGCGGACTGTCATCTCATACGTCTTCACCCTACTGCTTCTACTGTCCACATTTATGCTTTAGAACTGAATAATTCTTCATTACGTTTGACAACGGTTGACCTACTTTCGCCACGTAAGGGTTACGGACTGTAATATCGAACGAAGATATTCTTAATTCTGCTAAAAGCAGGTAAACAATTAGTCTGATGGATCAATTGTTGAAATCCGACATAATTGCAAGTGGAATTGAAAGCGTCTGTTTGTGCCCGCTCGGCTAACGATGTCGGAGGTAGATAATGTACAACAAAGCGCTCACATGGCGCACCGCACAAAAGAGCAGCACACATAAATGAACAAACAAGACGTACATAGATAGACAAAGCACACAGGCACGTGAGGTCATCTCCCCTCATTAGGTGGTTAGTTTTCCGGGCGTGTCCGCAGACTCCGGGGGTGTGAGGTGCAGGAAGGGGTGCGAGAGGGGGGGAATGGACGGGAAGTTTCTTAATTAATCCCCGCAAGTCCGCCATTGGCCGGCGCCGGGGCGGGCTCATCGCCTACGCGTTAATTGGGCGGGAAGCTGCCCGGCCAGATTAGGACAGCGTCCGTTTAATGAAACTGGCTTTTCTCTGCTTAGGTACGGTGCCCTTTCTACCTATTGTTGCCGCACAAAGTGCTCTGATTGCGTTGTATATACGAGCATTACACCAACTTTTCCTGTCTACATACATTACACAGCGTAAATAAGAAGAAAGATGCTTATGATATTCACATACTGTCGGTACCAAAAAAAGTAGCGATGGTTACTCTTTTCTTTCCAAACTATGTACATTATTAAAGAAACCCGGGCGTTTTATTGTGATTGATCAGATATTTCACTATGCAATCCTTCATTCAAATAATCCTTATAAATTATACAAGAAAACCGCGAAATCTAAAACAGCACAGCCCTTGAACACAGACATCAACTCGGCTTTATAAACTCCTAAATATTAAAATAACACCAGCAAGCTGCATATTTCCTTAAAAAGGCGAAAGATAACAAGCGAGTTAATAAATATTGTAGTAGGGAAGGAGTTTGCTCGAAACTAATATCGCTCTCCGCGTCAAGTGTACGTATAAAGCTCAGATTTAGCCGAGCCGAGGGGCTGAGGCGCGAACGCCCAGGTAAAGCACCTACTTACACCTCGATATACGGCCAAACGTAAATTATAATATTGCGCGTGTCGACGGTGCCTAACCCTCTCCTGCTCGCGACTGTACTGCCGGCCGCCGCGCTTCGTGTCGCCGAGATACAGACATCTCTGGAAAAGGATACCGATACTGCGATAGGTCGCATTTCAGTTAGTAACCCTGCAGGAGCAAGTGCTACGTTCTGCTTGAAATAAAGTATTCATAAATCTCAGTATAACTATAAATTACAACTGTTTTTAATTTACGGAAATGTCAAGCAAAAGTAACATTGATCACAATTACTTACCTAACTTAAATGCAAAACCTACTTTGACCTACTATAAATAAAAAAGTTTAAGGTAAATACCTACAAAATGCCTGCACCCTTGATTTGATGGAAACATCTATTATTTAGGGTTAAATACACTAGAAAAGGGTTGAAACTAACTAAAAATATATATATATATATATTGTCCCTGCGTGTTTTTTCATGTATTTTATAGTACCTAACATGGTCAGAGTGCAAAGCCTGAGAGAGCATATTTATGTGTAGGTAGAATCATATAATAAAATATAGTGAGGTTACAGGAATTTACATGAGGAGACTACCAAGTCTCACATATAATATAGATGTGTAAAGTGCTTTAAAATAACTTAATAAATCAAATACGTAACTTATAGTTTGTTTTGTACTCTCAAAAGAGTAAAAGTTGAAGGGTTGCTCACGGTGCGCGGGCGAGCGTACCCCGCCGCCGTGTGTGTGCGGCCCACTGAAAGAAAAGCAATTTCCTCAGGGCCGGGCGGGGGGAGGGTTTGGGGTCTCGCGCGAATATAATTTTCTTCATTTTTTCATTCGGCCGAGTTAATTCGGCTTCGCGGCGAGTCCGCTATTGATTAGGGCGCGTCTTAGGTTTTAATTTGTTTGCGCGCGCAGCTATGCAGCCGAGATGAAAACCCCACCCGGGTTAATGAAACCGGTTAAACTACCCGTAATCGTAATCAGACGGGTTTTCACAACGTCAACGTTCCACTATGTAGAATGCTACCGCGTTTTTCGAGGCTCAGCCGCGATAACGCGAACGGCTCATTTTTATGACGGAGGTGTTTGAAATGCTCGCAGTTTCTTCCTGTTTTATTACTTGTCTGTGTAATAATGCAGTCAAATTGGCTTTGAATTGTTTTCCTTGTGCTTAGTTTGAAGTACAGGCAGGCTCTCTTTATTCCCAAATATTAGTTAGTTGTCTACATTATTAAAAAAATAATAATTGAATGCAAAATTATAGATTTTATTTGTTATTTATATTCGTTTGCTCTTCCAAGAGCTTGTGGGCTTAAAAAATATATTTCATAGATATCTGGATTTTTTGACGTCTTCGAATAAGGTTATGTTCTCTTATAATCATATGCTGAGTTTGTAGGGTGCGGTGTGGTGATCAAGTCTGATAAGATTGTGAGCACCACTTTTAAGTTAATTATGATTTATGATTGACTATAACACTTTCATATGACATTTAAAATTATTTTTCTGCATTAATCAATTATTTATTAAAGCGTCCTATTGAAATTGCAGATGTTAATAAAGTCTGACCGAAAAACATATTAAAATTTACCTAGTAAATCTGTTAGACAATTTCAGGTGATTTGTTTTGTCTAATATCATTACCAGGTAACTGGTCTATATTAATAATTTATTTGCTCCAGTACTACTTACAATACTTACATCGACAGAAATTATATGTAGGTAGGTATACCATTTACCTAGATACCTAAGTAAATACCGACACCCACACCTCCTGGTATCACATATCTGGCAGATATCAGAGCGTCGTAATTAAGGCTGCATCGTCGGCGGGTGGCGTCGCGACGCCATTGGTCATCTCCCCCCGGGGGGGGGCAGGGGGGTGTGGGGGGGTCGGGCGGGGGTGCTGTAAAACAACGCCGCCTGCATGTGACACATTAGTAAATGAGACGACATTCGTTACGCGCCAGCTCGCCCATTTCCTTCCGGATTGTGACTACATAGTTAGGTCACTCGGGCTTGCTGACGATGGAGTCTGAAGGGCTACTCCGAAATTCGAAATTTGTACCGTGCCATCCCTCTCGGTCTCGTGTAAAACTAAATTTGAATAAGTAGGACGGTACAACACGAAGTTCGAATATCGGAATAAGTATCCCTTTTCAGTTTACGTCGAGGGCACTGAAGACTGATAGAGTTGGCTTAATGCTTACACAAATCAAAAGGTACCTACAGCCTGTACCAAATTATCTGTTGTCAGAAATGCATGTTCTTAATGATTAGGTTTATTTTGGATTAGTTAACTGATTAAGGATCGAGGAGAAAATTTAATTCGTGTGTTTTCAGCAGGTGCTTATAGGTACCTATAGCTAGGTATGTCACCATACCTATTTAGCGTCCCTGATAATTTGGGATTGATTAAAACACCTACGAAACGGGTTTACTTACGTCGTGAGAAGTCGAATATCGCTCGAAATGCTTCGAATCGGTTCGCGATTCATCGTCAGGAGAGCCGATCAGTCGCGTCGTCCGTCCGTTTCGTATAGGTATTTTAATATTTCTCGGTAGTTTACTATGTAATTATAGGTAGTATTTTGGAAAACGGTTGATACCTACCTGGTTACTAGATTATTGCCAGTAAAATTTTCATTACAACAGCAATCCCAACTCTTAATGTTTTAATTTTTCCAATCCCCGCAGAGTAAGAAGTTTTTACTCGACATGTAAAATCAAGTCGACCAGTTATTTATAAGTCAAATCTGGAGGGTTCCAGAATCTCACTGTAAATATTTTTTAAGGGACTCGCGGTTACTTTTATTCGAATATTATAATTGTGATGACACAAAAATTAAAATTGAAATTAGGAGAGGGTACCTACAATAAGCAATAAATAGGTAATTTTTGTTACTCAAATAATAATAATTGTAACCGAAAAATCCTGTTTGTTTGGCGTGCTGTTTGCCAATTAAATATATTTTCTCAAACATCCAAGGAAATGTCGTTCTTATGATCGTGGTAATAGAACGCGAAATACGTCTTTCTAGTTTCAAATTAGAGGTCAATAAAGGAATTTCATACCACATTATTGGCCGTGGCCAACAAAGAGATTGTATTTTGTTTCAATGGGGTTTATTTCTTTTATTGATAATCTATGGCATACTGCCAATAAAAAAAAACGTAGTTTGTGCATGTATATTTACGTTTTATTTCTTATATTTAACTAGATTATTCAATTAGATTAAAACAGATATTTAATAAAATAAACAAGGAATCACGTTTATTGTTAAAAAATATAACAATATCTAATTTATAAGGTGTTGTCATTTTTTAATAAATAGAATCATCTTAACATTTGGTGGCAAAAACATTAACCCGAATAGCTTAAAAAATACATTTTGAAAAAGTAAAAAGTTGGCGGGAATAGTAAAAATATGTGAATAGGTATATAAGTTGAACATTTGTATTATTTCCTTGGATTTATTTGAGAAAAGCACTATACAAGCCTCGGCGCGAACAGGGATTGTCGGCCTCGTATTTCTAGATCTATTACTACTCGGCCAACAATTCCCTATTTCGCGGCCTCTGCAGTAATGTACATTACTATTATGTCTTAACTCACACCCCGTGGTAATAGCCATGGGGATATATTAGGACTGTAAGTATAGGTAGATGATATATCCACTTCTTTTGTAGACAAACATTTCATCTAATGTTTCTTTCCATCTACAATTTTCCCCCCAGAAATCATAAATTTTTCATTAATCTTGTAAATGTCATCCTATATATAGATTAGGTTAGATTTATTATAATCCAAAAGATTTTTTGATTTCAGTTTCAGTTTATCTATAAAAGAAGGGTAAACCGTGAATAGGTGAATACTTACTCCATTTCGATAGTTGCGTGAAATCTCCTACCAGTCTCTATATCTACCGCCTTTAATATTGTCAAAGTATGCAATTGAGAATCTCGAATATTTTTACGACAGCTCTATAATGGTTTAATATTAATGTTGTTTAGCATTTCGTTTGCAATTCGTGTATCGAATGTTCCGCATAAGGCAACGCTCGGTCGGGGCTTAACCTTGACCGACAGGAGTCCCCTCGAGCCTTACGCACTTCACGTGTTTCAGCTGACCCACTGTCCGTCCGTGGACACGCACTTCAACCCCGCTACGAGCTTTCAACGGGGTTTCGGGTTTATAAACGAACACATGTCACCGTTCTTGTTCTTACCTGTCAGTCTGCATACAACTTCTGTCAATTAGGTATGATCCCAGATTTATTGAACTTGAAGGAAATGTATATTTGACTAACAATGGCTCCGACTGCTGAATTTGGCTACGATCTCCGAGTCGATGGCGAGATGAAAGCGCTTCGCTCAATAAATCGAATCGCCACCGCCCCCGCCCGGCCATTAAGCCTTTCGATAGTGGATACTCGACGGTGCTCACTTTGTTTTATTACTTTCATTTTATTGTTTTAATTTGTGTGCGGGTGCGCTATTTGCGTGCGCGCAGTTTGTCGCTCGCCCCGCCCACCGCGCGGCGGCCAATGGCGCGCCATCCGCTCGCGAGCCCCGCGCCCGCGAGCGCGCCCGCTGTCGCTGCCGCCGCTGCTGCGCCCGCGCCCGCGCCGGCGCGCCGCCATGACAGCCGCGACAATACTCATTGTTCGGACGATTCTCATTTTGTTTTACTTTCGCCAACCTCATCGGCCGACCGGACGCGCGCCTCCCACTAAGCGATAATTTCAATGTCGCTGCGTATATTGTGATATTGACTGAGATTCCGCTCCGGACATGTTTTATCGTCGGAGGCGCGTTTCGTCAGAGCTACTCAATAAGCAATAAACCATTCGCCTCCGAGAAGTTATTTTAAAGTCCGACTGGGACTCGGATTGAGCCCACGCCTTTACACCTTTTAAAGGTTATTGTGTTCCCGAAACGCTCAAGATATTGCCGTCAGCAGCCGCACACTGCGCTCACAATGTAGACCGCCCGTAAAACAAGTCTACTGTGGAATCTTCATAAACGATCATTTACGGAAACAAATTCCATTATAAACTTTTTATGCCAGGTCACGTAACTTAATTACTAATAAATAACGTTTACCCTCGTGCGGTATAAAACGTGTTAAAATCAAACATTCTTCCTCAATTGAAAAGGTTTAGAGGTTCGTGTGAAGCGCTCGTAGCGAGGCGACGAGCGCATCCGCGGGGCGACTCGATGGCGTTGTCGCACGAATAATGTTTAAGGCGAAACTAAGCAATTGATAGTAAAATTGGAGGGTGAAATAGAAAAATATCGTCGGGCGATTTGGCGGATCGTGGGCTGGTAAAATATTCAATCGGGGCAATTCGGGTCCGCGTATAAATTCGACTCCGCCATTATTTGTAGCGTCTTCGCGACCGAAAATCGGTACAGTGATAGTCGTCATTTTTCTTGTAGCTATCGTTAATATTTTACGGGTGCGTGTCAACGGTTTATGGGCCCACTCTTGACACTAAAACGTTTTAACCGTACTCATATTGTTTATACATTTTACTATCCACTTTTTATTGTTTATAGCTGCCCGAGAGCTGTGCGGGGATATGATGGGTCCTACAGTTCGGCGACGTTCGATTATATGCCATCGAACTTGATTTTTATTATAGACCTTGATAGCTGAAACTTTTTCATTTTATTGTTTTATGTTATGTTTATTTATGAAACTGAAGCCGAGTGCGTCAAAGGGCTCCGGGGTTACGACATAATAGGCCCTGTATCCGCTTAACAATTTATGTCTCTTTCTTTTTTCTGCTATTGCCTTAAATATCCTTTCTTAAAAGGAACCGGTCTTATCTAAGTGTAATTATCCAGCCAAGTTTGCGAGCTCGGAGAAAGAATTGCTCTCGTCTTTGTGTGTGTAAGAGCACTAACGGGCGGGGGTCGCAGGGAGGGCTCGGGAGGGGGAGGGGGTAGGCTCACATGGGACGCGCTCTAATGAGGTGCCTGAAAGCGACAATGTCTTTGAGCAAAGCAAATGTGTACCTATCTACATACATTGGGGAGGGGCCGCTATTACATTACGTACCTAATATGGTTAGCTATATTTACATAGCTAATGTAGGTATGTAATTATTTCTCAGATACGTTTTATTAAATAAAGAGAGGCTGGGAAGGGACGGAATACCGGTTCCGTCGTTGTTAAGAAGGGGTAGCTGTACGTAAGCGCCTGATTTCAGTCGCCCATCTAAGCTTTATTTGTTTTCCTCGTGACTGATTTCATTTATGAGAGACTTAACTGCGCAAACATCCATTAATATAACCTTAGGTCAAATTGTTACACTGCTCGCTGTGAAAATTCAGATAGTTCGTGCATGTAGGTATATGAATAAGTAGATATCAGAAAATTAAAATTCACACATATCGGTTAAATCTGCCTTGAAATTAAATTTGCCTTTTTTCAATTAAATTCCTACTACACGCTTAAGCCGCTTATCTCGGATTCGATTTAGGGATCGAATCTAGATTTTCCGCAATATATTTATGCTTACGTATATGCAAATGGAATTGCGTATCAGTCGTGATACGTTCGCATGCCACGAGGTGTAATTGGCGGGGAGCGCGGGTCGATCGCACCTTCCGGATCCGCATCGGTTTTAATTTCCCGAACGAGCCGGGCGTCACTTTAAACGGCCGGAGATGAGCGCACTAATATCATGCAAGGCCCGGGCCGTCGCCATAGCGACGCACAAATGACGTGTGTGGCGGTGGTGTGAGGCGGGGGTAATATGATTTGAGCGCCCCGGGCCGACACCCCCCCGCTTGTTTGCTCTCAGATGCAATCGCGATACGAACCCCGCCCCCCCGTCCCGCGCTCGCCGACCGGCGACACATCTCTCACCTCCGTCGATAACCGCATCGGATTCCTTGTTGCAAGCCACCGCATTCTATTGAAATAGATTCCCTACCTAGGATATCGAGTGCCGAGATGCGACACATACGCTGCCCACGCGTTCCTTTACAGTTTTCAGCTGCATCCATCGGACCATGTTGTCACAAAGGATATCGCACGCCTACATGCGCCTCACGCCTAGGTAAACAACCTGGATATTTATACTTGTACGCCTTAGATAAAGAGCTCAGTGACGTAAAGGCGATTTAATTTTAAAGCCTATAGTGGCGACTGGTTATGGCGCGCTCCGTGCTGCATTAGGGTGGTTTAATGTTAGTGTCCACGGCTCCCTTTGGCTTTACGGCCGGAATAAATCAATCACGGTGTAACAAGCGTCGTCATATTCGGGTGTTTTTGCTGTGCGACTCAATCGCGCGGTTCTGTCGGGAATTTGTGGAGATTGGTCGGCGCGGTGACAATTACGCGGTGAGTGTCGGCGCTCATTAGCTGCGCGGCCGCCTCATGTATCATGGATCGCGCGTCGCAAGACTCGCAAGCGCCGCTACACAATAAAGCAATCAATCCGCACCCGCTAGCACGGGGTTGCGTCAGGACGCCGGCCGCGCCGACATCGACTCTGTATCGTAATTGTGCCTCTTTGGGTTTCAGACATGCATTAGTGACTTCAGACCTAAACCAAGGCCCTCCCCAAGGTGATTTTTAGGGTCCCGTGCCTCAATCACCAAAAGCAGTGATCTTTTAGGATCACTTTTTTGTCCGTCTGTTTATCTGTCAAGACCTTTTTCTCACGTAGGTACGCATCGCATTGAGGTGTCAAGCTGAAATTAATATTAAATACTCAATGCTGCATATGTTGAAGCTGACGAGGGGGAACTATACGGCTTCCTGTTGATCTAGAATCATGAAATTTGGCAAGAAGTAGCATCATATAGCGCAAGCAAATAAAAGCAATCAATTTTATTAATTATAAGATCTAATTGTAGGTACTCTTGTTTGCACAAATAAGTAAATGATTGATTGATTGAAGGGTCCCAAAGCCGTAAATTTGTTACATTACAATAAAACATATATTTTTCTGATTACTTATAAACTTATTCGCAGTATAGAGACAATACACGACAAAGTTAAGTTTGCGTCCAATATTTTGAGACATACTGTCTTGGCCTTTAACAGCTATTTTTGAACTGACATAAGAAACAATTCATTAATGATATTTTCCTCTCAATAGTCGAAATTATTGAAATTAGTTTGGGTACAAAGACCAAATAGAGACCCAATAAAAACAAAACATTACTCAACGGGCATTAATTTTGTCGCCTGTCATCACTGGTCCCCTAAACTTCATTGGATATTTTTGTGAACGAACGTTTTTTTTATTACGTAGTACCTACCTATATGATGAGTGGAGTTTGAAGATCTAATTTAAGATACATTTTCTGAAGACAACGCCGAGCTCAATATACGATAACGACGCGAACAGATCATACAATGTAACCCGAGACGAGCGCGTAGCTAACAACCGACACGACACTATCGGTTACCGCGCCGTTATTGCTCCGGAGAATATCTTGGTTACTGGTTACCTACAGCTATGCCGAGGTGACAGCTACTTCTTTGACATAGGTACCTAATAAGTTTGCTGTTGTTTTTGAAAAACTAGTAGACAACTGAATGCTTCATAAAACAGCTATACTTAGAGAATGAGTTGTTCAACACAATGGTACAGAAGCGTGAGGTTGTTTGCCTGGGAACACCGCGTTCCGGTCTTAAGGAATGTAAGATATCTTAGAATGTAAGTGGCCTGGCCTATGACAATCTAACCGCAGATTTCGTTTGTCTTGTCTCTCCCAACTAACAGTTCCCGGTTCAGTAACAATTACGTGAGCACCAAAATCACGTAATGTCTTGTTATGTGCAGAAGATGTCAATTACACGGGTCTTCCAGAAAACTTACTGCTGTTAGTCTGAAACTTGAAGTAGGCACGTACCTATAAGGCTATCCTAATAGGGTATTGTGACCGATCCAAGCGCTGCGCTGTACGAGTAATTGCGCGGACGCCGGGGGCCGCGGATAATGCCGCGCGTGATATATGGTACTACGGCTAATAACAGAGCTGGTCGGAGTGCGATTATCCCTTTACCGAAGACGAATTCGTATCGATCGCCGCGACGCTCGCTCTCAGCTAATGAGAGCTGGATTTACTACTCATTATCCACTTTCGCCGCTCGCCCGGGGCGCGATGAAGACGTCCCAGCGCCGCGCGCCGGCCGCCTCGGCAGCGCCGCGGGCGCACAATTGCAGTCCAAGCGCCCGCAGCTCGCAGTCCGCTTTGTGTTTTATCCCCGGTAATTGCAACGAACCACCTTCGATCGGCCACCACCACACGGCCAACGGTAGTGGATAATTGCGCTATTGTTGCCCGGCGACTAGCCTACAAATCGCTTTCAAGGAAGTACCTACCTAATCCCTCGGTTAAATTAGAAGGTTCCAGCAACGGGCGAAGTTTGTTATCGACAATTAAGTTAGATAAGAAAATTTATAGTTGCATTGAAATAGCTGCGGTAATAGCGCATCGCATGTGCTTGCTGTAAGGAACTCGAGCACACCCTGTACTTTGACGCTATTTTCTGTGAAGGCTGATATTAACAACTAATTTGATAGCTATCAATGAAATTGTTATACCTACAATATTTTCGCTCGTGTCGTCGTCATCACGTGAGCACTTACTTACCAATACCAAGTTATAATTAGATACTATGATATTAAAAAGAACGAAGTAAACGAATTCACTTTGTTACATGGACTTTCAGTACCTCAAAAGTTATCCAGTACAGTGCCAGTAATTTTTCTCTCGAGTGTACTTATAGTTTGTGTTTTCACAATATTAGTTCGTTCGTTGTAAAGACTATTTTCCTTTATCCAGTAGTGAGAATCTTTCGGCTGAAATTACAAAGATAATTAACTTCGGAAGAAGCGATCGCTTGTTATTAGCGTCTTCGTGACCTCTTGGTCACAAACCTATTTAGACTGCACAACAAAGAAGAGTGTTGTAGGTATCTCTATCTTTTATAAACAATTAGAGTGCTTTTTTTTTCAATTATGAGTATTGATTTTCGAGATGGTTCTTAGCTATGTATAGTGGAGATAAAAACAGCCGACTCAGCTCTCATTGAAATTAATGACAGGACCTTATGCAATAGTGGAGCTAAAAATCAGAAAACCAAATGTTACTTATAAAGGCTTTTTACACTGGGAACCCGGTCGGTGGGCGCAACGCTTAGTTTTAGTAGCATTTTCTAAACCACAGAGATTATCAAGAGAGCATAATGACCAGGCACTTGTGAAAGGGTCTCAGCCAATATTATTAATATTATTTGTATACTTTTATAGTTCTTTTAAATATATATATTTTTTAAATATTATACCTATTCATGAGACGGTCTATATAGCCTGTAAAAGACTAAAAGGCCATTATTGGACGCATACAAAAAAAATGTTTTAAATTAAATTTCTTCAATTTCTAGATGGTTGGGTCGCGGCTCGATGTTCGTGCTGTCCGAGGCGCATGCGCGAACATTGCTGGGCGACACGGCCGCCGGCGCACTGGTCGACGTCGGCGCAGGCGACGGCGAGGTCAGCCGCCGATTCGCGCAGCTCTACGAAGAGCGCTATGCGACGGAAATATCAGCAAGTATGCGGAAAGCGCTGACCAGTAAGGGATATACGTGAGTACTGCTCTCTCTTAAACATCGTTTGCCGTTTTGCTACGGCAAAGCCAATAAGAGAATTATGACTATGTATGCACCGCCGTATTGCGTATAGTTCTGCTGAAATTTCATTTTAACGAATCCTTTGTCAGGTGACAATTATTGTCTGGATAGTGATTAATTAAGTCTGGATGACACGACATGACATTATTATCATATGGCCTTACCTTTTGTTGTGACTAAGATTATAACAAAATATATGTTTGTAAATTATAAATGTTACAGTATCCTGGACACGGAAAACTGGTGGCGCGGGCAGCAGTTCCAGTGCGTGAGCATGATGAACCTGATCGACCGCTGCAGCCGCCCAAAGACCATGATCCTAGAGGCGCGCGCCGCGCTCGCGCCCGGCGGCATCCTCCTGCTGGCGTTGGTGCTGCCTTACAAGCCCTACGTCGAAGGTAGTCCCTTGTTCCACTGCGCCTACTCAATGTCTTTTATTCGACAATCTCCTTCGAAGATAAACAGCAAATTTTGAGCATGTAGAGATGTGCCGTTCTCAATTTGTATGGGATATGTTCTCGAGAACGTTCTTGCCCTTTACAATCGGGAAACTTTTTCGAGAACGGCATACCTCTGAGCATGATCGCTGCAACTGCACCATAACCGTAAAACTTTGCATCCTGTCGAAAGCTATACCCCTCGCGGCGAACGATGAGTCCTATTACACCTGTCATCTCAGTACATTTTACAACCCATAATCGGAATTCGGTCAGATTAACTTTTTTACCCCACGCAATAATAACAAGCTGCTTAGTTATGGAGAATGAATGGAGATGTCTGCAAATGCTAGTCTTCCGGTCAAATCTTCACCGCAATCACTTAATTATGAAAACATAGTTGATTGGTTTTGTTATATTTCAGTAACTGCCGACCACAAACCCGAAGAGCGTCTCCCGATCCAAGGCGCGACCTTCGAGCAGCAAGCCGAATCGTTCGTGACGTTCATGCGCGACGAGTGCGGGTTCGAGCTGGTCTCGTGGGCGCGCGTGCCCTACCTGTGCGAGGGAGACTTCGCGCAGGCCTACTACTGGCTCGATGACTCCGTCTATGTGTTCACGCCTAAGCCGATACATGAATCTTCCTAACTTTTATCCGATCCTGCACCTCTAGCATAACTGTCATACGCGACTATTTCTCGCGGGAACCTACCCGTCTCTTTCTGTTCAGTAATGTGAGAGAATGACGCGTAGTGGTATCTCGCGCGACAAGAGTCACGAAGGATAGTTGTGCTAGACATGCTGGTGTGAGTGCGGGTTCGAGCTGATCTCGTGGATGTGTGCCGTACCGTACCTGTGTGAAGGAGACTTCGCGCGGGTCTATAGGCTACGATCCGCATACATATTAAAAAAAAAGTCTGGCCCTCCCTAACTTCAATTGACACTAGACCCCTAGCCCTTGCCTTCTTGCTAAAAGGTCGCGGTAGGACCGCTCCAAAATGAACTAGTTTCATAATTTTCTAAGAAACTGGAAGATGACGCCTTTAAACCTGAACACTAGTGTTTTGACGTCTGGTGAGGTGAAACGCTTTTAATCCCAAAAAGGCTCATTGAATGTTGTATCTTAAAAAATACTTTGAATACACAGCAAAATCGGTGTCGTGGTTATCTAAGCAAATTTGTATCTTCTTGCACTTTTTCAAGTTTAGTAAAATCCTTCTTGCCATCGATTATACCTACTACGACATCGATCGATTATAATATGAGTCGATGTGGCACCTGCACGCCTGGCACAACTATGCTCCGCGACTCATGTCGTGCGACATAACAGCACCTATCCGTGTGAGATAGCTCACAGTACTGAACAGAAAGAGATAGTACAATCGCGAGAGAAAAAATCGCGTGTCACAGTTGTGCTAGAAATGTATCAGGAAAGAACTGTCAAGATAATTTTCCAATTAAGACTGCCAAAGCAAAAAAAATAAGAATCTTTTTTTTACCTTCGTAAATTAAATATATGGTAAATAAAGTAAAAAGTTAATAAATATGAGATTGATATATCTATGCCATTCTATTTATCAGTCATCTAAATAAGTTGACTGGCGTGTAGGTACTTTACAGTACAGAGTCTAGAAGCCTCGATCGAAGCAGACGCACATTACGGCATCGAATGAGTGTTTATAGCTTACATTTTACTATTGAAACAGTGATAAAATGCATTGAATTTATTAGATATTTTATAAATGTTTACTACTTTTTCTACATTGTATGGTAACTAGTTATAATTAGCTAACTAAGATTAAAGATCAAGGTAATAAATTGTGAAAATTAAACCAAACTGAACTGACAAAAATACCTATGCCATACCAGTTTTTCAATACATCAAATACATGAGGATATTATTTAATATAAAAATTTCAGATGTGACGGAAAACTGTACTTACCAAGTAGGTACTTAAATCATTCCTACCAAGTACGGCTATGTAAAAAAAAATTAATCTATTCGTATTGTGTGTGTGTTGTTGTGAATAACTCTTTGTGTTGTAATAACTTTAGCATTCCATTAATACTATTAGATATAATCAATCACTTAGAACCTTAAATGTTTCGAAAGAAAAAGGTGCTTTCCATTCTATACTGTGAAAATATCCAAAGTATCATTAAACGATGAATTAAATTCAAATATAAAGACAAGAGTATTTTATTTTTCCCCATTCTTCTATCCTCTTCGGGGAATATCACTATACGTCGCAAAAGTGATAGGGCAATCAGCATCTATCTATTTTTAGGGTTCCGTAGTCAACTAGGAACCCTTATAGTTTCGCCATGTCCGTCTGTCCGTCTGTCCGTCTGTCCGTCCGTCCGCGGCTTAGCTCCGTGATCATTAGTACTAGAAAGCTGAAATTTGGTATGAGTATGTGTATGTATCACGCCGACAAAACGGTAAAATAAAAACTAAAAAAAAAATTTTTTTTCGGGTACCTCTCGAACACCTAAAGTGGGGGTGATTTTTTTTTTTCGTTTCAACCCTAGTGTGTGGGGTGTCGTTGAATAGGTCTCTTGAAAATAATAGGGGTTTTCAAACATTACTTTTTGATAAAGTCAGTAGTTTTGTAAATATTCGCTCCGAAAATAAAAAAAATTGTGTCCCCCCCCCTCTAACTTTTGAACCACAAGTCAAAAAAATATGGAAAAATTCATGTTAATGCGGCCTTATAAGTACTTTCAATGAAAACTATATTGAACAAAATCGGTCAAGCCGTTTTTGAGTTATCGCCAAATTTCATATTTTTTCTTTAAAAGGTCGTAAGTTGACTTCCAGAAGGTAATAAGTGATTACAGTTTCTAGGGCGTTTACGACCTTTTTATAGAGCTTAAAATCTGTCTTAACTTAAACCTCGGGCTTAAAACAGCAGTTTATTGTGAAGGATGAGCAACTACGGAACCCTACACTGAGCGTGGCCCGACATGCTCTTGGCCGGTTTTTTTTTTTAAATGGCATTCCGGTCACAGGTAAGCGACCATTACTGCCAATGTCTCGTTGCCAATCGCACTCGGCGCCTAGATAGAGGATTGATACCACGTTCTACAGTGAGTTGAGAAAATCGTGCTTTTTGTAAAGTGATAGCGATTTACAAAAAACCACACGGACTATCGGGCCTTGACCCAGGAAGGGCTATGAACGCTTCAAGTTGAATTCTTCATTAGCTATGCACTCATACGTTAGATCACTGCACAATACGCTATCAATACTACACATTGAACAACAAAAATGAATAAATAACGAACAACGAAACTTAACCTTTTGACCGCCACAGTCGGCTGTGGCCGTCAACAAAAAATCGTGCCCCTGACGCCACGTCGGCCACAGCCGTCCAAATTTCAATGATCAAAAACTGTAATTCTAACCGCTACAAGTATTTTTCAATCCCTGTTGATTTTGGGGCACATCTTTTTTTTTCACTCTGGCGTCAGTGGCACGGTAAATTGCTAGACCGCTTGGCGGTCAATAGGTTAAACGCATGCGGCCATCTTGAGTCACGGACCAGAAGCCGCAGTCAGCATCAAAAGTAACTATCAATTTTACTATAGGCTTACCTATGTCAAATTGCATATTAAAATTGTCAGCTACTTGCTGATTGTATTATCATCACTGTCTAATTTTGTTTTCTATCGAGGCTTAAGCGAAGATAACAAAAATTGTGATTCGAACATGTTGTTAGAAATGTACGTCCTTTACACGTGTATAGTTGTTTTTTTAAGCTATCCGATTTCCACTTGAGATCTTGTCTTGTAAACATGACCCCACAGTCTTGCCTAGGTTTCAAATGTCTTTTCTAAGTCAGAAGGTTGAAATTCCTAACTCATTGGAATGTGATACTTTGACACTGAAGGCATTACAGTCGTAAATTTTACCCTTCCCAATTTCAATTTCAACCTTGTGACTTAGAAAAAAATATATTTTAAATTTGTTTGCGTTTTTCTTTTCTGTTACTTGCTTCTATTTGTCCTAAAGTGAGCTTCTCCACGTATAAAACAATGTCTTTCTGGGGTCATGTTTACAGGATAAGCTCTTTATGACCATTCGGACGTCATTGAAAATGTCAACTCAGGTTCACGGTAAACCTCTATTACAAAGGTTTGTAAAATTTGTACCTACAGAGAACATCTTAAGAGGCCTTATTCCTTTAAAACATATTTTTTTCATATTATGACAAATATATTTATAATTACAAGCAACTTTTTAATGTGAATAAAACTTTTCCCTGAGTTATAGATAGTTACATAGCCCTTTAGTCCTATTTCGTAGCCAGATTTGGTAGCTACCAACAAGATGGGAAAACACATTTCCCATTTCGTAGCTAATTTTATTTTATTTGTAACGCAACGGAACCTCATTGGAACACTGGCTGGCTGAATGACAGGCTGAAACCTTCTTACCATCGGCTGTCTTTTTTTTTCTAATGGCGAAGCTCCTAGATGGTGAGCCTGCTAGACGGGGGTAGAGTTCTGTCGAATGTTAATGCATACCGACGTGGATGACGGAGAATTCTTGAAACAAATGCTCTGGACGGATGAGTCAAGTTTTAATCGGGAGGGTATAACAAATTTTCATAATTTGCATCATTGGGAAGCCAAAGACCAGAACCCACACGTAATGCGGAAAACTTCCTTTCAACACAAATTTAGCGTCAATGTGTGAGCTGGTGTAATGGGCAGGCATCTCATAGGACCATTATTACTTGCCGAATCGATTGACCGGGCCTGCTTATTTGGAATTCTTACAAACTGCCTTGCCAGAGCTTTTAATGGAGTTCCTGTAATTAATGAAGACGTCCCGATTGTTTACCAACAGGATGGTTGCCCGGCACATTCTCAAAGAGCAGTTCGAGAGCACCTCGATAACTCCTTTCCTAACGCGTGGATAGGCAGAAACGGCCCGATACCTTGGCCCGTACGGTCTCCAGACCCAACGCCCTTAGACTTTTATGTCTGGGGACGGGCGAAAGAGTTGGTTTATGTTACGCAGATGCCCACGCGAGAGGTATTAATTGAAAGGATAAACGCAGCTTTTATGACAATGAAAGGTGAAATGCGGCTAGCTACCGTAACTGTTCAAGTAAGAAAGAGATGTCGAGCATGCATTAGGAACAGGGGAGAACAGTTCGAACAAAATTTGTAAACTAGACCACAGTTAAGTATGAAATGACCATTAAAAAAACAAAGTTTTACTGCTCGCAAATTCATAATAATTTCCGCCCTATTGACGGAATATCCCCATAATTTGACTCAGATTTATTTGTTATCAGTGTGCAGCATATCATTAGTGAGGTCATAAAATAGAGAACTTTAAAACAAAAATGAAGTCCTCTATTGTCTTTAGTTTTATCACAATTGAATTTCGAAGTTGGATCTTTTTCACACAATCAGTATTTTTGTGGAATAAAATACCTCGTTCGTCCCTCTGAGACCATCAATTAGAATACAAACTGTTATTATTTGAACAAGTGTGTACTGCCAACTTGCCAAGTATCAAATACAAAACAAAACAATTGTACATACATTAACAAAAAACGTTACGAACGTTTAAAGACGGAATTTCGGGAAATTTGAGAAACAACATTTAAAAAATCATATACCCAAAACCGTGACCCATAGGACCAAAGGTCCAAGGGTGAAAAGATAGCAAATAACCCCAACTATATCCCAAAAAAAATTGTCGGTGCATGTGCCGAACACCCTGTATATACATACCTATTTCTGCTTCTTGCAAAAAACTAAACTACTATTTTGGCAGAACATTAAACTGCAAAAGGTTTTGTACTACTATTACTTATTCTGTGGTTTTGTTTGGTAACCAGCTTCAAAACATGGCTACGAAAAGGGAGTTTAATATTGCCGTTTCGTAGCCAGCTTCCAATTGAGATTATTTTTCCCATTTGGAAGCCAGCTTCAAAACCTGGCTACGAAATAGGACCTTAATATTCCCGTTTCGTAGCCAGCTTCCAATTCGGATTATTTTTCCCATTTGGAAGCCAGCTTCATAACCTGGCTACGAAACGGGACTTTAATATTCCCGTTTCGTAGCCAGCTACGAGATGGGACTAAAGGGCTATTTCATCCTTTCATTGCGTGCAGTCGAATATAAGTTGAATAAACCAGTTTTCTCCGTGAATTTTGTCAATTTCGAGTATTTTTGAAACAAAAATTAACAATGAAAAATTCAAACTGTAGGTTTCAAATATATACCGATAAATCGTAAAGGTCCTGTTCTAAGTAATAACATGATAATATTTTAAGAAACATGTTTGATCATAGAGAAAAATGTCTAAAACAATCAGCATAAATTAAAACAATCTTGATTTAAATAATTTTATTTATTACTAAGCACTGCTTTCTCAATCCACTATATTACCACTTTTACAAGATAAATAATTTTAATACCGGCAAATAATAAATTACATGGCAAGGCCAAATATAGATACATTTTAACAACAAATGTTTAGTAATTTAATATAATAACCAAAATAAGTAACGGTCAACACTAGAGCATTCATCAATAGAACTTGGCGTAAACGTTAACATAATAAATAATAAGTTTATTTATTATTACAAATTAATTTCAATACTTTCTAAAATGCAGTCATGCTTAATACTACATTACTATAGTATTAAGCATGACTTTGATGCAATATTACTTAAAAAAATATTTTTTCAAGCCACAAGTTTCATTGACGAACGCTTTGTTTTGATTTTTGATTGCAAGGAAATGTCAAAATTTAATTTTGATCGAAATTCTATCACAGGAAACAAGATGCCAATTGGATACAGAATCTTTCAATAAAATGTTAGTCTAAATATAAAGGGTACAATACATTACTTATTCGATATTCAAGCGTGATCCAACCAAAGTATAACGGTCCTCTCACCAGAATAGTACAGAACAAATCACCCGAAGACAACGAAATTATACTGACGGCGCAATTCATGCAGATCCAAGTAACAATACATCGACTTGTTGCAAGAAAACATTAAATCTTAAGACCTAATACAATTATCAATCGAAAATAAAACCTTTCTTGAAGTGATATAGGTACTTTATAATGCAATCAAGTCTCACTTCGACAGCATAATGTTGAAGAGAATCGTTCATCGAAACAAATGTTGAGATCAAAACAAACAAGGGTCAAATAGCAAAAATTTGATTATCATTAGAAATACTTTTTATCAGTCTGTATTAAATTTATTACTTTCACTTAAATTTCATCCAACACTGTGGTTAGTTTATTTGTTAGTTACTTTGTTATTAATCGCTTCCAAATTTACTATAAAATGAAGTCCATTTTTGACTAGAACGCTTAATTCTAATACAGAGTGAGATTCTTTTGAATTTTTAATACTTTTCAAGAGTTATAACAACGGACATATAAACTTAATACTACATACTTATACGAAAAGCAAATCTGACCCAAATATAATAGCCTCATTTATACTCGCAAGTATAAAGTTTGCAAAAATACTTCACATTAAGCCAATAGTAGAGTCGGCGCAAGTAATACACAAGTACCAAATCTTAATATTGTTAAATAACGTGCTCTCTTAGCATGAAAAAGATGGCTTCTTCTGTTTTGGAGCTTCAACCAGGGAGACGTACATGTTCTAGAAATTAAGCAACAAAATTTCATAGGATTGAACTTTATGCAGAAATGTCATTCTTATTGCGTGGAGCACAAGGCCTTTGGTAATATTAACGAAGATGCCACGACTTTTCGCGACAGCGGTGCGCGGTACGTTTGTCTCGCTCAGTCGTATGGTCCCGCGCTCGGATCTCTCGCTCGACCGCTCGCCGCGCCGCGGATCGCGCAAAGTCGTGGTATCTCTGTAATATATTATCAGAATAAGATACATCCTAAGAGAGCACTTCAATGTCCAAATTCACTTAACAATGAAAAAGCTGCTTACAACAATAGTCAAACAGGTACAATTAAAAGGGTCCGTATCGAAAACACAAACATTAAAACCGTACATTTTCGAACGTTATGTTGAAAGTCAGCATTTGCAATACATATTCACTAATATACATTTACAGTACTAGGATACAAAATTTTAAGTTTAAGGTAGGCTTTGCCTAATTATTGCACTAGCAAACTTATGTAGTTCATTATTTCACATATGTGATGTTTTGGAAGTAAATAGCAACTTGCGTTATTATTATATTGTACTTAACCCTACTGCACACAAGATTGCGCAAAACCAAAGATTACAATCTGTTATGTCCAGCACTCATTAATTGAGAGAGGACCTAAACTCTTAGGATTAAGTCCATGTTGTGATGGTATTAGTGATTATGTCTCTTATTTTATTGATTGTGAGACAAGTGTCTATGTTAAAGACCATAGCAACTCTCCGAGTCCAGACTAGATGAGCCTGCCATGCCTTTCGTATCAGTAAAAGTAAGCAATGAATTACATACGTGGCTTACCCAATGTCGGATAGACATGGAACAATTATTCAAAAAGACTGCGAATGCCTATACACTCCTATGGTTTCGCCGCCTACAACAGGAGCCCATTTCACGATGCTCTATCGATTGTTTCATTTCGACAATTTCTTCTCCTGAAGGCATACACTTTTCATAATTCTTGTAAAGTATTGTTTGGGTTGCGTTAGATGTGCTTTAAAAGAAAGGGTTCGATGAAATGATACATTGACGAAACGTTTGTCAACGAAAAAATTATAAACCGCATTGGCAGTCTTCTTGAAATTGATCCATAGTAAATATGAATATTACAAAACGAGCAAAACTGCGCGCAACCCAGTGTGCAGCCCACACTTACCCAACCTAACCTTATATTCACAGGCGCTAGCTACGAACGACATGAAAAATTGCAGTCTTCAATAAGATACCTCCTCCTCACACACAAGACAAGACGTGGCGACTTCATTTCATTATTAAATATAGATCTTGACGAAAAAAAAAAACTAATTTATAAAAGCGACTTCTTTTCAGTAGAAGTATAATCATCAGCTATACGATTTCTTGCAAAATTAATGCAATTTCCTGTTTGATATACCAGTTACCATTAGCTGCAATGGTCTCAAAAAATACAAGATTTCACTGACAATTATTCTGGTAATAATATTGTATATTGTATATGATCTTTCCAATGAACCCTTTAACCGTTTCTAACCTTTTCACATCAAGCACTACACGAAAGTAAAAAAAAAATTGAAAAAAGACGTGACGATATTTTTGGCATAGGCGGCGGTTAAATGGTTAATTGTACCCGAATTAGAATAAATAAACTGACTTACATAAATGTATATCCATGTCAAGATTTCGCTCAGACCTACACCTATTACACCTCTATCACAGTGTAAATAATGCACTTACGATAATATATTGAAACAAAAATGACAAAATAGAAGTACCGTGAAATACGCCAACTTTGCCTCCAAATGAAACTTTGCCCAAAACGCTACTTAAAAAAAGAAACGTTACTGTAGACAATTTCAAGATGATTCCATAATCATTTAATCAAGATGATTCCATAATCATCTTGAAATTGTCTACAGTAACGTTTCTTTTTTTAAGTAGCGTTTTGGGCAAAGTTCCATGTAGAGGCAAAGTTGGCGTATTTCACGGTAACTGTAAAAAGATCTCAACATTAAAAGCAATAAAGCGTGTACGAACAATAACAGGTAAAGAAATTAAACAGAAACGTAAAAACAATATGAAGTCCAACGTATACGTAACACAAAACCAAAACGGTTTGTAAGAGAATGTGTAAAATCAAAAAGTAATCGTAAAAAGCAAAATATTCGTAAAATTAGAACAACTACAACCCACTGACGGCTGAACCCAGCACAAGCCACATTTAGAGAACACATGCAATATATTTAAGTAGATTCAAGGATCAAAACATCCGTTATTTTCTAATTTCTCCATCTCAGCTTGTACTTAATGGAGTTCTGATATTGTGCGATGATTTGATCAATTAGGAAAACCCAAATATTAATCTTACAACTGCCTAATATCTTATTTTTACAACGAGTCATCTGATTCAGATTTTGCCACTTTTACTTAACCGTCGTATTTTTCGACTAAAAAGGTTGAAAGTTACCCAAATATACAAAGCATCCATATACCACAATATAAAATGCCATACAAAAGTACCTACTCGTCCATTACTTGGTGCTCTCTATATTCGTGTAGCTATTTGAGCTAATCACAGGTTGCAACCCAAAACAATTTACATAACGGAAAACACCTAATTGCTACACTTTAGCGGTGGACAAATGCTTTTAGAGCTTCGGCAATTGACAGCATAAAGGGGCTTAGGAGTAGAATTGTGCTGTCCTCGAATATGTTCCCCGATTTCTATGTAGCAAGTGCGTTCTCGAGAACATTTCCCAAACAAACATGAACGTTTCTGGAAATTCTCGGAAACGGCACAACACTATCTGGGACTCTTTACCACCTAAGCCGGCTTTTTTATAGCAATTTTGCACGTGACACAAATGTCGACAGCACTTTTCCGTGGGCATTCGAAGGTTTGACCAAAAACTGAAGTAGAATAGCTATTGTTCGTGACTCACGAGTCGTGAGTGGACGACGACACGCGGAGGTCGACGGTACACGAGGGCTAGTTGCCACTCACTACCTTCCGATTTTCTAGCTCCTCCATGTTGTTCGAGCTGAAATACAATAGTGAGTTTATGAAACATGTAATGTCTTATTTTTTAATGTGGGTATCACCACGAATCAATCAATTGTATCAATAGTAACATCAAAAAACACAAAATCAAAAAAAAATCTAAATCAAAAATCTCTTTATTTGCTAGAATATGGTAAAAACACAAGGTTTCACAAAGCATAATTTGTACGTGCATATTCGACCTGCATGCAGGTGTGCAAAATTTTCCAATAATGTTACAAATTTAATCAATGAAATATATTGTGGCGAATATAAATGGTTACTATTATTATTATTAATTACAATTCATTCTTAATTATCTATGTACAGTAAACACAACAGACACGAGCTAAGTACAGTCCATGAGCTCTCAGATTGCGATTCGGATTCGGGTGAAAACTGAGAGGTTCTTAGCTGGATCGCGTAAGAGCGAGCCAGGCATAAACCTCGAATCGCATTCTATTGGCTCACGCACTGTAGATGATGATCTGCAATCGGTAATTATCAGACTACAATCAGAGTAGCAATGAAACAACTTCAAAGTAGGTATATGAAATTGTACAATTTGATTACCGATAAGAATTCAGAATAGTGATAGAAGTCAGGTGATAAGTTAGTTATTGGTACGTATATTCTGCCGTGCTAAGCATAACAGCACCAACTCACATTGAATGTTACGAAAAAGAACTCGTTATCTTAATTACGACTCGTAAACCAAGACAAAACCTTTTTATGGTAACATTCAATGTGATTTACTGCTGTTATGCTTAGTACGGCAGTATTATAAATTATAATACTGCCGCTAAGATTTGTAATTTTTACTTGGTCAATATAAAGTCCAGAGATTAACGGAATACGTCACAACTCACCGCAGTTTGTCGTCATTTTTCCACGAAGTGACCTGGATGTGCGGCGGCGGCAAATAACTGCGCAGCGACTGCACCAGCTGAATCGTGTCCAATAGTACTGAAACGTTATTCATATACAACTATCACTATAGTGATGTAATGAAAGTCTTCACTACATAGTATAAAACAAAGTCGCTTTCTGTTGTCTGTCTGTCCTTATGTATGCTTAGATCTTTAAAACTAAGCAACGGATTTTGATACGGTTTTTTTAATAGATTAGATAGAGTGGTTTAAGAGGACGGTTTAAATTTATAATACATGCATAATTTATCAGCGTGCATCCGTGCGAAGCCGGGGCGGGTCGCTAGTTAAAAATAACCTAAATTTTTCATGATGCATATTAATCTGTACCGAATCAATCCCTGATCGATTTCAACACTGACCTTTTTGTAAAAGTCTACTAGTATGCTACAAACCCCAAAATTGGAACCTCGAATATTAAATGACACTAACCATTTTACATTATTTCTGGGGCCGCAATAGATTTTCTTTTCTAAAGTAATTAATGAGAGAGCAAAGCACTAAGCTATTGCCATTATCAGTATAAAGGTTTTCAAATAGCCTCGCGCTTGTTAATTTACTTCAACAACACTTTGAAAAGTTACGACTGGCATTTTTGGAGATAAATAGAGAAGCTGCATCAACTGACTTCGGCTTGAGTGAACTTGAGGTTGCAGCAAATAGCCTCGCGCTTGTTAATTTACTTCAACAACAATTGGAAAAGTTACGACTGGCATTTTTGGAGATAAGCATCTGTACCAGATCAGACGACGCAACGGAGCCACGCTGTTACGTCGCCTAAATCGAATTAAATTTAAGTTATTTTGTTTTGTAATGTAATTTTGTAGTTCACAGTGCCTTGGTTTATTTACTGTTATGCTGTGTAACTAAGTTAAATAAATAAATAAATAGAGAAGCTGCATCAACTGACTTCGGCTTGAACGAACTTGAGGTTCCAGCGCAAGATCGAACACTTTGCGACCCTACGTCCCCGATGAGGGGTGAGAAAGAGAAAGGTAAGAAGAAAGATTTAATTTGTATAATAAGTGAATTTATTGTCATATTTATTTTACATCATTTAAATTGTTATATTACGTACTTAAAATTTTTTGACATTGTTTTTTCTTAACTATCTATTGAATTATGACTTGCTGAATTTGTTTATTTTGTTTATTATGTTGACGATCACCGTATAGATTCGTGTAATTTATAATGTATCCCTATATGTGTGAAATAAATCTAATCTAATCTAATCTCACTCTTCTGCAGCTGTTCGGACTGTTTCCCGTAGGGCTTGCACATGGCGGGGCGCACGCAGGGCCGCATGCGCTGCAGGTTGCGCGCCAGCTCGGCGAAGGCGCGCACCACGCGCTCCTGCCCGCCGCCCGTCGCCGCGGTGGCCGCGCCGCTGCCGCCCGACAGAGATTCTAGACTCTCTAGGTTTGCTCTGGAATTATTAAAAGTTATACAATTTAATACATAATGGCTGTTGAAACGTCTGGTTGTTGGTGCGCGGAGGCAAAGGCGGTCCTGAAAGAGCTTGGGGGTCGCTTGAGGGAGAAAGGGTATGATGCTCGCTGCGGATCATTCCTGGCGCAGAGGTTATCGATCGCTGTTCAACGCGGTAACGCAGCGAGTGTGTTGGGAACTTTTGCGCTTGAATGATGCGGGGCGGGTTATTTGAGTAAGTTTTTGTATTTGTTAACATTTTATATTATAAGGGACTGTAATGTGTATGTTTTATATTTGATAATAAAATGGATTTTATTATTATCATTTAATACAAAGGTGAGTTCTGAAAATTAAACAAATCATAATTTTATGAAACATGTAATGTCTCATTTTTTTAATGTGGGTAACACCACAATTTTTATTTAAACCATGAATACAAAGATCAAAGCTTAGAGAAATATTGAAATTGAATTGCTAAGGTGTAAAAACCTTTCAAATAAACAATGCCAAGATCGACACACAAAGAATAAGGAAAAATTCGTCAGGTCTACGTGGAGCGAGGGTAGCGAAGTGGCTAACGCGCTGGACCGGTAATCCAGAGGTACCGGGTTCGATTCCCGGTCCCTTCCACCAGGTAGCTCCTTTTTCAATTTTTCTTTAAGCTTTGATCTTTGTATTCATGGTTTAAACAAATTAGTTGGTGGATTTTGTCCTCGCGCAGATATGCCAGCTCACACAACTCTAGTAGCGCGCCAACTCTTGCGGCCTACGGTGTAAAGCCAATAATGTAAGTATTTTTATTAAAGCAATCTGCTAACGTAAACCTAATGTTTACAATGAAGCGAAAAATTTAAATATTTTATCGGTTCAGGCAGGATTCGAACCTGCGCCTCCAACGGCTTTCACGGCAGCACGGGCGTCCTACCAACTGGACCGCCGAACCTGATGCCAGAGCCATTGAATTTTTCAACCAGTTGATTCTACATGCCTTAGGGTGGCACCGTGTTGCCCCGGAAAGCCGTTGGAGACGCAGGTTCGAACCCTGCATGAACCGTTAAATTTTTAAATTTTTCGCTTCATTGTAAACATTTAATAATTTAAGTCTTCAAGAGCAAGAGGGCTAAATAAGTTATTACGTAAAGGATTTGCCCACCTGGTGACCGAACTATTGGTGCTACAGCACTCACCTCGTCGTCGTGTCGTGTGCTTGGACTTGATCTCCGAGGTGGATTGCGCGGAGTTCGAGCAATGCGAGTGGCTGTAATTGTCCACTTGTTGTGCAAGCAACTTATTCTACAGCACCTCAAGATGTCGGTGAGCTTGTGTTCATCCGTGTAGTGGTGCTTGGTTTTGGCCTCCGAGGTGGTTGCGTGGTGCTTGAGCGCTGCGAGTGACAGTGCTTGTCCACTTCGTGGTAAAACGACTGGTGTTACAGGACTCACCTCAAGAAGTCGGTGAGCTTGTGTTCATCCGTGTTGTAGTGCTTTTGGTATTGGTCTCCGAGGTGGTAGCTTGGTGCTTGAGCGCTGCGAGTGACAGTACTTGTCCACTTGGTGGTAAAACAACTGGTGTTACAGCACTCACCTCAAGAAGTCAGTGAGCTTGTGTTCATCCGTGTAGTGGTGCTTGGTCTTGGTCTCCGAGGTGGATTGCGCGGTGCTCGAGCGCTGCGAGTGGCTGTACTTGTCCACTTGGTGTAGCGAGCGCGACTGATGCTGCATCAGCATCTGCTGGTGCTGGGAGAGCTTGTCTTGCGCGCGCCGATCTGTCTTCTCGGAGGTTAAGCCCGCTGGAATATAGTAGAGATTTGGAATATTTTTCATGTTTACATAACTCACTGATGATGTGTCTTACTGGAGTACTAATTGACCCATTGTATTGAATTGAATATGTTAATAATAATATAAAGACCGGGACATATGAGCCCGTGACTCAAAAAATGAGACACAAACATAACAATAACATAATAATAAGACTCAAAAAATGAGAAACACATATAATAATAATAATAATCATTCACCAGCAACTTGCTCTTCGATACGGTCTTGGGGTCTGAAGTGCCGTACTATAAGTACGCACCGATGCCAGTTCTCGAGAATGGTCGTGCCACGCTCTATTGGGATCGATCTATAATCACGGACAGGACTATTGTAGCCAATAAGCCTGATATCGTTTTGGTAGATCGATCCAAGCGCCAGGCAGTGCTCGTCGACATCACCATCCCCCATGAAGAGAACCTCGTGAAGGCCGAGAAGGACAAACTCAGCAAGTACCTTGACTTGGCTCACGAGGTGACCGCCATGTGGGATGTTGACTCGACGATCATTGTATTGTATTTTACTATGGGTGACCTACCTGCACAGTAAAACTTTATTATTATTATTATTATTGTCCCGATAGTCGTTTCGGCGAACGGTCTTATAGCGAAGAGTCTCGACAAACATCTTAAGAGACACTCGCTAGATGGCTGGATTAAGGGCCAGATTCAGAAGGTGGTACTCCTGGACACGGCGTGCATCGTCAGGAGGTTCCTCTCTCTGCAGCCCTAACCACCTGTAGCCTGGGCCCCGCCCCGCTGCCGGCGGCACCCTAGGTTAGGTTTTTTATAATGTATTTATATTTTGTAATTACTTTGTTGTATTTTACTTTTTATATAAATTTATTGTAAAAAACTTAACCTAAGAAATTAAATGAATACACGAAATAATAATTCATTTATTTCAGGCATCAAAGGCCCATAGATAAATACCTTACAATCTAACATACATATTAAATATTAAAACACTAAACAAATAGGTCACGATGTGTTGCGTTAAGACTCCTAACTAGTAAGTACCAAGATTATAAACTGACAACAAATATAATATAGTGTAACAAGTTAACTAGGTTGCATTTAATAACCAGAAAAATCAGTCTTCAGCTTCACCCTCTTTTTGAAAACATTAGTAACATACCCAACACAAACTTCTTTGTTTTCTGGCAGAAAAAATACAATGAAGTATCTGAGATAATACCCAGGCAGTGATACAAATTTGGGATAACGTCGGAGATAGTGCAATAACGCGTAAATAACAGCTGTCAATAAAGTACTCATTTCAATAAAATACTTTGCATTTGTTTGAATATTGATTCGTATCTACACTTGTTACTTACGCGGTATTGCACTATCCCGACGATATGTATTTTTCTTACACAGTGTTGAGAAAGTAAAATAAAGGAAAAAAAACAAAAAGGTGCGATGTTTACATAGCAACTCACTGAGGGCGGCGAGGTGCGGCGCGAGCGGCAGCTGGTAGTCCTGCAGCGCCGAGCCGCGCAGCAGCCGCTCCACCGCCTGGCTGTCCGCGAGGTTCGCCGCGCCTGATTCTGCCAGAACCACTATTTAACTATCTGCACGCTTGTCGCGCAAGACAGCATCTCCTGTCTTGCTCGCACGGTATTGAAAGGACACTGACAGGTAGTATTTCTCGCGCGACAAGCAAACTCTCTAGTTGTGTGTCAAAGTAATGCTAAACATGCTGGTGTACACCGATCGCAAACTGTGACCTCATGCAACCACTTGGGGTACTTGTTTTAACAGTATGACTGAATCACGTAGTAAATGGAATGAAGATCTGATATCGGCAAAATAAGACAAAATATATTTCTATTTTTTGCACAAAGTTTCTCACAGACAAATGCTTACTTAGTCACTGTTGACATAACATTGATCATGCTTTGTAATCTGGGCAAAAGCTTGGTCACACAGTCTGTAGTATTCTTATGGTCTGTGGATTAGATCAATATATAATAATGAAATGGTACTTGCTCAGTTAAAATAAATTCTTTCAAGTAACTTAAATAATTTCTTAGTGTAACGAAAGTCACCCATATCATTTGTATGACAGCTTTCTTTACACAAAGAACACAATCATAGTTTTGTTTTTATCTTAATAAAAACAAAATTTAACTATGTATATGTTTTTGAAAACTACTTAAAAACCAAGTGCTGGCAAAACTGAATAGTGAAATGGAATATCGTCGGGCATAGTGCAATACCGCGTAAGTAACAAGTGTAGATACGAATCAATATTCAAACAAATGCTAAGTATTTTATTGAAATGAGAACTTTATCAACCGCTGTTATTTACGCGGTATTGCACTATCCCCGACGATATGTCAGTATCAATATACAATGCAAGCATGCCAAATGTCTTGTGGTGAATATGGTATGAAATAACTATAAGCATTCAAACTCACTCAAACATAAGTTTTAGTTAAACCCGAGACATAAATCAATTTAATAAAACCAAGTTACCCGGAATATAGGTGGGTTGTTGTGAAAGATGCTGCTGAATGGACTTCTGTGTCATCTCCAGCTGGTTTTTGTAGTAGCGGCATGCCGGGTTGGGGCAGTTCTGCACCACTTCTATGATGAAATCCTTCTCCATGCCAAACTGTTCTCGCCCTATTGTGTATGATTCTACTACCTAGAAATTGAGTACAACAATTACTTAAAATAGATTCTACCCCTTTGTCGGATTTAAGACATCATTTTTTTTCATACTTCTAACAAAGTTAGGAATTATATTTGTGGTATTTTGTTGTGGAGTAAATAATTTTTCCACAGAGAATGAACTAAGAAATTTACCACATGAGCACATGAGCAGATCCTTACTTGGTTTCTTTAAAAATAAATCTTCACTGGTTATACTTCAAAACAGCGAATCTATTTTACTAAATACTGGCGAAAAAAATACATGTGAGGTTGTCAGGGGGATGGTGAGGTTAACAAAGAAAAGAACCTCACCAAATATCACCAAAGGGAAGGGGAGGTCAAAAATTAGCCAAAAAAACCTCGCGTGATTTATGCACAAGCCCAATGACAAACAACAAAGTGGACCCATTTGAATGAAAACATCACAAACATCCTTATAAAATAACTTTAAATGAGTCACACTATTCAGTCATTCATAAATTCATCAAGGTTATATTATGTTGGTACCATGAATAAATAAAAACTAGCTGTAAACCCGGCTTCGCTCGGGTAAAATGTAAGCAATCGCAATATACACTTCACAATTATGATCTTTTAATCTATTATATATTTGACAAAAGATTCCCAAAAAAATTGTGAAGTTTTTATATTGTCAGCTGAGTCCCGCGGTGTTACCCGCGGTTTATCAGATATACTAAAACCTAATTATGTATTGTTCAGATACTCATATTCATCATTGTACTATAGTTAGGAAGCCTATACAGGTGTAATCGTTACATGACCCGGCGATTATTCGGTAATTATAAGAGATGACTATTGACTAACAAACCTTAGGTAAACTTCTTTCTTTTCTTTATTGAACAAAGCTTTTCAGTTTATTTTTGAAGCCGAATCTTTTTATTCATTGCAATAACGATGCATAAAACTCGGCATTGTATGCATTTTGCAACTCAGAACACGCACAATCAAAATCTAACCGGTCAAGAGCGAGTCGGTCTGGCGCACCCAGGGTTCCGTAGAAACACTTATCCCATCTTAACTGGGCGGGTTAAATTAAGTTTGCACCTGGTATGTATACAGCCAGGTGGCAGACGGACAGACAGACGGACAGCGAAGTCTTAGTAATACCCCCTCCCCTCCCCTTTTTACCCTTTGGGTACGGAACCACCCAAATACCTGAATAAATTTTATAAAATACATGAAAAACACTGTTAGTGCTTAATATAATATTTGAGGATTGCCCTTGATTTCACTGGGATCCCATCATCAGATTCCGTCTTGGTAGTAATGGATCCACATCAGGAGTATACTCTCTCAAATAAAAAAATAATTTTGATAATCGATCCACAATTGAAGGAGAAATTAGTGAACATACAAAAAAAAAACAAAAAGAAACATACTTACATTGGTACAGTGAAACATAGAACCTCCTCCTTTTTTTGAAGTCGGTAATAAAAGGGGGCTACCAAATTATTACAAATCCACTTTCCTATAAATAAGTAACAAATTTGCAACTCCTTCCTCATCCCACGGGAACACTACTATCATTTAATGGAATGCACTCTTTTCCTTACTGTTTTTCTCGTAGTAAACCCGTGTACACTTTATTTATAATTTTACGTTCAAGACTGTGAAAGGTTTTCGGCATTTACTCTGGATATTTTTCTTTTAAAGAAACCGCCACGAATGACATTGACATTGTTGACAAACCAGCATAAAATCAAAAACATTGCCAGTGTAAGAAGTTAGTTCCAGTGAAATTCCGCAATATGGCGCATCCTCAAATACAGGCTTTACGGTTAAACAATTCACCACGTCAATCGGTGTGAAATTGTTTAGCCGGGTCCACACAGGGCGAGCGGCCTCGCGAGGCAATTGCCGCGCGCGGCATTCGGCGCATGCCTCGGGCATTGGATTAAATTACGCTCACCGAATGCCGCGCGCGGCAAGCCCGAGCCGTCTTGTTCGCCCATTTGACAGATAAAACAATATGGCGCCGCCGCACGCAATCAGCTTTTGATTTTTGACTTGTTGCTACGTTCATACAAAGAATTTTCCAAAAAAAAGCTTATTCAATATTTTTTTATGTTTAAAACAAACAAATAGCACATAATATTTAGTTACGGTTATTCCGTTTCGCGTAATACGTAAGTGTCGCACGCCATTTTGTTTTATCTGTCATAATTTGACCGAAGCAAACACGTGTACGTCCACACTGCGCGCGGCAAACGACCGAGGCACCTTTGAGCACGGACAAAAACCGACAGCGCGCGGCTTGGCCGCGGCAGCGCTCGGCCGAGGCAAAGCGTGCGGGCGCCGCGGGCGAGGCGCGTACACACAGAGCGCGCCGCCGCGCGCGGCAATTGCCGCGCGAGGCGGCTCGCCCAGTGTGGACGCGGCTTTTAACATTTTCTGAACGCAACAAACGCGTTTCTGAAGGCATGTCAAAGAAAGCAATATGGCTGAAGGTTTAAATGTCATTATTTAATATAATCACAAAATACTCGACAATCCGAATTTTGCGGGTATATGTTGTCGATTCAAAACTTATTTTTTTACGCTTATTAATTCGAGATAGGTTTCGATCGGGTCTACCGTACCCCGTGACGAAATTATTATTATAGATATTCCAGCACACTAACAGCAGAAAAAAAACATTCTGAACTTGAAACAAATCACTGTTACTTATAAAAATGCATTCATACTCAAGGGCAGATCCAGCCACCAAGAGCAGAGTCAAATAGTTGTTTACTCATGTCATGAGATGCTCCAATTCCAGTGGTGGACCTACTTAAGTACAGTAAGTTGTAGAAATGGATGTTAAACACAAGTTTTTATGTACTTACTGCTCTGACAGTGGCTTCCAAGCCTAAATGCAGCCCATGTGGCCCGTTCATGTGCTTGAGCATCACAGCGTTAGCAAAGTGCTCGTAGGGCAATATTATTTTGCCATTCTCTCTAAGGATCAGTCTGCCTTGGGTGTCCAAACCTACTCTTGATGCCATCATTCTGTAATTGAAACATAAGCATAGCATTAGGAAATTTAAGATTACTTTTTCTGGTTTTATAATAATGAAAATCAATAAATGTAATGTTAATTTGACTTTCCGACTAATAAGTATCCAATAAGAATAAGCAGCAGCACTAACTGTAAATATGCAGCACTGGGCAGCATGGAGGAGTCCTTAAGATCACTAAAGCACTGCAGCAGCTCGATGCTGGGGCTCCAGCCCTTGTTCTGCAGGTATAGCTGCAGCAGCATGTACAGCTTCTCCGTGACGTAGCCCTCAGCGGCGTGCGGCGCCGCGCCCGTGCCGCTGCCGCCGCCGCCCGTCCCGCCGGTGCTCTTCGCGAGCACGCTCTTCATAGTCTCTGCTAGATCCATCTTGTAGATGTCCAAGTAAGTCCTCTTTTGGGAATCCTGTACCAAAACAAACACTAGCAAATAATGCCATCCTCGAAGATCGATAGCGACACACGTTTATACGAAATCATTCAGGATTTCACGCGTAGAAACTCACCAGAATGATAGTAGTGTGTATGCCAGTCACCAAAAAATACTGTACTGTCCTACGAACTAATAATTACGGAGATATCCATCTACTAATTTTATTTTCGTAAAAAGATTTTCAAGGCTCAATCCTTTCTTCTTTGACTTGACGCTGTCATTTCATTTCATTTTATTTTGATAGTGTTGGGACGCTGAGGTAATCAAACTCTCAAACCCGGTTTTTTAGTTTTATTTTGAAGGAATTATACTTTTTACAATTTCTTTTTCTTTGGATAAATATGATGCTCTTTCTTGAAATTATATAATTTATTGGAAACATCAGTAATGGAGAGCATGAAATTATGGAAATAACCGGTTTAACTACTATTAAATTAGCGGTGTGACTCACTTCTGAACGAAAACGTCGTCGGTGACAGTGACGGTTTGTTTTGCTTTTTTGCTTCATTTGCTTGTCTTGTCATTGTCAAAAGTCATGAAAACGTGTGCGACTTTATTGAGGTTGCAATGAAAATTTTCTAAAAAATATATTCTCTGGATATCATAATGGACGAGATAGTAGTTGGCACTTATGAAGGCTTTTTGTTAGGTTTCTCCTTAACTTACGAAGATGAGGTAAGTTTATCGCTTTCAACTACAATTCAATAGCATGTGGACTAGAAGAAAACTGTTCACTAAGATAACGCACTTTTTTCAGAAAAAGAAATTAAAACAAACCTTTGCAACACATTCACACACGGCCTCGGTGCGATGTGTGTCTATTGCTGGAAAGTTCTTAGCTTCAGGTGGCACCGATGATAAAGTAGTGATAATTGACATGAAGTCACGAAAAGAGCACACCGTCCTAATGAACCACGACGGCACAGTGAACACTGCCGCTTTCACACACAACGGCACACACCTTCTCACTGGTAGTGATGATGGATCAATCATAGTTACAAGAACAGGAAATTGGCAAATAGAGAAAATATGGAAGAAAGCTCATCAAGGTAATTTTTTTATCGTTTCATTTAACATTTTAATAAGGAATTACCCAACTCTATTGAGTGTTAAACAATATTTTTCTTCTTTCAGGTTCCCCTATCACTGATATTGCAGTTCATCCTTCTGACAAACTAGCTCTTAGTATTGGCGGTGACAAGACCCTAAGAACATGGAACTTAGTCAAAGGCCGCCCTGCTTTTACAATAAATCTAGCTAGTAAAGGTGTAACTATGCCCACTGAAATTAAATTTTCACCCTCAGGTGACAGATTTTCACTAATTTACCAGCAAAATGTTGATGTGTGGAAATTAAATAAAGCGGGAATTGAGAAACAAATAAAATGCACAACTAAACCAACATCAGTACAGTGGGTCACTGATGACAAGTTGTTTGTAGGACTTGACAGTGGCAAAATTATCTCCTTCACTGTTTCTGACACTCAAGCCCAAACCTACAAAGCTCATAAACAGAGAGTTAAATGTCTGCATTACAATAATGGTATATTGTATTCACTATCCAGTTCAGGAGAACTAAAAGTTTGGTCAGTGAATGATACCAAATTGAGTGAATTGAGCTCTCATAATGCCTCCTGTAGAGTCACATGTGTGACATTAAACAGGCAGAGCCAATTTATCAAGAACGAGGAAAAGTCAGATGAAGGCTCTGAAGAAGAAGCCAACATAGAGCAGGCTGAAGAGAATGATAACAGTGAACCATCTGATGAGGATGAGCCTAAAGGCCCTTCACCACCACCCAAAAGGAAGCCAGGAGCTTTTGTTACTGTCAGTTATGGTGATGAAGATGAAAAGGAAGGAAAGGCTCCACCTAAGAAGAAATTTAAGAAAAAGAAAAGAAATAGAAATAAGAAAAATAAAGTAGTTGAATAATAAATTATGTTTTGTTAATTTAATTTTTGAGAATTAAATATAAACTTGAACTGAACCACCAAAATTGTTTGATCCAGTACCAAATGGATGACAAGGCTAAGCTTGGTCCACACTTAAATCATGTCAATTCGGCATTTTTATCATGACACAGTTTTATTGATTAACAACTTGGTTGTTGGCCTGCATGCACGAGTGCCCTCCTGCAGACAGGTTGACAACCAGTGGAACTTAAAATGCAATGCAGACACATTCTAGCATTATATAAATGTGGACCAAACTTCAAGGAGTGAAATTTAAAAGGAAAGAGATTAAGAAAACTCAGGTTACCACTGCAGACTATATTTTCACCATCATTTTAGGAAATGTACATGATGTTCACATTGATCATAATTGATAGTAAAAAACAATATGATGTAAACTTTGGTTTGTTTATTTAATTATAAATAAAAAAATCTCTCCCAACCGCACACCCAATACATAAATAATAAACTGTAAGACACAATAAATTAATTTGGTCCCAAAATAAATATTTAATAATTTAAGGAAAATTTAAATTAAAAAAATCAACAATAATAAACAGTACTGATCAATTTTGGCAATTGTTAATGGACTTCCTACTTACATTATTCGTTAATTCTTAATTAAAAGTAAATATCCTAAATGCACAATGTACATTCGGTCATACATAGCAGTGAAGCGCGACACCAGGCGCCGTCCAAGGCTATTTACACGTACGATACAGGTAGCCACAGAACCGAACATACACACGAGAGTAATTGATACACTTACACGAGGCCGAGACCGCCCGCTCCTGGCAAGTCCCAATCTTTAGTACAAGCTCATGACCACACGAATGCTCGAAGCCCACTATGAACAGTTCTCGGAGTGGACGCAGTCCCGGCCGTTATTTATGGCGCCTAAGAAAAACTATAAAGCCAGACTCAACAATGATAACTCGCACAGAAATATCAAGAGAGAATTTCACTGGAATGTATTTATTAAAAATCATGAATAAGTATAAGATATAATAATCATGATTACCATTTCATAAGTATTTTATTTGATAGAACAAATAGATTAAAAAAATGCAGTGTGGTGATAGATGCACGTAACAACTTTATGAGGTGAGATCACATGCTCGATGAATGTCAAATTATTCTATGTAATTTAAATATCTTACTAACACATTAGCGACGTCGCTCTAACGACTTGTCACCGTACATTACTAAGTACATTTTGTGCAGTTTTCAATTTTAAAGTAAATGTCGAAAATAACCAATTTATAACAAAAAAGTATTCAAAGTAGAGCAACCTTGCACGGATTGGGAATTACAAACCAAGTTGTTACTGTGATACATTACAATTTTATTGACATTTAATAATAAATACAAATTGAACATTACCATATAGTTTATCTTACACATGTATTTCAAAAATCTTAGAAGAAAATTAGCAGACTTTCGAGCAGCTTACGATTGATCTTATGACTAGATTGAGCCAGTGATTTCTAGCAGTCCATACTTCACACCAAACTTGAAGAAAACTGACACAAACAATACAATGCGGGAACGACAAAAGAATTCAAGATGCACGTAGAAACTGACATTGAATAAAATAGGTACAGAGAATAGATAAGTTACGTTAGACAGCCTAGATAAATGCGTTCTACTTGTCCTGTTCCGTATTCGCTTACATCTAATTTTCGATTATTAGTATTAATTCTTCGTTCGACTCTACCTTACCGTCACTAAACTCTAAGCTATAAGTCAGATGGCACTCTCTACGCTATCGGACACAGCTTTTTGCTTCACCCCAACCCGCCAGAGACAGAGTCGGTCGCTTATATTTCCACCTTATTCAGAAATATGTTTCAAAGAAATTATCAAGAAAGGAAAAAAATAGAAAGCAGAATTACGTGAGTGATTCGCTCTTTATTGGTTATTTAATCAAAATGCTATCGCGGATGCTCGCTACAAGCAATCGCTTGTCATCACGTGGCGATCAATGTTCAAATTAGCACCAGGCTCAAATGCGGCGAAACGAACATTCGCGACGACCGTTCACTTTGAGACTAACTCAAATTAATACTCAAATATGCCACTGTATTTTTCGTTATAAGAAAGAATATCAAAGAGTGCTAAAAGATGAGAAAGAAATCAAAGTAAATTAAGTAAACGTCTCACAGTGTATAAGCGACCGACCCTGCTGCCCTGGCCTATTTCTTCTTGGCCTTCTTCTCGGCCTTCTTGAGCGCCTTGAGGTGTTTCTCGTGCGCGGCGCGGAGCTCCTTGAGGCGGCGCTTCATGCGGCGGCGGTCGTCTCCGCCGAGCCCCAGCAGCTTGAGGTCGGCGGAGCTCAGAGCCAGCAACAGGGCGCCGTCCACGCCGCGGGTAGCGAACGCGCCCGCGTGCCGCTCCAGGCCTTCACCCAGGCCCGATACCCACTGCCACACCTGTACGATTACGCTTTTTTAGTTCTATTTCGCGTCAAAAATTGCTGCCACGGCTGTTAGATAACCAAATTCCACGATTCAAAATCATACGGAAGTTACGGGACGGTACGGCTTGAAATAACCCGCTCAAATTATTTGACGGTCAGAGGCAAACTGATGTCAGGTCACAAAAAACAAAAGGCTAAGGCAGGAAAAAATAAAAGGCTTCGAAGGGAAGGCTTTTAAGGAAGAATATCTACTTAAACTATTGACAAATGGTCACAAAATTTTCCGAAACCAAACAGGCCTAATAGGCGCCTTCAGCGGCAATCGCTCCGCTCAGTTTAAAGCTCTAGTAAATTCAGACTTCCAAGTATCAGTGACGCCCATCACCTGTGCATATTAAATGAAATGTGTCTTTTAAAATGTTCGTCCTTACGTCCGTTATGTAACCCTACAGAATGAAACGTGTGGTTTACCTGTTGCTTGCTCCAGTGCGTGACGGGATGCGGCGACAGCGCGGGCGGCGACAGGCTGGCCTCGGACACGGCGCTCGACAGCGGCTGCCACGGCACCTCGCCGCCGACTACGCAAGCCGGAGCTTTCTTCACTATAACCATCATTGCGCTATCAAGGCCGCTGTTCCACTAACACGAGTCTAATCGGATACATGATCATTTGTCACAGCAAGCGGTCAATAAAACGTCGTATATAAAAGTACCATCAACAGATTCTATGACTATGCTGTGAGATATGATCAAATGTGATAGTGGAATAGCGGCCACAAGACATTACAATAAGGATCTGATTCTCATGTACAGTAATATTGTGAATACTATAAGTAGCTATACCAATTTATATGACCATATTGATGACAAAAATTCGAAACGCTTTAACCGCCAATAAAGTTCGCGATTACAAGTTTGCGTTTTTCGCCATCAATATGAACAATGATATCGAGAATTGGATCCTTTCCTATACAAATTTGAACTTTGTTGATATCTATGGCCAATTGTGTGAAACAGATAGCTTACAATAGGTTAAACCGACTATGGTACTACTACTAAGCGTGTTTGATTTAGCTCTCCAATTATAACTTAGTTACATAGTTTTACAGTAGCTACGACTAACGGGGGTATTGCCCAAAAGCTCAAATCACACCTAGAATATTTCCACAATAGTATCAATAAAAATACCACCACCGTTACTAACACAAATGAAAAGAAGAGAGTGGGTGACATGTGCATGGACAAAACGTGCGGAAAGGGTAATGCAGAGAACATCAAATCGCCGTACCTCTTAGATGCTAAGAAATGTACCTATCCCTCCTTAGCAAACTTTAGAGCCTTTAGAGTTATCTGAAGTGACACCTTTACCACAATTGGTGTCAGTAACGACTAGTCAAGCTCTATAGAACTTGATGTCTGTGATGAGTACGCTTGTGTGCTAAAGCGTAAGTCAATACTTCCACAGGCGCAATCGATAGCAGGCAGGTTTAATTAAAAATTTCCTTCCCAATCTTGTCGACCATATTTTTATTTTAAATTACCCACTAAAAGTGAAATAGATCAAGTAATCACATTATAATAACGAAACTTAATCGCTTTCAAAAAGTGTTTATTTAATTACCTCGACGATTCGTTTTGTTACAATAATGTGTGAAAATCGTGTAAGTTTAAATCAGAGTAATCGTTTGTATTTACTATTACCAGGTGTATAAATATCATTGCAATTTAATATAAGAAGACCCTTTTCTAATGATAAAGAATAGGATAGAACAGATATAAAAAGGCTGTGACTCTAAGTAAATGTAAGTAACTATGAGTAATACCATAATTTCAGCAAATAGTAAATAGTCGTTCACCGATTCACAGGATCCGATCTCATCAACAGTTGAAATCAATGACGAGGACTTTTCATTTGGAAATACAAACAAAAGCAACACCTGCTTGCTTGCTTCACAAGATCAAGAGGAAAGATCGGCAGCCAGGGAGCGATCAGGAAAGATTCATAAATATGATTGTATCCTTGCTGGATGACGAGGTAGGATCGAGTGAATCGAACATAAGCTGTACTACCCGAGACAGGAATAGAAAACTACGTCCTCCCTATAGCATTAAACTAACGATATACTTTCAGTAAACAATAAGTTGAGAAGGTTGGGGACCAAAGGGATATTTTTTTACCTGAAAGGCTGAACCTACTTTAAGATTTATTATTTACTAGCTGTGCCCCGCGGTGTTACCCGCTCATCCCACGGGAACACTAAATTTATTCGGGATAAAAAGTATCCTATGTCCTTTCCCGGGTCTCAAACTATCTCCATACCAAATCTCATCTAAATCGGATCAGCGGTTTAAGCGTGAAGAGGTAACAGACAGACAGACAGACAGACAGACAGACACACTTTCGGATTTATAATATTAGTATGGATTTTAGAAATATTTTAAAATATTTATATAATTGTTTCAACTTATTTGCTTACTTATAAGTTTCGTTAGCTGAGTTAGCGTTAAATATTAAACTGACACATCGATTTCCTTAACAGATATTTGTTAAATATCGTGCTGCATCTCTTTTGTTTACTATGTAAGAGAGAGATAAAACTATATCTATCAAATATGGAACGGTGAAGTTCCAGTCCAAAAGAGCGCTTAAAATGTTTCGAATAGTTTAATAGAACAAATACATTGATTTATTTTCGTTATATTCAAACATCTTGAGCACCTACTTACATTTGACCGCAGTGGTGCAGAAAGCCACAATGAGATACATCTAAAATTGTACATTAAACATTATGTATCACAGCATGCGATTTAAGTATCAAGCATAGTCCATGAGCTCTTAAAATATCTGCTTCGGGTTCAAACAAAAACAGAACTCCTAATCTTGACCAGATAAAAGCGAGCGAGTCACTGTTAACCCGAATGCTATTTTAATAGCACACATACTGTACGCAAGATGTGACTGTAGGTCTTTCGGCAAAACTACGCTAATTTAACGGCAACCCATCTAGTTTATCTCGAGTGATGGACAAACCTCTGGCGTTGGCCTCGCTGACGGCCTGCCGGATCTCGTCGACGAGGTCGTTGGTGAGCTGCACGGGGTCGGGCGGCGGCGGCGGCGCGCCCACCGCCAGGCGCCGCTCGCGCTCCGCCAGCACCTGCTTCAGCTGCTCCGCCAGGGAGGCCGCCGGACCTACGTCCCACCCTACGTCACTTCACTCACGCACACGACCACCACCACAGCTACGCTACTCCGTAACTATTCTAAACTCGATGCGACTTCGGTTCAGTCAAATGCGGGCTCTCAAACTAGGATTTGTTTTCAGAGGTTCGAAGCTCGTCGTATATGGCGTCAAATTAACTCGAGCACAGTTTAACATTAGTGAGTCAGTTCTCAAATATTGTTTGACGTTTTAGAGCAGCATTCAATATCGTAGGTTCAATACGAACTTCGAATCTCAAACTCATAGTTTCAAAAGGCGGCGCCACATTGGATGGGGTAGCATTAACATTGAGTGTGTGGATTGAATGCATGAACGTGTTTGTTTGCTTTAAGTAATTTTAGTTTTTTTTTTTTTTATTACATCTTTACTTACTTACTCTGATGGGTCAGTGACCCAATGTGAGTCTTGGCCTCCGATAAGATTAATGAGTTTATAAGGCACTATTCTAACGTTGTTAAGGTTACCTCCATCCAACTAAGCAACATCTGGGGAAAATTTGGAGTACTACCTCGATGCTTTACCGCATCACTTGAGGTTAAAGCTTCCAATCACGGGTTTTTTTGAATGGTGAATTCGGGAATACCGGGGTATTCCCGTGATTGGAAGTCCTACTCAAGACTCAACTTAAACTTTGTTCCATTGTTTTCTAGAACAGTCCCTGCTAGGCTGCAGGTGTAATACGGCAGGTGTAAGCTCTTTCTTGTAAACGTGAAGTTTGAGCTCAAAAACGCGCTTACAAGTTGGTGAAGACGCGACGAATCCCAAAAAATACGTAATTTATGGTCCATCTTGTCTTATAACTGGATTCACATTGCCCAAGCGAAGTCAAAATTTTATTTAATTTTACTTGTTTTCTTTTTGGGATGTTTTTCGAAATTTCCAATAGGAAATATCGTGGTGTTTCTAGCCGAATTATGTAATGTTTTGTTAAGTTATGGTATGGCATGGAGACAGTATAATGTGGGTAGGCAATGCTATGACAATGGTGAAGCTTGCGTTAATCACAAACACAGGGGGTAATTCATTGCAATCATCGTGTACATGCGTCTTTCATGTGCAAAGCTTTTCCAAACGTGGACAGTATTATTCGTAATGTTGGCACTGGTATTAGGAAGGATCGTTTGGATTACGACCTCTAATATAGTTGTGTAATTTCAATGACCAAAGATGCCATAAACGACACAGGATGCTAGGAGTAAATCACACTTGCAACTTTACTTTTTACTCCCAGCTTCATAGTTATTTTCGAAAAATTACATACCGGTAAGTTGGTGATGTCTGTGATCTCTAGAATAGACCTGATCGTCTGTTGCACTCCCCACAGAACTACCACAGCTTTGCCTCTCTCGCTGCTAACAAAGTAATCAAATATTATTAATGAGTATTCGATAAGAGTAACTAATCCGGATATAGCATATTCACTTACAGAGGGTGCTCCTGTATGTGTGGGCGCTCCCGACGTGGATTCACTGAGAGACTCGTCCGCGGAATCATTATACGAGTCGTCTAATCCGTCGTACTGTAAGAAGAAAAACTTATTGTTTACTGCATTCCATGGTAATTAAATTACTTTGTCCCCAATTAGCATCATAGCCACTGACTTAATTCTGTTAGGTTATTCAAGATTTACTATTACGATAAGAAAGGTTTCCCAAAATTCTGAGCTTAGTACTAGTCACCTACTACATCCTCTTGTAATTCCGTCATTAAGTACGCATTTCCTGGTTCCACTCTAATCCTTCGACACTCAAGCTTATATTTGGCGCCCAGTCAGTAGGTTTATATTTGGCACAGTCGGTAGGATAGCTATTTAAGTGTTTCTTTCCCATTTTAAGTGTTGATTGTTTTGATAATATACACAAAGATATGGATTTCGCTCGCCCGACTAAAAGCGCCTACAGAGGTTCAACGGGCGTATGCCGGTCGCGTTCGTGCAATAGATAAATGATAAAGTTGCGCAAATTTCAAAATCATCATCATCATCTCAGCTATAGGACGTCCACTGCAGAGCATAGGCCTCCCCTTTGGACTTCCATATATACCGGTTGGAAGCGACCTGCATCCAGCGCCTTACGGCGACCTTTATAAGGTCATCTGTCCATCTTGTAGGTGGACGTCCTACGCTGCGCTTGCTGGTCCGAGGTCTCCACTCGAGCACTATTCGGCCCCATCGGCCATCTGCTTTGCGTGCTATGTGGCCTGCCCATTGCCACTTCAACTTGCTAATCCGGTGAGCTATATCGGTCACTTTAGTTCGTCTACGGATTTCCTCATTTCTGATTCAAAATACACATGTCGAAAAGTGCACCACTCACCGAGCTAGCGTTGCTAAGCGAATGCGGCGAATGTGGCGCGTGGTGGCGATGGCGCGCCAGATCAGTCCGAGCGCGATGAGCGGATGTGTCCAGCAGAGGCCCGCCGCGCGGCACCGCCGCGTCCAGCTCGCGCGACGCCACCACTTCTGACGAGGCCGCCGGAGCCACGGTCGAGCTCGTGCTGCTAATAACGACATGTTACATGATACGATAAGCCCAATCTGCTTAGCCCAATAAATAAAATAAAATAAAATAAAAAGCTTTTATTTCAGACCAAATTGATCCATAGAATTAGTAACAAATTAAACTTAAAACTATGTTAGTAATACACTGATACTCGACAAACTAAATAGACTAAATTTTAAATTGGTTGACTGGTAGAGAATGCCCTATGGCATTAAGTCCGCCCTTTGTACGATAAGTTCTTTCCTTTGTGCAATAAAGATTAAATAAATAAATAAGTCTACATAAGAGTAACAGTTTCGGCTCGTATCGGCGCATGCGAGTTTCATTGCATTGCGAAGTTATATCGGACGATTGAACACGTACTCGTAATGTGTAAATCGTGTCTATACGCTGGTTGACTCATTTTCCAAATATATTGAAAATGGTTAATAATGATCTAGCTACTAAACTAAACGCCGTCCGCCATTTTTTCCTTTTGCTTATCTGTGGCGCGACATAGAATACCGAGTACATATACAGAAGGGCTACTCCGATGTTTGACTCGACCGTCCTATAGTGCCTTCCCGCTCACGGATACTTTGACAGGATATGGAGAGGGACGGCACTATTCGTAGTCGTCGGAGTAGCCCTTTAGTTTTCTTTACGAGACCGGTGAACCGGTGATGTCACTATCATCAGCGAAAATGGCGGATAGCGTTTTAAGTATTACAAAATACAGAACAAAAACCATATTTTCAAATTCAATTTTTTCAGCCATCTTCCACTTTTATGAGCTGAATAATATATATGCTAAATACTATTCGAAATAAACATTAGTCTAATACAATTTAACATAGCCTATTGCGATGCTTACATAGTGTCCGCAACAGTGGCCTGCGGCGCCTGCGAGGGCGGGGCTATGTGCGGCGTATGCGGGGGTGTGGCGTATATCGGTGTTGGCGCAGGCGCTGTCGAAGTTGGCACCGTCGTCACCGCGTTATTCAGCGGCCTGACTTGGCTGACTTCTGGTATGGCTTTCTCCGGTTCCGTGGCGGTGACGTCGCCGATGTCGGGTGCTTCGCGTTCGCGAGCCTCGCGCTCCCGACGTGCCGATGATTTGTCCACTTTCGCGTACTCGTCTTCTATGGGAGACAAATCGGAGAGGTCGCTATCGGAGCTCCAGGGATCTGAAAACCGTGTATACAATTATGAATAATAACACGTAGACATTAAACTAGTGTTTTATAATAAGGGACACATTGGGCACAGAATAAAACAAGTCCTCTTTTTTGCTATTGGACGTTTTCATAAAATGCAACGTTATTGGTCGTGTGGGAATGGTGACTCGATAGAACTACGCACTACAAACGCGCGCCGATCCTATCCTAAAGTGGCCGAATAAAGGCAGAAGACGGAGGCAAGCACTGGTGTAGTGGTGTGTAGTGTAGGGTACACTGTATAAAGTGCACGAACCGTTAATGAGCAGGGGGTCGGGGTCGGGGCGCCGCGGCAGGGGCGGCGTCTCTCTCCGAGCTGATGGTTCGTGCGGCAGCATCACCGGGAGACCGGCTTTTTTCTGCGTTTCCTAATGAACAACATGGCCATTATAAATCAATCGATGATTAATCTAAACTACGATTTCTAATTCAAGACCAAAAAAACTACCACAAGGTTGCCACTACAACAAAATATTTTTACAATAGTAAATTCCTTTTTCTTTTTTAAACACGCTAAGATAATTTATTTATTGGTAACTTTAACTCTATGTTTTAACAAAATAACTAGATATATTTATTATTGCATAATTACGAGAGGAGACAATAAAAACTTAAACATCGGAGATTTTTGGTACAAAATCTGGTATTGTACTTGTAACACTTCAGCATTTGGTGCAAGCCAAAAAACAAACTCAAATGTCATTTAAATGTTGTCAATTTTGACAGTGACGTATCTGTCGTAGTTTTTTTGGTCTTGAATTAGAAATCGTAGTATAGTCTAGTTTATAAAGTTATGACAATGTATATTAATAGTCAAGAACGCAATAGCTAGGCTCGGAACTTATGCTTTTATAAATCGAAAAAATATTCGCCAAGATTGAATGTACCTACTAATTACAAACACAATGTTGGTATTGTTCATGAATAAGAAAATCGAATCGACCGTTGGAGGGATTGACGGAGGGGTGATGGGTAGCGGGTAGTTACCAGCAGCAGCACTTCGAGGCGCGCGACGCGCTCGTGCAGCGCGGACAGCGCGCACGCGTACTCGCGGTGCGCGTCGCGCGCGTTGTTGCTCCACCACTCCTCGCGCGCGCGCACCATCGCGCGCGTGCGCCGCCACTCGCGCAGCGCGCGCCGCGCCTGGCCGACAATATCGTCTGGGTTAGTGATGCCACTTAATTAATAATAATAAAATACTACAGAATGTGATACTATTCAAATCAAATCAAAATCATTTTATTCAAAATAGATCCATGTAGAATGCTTTTTGAAGGTCATTGCTATACATATACAATTCAAATCATTTTACAACTAAGTCATAAATACCCTAAAATACTAAATCATATTACTTCATGAGATTTACAATCAAAACTTGTTTAAATAAACAAGCTTAAATAATTAACACTAACAAAATAATTATTAACATTAATTCTCCAACCGTGTTCGTCTGAAAAATAATCGTCTACTTTATAATAAGCTTTTCTTCTTCAAGGTTTGCTTTACCGTAGTCTTGAATCTATTCTCAATTCTCATTCATATTTAGAATATGATCAGGTATTTTATCATAGCAGCGTGTACAGAGTCCTACAAATGACTTTTGGATCTTACTTAGTCTAGTTCTTATTCCTAACAGTTTATCCTTATTTCTAGTATTCCTATTATGAATGTCACATCTCCTTCGAAATAAAGTCAAGTTTTTTCTTACATGCATAATGTTTTCATAGATATATTGGCTAGGTACAGTCATTATATTAATAATAATTCTCTTAGGGAGTCACGGGTTCTCATTCCATATAGATCGTGCGCCGAGTTTGTCATAATGGTCCAGTTACGACGGATGGCAACCCGGCTTTAGGCATCGGCAGCAGCTGGCGCCCGATGCCATGGTTCACATATTATACTTCCAATAGAATTATATTTGTCATTATTCATCTAGTATCTGTTTACGTTGGTATGAAGTATTTTAGAATAAGGAGCTAATAAATAAGACATCATGTCCGAATTGCAACTGACTATATTTCACAATGTGGGTAATACTATTTTTACAGAGTCTACCTTCATTTATAAATACTACAACATCTCTCTTATTATAATGATAAAAATGTTAAAGTAATATTATAAAATTTAAGTAGGTACATTGAACATACAAAATAATTAGTTGTAGACAAGGCATCCACAATACAACATCATTACCTGTTTGCTTAGTCAAACAAGGAATTGAATAAGAATAATTTTAGACACATTCATTACACATCAACTTCATTAATGACATTTAGGTACTAAACTGATAGATAATAATCATTTGACAATCACTGTTTAGGTTATACAAATAAACAAACCAAACGCTATATGTTATTAGGTATATACCTATATCAAAAGTATGAACGAATTGCTATATTATAATTAAGTAGTATATTAAAAATGTAAGTTTAATTACATTTATGTTGAATACCGAATTATGCCGTTGTGGCCTCAATATTAGTAAAAATCTGGGGTTTTAACCCTTCGGCCACTTCTAGTATTCCTATATTCTGGACGAGCCATTTCATTCCTGTTCGCGGCATCAGTAGACGTCGGTGATGCACAGGTCACAGCTGGAGACGATTCGGGCATAAGATCGTCGTAATTGCGGGGTGATGCGTCGCGCGGCACCGGCTGCGCGGGCAAGCGCTCGCGGGCGCGGATCAGATGTTGCCTGTTGCGGCGGTAGCGGGCACCGGCCTCGTCGCGCACCCAGTACGAGCGTTGCGGAGCTCCGGCGGACGCGGGTGCGGCACTCTCCACCCGCGCGCGTCTCCAGCAACCTCCCGCACCGTCTCGCATACGAACGCTTTCTCCTTCTTGCAGCGGCGGGAGCGGACGAGTTCCGCGGTCGTGGTAATTTTTTATTTGTCGAGTCCGCTCTGCCCTGTCTCTTTTAAGTAATGCATTAGAGCGCTCGCCACGATATGTTTCTCGGTGGATGTTTGGCAATCTGTCTGCCAAACGTCTGCCCATTAACAGTTGTGCAGGAGACTGCTGCTCGCCGGTGATACGAGAATTCCTTAAATTAAGCAATCCTATATACGGGTCCTCCCCGGAGTCGTGGGCTTTCAATAGGATGTTTTTAACAGTCCTTACATTTCTTTCGGCGAGGCCGTTTGATCTGGGGTAATGAGGAGAGCTCGTCACGTGATCGAACTCCCACTTTTTCGCAAACATCTGGAACTCATTAGAAGCATACGTTCCGGCATTATCCGATACTATTTTATCAGGTATTCCGAATCGAGCAAACATGCTTTTCAGGTGAGATATCACTGTGGAGCTTTGCAAATTATTTAAATTCGCAATTTCCACGTACTTGGAATAATAGTCGACTACCAATAGGTAGTTTTTATCGTTAACCTGGAATATGTCAGTGGCCAGGACTTGCCACGGGCGCTCGGGCAGCGGGTGCGGCGCGAGCGGCTCGCGGCGGTTGGCGTCGCGCCGGCGCTGGCACGTCTCACAGTGCTCCACTGCCTGCGCGATATCGCGCGACATGCCCGCCCAATACAACACGTCGCGTGCGCGTTGCTGACACTTTTCGATCCCCAAATGACCTTCGTGTATGCGTTGTAGCATGTCTCTTTTTAAAGAGTTGGGAATAACCACTCGCTCGTTTTTGAAAATGATGCCATTCACTATATGTAGTTCATCTTTCACGGACCAATACGGTTTTGCTACACCTGATACTGCACTTTTAGTATGGGGCCATCCGTTTTTACAATAATTTGCAACGCTTTGCAGGCATTCATCCTTTTTCGTTTCCTCACTAATCAGATGTAACTTGTCTTTTGAGAAATTGGTATGGTTATACACAATATTAACATGAATTTCGGATTTATCGAATATGTCTGTATCAGTGTACGTCTCAGTCGCAGAGCGCGACAACGTGTCTGCAATATACATATATTTTCCGGGAACATACTTAACATTTAATGTGTATTTTTGCAAACGCAACAACATTCGTTGCAACCTTGGGGGGGTTTCATTTAGACTCTTTTTGAAAATGGCCTCTAGAGGTTTATGGTCACTCTCGACCTCCACCGATGCGTGTCCATATATATATTGGTGAAATTTGGAGCATGCAAAGACTATAGCGAGAAGCTCCTTTTCAATCTGTGCCCACCTCGTTTCAGCGGGCGCGAGCGTGCGCGCGGCGTACGCGACAGGGTGGCCGCGCTGCAGCAGACACGCGCCCAGTCCGCGCGCGCTCGCGTCCACCGACAGCGTCACCGGCAGCGCCGGATCGTAGTACCGCAGCACCGGCGCCGACACCACGCATCGTTTTAACCACAGCCTTTTGGTGACATTTATGCCACTCCCATTCGCGATCTTTCTTCATGAGCTCTCTCAGGGGATTTGATATCTCGGCGTATCTTGGAATATAGCGCGCTAAGTAATTCACCATCCCAAGAAATCTTTCTAAATCTTTTCTTGACTTAGGATCTTCCATCGCTTGAATGGATTTGATCTTAGAGCCATCCGGACTCATCCCGTGCTCATTAAATATGTGCCCCAGGTATGACACACTAGTTTTATAAAATTCACACTTAGCCTTATTAAATTTGACTCCGAATTTCATCGCTTTCAATAATACCCTTTTAAGACGGTCATCGTGTTCTTTTTTATCTTTGCCCCAAATTAATATATCATCTATAAAAATCTCAACCCCTTCCATGCGAAATATCTTCAGCATTTCATTATGAAACAGTTCCGAGGCACAGCTGATCCCGAAGGGTAACCTTAAAAATCGATATCTTCCGAATGGAGTCGAAAACGCACAAAGCTTCGAACTGGCCTCATTCAGGGGGAGCATCCAAAAACCTTTGTTCGCATCAAGTTTTGTAAAGTATTTAGCTCCCGCGAGCCCAGCGCTGATTTCATTGAAGGTGGGCAGTTGGAAGTGACTGCGGCGCACGGCGCGGTTAAGGTTGCGCGGGTCGAGGCACACGCGCAGGCGCCCGTCGGGCCGCTCCACCAGCACGATACTGGACACCCAGTCCGTGGGCCCCTCCTCGCGCACTATCACCCCCAGCTGTTCCATATGATCTAATTCGGCTTGCAATTTGGGCCTCAATTTTATAGGAATTTTCCGCGTAGCATTAACGACAGGTTGAAACGACTCGTCAATCGGAATATTATACTCGTTAGGTAAACATCCTATACCTTCGAAAACACATTTAAAATTTTCTGTAAAAGTGTTAGACAAATAATCAATATTTTCGACACACACTCTTTTTATAAGGTTTAATTTTTTACATGCACTCCTGCCTAACAAGCTGTTGCAATCGACATTTAACACAAATATTTTTTCTGACACGGAATAATTACCTTTTGACAACTTAGCAACAAAATACCCGAGAACTGGCAATCGCCTCTTGCTTACTTCACGCAAGACAAATGAACCTTTTTGTAGACACGACTCACTGAATCCCGATATAACAAAAGTTTTGTGTGAAATCACACTTGTGTCCGCACCACAGTCTAATTTAAATTTTATTGACATACCATTAACGTCGATCTTATCGTACCATCCTGCAGACTCGTCGGCGTCGTCGCCGACGGCGTCCACGATCAACTCCTCGCACCCCGACTCGCCCGGGTCAAACGAGCTCTCTTCCGACGAACACTCCACTTCACGCACGTTTTTATTTAAATTTGAACAACACCTCGAAAAATGCCCACGCCTACCACAACGATAACACTTCGATTCAAACGCCGGGCATTTATCTTTCGCATGCGTTAAATCACATCGCACACATTTGAACCGCACTGACTCGCGTTGACGATCCCTCGGATACGCAGGACCCGGCGGCGCCGAGCGTCGGGCACGCGGCGGCGGCGCGGGTCGCGCGCGCAGCGCCTCGAGGGTGCCGCCGGCCGCGCTGTCGCTCAGCGCCGGCGCTGGCCCGCCACGCACGGCGCTCGCCTGGGCGCTCGCGGCCTCTGCCGCTCGGCACCATGACACGGCTTCGTCGAGTTTCAAATCCTTTTGCCGTAAAAGGCGTTCCCTTAATTGAATATCGCCGTTACCTCTTATTAATTGCGTTAAAATAAGACTTTCTCGCAAATCCTTGAATTCACAGGTCTTACTTTTTAACCTTAGCCTGGATATATACTTATCGAAATTATCATTGCGCTGTGTGATTTCAAAAAAGCAATGCCGTTCATAATTGACATTCTTTTCCGGGTCGCATCTACTGGCGAACTTTCCTATTAAAGTTGAATAATCACTTTTATTGTCGAGCGTAAAATCGAATTCTTCATACAATTCGCGTCCGTACTTCCCAATTACGTGTAAAAATAACGCGCATTTATCTTTGCTCGTCGCCTAATCGCGCCCTGATGCCATTAAATAGAAGTCGAAAGCCGTTTTAAACTCATTCCAATTAGTAGCCATATTGCCATCACTGGACAATGGCGCCGGCTGTTGTAGCGAAATCATCGCGCTGCTCATGGCAGTTGCCATCTCCGTCGTTACTTTTTTACTCTCCATCACCGGATGTTCACTTTACACATTTAAATCACTGCAATCCTTGGTAAACCACTTCTGACACCATGAAGTATTTTAGAATAAGGAGCTAATAAATAAGACATCATGTCCGAATTGCAACTGACTATATTTCACAATGTGGGTAATACTATTTTTACAGAGTCTACCTTCATTTATAAATACTACAGGTATACTTTCTTTAGAGTTAAATTAATGCAATACAATGGTTTAGCACTAACCAATATAATTTATGTAAATAGTGAAATTTAAGTTCTTTTATAAATGTTTGTTATAAATAAATAAATAAAAATATATAAATGTAACATCAGCTGTTTCTTACAAGTTTGGGAAGGTCCGCAAGCATCGGCTTAGACATACAGAGGCCGATTAGCGTTAGAAATCTTGTTGTACATAGAAGCCAACTCGCCTGGTACAGTCGCCATCACATATATCGCAGCATATAAGGCGTTCATAAATATCTGAACACGACTTATTGACTGGGCGTTACAGTGCATGTTCAGATATTAATGAACGCCTTGTATGCTGCGATATATGTGATGGCGACTGTACAACACCGGGACTGACCTTGTCGTACTTCCTCTGCGCGCGCGCGGCGTTGTCGGCGGCGGCGGCCAGCGCGAGCCGCAGAGACTCGTCGGGCGCGCGCGACGAGCACCACTCGCGCACACGCCCCACCACTTCCTCTGCCGTGGCGCCGCCCGCCTCCATGCCCACCACCTGCAACATAACAGAAGATTTAAGGTTAGGTTAGGTTAGAGCCTGTCCAGATGGAGCGTTTTACGCGCGAGGGCACTCGCGCGTACCCGAGGTACTAGAGCTACTGCACCCCGTCCAGATGCTCTAGCGCGTTTCAAAACTCGCGCGTAAAACGCGTGCAATACGCCGGACTCTCGACTCGCTCGTTTTACGCGCGAGCGCCGCGCGAGTTGAGATACTCTGGCGCCATTGGAGCGTTCAGTAGTATTCGCGAGTCAGTAGCGAGTGCACGTATTTTGTCCGCCGCACATCGCGCGTAGTAACGCGCGTAAACGCGGCGTCTGGATGCAAAATGAAATTGAAGCGCGCGAGTGCCCTCGCGCGTAAAACGCTCCATCTGAACAGGCTCTTAGTAGTTACTTGGTAAAGATGCCGAACATAATTGGCGAAGTCAAAGCAACACGACTTCGATGGGTCGGTCATTTGGAGAGGATGGGAGACGATCGTGGAGTGAAGAGAGCGTATGTGGGCCGGCCCAGCGGAAAACGCCCGGTGGGCCGGCCCAGCGGAAAACGCCCGGTGGGCCGACCCATATACCGCTGGAGCGACGAAGCTCTTAAAGATCTGACCGCCCTTGGGGTACCCGAGTGGCGTGAAGCGGCGCAGAAAAGAGAAGAGTGGCGTTCTCTCGTGTCAGAGGCCAAGATCCTCTTTGGGTCACCGAGCCAGCTTAGTAAGTAAGTAGGCTAGTAGTACTCCTAACCGCTCGGGACCGGACCAGGGCCGCCTCAACTCATTAGTTCGTCGTCCACCCGGCATCACCCTAACCCTAACGCAGTTGGTATGATAGCGAGGCGACACCGCGCTTGCGACGAGACGTTCACATCTTGCCATTGTTTCTACAAGCGCGGGAGCCACACGCGGTATCCCCGCCGGCGACTAGTTACACGCGCGACGTCGATCGACGTAAGTGTGGTGACGGCATGTTGTCCACGCACCGTTACCGTGTGTTTAGGCGAATTGATGCCGTTATGGATTTGATAGGTGTGCGTTGCAATTTAAATGTCCTACAAAAAATACTGAACGCGTCGACTAGAGGCGTTCCCGATCCGGTGCCGGGCGGTTAGATGTGTAATAACCCGTATGGTGCATCAATAACAAACTACATTAAAATGTTAAAGCTAAACAGACGGTGCACCACCAAACATTTTGAACATGTGCGTATGCTTATACAGTACGATTAAAATCAGTTAACACTTCGGCCAACCTCGGTAATTGTAGTGAATCCCTCATCTCTCACATAGAGTTATCAATTTACAGATATGACCGATTTACAAAATTCTTTTCGTATTTGATAGTGTATACTTCCGAGATGGTCCCATGTAAATTTTATCAAAATCGGTCAAGCAGTTTATGAAATATCAACAAAAATCTGTTGAAATCGGTTTTTTAAATTTTTTATTTGGTGATTATTATTAATTATTAATCCGACGTAATAGCGTAGGTACTACTTACATCAAACAGTAAAATATTGACTTACATATGTTTTTTATATATTGTATACCTACGAGAATGTTAAAATTCATGTCGCTTCTGCATAATATTTTTTTTAGGTCTACCGGTTAGTAATGTCATCTTGGCAGGTGCTATACATTGCGTTTATGATACTTCAAATTGAATGCTACCTAAAAGAAATCGCGGTAATGTATTTCGTGTCATTTCCGTCTCCGGATTTAGGCGATGATACCCGAGAAAAGCCGAAGTTTTAGCTGATTTTAATCGTACTGTACCCCATATGACGCATACCTCGTGTAGCAGCGCACGCAGCTCGGTGATCTCCGGGTAGCGGGTCTGAGGGACCGGCGGCTCTGCCGGCGGCTGCGGCGGAGACTCCGCGCCCTCCGTCAGCTGGCGGCGCTGCCGCTCGCGCACCGCCCTGACGGACCACAAGTGATTGGAAACGTTAACGACCACGGACAAGGATCATTAAAGCAATAGAATACATTTATTTCGTTATACATTCATTTTGCTACATATTTATTACTTTATCTACGCACATATCATTAGTGCTCTAAAATGCGTTCAGAAATCGTAGGATTATTACAACCAATTTTACTATGAGATTTTTTTGTCTGTTGTAGTAGGTAAAATCTATACTGTAATGTTATTACAGTAACGATTTTTGTAAGGTTACGAGTTTAAATTAGGAACAGCTGTCAAAACACAAGTTGGTCTCTATTCTAGTATCCATTGATATTAATATTGATATCGATACGAAACGTCAATTCAGTATGTTTTTTTTTATAAAAACCGCACGACATTTGATCTCGAGTGACATGAGAATATGGATACATTCGTTTGTATATGATTTAGAAAAAAAAAACATTCGTCTTGACGGAGGTTCGAATTGCCGCCATTATTGTTGTCATTTGTTTGTTGGTTCTTTGCTGTTACGAAAGTAGAATTATGAAGTTTATTGTAATTCACATTTTAGTTGAAAATATTGTTTCAATTTAAATGTAAATTACAACTATTACAATAAATAATCTGTTTATGTATTTGTTCAGATTTATTTCTTACTGCATGTGTATATGTCGTTTTTAGATATTTTACAGGTAGCACTAGTGGTGCCGGTCATTTCCTTATGGCTTCTGAACCCATGTTAGAGTACTTATGATATGTGTGTAGATAAAGTAGTGTATACAACTGTACATAATTAGGCCTTAAAACACTCGTGTGATCCTATTATGAAACTCGCTGACGCTCGTTTTATAAAACCACACTCGTGTTTTAAGGCCTCTCATTATGTATCAGTTGCATAAACTACTATTCCAATATCATGATCATGATCCTCACTCATAAGCGAACAAAAAAGAGAGAGACAACCCTTGTAGGTATCTATCTAAAAAAACAGTTGCTATTCGTTTATCTCGCTAAAACCCGAGAACGGCTGGGCAGATTTTGTTGATTATGGTTTTGAAAAGTTTGTCGTAGTCCAGGGAAGGTTTAAACGGTGAGGTATTAGCAGCTTACTGAAACAGGCCGAATTCCAGGCGGGCGGAGCCGCGGGCACAGCTAGTATAGCAATAATGTAAAATATATGTATGTGTAAAATAACATACCTGTCCTCCCTCTCCCTGTCCGCTGCCAAGGACTGCCGGATGAGATGGGCCACTTCGCTGTTATCCGGGTCTTTCTCGCGGCCGATGAGGAACTTCACTGGTCCGGACGTATTCCGTAGCACTGATGCGGCGTAGGCTTGGGTTACACCTACCTGCAAATTGTTAACATAATTTAAACACGGCATACCCTGAAGTAATACAACTTAACCCTGTATCTTAATTCAAGCCCAAATGGGTTGCGACCAGAATAAAAGTACTGTTTATTGCACACCTCACAAAACATACAGGAGAATACAATATGATTGGAAATATAAACAGAATACAAACTAATAAAAATACTTTTTACATTTGAAAGCAAATATTCGGGGCCAATGACCCTAAGTTCCCCGACACCCTGTTTTTTTTTTTGTTTGAAATAATATACTGTCTAGCTGGTATTATTTTCATCAAATCAAGACCCGATGATATGATGGTTTTGAATAGAGCATCAGTGAACTTTTAAAGTCATTTACATATCTCTCGCATCGAGGATCTGAGTTTGAGCCCTAGGTTTCCGCGCACCTTCAGAATATTCCGACGGCGTTGTTTCAACCGTAAGCTGGGTAATGACATATCCCTTCAAATAACTGCGTTGTATGGCCTTGGAATCCTCGCGGCGCGAGTCTGACTCGCACATGGCAAGTTTTTAGTAGTTCAAATAATTTTGTTTCACTCCAGTTTTTTGTTTTGGTTCAGATTTAGCAACTTTTGTAAGTAAATACAAAGCTGGCATACCAAAATTCGACCTCACCTCTTTCACAACCCTTTAGAAATACTCAGTTTTACCTTCATGTTATAGTACTTTTATCTCACGAGCGCGGGCGAGCCATGTTTGTGTGAGTAGATGTACATGCACATTGGCTCTGTGTGGGTGAGCTCGGCTGGGCCGGCACTGAGCGCTCCCGAGCTCACCCACACAGAGCCAATGTGCATGTACATCTACTCACACAAACATGGCTCGCCCGCGCTCGTGAGATAAAAGTACTGTATCTGATAGAACATGCTGTTACCCAGTTTATGATTTAAAATGAGCCATCCGTCGGAAAATTGGGCAGGTGCGCTAAGCTAACCAAGTGCGCAAGCTCCGACACGCGACACGAGAGGTGCGATTTGGGTTTGGGTGATAACTGAGAGGTTCTTATCGGGATCGCGTAAGGGCGAGCGAGACAGGTATAAAACGCGATTACATTCTGACAGCTCACGCACTGTATTTGAATGCTTTTCAAAGTTCACTGGTGCTCGTTTCGAAATAACACTGTCATCTATCCAAAATCTCTAGACACATACGACCTAATTGCCACGACGCGGTTGGCTGTTTGTAATGCAGCTGCCTACCTAGCCGTCGGTCCTGGGTTCGAATCCCGGCCACGGCAAGTATTTGTGTGATGAACTCGCATATTGGTTTCTGGGTCATGGATATGTTATCTATATATATGTATTTATATATTATGTATATCGCCGTCAAATACCCATAGTACAAGCTTTGCTTAGTTTGGGACTAAGTCGATTTGTGTAAGATTCTCCCTTCAAATGAACAAAAAAAAATATATATTTATCAATTTACCAGACTCTTGCCGTCGACCTCGATGATCTGGTCGTTGACTTGAATGCGTCCGTCGCGCGCGGCGGCGCCGCTCTCAGTGATTGTTTTAACGAAAATGCCCAATTTTTCTAAGCCCGCATCGGCGCCAACACCCATTCCTGCAAGAGTGATTTGTTTACAAATATGGTAAATAACTAGAAGGTAACCGCAACTTCATACGCATTTTTTATACCGTGGTCGTGTAAAAAGTATCCTATAACCACATTTGGATGTCCAGCTATCCCTGTACCAAAATTGGTTACAATCCGTTCAGCCGTTTCGCCTTGATGAGAGGACGAAGGAAATTATGAAAACAGATGGCGCCAGACTGGCACGACGCCGCGCGCCCATAAAAAACAAGTGACGATCTTATGATTTTTTCTGAAATCACGACGCCTCTTCGTAAAAAACAGATTTTCAATACAAATCTATAATTTTAAAATAGTATACACATAAATACGGATATTTATTGAAAGAACGAGAAGACTTGATCTTGAATGACAGATTAGAGTGCGCATAACACGCTGTGGTACGGGGTCAGATAGAAATTGCAGACTGGCGTGGTGCAAGACTGAGAATATCCACGTACCGACTATCCGGAGATAACAGGCATGATGCCAATGGATGTCAAATAAAAAAAGAAATGACAATCGATCCCATTTGTTTCAGATCCAATGTACTACTACTCTCAGGCTTCTCTAAAAGCCAGACATCACCGTTAAAGTTCAACATTCCTACGGAGCGTTGAAAGCGATCCATACAAATGGCTACAGAAACGTGACATCATTTCTGTGTTGGGTACCAATATTTGTATGGCGAAAATAAGTAAATTGCAATTTTGGCAGCGGAAAAGTGCGCTTAAGTATAAGGTTGTTTTACAATTATTTTTCTGTTGATTGTCATAATCATAACGCTGAAAACAACTTTAAATTTGCGTTTTGATTACTTAGCAAAATACCAACTAACCTTTGAAGTCGCATATTTCTCGTGGCATATTTCGTGGCAAAAGTAGAGTAGAAAAACAATTTAAAATGTTACCGATGATTGAGAGGCCCAGGCCATCAGCGCCCTTGAGCAGGTCGACGGGGAACACGTGCATCTTCTCGACGCGCTTCTCCAGCTCGTACTCGGCGGAGGCGGCCACCGGGTCGACGTCCTCGTTGCGCCGGTCGTATTCGCGCACCGAATGCGTTGAGAATACTTGCATCGGGTTCGTACTAGAATGGAAACGATTTAGTTAATTTTTAGCCCGCAAGAGTTTTCAGGCGAGGATAGGCATTAGTAATACACGCAATTATATAAGTAGATAGTAAATACCATAGTAAAAGGATACTGGAAATTGACTGACCTGAATTTAACTTTCCTATTTAATTTGACGAATACTGGCGGGTAATAGTCATCATCTTCATCTTCTTCGATTGGCCGGAGACCGGCCACCTGAAAATTACAACAAATAATTAGCATTTACTATAAATATTGAAAATATCTGGACTCATTGCGTCGTCACTGTCTGTCAATGTTGATACTTCAGAAGGACCAAAAATGAATATGATATGTTTTATATATTTAAATGAAATCACTGTTGTGACGCTATTTACTGTTTTATTTATGAATTTACAAGAAATATTATATAAAACTACATTGTTCAGCTGTTGCAGATATGACAGACGTTAATGACACTCAAAAATAAATAAACTAAAAGTAATATGAAAACTCACTAAAGAGTTTCAATACACTCACTATTCTCTTATTATGTTCCGCAGACGCATTATGCCTTTATCATAGGAGCTGGGTATAGTGACAGGATATTGCACGCACAATCATGGTACTGACACAATAATCCACGCTCTTTACTGATTTGCCCACTATACCACTATAGCAGTCATTTCAGGTATAAGGGAATGCGACCGATAGTAATCAAATACGGAGGCGGCCTCGGGCTCCGGTTCCGGCTTGGGCACCGGTGACGGCTGCTTGCGATTAATATACCACTACACTCACTTCCTTATAAAAGTATCCATCATCGAAGTAGTGTATGCCGTTCTCCTCGCCGAGCTCTCGCAGCGAGTGCGGCGGGTAGTGGTCGAACACGGAGGCAGGATAGGCCACCAGTGCCGGCTCGGACGCCGGCGACAGCTACTACCTCACCCACTAGAGTAGGTACTCACTTCAGTATAGAAGTGCCCGTCCTCGAAGTAGTGTATGCCGTTCTCCTCGCCGAGCTCTCGCAGCGAGTGCGGCGGGTAGTGGTCGAACACGGAGGCAGGATAGGCCACCAGTGCCGGCTCGGACGCCGGCGACAGCTACTACCTCACCCACTAGAGTAGGTACTCACTTCAGTATAGAAGTGCCCGTCCTCGAAGTAGTGTATGCCGTTCTCCTCGCCGAGCTCTCGCAGCGAGTGCGGCGGGTAGTGGTCGAACACGGAGGCAGGATAGGCCACCAGTGCCGGCTCGGACGCCGGCGACAGCTACTACCTCACCCACTAGAGTAGGTACTCACTTCAGTATAGAAGTGCCCGTCCTCGAAGTAGTGTATGCCGTTCTCCTCGCCGAGCTCTCGCAGCGAGTGCGGCGGGTAGTGGTCGAACACGGAGGCAGGATAGGCCACCAGTGCCGGCTCGGACGCCGGCGACAGCTACTACCTCACCCACTAGAGTAGGTACTCACTTCAGTATAGAAGTGCCCGTCCTCGAAGTAGTGTATGCCGTTCTCCTCGCCGAGCTCTCGCAGCGAGTGCGGCGGGTAGTGGTCGAACACGGAGGCAGGATAGGCCACCAGTGCCGGCTCGGACGCCGGCGACAGCTACTACCTCACCCACTAGAGTAGGTACTCACTTCAGTATAGAAGTGCCCGTCCTCGAAGTAGTGTATGCCGTTCTCCTCGCCGAGCTCTCGCAGCGAGTGCGGCGGGTAGTGGTCGAACACGGAGGCAGGATAGGCCACCAGTGCCGGCTCGGACGCCGGCGACAGCTACTACCTCACCCACTAGAGTAGGTACTCACTTCAGTATAGAAGTGCCCGTCCTCGAAGTAGTGTATGCCGTTCTCCTCGCCGAGCTCTCGCAGCGAGTGCGGCGGGTAGTGGTCGAACACGGAGGCAGGATAGGCCACCAGTGCCGGCTCGGACGCCGGCGACAGCTACTACCTCACCCACTAGAGTAGGTACTCACTTCAGTATAGAAGTGCCCGTCCTCGAAGTAGTGTATGCCGTTCTCCTCGCCGAGCTCTCGCAGCGAGTGCGGCGGGTAGTGGTCGAACACGGAGGCAGGATAGGCCACCAGTGCCGGCTCGGACGCCGGCGACAGCTACTACCTCACCCACTAGAGTAGGTACTCACTTCAGTATAGAAGTGCCCGTCCTCGAAGTAGTGTATGCCGTTCTCCTCGCCGAGCTCTCGCAGCGAGTGCGGCGGGTAGTGGTCGAACACGGAGGCAGGATAGGCCACCAGTGCCGGCTCGGACGCCGGCGACAGCTACTACCTCACCCACTAGAGTAGGTACTCACTTCAGTATAGAAGTGCCCGTCCTCGAAGTAGTGTATGCCGTTCTCCTCGCCGAGCTCTCGCAGCGAGTGCGGCGGGTAGTGGTCGAACACGGAGGCAGGATAGGCCACCAGTGCCGGCTCGGACGCCGGCGACAGCTACTACCTCACCCACTAGAGTAGGTACTCACTTCAGTATAGAAGTGCCCGTCCTCGAAGTAGTGTATGCCGTTCTCCTCGCCGAGCTCTCGCAGCGAGTGCGGCGGGTAGTGGTCGAACACGGAGGCAGGATAGGCCACCAGTGCCGGCTCGGACGCCGGCGACAGCTACTACCTCACCCACTAGAGTAGGTACTCACTTCAGTATAGAAGTGCCCGTCCTCGAAGTAGTGTATGCCGTTCTCCTCGCCGAGCTCTCGCAGCGAGTGCGGCGGGTAGTGGTCGAACACGGAGGCAGGATAGGCCACCAGTGCCGGCTCGGACGCCGGCGACAGCTACTACCTCACCCACTAGAGTAGGTACTCACTTCAGTATAGAAGTGCCCGTCCTCGAAGTAGTGTATGCCGTTCTCCTCGCCGAGCTCTCGCAGCGAGTGCGGCGGGTAGTGGTCGAACACGGAGGCAGGATAGGCCACCAGTGCCGGCTCGGACGCCGGCGACAGCTACTACCTCACCCACTAGAGTAGGTACTCACTTCAGTATAGAAGTGCCCGTCCTCGAAGTAGTGTATGCCGTTCTCCTCGCCGAGCTCTCGCAGCGAGTGCGGCGGGTAGTGGTCGAACACGGAGGCAGGATAGGCCACCAGTGCCGGCTCGGACGCCGGCGACAGCTACTACCTCACCCACTAGAGTAGGTACTCACTTCAGTATAGAAGTGCCCGTCCTCGAATTAGTGTATGCCGTTCTCCTCGCCGAGCTCTCGCAGCGAGTGCGGCGGGTAGTGGTCGAACACGGAGGCAGGATAGGCCACCAGTGCCGGCTCGGACGCCGGCGACAGCTACTACCTCACCCACTAGAGTAGGTACTCACTTCAGTATAGAAGTGCCCGTCCTCGAAGTAGTGTATGCCGTTCTCCTCGCCGAGCTCTCGCAGCGAGTGCGGCGGGTAGTGGTCGAACACGGAGGCAGGATAGGCCACCAGTGCCGGCTCGGACGCCGGCGACAGCTACTACCTCACCCACTAGAGTAGGTACTCACTTCAGTATAGAAGTGCCCGTCCTCGAAGTAGTGTATGCCGTTCTCCTCGCCGAGCTCTCGCAGCGAGTGCGGCGGGTAGTGGTCGGACACGGAGGCAGGATAGGCCACCAGTGCCGGCTCGGACGCCGGCGACAGCTACTACCTCACCCACTAGAGTAGGTACTCACTTCAGTATAGAAGTGCCCGTCCTCGAAGTAGTGTATGCCGTTCTCCTCGCCGAGCTCTCGCAGCGAGTGCGGCGGGTAGTGGTCGAACACGGAGGCAGGATAGGCCACCAGTGCCGGCTCGGACGCCGGCGACAGCTACTACCTCACCCACTAGAGTAGGTACTCACTTCAGTATAGAAGTGCCCGTCCTCGAAGTAGTGTATGCCGTTCTCCTCGCCGAGCTCTCGCAGCGAGTGCGGCGGGTAGTGGTCGAACACGGAGGCAGGATAGGCCACCAGTGCCGGCTCGGACGCCGGCGACAGCTACTACCTCACCCACTAGAGTAGGTACTCACTTCAGTATAGAAGTGCCCGTCCTCGAAGTAGTGTATGCCGTTCTCCTCGCCGAGCTCTCGCAGCGAGTGCGGCGGGTAGTGGTCGAACACGGAGGCAGGATAGGCCACCAGTGCCGGCTCGGACGCCGGCGACAGCTACTACCTCACCCACTAGAGTAGGTACTCACTTCAGTATAGAAGTGCCCGTCCTCGAAGTAGTGTATGCCGTTCTCCTCGCCGAGCTCTCGCAGCGAGTGCGGCGGGTAGTGGTCGAACACGGAGGCAGGATAGGCCACCAGTGCCGGCTCGGACGCCGGCGACAGCTACTACCTCACCCACTAGAGTAGGTACTCACTTCAGTATAGAAGTGCCCGTCCTCGAAGTAGTGTATGCCGTTCTCCTCGCCGAGCTCTCGCAGCGAGTGCGGCGGGTAGTGGTCGAACACGGAGGCAGGATAGGCCACCAGTGCCGGCTCGGACGCCGGCGACAGCTACTACCTCACCCACTAGAGTAGGTACTCACTTCAGTATAGAAGTGCCCGTCCTCGAAGTAGTGTATGCCGTTCTCCTCGCCGAGCTCTCGCAGCGAGTGCGGCGGGTAGTGGTCGAACACGGAGGCAGGATAGGCCACCAGTGCCGGCTCGGACGCCGGCGACAGCTACTACCTCACCCACTAGAGTAGGTACTCACTTCAGTATAGAAGTGCCCGTCCTCGAAGTAGTGTATGCCGTTCTCCTCGCCGAGCTCTCGCAGCGAGTGCGGCGGGTAGTGGTCGAACACGGAGGCAGGATAGGCCACCAGTGCCGGCTCGGACGCCGGCGACAGCTACTACCTCACCCACTAGAGTAGGTACTCACTTCAGTATAGAAGTGCCCGTCCTCGAAGTAGTGTATGCCGTTCTCCTCGCCGAGCTCTCGCAGCGAGTGCGGCGGGTAGTGGTCGAACACGGTGGCGGGCTCGGGCTCGGGCTCCGGTTCCGGCTCGGGCGCCGGCGACGGCTGCTTGCGGTCGCCGCCCGCCATCGCCGCTTCGCCCTCTAGCGACACGAACTCATAGCTCTCATCCACTGACTGCATGCTGTAACATGATCAAAAAAATATCTTTAATACGTTCTTATTATCAACATGATAATTTTTTGTTGTACTTAGATTCCATAATTCTAATAAACTACAAAATTTGTATTGAATCGATAAGTAAATAAATATTATATTACATTCTCAAATCCCGCACGTAGTTTCACAAAAAACGCTGTAACGCAGTGGACGCCATATTGCTCTATGGTCATGATGTCAGTTGGCTGTGTAAACAAATGCGCTGATATGCTGATCAGGTGACAATTGACATTAACACTGTTTAGTTTACGCAGCCATGACATAATAAGATGACGGCTACTATGTTGTGGTGTCAAAGAAAAAAAAATTAAAACGAGAACGGAAAAATGTGACCGTTTATTATGTTACTTTATGAACTAAGTAATACTAACACTTTCTGACTGCTATTTCCTTAAACTATTGCAATAATATATTTTAATATGTTTCCTCATAAACATACCTCGAACAAATCATGCGGATGACGTAAAAATGACGTACCTAATTTTGCACACAGGATGATGTCTGTATTGCATTGCAACATCCGTATGACATATTGCACGAAGTAACAGATTAACCGCGTATAATACAACAATATTCTTGTAAACGCGACATTCTTTTGCGTCTTTTGAAAAAATTGTAAAGAAAAATTTAAATAATTACGAAGTCACTTTATTGGTCAACTGAATGACAATGTCAGTCAAAGATGTTATGTACCTACTCTGCTCATGTCAAGTGGCGATATCGTTTTATTAAAGAGGTTGATAATTGATAAGTAGTAATTGTTTATGAAAATACTTTTTGAAATCATCCTATGAGTGGTTTGACGTCATCCGCATGATTTGTTCGAGGTATGCTCATAAAGAGTAAAATAACCTATTCATATTCAGCAGAAAAAAACAATTTTTCGCATAGGTGACGGATTTTAGTGCCTTACTGCTATATATCAGTCTAAGTTTAATCTAAGATAAACATACGATGGCACAATAAAGCAAGGTATTCTCTCCCCGGCGAAAGTATATGCTACCTCACGATCACAGCTACGCACGTAGTGCTTTAGGAATCGCATCACACCTGATAATAAAATCACGCTTACGTAGCCCAACTGATACGGGAAGAACTTACCCGGCGAAGTAAAACACCCTGCGAAATACAGATGTACAGTTCTGCTGGATGTCCAACGTAGTGATATTTACCTCTCATAGGAGAGCACAGACTGGTAGCTGTCGTTGAGCGAGACGCCGTTGTCGTGCGGCGGCGCGTGTGGCGACAACATCGCTACGATCTCCTGCGCCTGCTCGTCCGACAGCAGCGCCTCTTGTCTGCATCATACACAGGCGTTAACACCCTACTTGGCAACAATTCAAAGGGTCTACTCACTGAAACCTGTACACAATACTTTTTTCAATGCATCGAATATCCAATGAAACTAATTTATTCAACGACAACGATACACAAAAATCTGTTGCTGAGCAATTAACGTAAAAATACGTGTGTACAAACTCCAAAGGAGCCTAGGGTTGTATATCTGTGGGTAAACACTGATGTGTTTGCTAGATTGGTTTTATGTAGTCGGAATGTGTCATACGAAAACAAGATTGATCGGGTAAAAAGCTATCACCGACATCAAATAAACAAAAGAAAGAGAGAAAGCACATAATTCATCTACAAAGAACTACACAAGGAAATAAAACAATACAAATACGGCACGCTTACCTAAGTTTTTTCTCCAGAATACTGCAAAATCAGGCAATAATGAAGCGTTGTGCGCACAGGCAGCATGCAAATAATAAAAATACAACATTTAATAATACTCAAGCATAACAGACGCTACGGTCGGGGTGAACGCGAAGATAAACAAAATAGTCCCGTCCAACAATCAGACATGGCAACTCCTAACAGAAGATTATTAGGTACATGTGAAAAGAATACATTAGCACAATCCATATTGCAAGGCGTATAAGAAAAAAGTGAAACTGAAAAGTGCCATCATGCAAAGACAGAATTGTAGCGATCGACATTTTCAGTAAAAAAAACTACGGTGCGTTCAAGAATAACAAACATGATTAACAATAATTGAAATTATTCAGTTTCTCAGTGATAAAAAATAAGATATTTCCCCTGCCATTAAAGTATAAAAAGGTGTTACATAATGATTGATCGTGTGCCGTGCATGTGAATGAGTAATGAAGTGTGACGGACGGTGTTGGAAACTGTTGACGGTGGTGCTGAATGCATTCCGTTATTCGCTTGAAGCGTGTCGGTCTGCGCCCGATAACGGGCGTCGGCGGACCCAATTACAACGATCAACATACGAACTAGGACTTAAGCTTAAGTTACACAAGAAGTTCCTCAGAAACAAGCGGAAATTTCTCAAAAATAAAACGAAACAATTTTTGTAACTGAGGCCAGACAATGGTGGCAAACGTCGCCGACAAACAGATGTATCTTTAATTTGACAACATTAATTGAAAATTCAAACGCTAACTTTGGCCAGTCTATAGAGTTCGACTCCCATCTCATTGACTATTGTGGAGCATTTGAGTACTCTTCTATTTAACGCCACGCTACAGATCGATACTAGGTAATATGTCCAAGTATATTTGAATATTTGAAACATCTACAACATCAAAAATAACACAGATAGATAGACCAAAGAAGTTTAATCTCAAAATATCCGGCTCATCTACTTTCACAGTATCTATTTTGATTTGAAGTTCATCAGATCGATATGCATAGATTGAGCAACCAAGTGCTCGGAGTCGACAATCGCATACGACTATATTATAATCACAATCAGAATAAGGCTTGTAGATAATTTAGATCGTTTGAAGCGTCTCATATAACACGTTCAGGGCTGTGCACCAAACAGTAGTTGCAAGGTTCCATTCCTTATTCATGTTAACACAACTTTGTGCCCAGGGGACATGGCCCAGCATTGAATGTATTAACATACTACAACACATTGGACCGTGTATTACGTGCACTTCTACTATACATATATTCTAGGCGTCTAATATCTGAGCCAGTACTTAGTATTGTGAACAGGTGCTTAGTTCGAAATGCAAAGTGGAACATACCTAGAGCTGAGCAGAATTTCAGCTTCGTCAGGCGTCATGCTATCGGGCTGCTTGCCGGCGTCGGGGTCTTCCCAACGCCCATCCGCGTCCGTCTCCGCTTCCGCGCCCGCCTCAGCGACCCGGTCGCCCGACGGATCCGCCTCCGATACGCTCCATTGGCTGGTGGTCGATTTGTCGAGCACCTCTATGGAGCCTTGACTCGCTTCGCTCACTACTACGCCGGAGTCCTGGAAGGTAGACGAGAATTTTTTTTACGATATGATCTCATAGGAATTAAGATGCGGATTCATGACACGGTTATTGTACTTTAATAAGAACTCCATTCGCGTCGCAAATACTACGAGTATTCTGTCGTGTCGATCGAGGTATCAAAACGAACCGAGTGCATTGATGCTAGATTTAATACGTTGGTAAAACTCACTCTCAAGGGACTAGCAGCCTGTAATGGTTGTGTTCATCATCATCATACATAAAGAATCCTTATTGGCTCGTGGTAGTCGGTGGGCTGCAGTCCCGCCACCACCTCTAGTGAAGGCTCGTTGTACCCTGATCCTCCATACCTACTGTAAGACCAACAGTGTCTCGAGGTCGAAGCGCGGAGGACGGAGGTCGCCTCCATGTTCGCGTGCGAGGGGCTAAGATGCGGGCGCAGGCGGCTCACGGTTGATGGTGGGCCGCAGCCGCACCACCACCTCGGGCGCAGGCTTGTTGAATCGATGGGATGGGATGGGATGTTGATCAATGGGACGAATATGGACGCATATGCATGCATACCTGCTGCAAGACCGACAGCGTGTCAGGATCGGAACGAGCGCGCTCGGTGTCTCGATGGTCGCGCGTGAGCGGCGCGGGTGCGGGCGCGGACGGCTCGCGGTAGTCGGCGGGCCGTAGCCGCGCCACCACCTCGGGCGAAGGCTCGTTGAAGCCGCCCTCGTCCGAAACGCTGGACGCGCGCGAACCGCCGCGCCGGACGTCCTCTGCCTCCGATGACTTGCGATCGCCGACCGCTGTCACAACAAAAAGTCCACGTTATTACCGATGTACAGGATATATCCGCTCGTAACTCTTTATGCAGCTATATGATTACATACAAGTATTTTTTTTAACTATTTGAATCGGGATCTATAAATTGAACTAGTTTATATTCCGTCAAGAACTATCAAACAAATTTGTGTACTACATACAATGTGTGAGAACGTAAAATGCAATGTTACCTGATCCGAGATATGACACTTTTGCTATAATGACACAGTATAACCGAGAGCATGCTATCTTAAAATTTTAATAGAGCAGTAGACACATTTTATTGGACTATTGAAAATATTCTTGGGATGTTAGGAATTTATTGATCTTCGATGCTGCACGTTGTGACCACGAACGCCATGAGAAGCGGTATACTTATAAATTATAATACACCAGGTAGAAGAAGTTACAGATGATTTGTTGAAGTATTCTGATGGTCCGTCGCACCACATACTCTGTAACGGTGGTTTAGTTAATGAATCACGCCGTTCAAAGCAAAGTTATGAGTAGAATAATTGCGTGCGTATAGGTACATTCTTATCTATGACAAACCATTCATTAACATGTACCGATTATACCGACAAACGTTTGATCTATAGTTTTACATATTTTGCAAGTTATACCTCATACCATTTAATCTCTTGTTTTCGCTGTCATATCTCTTGTCTGTGCTATAATCGTTCATATACTTATAAAACGATATCACTGATCAATGACGTATAAAGAAATGCATGTAGCGATTAGAATACTGTTTTCGTAGTCGCGATTTTAAAGTAGTACCTAATGAAGTCTACGATAAAGCGCGAGTACATAGACACTGCATTGTCTGTAACCAAGAGCAAATAAAATGAGCACTTAAATCTTATAGAGAAAGTGCATTACAGCTCCCACCCGTTATTCTTGCCATGGAAAGTAAGGCAGAGATGGCGGAAATTGTTCCTGAAATCGCTATGCTCACCTAGATTAAGAAAATGTTTGAAGTGAGTTAAATACAGATGTCGCAGGGTTGTCCAACTAAACGTTGACATAAATCCATTATGACGATAATACATACGCATACTTTGTACTAATGTTATAACCTGTCTTTTTTAGGGTTCCGTAGTCAACGTCCGTCCGTCCGCGGCTTAGCTCCGTGATCATTAGTACTAGAAGCTGAAATTTGGTATGAGTATGTGTATGTATAATGCCGACAGAACGGTAAAATAAAAAAAAAATAAAAAAAATATTTTACCTCTCGAACACCTAAAGTGGGGGTGAATTTTTTTTTTCTATTCAACACTGGTGTGTGGGGTGTCGTTGAATAGGTCTTGGAAAAATAATAGGGGTCACTTAACATTATTTTTTGATAAAGTCAGCAGTTTTGTAAATATTCGCTCCGAAAACAAAAAAAATAGTGTCCCTCCCTCTAACTTTTCAACCACGGGTCAAAAAAAATAGGAAAGATTCATGTAAATGAGGCCTTATAAGTACTTTCAATGAAAACTATATTGAACAAAATCGGTCGAGCCGTTTTTGAGTTATCACCAAATTTCATATTTTTTCTTTAAGGACGTAAGTTGACTTCCAGAAGGTAATAAGTGATTACAGTTTCTAGGGCGTTTACGACCTTTTTATAGAGCTTAAAATCTTTCTTAACTTAAACCTCGGGCTTTAAACAGCAGTTTATTGTGAAGGATGAAAAAACTACGGAACCCTACACTGAGCGTGGCCCGACATGCTATTGGCCGGTTTTTTTTTAATCCAAGCAGATATTATGATGAATACTGATATAATTATGACAGTCATATTTTACAGAGTTAAAATATTAATATAACCAATTAATCATTCATTGAACTCACACCGTGTTCTTATCAATCACCTATATTTGAATTAGGAATACGTAATTAGCACAGTATTTTTGGTCACATTCGATTAGAGTAAGAAGTTTATAAATTCACACAGGAAATAGAACTATATTTAACGCACCGCAGACCGCAGGTGCTCGCCGTACCTGTGCCTAATATAGCACATAATATACCTAGTTGATAGAAACTGGGTCGAAGCCCAAACAAACCAAGCGGCTAGTAAACGCCGCACCGGAGTTCATTCATATCGGTTGGGAACACTCCCAGCGAAAGCCGAAGTGGGCCAACTGTTCGCATGTTCTATAGAGATTCCGATCTTCCATAAAGAACTTAGCAAGTTGTCAGGTCAATGTTTACAATGGTTTTTCCGGCTTCATAAAAATCGGGGCCTCGCGTAATTCTACCTAAGATATAACACCATTTTATCTCACATTAGACGATACGATAACTAACGCACAATAGAAGCTTCCCACGTGTTTAATTACGAGTTGAATATAATTTAAAAGCTGGTGCGATAACTCTATTTTGTAATAGGTATAAGGTGAATTTTAATAGTCGTTGTTACGTTTTTAACTACTATTCTATCAAATAGCCATTGAGCCTTAATTTCACACGGATGCTAAAAGTACGCAACAGAGAGGACTTAATAAGAGCATTGAAGTCAACGAAGTGGAATCGTGATATTTTATCACCAAGTGGCAGATTAAACATGCACAGAGATGATCAAATAAAAACGGAATGGTTTACTGCAATAGCGGCTAATAGTTTCAGTCACATCTCACATGCGGAATGCTTTTAGATGTGAACTTTATTTCGAGAACAGCTGCATCGATTTTGCAAATAAACAATAATGTAAGATACGTGGTTGCGGAAGCGAGACGTCGATAAGCCGGCACGCGATCCGGCGAGACAGCGAGAGCGAGTCATGACCACTTTACTAATTAACTCGACCACATTCGGCTGGAACGTTATTAGAAATTAGGTTCGCGCCACGGCTACTGCATAAACAACGTCATACACACGGAAGACATGCTCGAGATGATATCGCGCGGGCTACGCTTAACAATATTGCATTTTTATTCTCGCGCTAACCCGCGATTATCGGCAACGCGCGCCTCTTTGATAGCTCAATCTGATAACTCATTTACTTATGTACGTGTTCTTAGTTGTTTATGTTCATTCAATTCAATTTAATTTCGTTATTTCAGACTTAAAATCCACATCATTTGTTATACATATCCGCTTTCTGTTATTTTATATGATATATTATACAAGATAAGTTAATGAACAGTTCATTAACTTCATTATCTCTGGTGTGCTTTCAAAATTCCGTAACGAAATGTCAACAATATCTGTATTCAATTCCAAAGTTAATTAACAAGGCTCAGTCGGATTTCCTTAAAAGGCAACAACATCTTCACAAAGTCAAATGCAACAACTTTTAAGAGGTTCCTCCCACTCATGACTACTTCTACATATAGGTAAAGGAATATAATAATCCGCCACAAGGACACTGATACACCGATCACCATAACTATATATTTTATTTATGATATGATTAATTCAATCGAACATGGACAATAGGCGTAAAGATAGACACGTCCAGGACCTTTTGGATATCCTACTTCAAATGAATTCGAAGTTACAAACGTTGAATGTTATAAAATAGTAGATTTTTTTACAGATTTGAGGTATGTGCATGTATAGCACGAATAATGAATAGTCGTACGACCGGTTTATTACGTGTTTAGTCAAACAACTTAGTAGACAATGCAATTGGGTTAATACCTTACAAATAGTTCTGAGGCAATTTGCTTGCATACGTTTTAGGTTAACGCGCACACTCGTTAATTAGGAACAGCAGAGCAGAAGCAAGCAAAAGAGTTGATGATTTATTACAAGTCGAAATGAAGTATTAGGCTTGATTGGCAAAGAACGGAAGCGATCGAGTTGGAGTAAAGAACTAACCAAGGCAGCAGCCGCATAGACGCATATTGAGGCGCATGCGAGGTGCGCGCGCGCCGCCCGCATCTTCACTGCGCCATCTCTTGCGGTCCCTAGCGCTCAAGCCTTGCACACTCACGCGCACGTTCAACTCGAAACGCTGTATTTTGTCTTCGGTGCCGCACTGGTACTCAAAAACTCATTCGCGGACAGGCGTTTCTTTGAACGAGCAGATTTCGAAAAATAAGAGTTGAAGAAAGTCTTTACAGACTGTTTCCATTCATCGAAACGTATACGAGGCTGCTAGAATATGTGCGTTCGTGAAGATTACGACAAACCGAACAATAAACGTAGAAAGACCTTAATGAGTGAAACGTTTACGGAAAAGTTTACGAGCGCAACGTTGTTGGACACCGGGCCGGCCAGGCTTGTAAACAAACGCCGCCTCAGATAAGCGGGTTGGCAACCAACAACAACCGATCGCCAGTCCTCCGCGCTAAAGGACAGATTATTTTAACCCAGACGGTTAAGGAGTTGGCAGACATGCAGAGGTCAATCTTAAATGAGAAATGGCAACATTAAAGTGACATAACGTGCCCAACGACCAGACGAAACAGTTTTAAATGTACCGACATAATATTAAATGTATAGACGTCACAAATTTTATTTGTTGTCTGGCCTCAAATTGGACAAGATTTATTTTCAATGAGCTGCGAGAAATAAAATAAAGATTTCAGTCTTGTGTTCGGTTAAGAGACATAATAAATACTTTAGAATCGTTTTCTTAAAGCTGTATAGACTATTAAAAAGCTAGTTTATAGGTTAAGATACTAAATCACTACTTGGCATATAAATAAAGTCAGCTCCATGCTCAGTTCTTGCTCGATTCGCAATTGAACATACATTAGATGCATATAGTTCTACGAGTAAGTACTACTCTACACTAAGTTCATTCGTGTAGCATACCAATTGCTAAGTAATTTAATCGTTGTCAGTCTGTTAGTACTAACAGATCTTAAATATTAAAGTGACGAGGCAATCAAACAACACTATAATATATCTCGGAGCGCGTTGAATAAAAAAAGAGAAGTGTAATGTGTGTACTTAATATTTAGCGCAGCGAAGTCCGAGACGTTGCTCAATGAATGTAATATTAAGATGGGCTCGAAGCGGTCCCTCCCCGCCGCAGCCGGCGCGAATGAGAGCAAAAACTGAGGGAGACTACACAGTCAGTGCGAACTTACGACTACGGAAACAATAAATACTTTTAAAGCTTCTCCGAAGTCCCTGTACAACTTTATCGTAATCTGAATATCAAGCTGAGACCGCGTTGACGGCGGTACTGGAATTCTATTCTATTCGTATATACTCTCAGAACAATAAAGTTCAACGAAATCGCAAGTTTATTTTGATGTTTTGTTAACAATCACAACATGTTTGTAGGAACACATCCAGAGGCATAAACGTGTCGTCACAAAGTCACAATTCACAGTCAGTGCAATAGAAGGTCTGCATGAGACAATGCATTTGGAAAAACGGTAGTTCCAGTTAGAGATGTGAAATGAGGGATCGAGCGGATGGGAGCGCGCAGGCCGACGTCGCTCGGGTTACTGCGACGCGTCGCGGCGAAGGCGGCGCCGGAGCATCTAAATCGGGATCGACTCGAACGACTCAAATACCTTGACTTCCTCAATATTACATTGAACCCACGGAGCACGAGACCGTCAAACGTACGTCAAACGCCGCCTACGGAACTAACAAATCCGATAGGATATTTACTTCCCACGGAGCGAGACCTTTAACTTGAACTTCGATCTTAAATCGATTCCCAGCTTGATACTCGTACATACAGATTTGTGGGCAATATGGGCTTTTTAAATAACATTTAACTCTGATTTAAAACTTCCCACTATATAGCAAGAATGTTCCTGCAGTTTTGCGGCGAAGATAACGTAGAGATAAAACATACAACAAACAGATAAGAAGTTCGCGAAACTAGTAAGAAGTTATTGCAGGATAAATGTGGTACTCACCAGGTACGGGCGAAGAGAGCACGGTCGGCGAGGAGTAGAGATCCCGATGCACCGGGGAGGCGAGCGGTGACGTCAGAGGGGAGCGCGGGGCGAGTGCGGGCGCGGGCGCCGGAGCACCGCCCGCCGGCGACTCCGGCGTCGACGAACGCCGCTTGCTCTTCTCGTCCCACTCGTCACTATACTCTATCTGTTCGTATGCATCATCCTCAACACTTTTATTATGTAGCTTTGGTGAACTTATAACACTATCGTAGGGCTCGGGACTTTGCGGTGCGGTGGAATCTCTTTCGTAAATTAAGTTTTCATCGTTCTCTTCTTGAGGTAATGACGGGGGTGGTGACACAGGTAATCTAGGACTGGGTAAGGGAGGTTGGGTTATCGTTTTATCGTGAGCTTCTCCATCAATTCCATCATCCCATTCTTTACTTTCTTCTTTTTCTTGGGCTCGATTTTTCCCAAGCTCTGCAAATTCACGGCCACTCGCCTCACTCTTACAATCTTCGCGTAGCAATGGAGGAAGGGGTGATTTCGGAGATCGGTGCGGCGGTGAAGGTGGCGATTTTTGATGTCGATGTGAATAACCTGGGGCGGCAGCAGGGCTAGATGTTGAAGACACAGAAGAGTGTGACGACCTCTCAGCAGACCTCGACGAAGAGTCGGAAGATTTTAAACTAGGGCTCCTATCAGACGCGGAATCTTTTTCCGCAATAGCCTCGTCGTTGGTAGATATTGAAGAACGTGTAGATCGCGTCTTCGGATAAACTAATTCGGTCGACCCTATTTGCTGAGTACCGGCTTCGACACTTTCTTTAGAGGAAGAACTTAAATTATCATTCCTTAATTCTGACCTAGAGGTGGGAGATGCTACATTATTGGATCTAGTAGATGGCGACACGGGCGCAATTATTTTCACAGGACTAGGAGATTTCACACCAGGCGCACCTCTATGAACTAAACTAGAAGGCAGAGTCGTAGGACGCTCTGCCTGACAGTCACCGGCACATGGCGATAGTGGCGGCGAATACACACGAGAAGGAATAACATTTCTTTCGGCTACCTCTGGCGATTTGCTGTCGGGCAAACCGCTTGGATATTTGGAGTCCACGCGCGCACTAGGTTCCTGTGTCTCATATCGTGAAGACGGACGCGGTTTGCTAAAATGAGAAGTCCAGTTTCTTTGCTTTTCTATAAGTTCCTTATTGAATCGCCTGTCCGGCTTCTCGGGTTTCGGTAGTACGCTGGGTTTGGCCGGTTTGGGCGGGGGCACCGGCTGTGAGGACCCGTTGGCGAGGCGGTCGCCGTTGATGGCGGGCGGCGCGACGGGCGATGGTGTGATGGTGCGCCGCGGAGGGCTGACGGACCCCGCGGAGCTGGAGCGTGAGCGTGCAGGCGCTGTGGGCGCACCCCCGCGAGTGCCAGCAAAACTGGCCGCAGCCGATGGCGACTTCTCGATACGAAAGCCGCGATTCTCTTCTCCCAATTTTTCAAAGAGAGCTCGCGCGGTGTTGAACCGCGACAGGTGGCTCTCGGTCCGGACGACCGTCATCTCGGCGCCGCGCATATCGTCCTCGTCTCGCGACGGCATTCCTTGAAAAATGTGGGCAATTTTCGAAACTTTAGTGCCTGTTTGAACTCTTTTCCTGCAGTCCTCCATGCTAGCCGGATACGCACGTTTTAATCCAATCTGGAAGGAAAAGAGTTGCAAGTGAGTAGATGTTCTCAAGTCATGGAGTCAGAAGTACCAAGTGGGACGCGGTTGTATAAACCGAAACAGATAAAATATAAGATAAGCGTGTCAGCGGCGGTGCGATAGTATGTCGCACTCGCGCGCACAGGTGTAACGCGTAAGGATGGCCGCGCGATCTAGTACGATCGCTCACTACATAATAACCTGGGATAGCGATAGCGGTGATCAGATAACGCCCCACTCTTGTTTATTGAAATGACTTCACAGTTAACACGGCTTTGCAGTCGTTTATTCAACTATATACAGAGATAATTGATTGCTTCACAATGATTTTTCAAAACAAGCGTAACGATCCATAGCAAATCATAATGTGTATTTCATTAAATTTTGCTCAAATTAATGTAACTGCAAGAATGTTTCCTGATGCAAACCATTATAATGATGGGTGAGTAAGGTACTTAAAGGATACTTGAGATAAGAGATAAATTAAATCAGCCTATACAATTATGCACTCAGGTTCAATATTAACTCTATTCCGTAGCAATGATAACGTTAAATATGTTTAAATTAATTTCTATACAAGTTATTTTACATTATTTGCTTGTAAAATCAGTTATATCGGGATCGCAACATTCCCAGTGTATGAATGCTAAGCGCTGTGTATCGGATTTGAAGGAAAGCGATTGTGCGATAGGTGAAACGTTGCAGTACGATCCTAACGTAATGTTCGGATGCTGCCCGGTCTGTCGTCCTGGTAAGACCAACCAGCTTATTATCTATTTCATCAGTATAAATAAATCTAAGATTATGGTTTAAGCACGCCGCGAAAGAAACGATAAAAAAGTGCAGAATTCATTATAATAAAACGCGTAATAAATAACAATTAAACGTTCACTCTAATGCAACAACTAATTTCCCGCATGCAATTAGGAATTCACGACTCTGAATTCCTAGCACAGCCGTCGGATGTTCGTCGATCTAGTCATTAGGATCGCCGCCCGCAATCTCCCGGAAAGGACCTGCCGATTTATTGCCGAAGGGGAAGTTACAAGTACTCGTTTATATTTCGCAAGGCAAACTGCGATGTTGCAATTTAAGATATCATTTATAATTGCCTGCGTTAGGAAAGGGAAGCGTCACGTCAATGAACCACACCCTTAATGTAGAGTTTACACGAACGTTGTATGACCTACTATGTGAGCACCTATAAATGTCATTCACACCCAGTTGCATGACCCTGTAAGTTATTAATAATAGCTATGTAAAAGGATAGTAATGTGTTTAAGTTACTTTACAATGTTGCTAACGTCCTGAACACAAATACACAAAACAAAGGAATAATATAATGTCAAGCAATTAAAAAAGTATGTACACATCCGTTAAAGATGTATTACCAAATTCACCGTGTCTACAAATAGTATAGGCAATTGCACCTACTTTCTTTGCGAATTACTTCCGGTTAGGCGGATACGAGATATTGCAAGTCACCTGTGTCTTGTCATGTCAGCAAGTTTTATTATCGCAACTAACAACATTCTCATTTCACATTCTTATCGCTGTTTGTATTGAAATTGATCTTTGATTGGTACAAATTTGCGTACTTAATTATAGGTGTGTCGCGTGTACAATCACAAAGAAATATAATAGACACCTAATTAAACTTTTTTTTTCACTTAATGTCAAAACAATAAATTGAAAAAATATGGATATAAGTATATGTCTTGCTTAATAGCAGATTGTGAGTGTGTCGTGTGTCATGTAAATTCAAATATGATAATTGTATAAATAGGATGTAAATATGATTCATCGCATGTCGCGCAGAAAAATAAAGAAAAACAATAAATAATGTATGAATAGAGACAAAACAAGCGATTCGTACAATCATTTTCCCCAATCCAATTTTGAACACGGTAAAGTACAAATAGAAAACACCGCCTATTTTAATTAAACAAGTTTTGTCATTCTTACCAATACAAAGACTTAAAACGTGATAAAATACCAAATTGAGCTTTTTAAATTACAATATGGTAATTAATTTTAACCAAACCTAAAAATTAGGCAGAAAACCGTTCCTCCATGCCGGAAGAATCTTAGCAGGGGTCCAAACATTATATTATTTTTAAAGCTTGTTATAATATGAATGACTCACTAACGTTACCTAATAAAGCGGCTATTCTTAAAGCTGTTGTCTCGCTCAAGTGAACACAATAGGTCAGTAAGTAGTCAACACAGCAACAGCTCAGAAAGAAACTTACATTTTTGAAAGACATACGGCTACCACGTTGTATTTGATTTAGACCAGCATAAGTGACATGAAACCGATAGCGACATCATGTGAAAGAAGTAGTTTAGAAAGTATATGGGGTCTTGTTATGAAAAATGTGTTAAAATATATAACCACCTAGGAATTGGCAGATCAGACAGGTTTTCTCAACTCTTAATCAAATGTTTGTCGCCATCGCTAAATGGGGACTTGAGGAAAGTTTATGTATTTCTATACGCTAAATAGGACTACAGTTCTGACACTGCAATGTGTGAAATATACCAGGTAGACCAGTGGCGTCCTATCTCCATAAGGAACGGGACTCTATTCACACCGATTCACCAAATTTTAGAGAGTCGAGCGAGTACTCTTCTCTATTGCTCTAGAGAAGTAATAAGACTTTCCCGACTTGTCCAGCTATTTCTTTAACGCAACGCCACGCCACTGAGGTAGAGATCACACACATTTAAAATAAACCTGTTTAAATCTTTTGAAGGTACTTTAACGCACGTGAAAACAGAACACGCGTTCAGACATGACCAACAAATTTAGTTTCAATTAATTACATTATTCATTTCCCTTTGAAAGGCACCCCCGCCCCCGACGAGTGCAGGCCTCCTAGTGCCTGCCTACCCGACGGGAGCTACGCGCCTGTGCAATGCAAGGGAGATTTGTTCACGGGGAGGTATTACTCATTATGTTGATTACGACCATGTTTTAGTTGGAGTGACTGTCCGACTTTCGAAAGTGCATGTCTAAAATAAGCTCCAGCCGAACGTTGCAGGTGCACGTGGATATAGCTTGCGTTTCATATTGGATGGGGATAAAGACAAATTATAAATTATATTAGATGACTGGCATGTGATTTCGTCTATGTGGATGATCAAATTTACACACCAACCACCCTCATTTCATCATCCTCTTAGAGTGCTGAGTGTTGTAAAATATTTTCTTAGGATTAAATTCAGATTTGTATAAAACGCCTACGAATGCAGGCGGCTCATTGGTCGTCGGTGACCAAGATCCTAATACTTTGTCTAATTTCATTAAGTTCTAAAGACACGTATCATTGGCAGATTTGCATATTTACAGAATTAAAACCAACGATACGAAGATTCCATGTTTTGCAGTTTTTCTGTGTGTGCCTGACATAATCATGTGCCACGTTCCAAAGTTTTTTTCTGATCGAGTTGTAAATTTTCATCTGTAAAAAAGTCATACTCAAGTTATAGACTATCCATAATAGTCTACATATACCTAAACATCTGTGCTAGGTATAAATGTATACATGTATTGTGTGCCTAATGTGTACCGGTGTACCAAATGTCATTTTATTTTATTGTATTTTAGTAGAATCGGTTACTGAAACAATTTCCGTGACATGTCTATTTGCCGTCTATAACGCAAACTTGGATGCATTACACAGATGTTTCTGCTCCGACCGCAGCGGGAATAGGATATTTGGACAAATGTGGAGACGCGAAGCAAAGAAAATGTCGTGCGGTAGGTTAAATTGTTCCTACCTAATTCTCGTACAGTTAACCTTAAACTCACACCTAATACTTAATTTATCAGCTTATAACCTGATAAATTAAATGAAAACTATTTGATATTATTTTTTAGCACTATTATTATTTTTGAATATCAGTAGATCACTGATTGATGTTTAAGTTAGAGAACTTAAACATCAATACTTAAACACATCTCAGACTTGTTTAGACTTTCATGCTGGACGATAATATACATACAACTGCATAATTATAGATGTTCTGATCCAGTGTTTTGCATGCCATGCGATAAATAAATAAATAATTATAGAGATAAACAAATACCTACATAAACTCAAGGAATACAATAAACATCACGCGTCAAAATTTTCCCGCTACCAGGGATCCAACGATCCGGTAAGGATGTAGGAGACCGTTGGATGAGGGCGGCACACGACCAGTCGTTCTGGAGAACCATGTGGCAGCAATTACGTCTTTCGACTGATCAGATGATGATGATCCAATACCCGGAGGTCAATCCATGTTCCGTTAGCTTCCCTACCTAATGCTATTTACTTATGTAAAGTTTCCCACCTGTACTGAAGCCATGGTACTATATCCAAACTTGCAGACTGCAGTGGTAAACTGTTATTTATGACATAAAAAAATTGTATAACCCCCTATCTAATCATTTATTAGAATAGGGTTCCAATTTAATTATATTGTAACTAATGCAATGCAGGTGAATTAAGCTTGATCCCTGAATCACATACCCAAATATAATTATGACGAAAACTAATTAAAAATAATCTACTATAATTTAATACAAATTTTATTGATAAAAAAATCTCTAAACTTCAATAAAATAAAAACATGTCAGATCAATGAACCGTCAGAAACGTCAGAAAGCTTTCAACAAATTGACCATAAAGTTTGTTATAACGAAAGTACCTAATATTTCGTCGATACTAATAAAGTACCTGCTTAGTCTATTAAACCTTAAAATCTTTCGAATCCCCTGTGAATTGAACTTAATTTGTAATTAGGCCGGTTTGTATATTATTGTCCCAACAGCTCTGTGATTGTCCCCATATGTATTTATGAAAACATCGGACAGATTGTTTTACTCTGTATACTTTATTTTTGCTACTAGTATACTTATAGTAGCAAAAAACAAGCAGGTTCCCCAATTTTTCTAATATTTTCGTTTCCAGCATGTAGTAGGCGTAGAACAGAACTCGAAGCGTCTGAAAGCAGAGTCGTGACTCTACACTGCACACCCACAGGCGATTATGAACTGCTACAGTGCGACAACGAACTCTGCTGGTGTGCACATCCAAAAACGGGGCAACCTACAGTGCAACCCGTGCTTCAGAAGAATTTAAAACTACTTCCTTGCTGTACGTACTCACATCTACAGATAACATACATATCTATGGTAACCATTGTGGATTGAACTAGATAACGAGTTGAAACGCTTTGATTCATATACGTGCGCTGAGATGTATCCAATCCTACAATCATGACAAAGAATGCATTGCACTTGTTCAAATAATGTACTATATTTGTTGTCCCAATGACAAAACTCCAAGGATTCTTTTTCATTTACTCAACGTGGTCATAGATTCAGAGTCATTTTGCTGTAGTCTTCTCCGTTATTTATTAGATTTATAGATTCGTACTTATAAACTAAAGGTTTGCAAAGTCAAATAGTGTAAGGATAACGGCTAGTAAAAGATTCTGGGTGTAGGTACCTGTCTTAGCTTAAGTAACGGTTTGTGAAACATTTCGGGAGTATCTCTAATGAACTACGATTATTTTCTCATACCCAAGAAATTTATAATTATAATTAAAGGGGTGCTGAGAAAAAACCCAGTTTATGTAATGCTCAGTTTATGCCCAGTTAATGTATTTAACCTGCAGCAGCAGTTTAACAATAGAATCAAGCGAGTTAAAATCGGTTCCAAAACGGCTCCGGGTCACCGGTTTACGTTATAAAGTAACCCACATAATGATTTTGTTGATGAGACGAATCGACTGTCGGGCGACAATGACGTCATGGGTAGACGAGGACATTCTGCTTTATAACTACAAAAGGACATATATGGCAATATGTTATAATAAACTCTATTAATTTTGACTTGAAATAAGGTTGACATTTCTTAACCATTCCATTTCACTAATGTAGACAATGCTGCTAGTATGGGTGAAAGTTACCTGAGGAGATGCGAAAGCGTCGTTCAGGCTTTGGCTGAGATACATAAGGAGCAATCAGATCATGGGACGAAGTACCTGAGCAAATCTCCTACGCTCTGTGATTACGATGGAAGCTACGGAGCTTATAAAATTCAAGGCACGAGGTAAAGTATATTCCTACAAAACTTATACCTCACAACATTTGATGTCACGGATAACCGTCGGATCAATGTATGAGTATATTTTGTAGGTTTCTCTTACTTTGCGTACCTATTTGGCAGTATGAATCAAGTAAAGGCCGTTTCCGATTAAGGGAAGCAAAAATGCCCTTTAATATTAAGACTTGGTTTTTTTTTCTACAGTCAGTTACGTCTAGTAGAGTAACTGTGTCAAGTTTGGTTGAAAAATTCTTTGCGGTTCCGCAGAAAAAAAATAAAAACGGAAATAATGAAATATGGATTATCTCCAAAACTATTTAACATTAATGTACTATTATTTTTCCATTCTGTAAAGCTTAGTCAAGTTCATGTTTTAAGTGAAAATGGTATCTCTATATCTAACGATTATGTAAAAAATAGGTAAGTCAAAATTTTAATATATATATTTTTTTACTTTTGTGAGAGATACCACTCTAAATGACATTTCTAAATAAGCCTTAGTTAACGTCCTGTAACACATATTAATTTGATGGATAAAATCGGAAAGCAACTGTGTCAAAATGAAATAAATAACTGGGTTGGATTTTATTACATTTTATTAGTAAGCTATTCTAACACTTCCAAATAACCAAAGCATACATCCTCTTTACAAATGAACAAGATTTGACAGTTAGTGACATTTGCCTCTTATTGTTATTGAAAATGTCATTATTTTTGTAATAACATAAAAACTATGTATATATTTATCATTTTTGCTATTTGGTATATAAGCTTTAATTAACCAGATTATCAATTTAAAGGTTTTAATCGGACACTAACTGTAAAATGGAATTTAAAAGACTTTTCGGGTATAACTTCATTATGTTGAAATTGTAATTACAAACTATTCTTTTTTCGCCACGCAATAATCCTCTTTCTACCGAAATTAAAATACATATTATGACAGTAATAAAGATGAATTGTTTTTTTAAATATAACATGACATTTCAGGGACATTAGAAAGATAACTCGTCTTTACAAAATGAATTCTAAAGCGAATGCAATCAAAAAAATATTAAGAAAGAAACCTACATCATTATATCACCTCGCAATGATATAAGTAGCGATTTCGTATCTATCAGAAATACTTAATGAAGATGGTTCGTTGAATTTGGAATATGTGAAGGAAAATTTTAATATACTGAAACTGAAAGTCCAATCTCGCCATATTTCAAAAAATATTTACAGATGCTTTATCGAATATGTCCCAAACAGCATTGGTGTTGGATCCATAAGGCGGCATTATTGTGGATGTGCCAACGGAATGCGAACAGTAGGGTGTTGTTCACACATTGTTGCTATTGTTTATTTTTTTTTTTTTTTAATTTATTGAAAGGGCTTTGTCGCTAAGCGACCACATCGCCCCGTAAAAACAGTTTACAAACAAAATACAAAAAGGAAACAAATAAATCACTTAGGAACAACTAACGCTAAATCGGCTAGATTGTACAGCATTTCAGCGTCGTCCGATATGGGTGAAGCCAAAATGCTGTTCACGAGACCGACTTCACGGGAATTATTATTAAAATATTTGGATCTCACCGGATCGTACCGAATACACTCCATCAATATATGTAGAACATCTTCAACCACTCCACAATCATCGCACAGTGGCGAAGGAACTTTTTTCATCAAAAATGAGAACAATTTAGATGGAATGTGACCAGATCGCAACCTGAGAGCAGTTTTAAGTTTATTTCTACTAAATAAAATATGGTCAATCCAAGGACAATGATTCACTTGAGGCTGGATAGTTCGGAACCAAATGCCTCTAACTTTTTTTTTGAATCACGGAATTCACGTTACTGTCAATGAAGATAGCGATGAGGATTAGAATAAGTGTATTTTTTTTCATTACGTACATTGAGGTATTATTTATTATAGAGCCACAGACCCGAACACAAGTGTCAAATAAAGTGGCACCGTTGTCATGTTCAAGTAGATGCCAATAACGCTTATTTATAATTTGCAGCAACATATTGACTTCGTACAAAAGAACTCTTTGTTTAAACGTTTAAGTGTCAAATTCACTTAATTACTTATTACCACAAATATTTTACGTGTAAATTAACTTTTTTAGCGTATTCTGACTGAAGTCTCTTGTCAAACTTGGAACATGGCACGAATGGATCAGATTTTAATATTTTTACATACTAAAAATATTTTCACTATTATTTTATTTAGGTATAAAATATATTTTTTGTTTGAACTAAATAAACTCGTAAATTGTTAATAACTAATAAAGTTACGTTTTTATTGTAAATTGTTAATAACAAATTTAGTTACGTTTTTATTTAACAACTGCATAAAAAGTTTCCAATAGAAGGGATCAGTAATAATGACATTATTACTCCTTGTTCCAGTATGTGAAATGAGAGTAAGACAAGTGCAAAATATTGACATTAGTAACCCTTAAAGTTTGATCTTATTTGTCGGTGGCGTGGTATGCACGGCAGCACACGTCACCGTCGCCTTTATGTGTTCTTGGCGTTCAAAGGTTTAAACTGACAGTGTCTAGACTCTGTGACAAAATAAAACAATAACAACAGAGCTATTTTTTAGTAATTTATGAATGTCACAATTTTACGCTTCTGTTGATTAACATAAAAAAAAACATGATTATGCCGAACACACGAGAGACGAATTATTTGGCTTCAATTATTCTTCGCGTTTTTCTCTTGCTAAATGTGATCTCCATTTTTACGTTGTTGAGAATGGGAATCTTGAATAACAAAAATAGGATAATTATTTATTGCACTCCTTAATTTATTAATAAAATATAAAACTATAGCGACTCCTTCGATTTTTGTTCTGTGGTGAGGTGCATTTTGTAGGGACAAAGTTAATAATTCTAATACAAAAATTGCTATGATTTTACATAGGATTCGTTAATTAATCAATAGAACTTAAGTAAAAAATAATATTCCGTCCTGTTCCTTTATTTTATAGTTGTTATTTCTGTAATTTTTCACTGAAAATTAAGTCACTTTTGAGACCCCTCACGTGTCATGGTCTAAACGAGACTGATCGCCCAACTAATGCGATTTGTGATTTTGCATTAGTTGGGAGGGTGCCATTTTTTCCGTCTGATTGTGTGTCCATGTAATTATTACGTCAATGATTACGTAACTAAAAAGGTGACATTTTCTAGAAAATGTCACTGTAACTGTCAAATCTTGTTTATTTATAAAGAGGATATTATGTTTTGGTTATTTAGCAGTGTTAGAGTAGTTTACTAATTAAATAGTTATTAATTCCAGCCCAGTTATTTATTTCATTTTGACACAGTTGCTTTCCGATTTTATCCATCAAATTAATATGTGTTACAGGACGTTAACTAAGGCTTATTTAGAAATGTCATTTAGAGTGGTATCTCTCACAAAAGTAAAAAAATATATATATTAAAATTTTGACTTACCTATTTTTTACATAATCGTTAGATAATCGTTACATATTTTCACTTAAAACATGAACTTGACTAAGCTTTACAGAATGGAAAAATAATAGTACATTAAAGTTAAGGCCGTTCCCTGAGCCAGAACCCCGAGCCCCTCCTCAGGCCACCCGTCCCTGTCACATCACAGTCACATTTCAAAAGAGTGACGGAGACAGAGCTTGCGGGTCGTAAGGCGATATCTTTTTTCGTAAGAATTTGTCGATGATTATTTATTTTAAAAATATTGGCTTCAATTATTGAAATTCGGAAGCTGTAAAATTACTATTTTAGTTATGATTGATTTTTCTCCTTTTTTTGTTTCATAGTGTCACGTAGAAAAAAAACAAGTAAAGTTGGAGTAAAAATTCGAATTGGAGGTTACTTTGGGAATTAATTGTATCGAGCGAAGTGTTATGAATCGTGTATCGAATGCTGTGTTATTAAAGATACTATAATCAAGAATGATATATATTTTTCCCTCGTTTACTAATATCAACGTTTCGTAGAAAAATAGGATAATTTTTGGGGTATTTTTGCATTTCTGGCTCAGGGAACGGCCTTAAATAGTTTTGGAGAAAATCCATATTTCATTATTTCCGTTTTTATTTTTTTTCTGCTGAACCGCAAAGAATTTTTCAACCAAACTTGACACAGTTACTCTACTAGACGTAACTGACTGTAGAAAAAAAAATCTGTCCATTATCACGAAAGGGCATATTTTCTTCCCTTAATCGGAAACGGCCTTTATTAGTTGAGATTGGCAACTTATGCTTAAGATTCTGGTATACTATTATAAAGTTCTTGAATTGTATTAAATATCATTTTTCTATGGAAAGGGGTTCCCAGGGGTTTCCAGGAAAATCTTTACCGAAACTGACCGGCAATTACCTCTGTATCAACTATCACCTCATGGTAAGTGACTAAATACGGGGTCGAGGATGTAGCTCGCAACTTTGCGGCGATGTTCGAGGCTCTTGTGGTTACTGGTGGTAACAGGATATTTTTTTACCCGAGTACGGTAAAGAAAAGAGTTTTACGCAGGCAGAATTGGGACCTTCTAGTGGTCCTATTTATTAATTTATCTTCCTGTCCTATAATTGTAATAGTCTGTTGTGTTTTCAGTGCTTACTGTACGGGGCGAGATGGCGCTATTCTAGGACCGTGGTCGGTCGAAGCATACAAAATAGCCGGAATGAATTGTAGTGAGTACTATCCACATATATACTTAACAAGAGCACAAAAAGGTCCAAAAGTTCTCCACACGATTTGAATATCAATAGAATGTTTTTAATCCAAGTAAAATTAAACCTTATGTTTACAAAATAAAATTGCATCCTCAGTTCAAACAGACGGAGAGGAATATAATAGTGTCACACGCATCACTTAAGTATGATCTGATCTGATCCTGAGCTAAAAGTCCGATACATTTTATAAAAAAAAATCGAGATAAGCTTTTATTGCAGACTGTAGGTACTCTTCCTACAAATGGTTATTGATTGCCAAATTGAATTGTGCCTAAAACACGATGGGTATATCTACCATGCCATATTATTGTATTGTAATGTCATCGAAGATATTATGTAAGTATCCGTATACCAAATTTGAACCTAATCGAACGTCAGGAAGTGGATCATAATACAGAGTATACATACAGATTTCTGTTGTACATTCATATAAACCAAACTTATGTACATACATACGAACAAACATTGCAAGTTTAATCAAAGCTTAATAAAACGTTATCGTCCCGATTCCGATGCTAAGTTTGAGTAATGGCTGCCGTATTTCTATACTTGCGATCTCAGTTTCGATTCTGATAAGATTGATTTCCACGATACGGTACCACAACATTCCACGTCATAACATACGACGTAACACGGAATTGTCTCTCTCTCTCTCTCTCTTGTCGGTGTAGTTAATAAAGTAAATATAAAGTATGTCTCCACCTAACCATCCATAATTCTTGCCTTTTCTTTATGACGAATCGAATGTACGATCCAGGTTACGATTTCGATTTTCTATCCTTTCCTGTCTTTCCACGGTGTAACAATGTGTAATTGTTTTGGTCCTTTAGCAGTACGGGCGAATGAACAAAAACATACATCGAATACTCTGTTCGCACGTGCGTACCACTAACATTCAACACAACAGGCCGGTCATATTTCGATTTCGTGTTCACCATGTGTTAGTTCGTTTGTGCGTAGACGGTCGTCTAAGGCTAAGAGTCTTATCGGAGCTTATGAAGTATGTCTCCATCTGACCCTATCCATGACCGCCTCTTTGACGACGAATTTTTATTAGTTTATTTAATTTATTAGTGACGTGAGAAAATGGTCATTTGTCCGCCACCTCCGCATTCCGCGCGGCGGGATGGGTGGTGGCCCGGAGCACCGTACCACCGATTCGGAACAGGGTCACGGCCGACCGGTCGCGGCCGCGCTCCAGTCTAAGTTGAACCAGATCATTTATGCAAAAGCTTCCAATTGAGGGTCGATTACGGAATGTGGAATGTTAGAAAAACCCTCGCTTTTCCGCTGCGATGTAGTTCGAACTTCTACATGTAGGTACTGCAGGCTATTTTCTAAATCATGTGACCATATATTTTTGGCACATAACAAACAAATTGTTCAATATGTATTGATAATTCGGGTGGTTCGGTACCTCCGCATTCCGCGTAGCGGAATGGGAGGAGTGCCCCGTTGCTAACGTATATCATATTGTATTATGCCACGGATTCGGAACAGCTCCTGGCCGAGGCCGAGGCCCTGAGACGACTTACGATCGTTTGAGCGCGGTGGCAGGACACTAATAAATTAGATAAACTAATAAAATCAAATGGATGCTTTCTTTAGATTTTTTTAAGTCACCTAAACTGTATTTTATTGGTTGTTTGTGTAAAACGGGCGATATTGGTCGAGCTTGGCGATTCGACCGACGGACGGGTGCGACTGGTAACGATCGCCAATTGGCCGAACCAAAGAGGAAGGCGGAGCTGTGCAGTCACCACTGAGAAAACCCCTGCTCGTAGCTTTTTCCCAAACAGAACAAAAAAATTAAACAGTTGGCATGTATAAGTTTAAGCAACTTGAATACAAACAAATTAAACCAACATAAACAAAATATACGTAACATAACAACACAACGTGAGAGCCATAAAAATTGCCGTGAACGTAAAAGCAATAACATTATCGGTCTCCAACCAAACTCCACCGCGGTCGCTCGTGCAATTCTAACGATAAAATGAAGTTAAGTTCCATCTTTTCTAAATGCATATGCGACCTTGCATAGTTCTGCTATTCAATTTGCTCTGACGTGCTTGTGAAACTAGCATTTATATTTGCTATAATATATATATTATATGGTGATTTATTAGAACATGCTTTGTAAGAATATTGAGATTATTGAGCACATTAGGAGTAGGAAAAACTACGAATTCGAGATCCAACTCGCCCCCATTCCTTCAGCAAAATTAAACTTAGGTAGTATTGGCTAAATAAGAAAGATTTGTTTTTTTTTTCTTACAGTTCACCTGAAGTGATCGCTGATGTAAAAAAAAACGAATAAAAGGAAACGAACTCTTTCTTATATTATATTTATTATATACGCCAAATAATATCTATTGGTACATTTTTCACGAAGGAAATAGGGGAAAATCAGACCTGTCATCGAAATCGTTCGTATTTCGTCTTTAACAATGTGTTGATTTCAGATTGCGCTCGAGATAAGACGATGTATTTCCCGGCTGTGGGCATGACGGTCTCCGAGACGTGCGAAAACAACGGCAACTACAAGACTGGGCAAAACATCGGGGACTACGCGTACTGCGTGGACTCGGACGGGTATCCGATAGACTGCCCCGCTGCCGCTGCATAAATAATTTCCGTATCGGTTTTTATTACGCTTTAGAAAACAACGGTAACGGTATTCGAACGGAAGAAGTGAATCTGCTTATAGTGTCATTAACAGTTATTACAATAATTGCCCACTCGAATGATACGTCGACTAATAAAATAAATTACAAAAGTATAAGTTTCAATTCTTCATAGACACCTCTTGAACCTGTTTCGTTGCCAAGAGCCCGCTACGTGAGTCCGGTTAGTATGGAAATTGAGGAGTTGGCACTGAAAACGACAAGAGTGGCTCTCCACGATGCTGAATATTTGCTACATAACACGCAGAATATTTTTATTCCTGTGTTCAACTAAACAAAAGTTGCAATGCAACACGAATATCTGGCAAGCAAATACGATCGGTTTATTGTTTTTCACCTGCTTCAAAAGACAAGAGCTAGGTCAGGGCAGCGATAAAATTACATGTTTATTGTCTCATTTCTGACTCTATATTTAGATTACAATGCATTTCGCAATTACATCACGTAGTGGTTTATAGTTAATCTAAAATAAATCGTTACCGCAACCATAACAAGCTAAAGGTTGGGCAAAAACTAAAAATCCTTCGGTCAAACAGTCAGCCCTCACTATTTTTTTCTTGAAATAAATCGTAGTCTAGACACGTTAAGACTTATTTCAAGACAATATTGGCGAAAATCCGACTCTACGTATGAATAGCATATCAAGCTGAAGAAGCTTTGAGTTAAAGCGCTATTCACGTCCTTCTCGCTCCTTGCTCACATTACACTACAGTCTACACTTACTGGCACTCACACTCACTCACAAACACAATCACACACATCTTGGCAGACTTTTGGTAGTAGGTACTAAGGAGGCTGGGTATTACTGGCTCCACGCGCATCCTTCTTCCAAAATTGGGACACTTTTTAGAGCCTAACTCCAACTTCGTTGGGGTATTCCAATATGTGCCCCTCATAGTTGCCCCTGCGGTGCTAACTGTCAGAGGTGTGGGGGCTCGCTTCTCTAGACATGCTGCTCTTAATGAGTTAATGACTTCATTCGTCGGTCTCTTGCATCGGTCAATGTGCCTGCCTTATTGGAGCCGTCCGGCATATCAAGAAGCCACGGAAAGAGGCGTGATGGTATGTCTTTGGTTCCATGGAGTATGGGGCGGGTGCTAGTGTGGGTTGCAACTTGTGTAGATACACTGGCCCCGTAACATCTCCACGGAACTTCGGCAGCTGCGGCGGAGACGGCCGAAAATGCAAAGGTGGGGAAAAGTGGTCTCGGCGCCGAATACAGTTTTGTTCAGTTCGGTGTGGTGTCCGTGGGGCCCTAGCGCTTTGAGTCTTTTCGGAGACCTATCGAAGAGACTCAAGACGTAACGGGGGTACCGTACCGCAGAGCTGGCAGTTACCTCGCTCAACGCATTAGTCTTGGTCGGGGTAACGCAGCCAGGATCGTGATTACCATCCACAGGGGCCTTTTAAAGATTTAATTTAATTGTTTATGTAATTTTGTCATAGTCAGATTTAGGTTTTCTGATAAAACTCGTATGAGAATAAAGAAGGTTCCCCCTTCTATAATCCGATGTAATAGCAATATAACCTGGATTCATACAAGCTCTTAACTTTTGACCACCGGAGGGACGGCTTTTGTTTTTTGAACTGATTATGAATTTATGACCCAGAGGTGTGTTTTTGATTATTATATTATGTAGATTTATTGTTTTACATAGAAAACTATCGTGAGTCTCAGACATATTAAAATACTTAAACGGGTTTACTCACGTCGTAGAAGTCGAATAACGCTCGACATGTTTCGAATCGGTACGGTGTTCGGTTGGCCGCCGCCGCGACTGATCGTCTCTCCTGATGATGAATCGCGCACCGATTCGAAACTTGTCGAGCGTTATTCGACTTCTACGACGTGAGTAAACCCGTTTAAGTATTTTAATAGATTTATTGTTTATTATTATTGTGATATTGTTCACCTGTTAGATTTAATTTCTTCTTTAAGGCGTGTCAATAGCCGCATTGTTTTCGAACCTGACGTGTATGACCCGACTTCCACGATACAGGCTATGCCTAGTGTGGAAGTCACTGTTTAATAACGTTACATGCAGAAACGTTTATTTTGGTAAATACAAATTATTCTTATTCGTTTCACCAACGGGGACGAAAAGTACCAAACATTTGTAATATAAATTCATTTGTACTTCGTTTAAAATTGATCCAGGATTAATGTTTGCGCATGTTCTTACCGGTGTACAGGGAGCTCAGACGCAAGCGCCGTGTCACCCGACGCCGGCGCGCCGCCAGCTCGCCGCGAGTCGCCCATCTGGAACACAAGCTCAAGTTACCATACGGCAATGCCACAACTGACCACGCTGCCTGGGGTATAGCCGTTACAGCCTCTATTACAAGGCCGTTGGTATAACCTAAGGCCCAAAGCCAATTTTTACTTATTTCGTGGGCGCAAAGTTAACATACCCCGGCAGGGTAGGGTTTAGGCTCAGGATTTATTAAGCTTAAGAGGAAATAGTACTGTTAATTTTTTCATACAAATCGAGGTTTCGTTCTCGTCTGTTTCTTTCCCCAAAACTTAACTAATCTTCACGAAATTTAGGAAACTATGTCGGACCGTTTCGAGTTTTGCGCTTCTTATTATGAAATTTGTGTACTAAGTATAACTATATAGTGTCTGCCTTTAGCAAAAATTCCGCCGCACACGCCCGCCTAGTATACAAATTCTATAATTATTTGTTTGGACCTTATTTGTATCCGACGCCATAGTTACCTAACGTAAACTGATAGTGTGGTAAAAGGAGCAGTGAGATAAAGTACCTACTTACTGACGTAAAATGTGGGGCGATTCATATGACTTTTTCATAGAATGACGTAGCAGGTCCTTATAGACAAAAACGAGACTGCAGCAGCAGTTACCAAGGGTTAGGTACCCTCATCTGGCAGAAACTTGTTTTACCGAAAGTAATGTTTCGCATAATACTCATTTCGCAGAAATTTTCTGCCGCTTAAACGGGAAATATATTAGGGTTCCGTACCTCAAAAGGAAAAAACGGAACCCTTATAGGATCACTTTGTTGTCCGTCTGTCCGTCCGTCTGTCAAGACCCTTTTTCTCAGGAACGCGTGGACGTATGAAGCTGAAATTTATATCAATTACTCAGGTCTACTGTCCCTTGAAGCTGTGAAAAAATCAAACTTCTAAGCCAACGCAATCAAAAGATACAGCCGTTTATGCCGCAAATTTTCGACACTTGCAAGGGAATCAAAACCTACAGGGTGCTTCCCGTGAACTCAGAATCTTGAAATTTGGTACGAAGCAACGTCTTATAGCATAGATAAAGGAATAATTACGAAAACCATAAAAAAAACTTTTAATACCTAACTTTGCACCTAATTTATATGGGGCGCTATACATACCAGGTGCAAACTTAACTTAACCACTTAGGGATGGAAAGTGTTTGTACGGAACCCTCGGTGCGCGAGTCCGACTCGCACTTGGCCTGTTTTTTTGAAATGTTTTTGTGCATCCTGGTAGGATAGGTTAGGTTAGGTTTATTTTATAGCTTTTCAGCAAATTGTATGGTATCAGTACAATAACAGTTATGCGAAACATTACTTTCGGTAAAACAAGTTTCTGCCAGATGAGGGTAAACCAATTTCATTACTAATACGTAACGTAACTGTACCATTGTTAAGATTTAAATTCAGAAGCGCAGAATTAAAATAAACAACAGAGGCGAGACTTATTTAGAGCGAAAGTCTAAAATGAAAATCTATAGTGTATAATTTGCAAGATCGTATGACGCACGAAGCCAGGATGCATTATCAGCCGTTTACGGCACAAGTAATTTTACACACTAGGTATAGGTTGCCTCAGTTCTCCGAATGTGAAACTATCCAATATTACTTAGTTGCTGTATGCAGTTTAAGGCTAGTGTGGTTAGTACTACATACTCGTAGGTACAGAGAAAAGTAATTTCATCTAGTTCTACATGTTTATACATATAGCAGTACCTCAGTCTTTCCTCTTTGGTTGACTGGTATACGGTTATATAGTATAGTAAACAGCATAGTACCAACGCAATACAACAACTTAGTACGCAGAGCCATGGCCATGACTTCAAAGTAAAGTTGACATTTTCCTGCACAAACGTTATACAATAAGAAAGTCGATGGGATTCTCTAATTGTATGAACACGTGGTTGGCTCCGCTGGTGGCTGGTGTGGTGGCGACCTACAAAACGTAATTATTTATTTTGCGTTAATAAATTAGTTTAACAAGTGACAATCAAGTCGACTTACGAGTACGACTTAAAGTACAATATAATTTGACTTGTATAGGTACGACAATCACTTATCTTCTAAACAATGATACCTATTATAATAATATCCCTGTTCACTACTACTATGTTCAGTTTACTACGCTTACTCTAATTTACGTGTACTCGTATACTATTACTATTCAGTGCTCAACGTTTACAAAGCTCGATGCTGAGTAAGCTAACGATGCTAGACTCGAGGGCCGGTTCAAGGGGTGGAGTCCCCACCACTTGGACACGTCACGGACCCCTCTTGATAGCACGCGCGGCGACCCATGCGATGCAACTCGTCGGTATTTTTAGGCGTGACACTTAAATTCTATGCACGCCTAGGGGTGAGATTGTCGAAAATAGAACTTCTGTATTATTAACTCGAGTTCGCGATGACATTATTAAGTTATTGATACACGGAATTAGTGTCTTGAGTTGAGGTATGATTGGTTCGTTTTATTCCGTAATACAATGTTTAACCTGAGATTAAAACTCTCAACAACTCTGTGGTTCTGAGGTTTCCACTCAGAAGTTAGGGTGACCCATGATTTAAAGTCACTACACAGCCTTTATTAACAGATATCGGATCTGTTAAGGGGTAAGTATAACTCCGGCCTCCCCGTTTATCGACCACCTACAGAAATAATGGGATTTTGTACTGCATAAACGATTTAAAAATGTGAGCCTTTTCTTATATATATATATATATAACCCGTGTTAATCGCGTCTTACAAGGAGTAAGACTTCGTTCCTGATATAATTGAACACTTGAAGTAGTTGTTCATGTTTTATATCACAGGTCATAATACAATGGTTAGTCTAGCACGTCATCTCATCAAATTCGACTTTAGGGAACGAATCCAGGGGCAAGGGTCTACTACGAGGGGCGTCTGAAAAGTTCTAAGCCTAAGGTATTTCGAGGTTATATATGCGTTTATGATACTGGCCACTAGAAAGGCCATTTAAAAACAAATTATTAAAAAATAACATGTCACGTTTTTATTATTCTGTTTCGAGATATTCAACGGAAAAGTACATCATGTGTGAATTACCAACGAATATTACGAAAATTGAGCACCGTGCTGTAATTAAATTCCTTACAAAAAGTGACAAATCACCGCAGTGTATTTTTGAGGAAATGGCTATTATTTACGGTGATTCTGGGCCTTCTTATGCCACAGTCAAAAAGTGGAGTCGCTTATTTAAACTCGGACGGGAATCGATCGAAGACGACCCCCGCTCAGGGCGGCCAATATCGGTAGTGACCGAAGAAAACGTAGCAAAAGTCAAAAAGCTGGTATTAGAAGATAGAAGAATTAAGGTTTGGCAAATAGCTGAGGTCTTAGGTATTAGTAAAGAAAGAGTCGGAGAAATTTTACATGAACATTTGTACATGAGTAAAGTCAGTGCTCGTTGGGTACCGAAAATGCTAACGGCCTTCGATAAAGTACGTCGTGTGGAAACTTCTCGGGCGTTTTTAGAATTGTGCGAAGATGATTTAGATGAAGTTTGTTCCCGTCCCGAATAGTAACTGTTGATGAAACATGGATCAGACAGTATGATCCGGAGTGTAAGTCTGAGTCGATGCAGTGGATTGAAAAGGGTGAAAGGCCGCCGAAGAAATTTAAAGTGCAAAAGTCGGCCTCTAAGTTAATGGCTACGGTATTTTGGGATTGTGATGGCATTCTTTTAATCGATTATTTAGAAAAAGGCTCTACGATAAACGGAACTTATTATGCAAATCTAATAAGACAGGTGCGACAAGCCATAGTTGAGAAAAGGCGGGGTAAACTAAGGAAAGGCATTTTGTTTTTGCAAGACAACGCACCCGTTCACACCGCTAATGTTGCGAGGCGTGCTCTGAAGGAAGTTGGTTTTGACGAAATTGACCACCCACCCTACAGCCCAGATCTAGCCCCAAGCGATTATTTTCTATTCAATAATTTGAAGAAAGAGTTGAGGGGTAAGCGATTTAGAAGTGACGAAGAGATGAAGGCGGCTGTACAGGAGCATTTTGAAGGGCAAAATGAAGATTATTTTTTTAATGGCCTAAAAGCACTGTATAAAAAATGTAAAAAATGCATTGATTTAGGAGGAGACTATATTAAAAAATTAACACGAGTTCATTTGTGTAAATTGTTTTTTTCTATCTTAGGCTTAGAACTTTTCAGACGCCCCTCGTATTACGAATAATAGACACATATTTTGGGGTCATATTGTGGACACGTATTTTATGAATACGTAATAAGCAGAGCGTGAATTGTGGATGTGTATATTTGTCCATATAGGCATAAATTAGACCTTCAATTGGGTTCGAACGACTACTTATGTGAGAAAGGACTATTATTTTCATTATATTCATTTAGTGATTAATTTATTACAATGACAAGAATCAAATTCGATTTTTAAGGTTACGGCCTGGCCATGACCATGACGAAGATGCCACGAGCCACGACTCGCGCGACCAGCGGCGCGGCGAGCGGTTGAGCGAGCGATCTGAGCGCAGCGGCCATACGAGTGAGCGAAAAACACGTACCGCGCACCGCTGCCGCTGTCGCGCAAAGTGGTGACATCTCCGTGACGCAGCGGGGAGCGGCGCCCATAGGTTCCCACTTTGTTGGAGTTGCATTTATAAAATAAGCTCACATAAAATCAGCTGAATGGAATACAACAAATTTTGGAACGGGGATAGTGAATAGCTGATCAGGCACATGCAATGATTGCTATAAGATACTTTTACTGGACTGGGGAAAAGTAAAAATAAGGCTTTGACTTTACTCCTCCACAGGTATTGTTACAGGCAGTAAGGAAGGGTAATAAGTAAAATTGCATAAACCATTACCCCAGTCTTTTTACCTTAGCTTAGTCCCCACATATACTAATAACTAATCTGGGAAAACACACTAGACCTACACTTATATGTGTAAAGACAATAACCAAAAGTAAAACTTTACTGTTTAGTTATGATTAAACTGATGGCAAGCCAGCCCAAAATAATAATAAAAATCAGGTACACAGTTTACAAGAGCATGTAACATTACACTATTTTACAAACTAAATTCGAAATGACTATAAGTATGTAGTCAGATATTCTCAAATTATTTTGGCAATCAAACATTTCAGAAACCCCACATGATTTACGGAGCCGCACAAAAGACACACAAACTATTTATATGCCTTGATTGACCGAGCCAGCTAAGCGTCTCTGTTTTAGCTAGGCCAAAAACTCTTCGTATGTCCTGATGTTTGGAGGTCCAGAGGTCACGAGTTCTGGCTGTTCTCACCTAGAAGTCACGTTTCTCAACAAATTCTCATGAAATTTTGTGGGTAGGTTCCAGATAAGTATAAAGATTTTTTTGTCAACCCAGTTATTTGAAATTTAAAAAAACAATGTCTACAAGCTCACAGAGCTATTAGTACTATTTTGGTGTACTCGCTAGTAGAACCCCAGGGTTTCACAGTCGGTCTAAGCCGAGTCTGCAGACAATAAAAACCAAATAAATTAGTAAACATGACTTACAGTCTGTGTGCTCTTAGATTTGCCATTCTGCATTTTTTGGTAAAACTGTTTGGTAAAAAAGTTATAAGCCTCAGGTAAATTAATGAAATAAATAAATGAAAATTAATTGAAGTGGAATGACTAGGCATGATTTTTAAACTGTGAAAGATATTTCTACAATATCAAATTCAAAATGTGCATACATCGGTATTTCAAAGTATCTAAGTAAACAATATGGCGTAAGAACATGGCATAATTAGCATAGCATATTAACAGCTTAAGGTATAAAAACCACAGAAATAAGGAAAATGTTCTTTAAAAATTTGTTTTTAACCATAGTTTTAGATCAAAACTACAGGCTAAGAATTGAGTCATTACAAATTCTACACATACAGATACCAGAAATGTTAAGTTATCCACTTAGCAGCAAGGAATATAAGTAAGGGGCAATTGTCGAGCCAACTTCTTACACTTTTTAGATACACCAGATGCAGATTCAATATTATAAGAGAAATACATAATTAGGTATGTTTGTTTGTACTGTAAATGTTCCTTATTATTTTCATAATTTATTTGTTTATATATTATATTCCATTGTTTTTTTGCTTTCCCTGGTCAACTGTTATTTTTATACAATGGCTAATTGAACTAAATCATAGTCTAAAGCAAAAACTTTGTAGACATTTGTAAAATAATCCATGGGTGCTAAACTTAACAATTTTTTTGGTAAGTTTTATCTATGCAAAAATGAAAAACTCCTAAAAAAGAAAATTTTAATGATGAGCAATTGATATTTTAGTGGCATTCAGATGGAATAGTGTAAACATATTTTAGCTGCTTGGAGCTTTTTTAACAAAACTAAATTGAAAAAGTAAGTGAATTGATTGGAAAAAAATACTTTTCAAAATAATTGCTGCAGAATTCCTGTTGGTTTTTTCAACAAACAACTGTACCAAATATGGTGTACAATGAAGTGTATTAAGGATAAATTCAGAATTATATATCCCACATGAAATGTGTATCCATTCTATTAATTTATATTTAATTAACATATCAAGTGGGTAGATATTATTCTATTATATTATTCTACGAACCATTTTTCAAACAGATTGCGATTAAGAAACAGGGTGACAAATTAAAAACAAATTAAATAAATATTCATAGTATTAACCTAAAATCACGGAAATTATGTACAGATCCAAATTACTTGCCGATACGATTTCACTAAACCAACACTGACCTTAAATTACACCAGCGTCACATTTTCTCCACCTTGAGGTAATCCGGTTTGCCACATCAGAAACACTAAATTCACATATAATAAATAAACTTTAACCAGCACAAATCAAATGGATAATTCTCCGGTATTCTTTTTTCTTATTGACTTATCACACGCCCACAAATATTGTACACAAACAGCATTCGGAAGCTTAATTTTCCAAGTAGATACCTCTATTGAAACGTCAATAACCCGGGCCAAGCGTATTAGAAAATCAACCAAAATATTAACGTGCAGACGAAAATTCGGTGGAAATATATTGGCGAATTGCTAGACACTATAAAACCACTTTTTGTGTATTGATAATTATGTCAATTACGCTATATTTTTATCAAAACTACATCCCCCGCAACTACTAACAGCCACTACATACATTTTCGTTCACATCTCTCTCCACCATTCTCCCTCCTGCTCCCTCTCCCCCCTCACTTTGACTTGATTAATATCCCCTCTCCTACCGCACCTCAAATATCAATGTGAAGTACTTATTTCGATTGTGTAATCGATAGTTACATGCAATTATTCTAAAAAAAGACCTTGTTTTCTCATTTATAATACCAACAGATTTCGAAATAGTGTAACATTATAGTTTAGGATGATAAACCTAGGATAATAAATTTCAATTTGATTTATTAAAATTAAAGCATCGATTAGACAATAGTATCGAAAGAAGATTATACTGGCAGCACTTAACTATGACTTCGACTGAAGGACTTGTAACCATGGTCATGAATAACTTAAAAAAAAATCTTTTTATTGAGTACTTTAGGTACCTTTATTTTTTGCATTAAGCGGTGCATTAATAATTAGCCATCCAAAATATTCCATGCGTGACGATTTGGTAAAACGGAGCCTTATTTTTTGGTAAATTGATACCGAATCCAGAAATGAACTTTTAGTACTATTGCATTGGTTTCTGAACGCACGTCTTGACAGCCAAAGACGGCGGGAAATTCAAATTTGATAATATTTGTTTTGTTGACTTGAATTTATTTAAGGTGACTGGTAGAAAATTAATGCATCATGGTCATGGCATGAAATTCTCCTTTTGTAAAATATATTTTTTAGTGCTATAAACACACTGACTGGCTATGAGAAACATGTACCACAGCACAGTACCGTAAGGACGTACCAGTGAAACCACCCATGAACCTCCCTTTTTTCCCCACTGCTCGCCTAGATTGCTCAACTGCTTAGTGAAATAAAAAAAAATAAAAAATCGGACTGTGAGCCCGCTATCGACATCATCCAGAGCCGCGGACATCGCCGTCGCCAGCTAGTCTGTTTTCTATCGTATCTATTCTGGAGTGTGCGCAGTAATTGCACAATTTAATCCCGGCATCCCCTTTTTCGCCATCGGACAACAAGCAGGGCGAGCATATCTTGCCGCGCCTTCGCTTGTCGCGCGACTCAGCATACAAGTACGTACCCGTACTGTCGAACGGTATTAAAAGGAAAGTGGCATAGTACCTATTTGTCGCGCGTCAATGAGTCGCGTGTCGCGTGTCACAGTTACGCTAGACGTGCAGGCGAGGGAAGCGACTTTATCCTTATGTGTACCATCGACTCGGAAGCTGAGCAGAAGAAGCGGATATGCCAGGAGCTTAACTTGTCAGTGAGCAGAGCTTTCAGTTTTAGTGATATATGTTCGAAGATAGCGTGTCATTTATTGAGCTGACTATCAAGTTTAATGCTAAGTGTAGTGGAGCTGGCGAAGACAAACTCTTAAATGACGTTATGGCTAGCTTCCCAAGTCAATTTAGACCGAAAAGGTCCGCACCAGGTAAGAACCTGACCCAAAACAGTTTTTCATATTTTGTAATTTGACTACTGCATTGCGATCAGGGATCGAATTCCGGTACCTATTCGGCTCCATACAAAATAACGGTATTCAATTCCGGATTTTCGCTTATTAATACACATTTTTAGGGTTCTGTAGTCAACTAGGAACCCTTATAGTTTCGCCAAGTCCGTCTGTCTGTCAGTCCGCGGCTTAGCTCCGTTATCGTTAGCACTAGAAAGCTGAAATTTGGTATGAGTATGTGTATGTATCGCGCCGATAAAACTGTAAAATAAAAACTAAAAAGAAAACTTTTTTTCGGGTACCTCTCGAACACCTAAAGTGGGAGTGAATTATTTTTTCGCTTCAACACTAGTGTATGGGGTGTCGTTGAATAGGTCTTTTAAAAATAATACGGATTTTCAAACAATATTTTTTGATAAAGTCAGCAGTTTTGTAAATATTCGCTCCGAAAATAAAAAAATAGCCCCCCCCCCCCCCCACTCTAACTTTTTAACCACGCGTCAAAAAAATATGGAAAAATTCATGAAAATGAGGCCTTATAAGTACTTTCAATGAAAACTATATTGAACAAAATCGCTCTAGCCGTTTTTGAGTTATCGCAAAATTTCATAATTTTCTTAAAAGGACGTAAGTTGACTTCCAGAAGGTAATAAGTAATTACAGTTACTTTGGCGTTTACGACCTTTTTATAGAGCTTGAAATCTTTCTCGCAACTTAAGCAAACTTAAGTCTATTGTGAAGGATGAGCAACTACGGAACCCTACACTGAGCGTGGCCCGACATATATGCTCTTGGCCGGTTTTTTATATTAGTGGGCGAATTTCAAAAGTTCCGTATCCTACCTCTTACCTAAATTCTATTTAATAGCATTTGAAAAGGAAAGGCGACTTTACGAAGACATCTCAATTTTAATTAATACCGGTATCCATCCCTTATTGTAATTGAATTATTATGAATTATAATAAAGTAGCGAGTGTTTTTCAAATAAATATATCTTTATATCAGTGTGTCAGATTTATTTTAGTTATTTTACTTAAAACTATAGTTAGGTTGACAAAGTAGGTACTGGAAATGAGCGAGAATGGGGATGATGTTTGGTGAGCGTTGAAACATTATTGTGGTATTTACGTTAAGTACTCGTAGTTCAATAGATCTCAAAATGTATGGGTTACTTCGAATCCTCTTTGTTATAAAATTAAACGAACTATGGACAATAATCACAGGGGCATGTTAACAAAAATGCAAATTCTCTCAATAAATTCGAATGGGATAGAGTTGAATTCGAACAATACGCGTAATAGTATACCAATCAATAATAATTCAAGAAGACTGCCAATACAAACTCGTGTTCTACCAACCTGTTGTATACGGGCTGCCATGACGATGTCTCAGTGACATACCATCTTGAATGGCGCTTACGCCTTTCCTAACACACTGACGCCATCTCAAGATAAGTATCTTTTAAATTTCGCTGTTATCTGCTAGTGTCAAACTTAACTACGATAGCGCCATCTACACCAGAATGGATTTTTAAACCTCTAAGCATTGGCAGTTTTCTTGAATTATCGGTGGACGGCGTAATGAACCATCGTTATATCGCGGGAAGACATTGTTAGACTTATGACGATCACAAAATTATACAGCCGTCACAGCATCTGCTGCATTTGCAGCACCTCCTTCCGTGCCCTTTGCGGCTCCATCGGGATATCATCGAGCGTTTGTTATATGCTTTTCTGATGCGTGTTCTGTGTCTTTTAGCGGCGCACTTGCCCCTCGCTTTCTTCCTCGCATGTCTGGAGCTACGAGACTGTACTCTGATGCATTCGCAAGCGGTACCAGGTCGGGTGCAGACTTCCATAGCACTGGGGCATTTTTGTTTTTTTCTGATGCATGCTTTGTAGCACTCGTCGGGCCTTGGACAAGGCGCAGGCCTCGGGCGGTGCTTGTGGGCGCTGCAGGTTGGCGCGGACACGCATGGCTTCAATCCCTTAACCCCGTATGTAGCTGAAATATTACAAGGTTGTTACTTTTTCATTCTAGGGCACTAATCCAGTTAATATATATGTGTCAACTAGGAATACATGTGTGTGTCATTGAAATTTAATATTATTTATTTCGTACGAAGGTACTGTGTGTACTGCACGGTCCCGTCCTGAAGTTGCGTTTGTTACCCGAGCGCACAGTTGCGCTCTGAATCTCTTTCTTTACCCGGTAGTATATCGTACCTACTATATACCCGGTACGCAAAACTGATGATATTTACTCAAATATGAGAAGTGAAAACGGTTTGTTATAAAAATCGAATCCTGTTCATGATTCATTCAATTTGTATCATAACAAAATGCAAATGAAATAAAATATAGCGTAAGATGTATTGATTATTTACTTCGTTTTAAGAAGAAACATTTTGTTCAAATAATATGAATCTTGTAGTGTCCACAATCGCGTTATAGTACTGAACAAGCTCCACAACAACCCTTCTTGCTGCTCCGATTCAGCCGGCCCCTGTGGCCTTTTCCCGCACAACATTCAGAATTCGCTCGTGGACTCCCTTTCCTTTGTTGACGCTGATAGTCCAAATACTTATGCGTTCCATGCAGCTGATCCTGCTTTTTAAGTTCTGCCTCTCTTTCTTTTCTTTTAAGGAATTTTTCGACCTCGGCCGCTTTCTGTTTCGGCGACATATTTTTTCCTTTACATTCGGCACATGACATCTTTGACCTCGTAGACATGATAGATACCGCACTTTCGCATGGTTTTACACCCTTTTTTGTCGTGGACTTCAGGCAGTCTTCTGGTCTGGTGCATGGAGGTATTTGGGGATGGCATCGCGGAGTCGAGCAGGATGCGGATGGGGTACACGGCGGATGATGAGCTGGTGCCATTGTAGCAACACGTTGTCTACTCTGAAAACGATAACGTGTATAAGTATATTGTGTAGATAAGATAACATATTTAGGCATAGCAAATAAAAACAGAAGCCAGCGCCTATCGAACAATTTGATCTGCCACTCACAATAAGAAAGATAGAACTTACCTTCACAGAACGCACTTTACTTAATTGATATCTTCTGACACCTGCACTTCACTATACCTAACTGCGTTAATCTAAACGACCGCTTATTTTAACCGAGGTGTAAGTGAAATAGTAAAAGTGTTGTATTCTATAGTGTGTGGCGTTAAGGTAGATACTCACAATATTTTCCGGCTGGGCCAGACATCTTAAATCGGTTGATCTGGTGGAAAGGCCGAATCCAAGTCCAGCTTCAAGTATTACACTAAAGTTAAAAAAGAAACACTTTTACAAAGTTCCTCTAAAACTATTCATGATTTGAATGATTACAGTAAAAGTATTATCTCGTTTTGAAAAAAAAATGGTTTTCCCAATTAGAAAATGTTATCATTTCTAATTGGGAAAACCAAAATATCGTTGGTCGCGACCCTCAGTTGAGTTGAAGTTCCTTTTGCTGCATGCATTAACCGACTGTCCTAGTCAGCCACCGCCGCAGCTAATAGTGCAATGTGAGATAAGGAACCTCCCCCAAGACTTCGCTCCTACCACTGCACTGCACATTCGTCACACCTGTTTGACAATCCACCTACAACTTTGTACAAAAGTTCAATGCCTGTCACAAAACACAAGAGCAATATACAGCTTGTTTTATGGCACTCGGCGCGTTTCTTAATTATATTACCTATTGAACTTTTGAACTATTGGCCCGATGGCGTGTGAGTGGCAGTCTAAGATGCCAAACAAATAACCGCATTATGTCTGCTGTCTTCAAAGCGGAAGCACAATGCGATCCCCCGAATTTTAAGGTAGGCAAGTCAGTGAAGTCGAGTCGGTCCTCTGAGGCTTAAAGGCAGCTGGCTTCTGACAAATATTGCAATTCGTTTTTCCAGGCTTCTTTGTACAAAGCTGTAAACAGTAACTACTACACAACTATCAATCTCGCACTAACTCACCCATAATATTCTGTAGATCCTGATTAAACTGTGATAGACACTGCGTGTGTGATCATACTATTCTAATGCTCCATTTGTATAGTTTTATTATAATATAAACGGATATTGTAATGGTTTGATGGTTGACACACTGATTTAATCTTCTGATTTCAATAACATTGACATTTGTCATCTATAAATTTTCTTTCAAGCTGCTGTCTATGTGCGGACAGTATACACAAACCAGAAAAAGAAACAAAATAGACATTTCTCGTATACATGTACCGGAGAGTTTGCATACGTAAAATCCATACTCTCTGCCTCTACGTAATCTTTTCTACTGTCCTCTTATAATTACAGGCTATCGTGGGTACAACTACTAGAAGAGATGCAACCATAGGTAATATTATATTGAATTCCTACCTATTGGCAAAGTAAGAGGGCAAAAAGTTAGCTAGTGGCTTGCGTGGAGTTGTAGGACTAGCCAATATTACACTCTTCCTAGTAAAGTTTAGTAATGAAGAGACATCTCCTTGAAACTCTACATTATCGTCGTTCGGTTGGCGTTGTGAACGATCTCAGTAAAGAAAACAGTGAATATAATCTAATATACCAATATTTACTGTTTTCTTCACTGAGATATAATCGAGTGTTCCTGACAAAGTACCTGAGGTTCTCTTCCTGAGGACCTCTATACAGGCAATTTTAACGCCTGGTAATGGCCTTAGAGTTGGTAATCCACAAAATGTCACCTTATCTATGAAGCATAACTTCTCTTTTATGACGGATGATAATGAGGTACAAAACAACACTATATTAGTACCTACTGTTTTCTTTAATGAGATCGTACACAACGCCAACCGAAGGACTTATGTAAGTACTTATATATATATCGAGGTGTGAGCATCCATACAGCTGTAGTCAATCTGAAAAGCTCGGCAATGTCGGCCCAACGCTCTTCCTTATCTACGTAAATGATATCTTGAAACTTGGGCTGGTGGCGGTGCAGAAGTAATCTGTTACGCGGATTATACTGCGGTACTATTTCACGGAAATACATGGGAAAATGTCTTTAACCTCGCGGAGCGTGGATTGGGTGACATTAGTACTTGGCTAGACAACAATTTACTTACCCTCAACGTGATTAAATCCATTTTTTTTCTAAAACGCAAGTTTCTTCTATGCTCATCTACGAAATAACTTAATAATCCACTCAAGTAAATGTCGTGCCAATACCTCTACAAATTGCTCGTGTGTTTCGATTGTCAGATCTGGAAATGTAAAATATCTGGGTCTGATAATTGATGATAAAGTTATCATTTAAGCAACACATCTCTGCACTAGCTAACAGAGTTAGGAAGTGCATATACATTATGAAGCAACTTCGCCACTGCGCCCCGGAACAAGTGCTTCGGATTGTGTACTTTGCAGTGTGCCAGTCAATCTTGCAGTATGGTATAACGGTTTGGGGTAGCGCCCCCAAAAAGTACTCTGCTACTGTTGGAAAGGGCACAGCGCGCGGTCATAAAAGTAATGCTTCGAAAACCTATTCTGTTCCCAACAGACCTTCTATACCGTGAGTCCAACCTGTTGAGCGAGAGGCGGCTATTTGTTTTAAAAGCAGCTGCTCGTGCGCATTTGGTTGTCCTTAACTTACCTATCTTCTCGCAACTCCTGGCCCAACGTTTGTTTAGAAAGAAAGAAAGTAAATGTAATTAGTTTAAATTAGTTGTAATTAAAATCTATATTGTCTTTTTATAAACTGATACCTAACTGTTTTACATATTGCACTCCAGGACCCCAAGATACAGGCTCAGCCCATAGGCGTCGCCAAGGGGGGGCAGGGGGGGCAGCTGCCCCCCCCTCCCCCTAGAGATCCAAAAGTATGTCCAGTCTCTTGTAACAGTAACTTGTCTGATCGATCATTCTTGCACATCGAAACTCAAATGAATCAAGAACCAGGCCAGGTCAGGGGCTAAACGAAGTTCGTTGGGTTACCGTCAGTAAAGCTCACAGAAAGTGACTCGACGAAACGACTGTTGATGTGTCTCACACTGACAGGTTACACTATGTAGAGAGTACCGAAGAAGAAGAAGAACTGGTCTATAAAACAGAGGTACTAAAATAAAATAAAATAGAACTACTCTTGTGAGCTGAGGACTTCGCGAGTTTGTTCCGAAATTACTGAAATTTGTATTTTTTACGTTTTCAGTCCCATTACTACCCGTCATTTTGGCAAGAAAGATCCGTATACTTATCGACCCTACTTACAAAATTACATGAAAATCGCTTGAGGAATGCAACTGGTGGGTGAGAACATACGAAAATAAAATTGACCAAGTTTAATGGAGATGCTTCACTTGCTCGGTTGATGAAGCTTTGTGATTTAACGCAGCTCTATTGGGCAGCCTCGAGTCTTTACTCGTTGCGTCGAGTGGGCTCGTGCCAAGATCCTCTTGGTCTCGCGACTCGCGATTTTCATAAAAATTTATTGAATTTCATTCAATTTACGTTATTGCTAACGAAAAATTTCGCGCTCGCTACGCTCGCGTTTGATCTGACTAAGTATTGTTAACCGTGCCTTTCCAAAAAAAAATCGCGCTCTCTACGTTCGCGTTTAATCTGGGTATATGTAAAATTAACCATCCCCTTCCAAAAAAATTCGTGCTCGCTACGCTCGCATTTGATCTGGTCATAACTATTATTAAACGTCTGCTTTCAAAAAATTACGCGCTCGCTACGCTCGCGTTATATCTGTCTGTAAGTATTATTAAAAGTCCCCTTCCAAAAAATGTCGCGCTCGCTACGCTCGCGTTTCAATCTCTGTATATTATGAAATGTATGATTATGACTATAAACGGAAATACACTTCTATATTTACGTGTTTGGTGAAGCTTCCTATCCTCTAGCAAGGCTGTACCTTCCTTGCTTTTCCACATCCTGCATTTATATCAACTTCCCCTGCCCCCCACTGGACCTTCGGCTGGCGACGCCCTTGTCTCAGCCTAGTTTGGGATCCGCTAGATATATCATACTTTATGTACATACTTGTGTATGGGTAAGCAAATAAATTATTTTGTATTATTTTTTTGTAAAGTCTGCTCTCATTGGACTATGAGTTAATACTAAAATATACTTACGTACCTATACGGATATTATATCCAACTTGTTAGATCTCTTTATTGCCCTAGCTGGTTCAACGAAAATATGGACTGCTCAACGTCGGTTTTTTCGTTCAATTGCTGTTTTCCTACAGTCGAATGAAATAGTAGGTTTATACTGTACTGTATACCTGGAAACTGCCTATTCGTTATGACCATCAGAATCTCTTGTCATCTTCATCTACCTGAATACACTGTTGTTTTGAATAAAGAAAATTAATAAGCTTTTCGTCCGTTCCATTGTACTCTTTAAAAGAAAATAAACAAATTGTCTATGGAAAATGTAATATTCATCAATTATTTACTTCATTATTTAGCGAGGAACGAACATGTAATTATAACAGTCAAGGCAATTTAGAGTATAGTGCAGTAGCGGCTGCAGCAGGTGCCGCAGCAGGGACAGCAGCATTCGTCGCAGCACTGTTCACAGCACTGCCTGCATTTCACTCCACAGCATTTTGCGCAGCAGTGGCGACAACCGCGCCGCTTCAGTCGGCCTCTGTGGCCTTTGCCCGCACAGCATTCGTCCAGCGACCGTGGAGTCCCCTGCTTCCTTTGGTACTTCAAATATGTATGCGTTCCGTGTAACCTATCTTTTTTTCTCATCCTCCTTTCCATAGACTTTCTTTTAAGATACTTTTCGATCTTCGCTACTTTTCTGGGATTTGATACGTTTTTTCCTCCGTACTTTGCGCATCCGGAGCACGGTTGCTTCGACCTCGTGGACATGATAGATACCGCACTTTGGCAGGGCTTTACGCCCTTTTTTATAGTTGTGGCTAAACATTTTTCCGGTCTCGAGCACTGGGGTAGTGAGGGATGGCACCGCGGGGTAGTGCATGATGCGGACGGGGTACAAGGCGGGTGCATGGAAGGTGCCATCGTTATTGGCTACTCTGAAAACGACAACATGGCTACATATAACTCAGTCAGCATAAATCACCTTGATTTGCTACATACAATGGTAAACTTACGTGCAATGGAGGTGCAGTAATTGAGTAATTGGTACTTAGACCCGCAATATACCTAATCTTTCTCAAATCTAGCAAATGTAGTAAACAGTCCTCGCGTTATGTTGTTCTTGAACTACTGTTTGGCGTAGTAATGTGCCTGTGAGTGGCAATCTTACCAAAGCTAACTTCTTACAATTACAATGTTTCAAGGTACCTACTTTTCGCAGGCCCTTTTGTATAATATCAATCTTACAACTCACCCATACTTTTCCGTTCTAGATAATGCGAGCACAGTATGTGCGCGTGATAGGTAAAGTACCTATTGATAAATACGATCAATTTTTCATTTTGGAGATTTTAATCCACGGTTTTTTATTGTATTATTGATGCGTGGCTGACATATTGATTTTATAATCTTCTGACTTGCAACTAAGGTGACATTTGTCATTTATTATTTTTTACTTGATTTGTTTATATAGGCAATTCTGCAGATGAGTCTGTGGCGATATTACTACCTAATGCCGTAATGTCTATGCCAGAGGTACCCAAAATCTGTCGGTTAGCGGCGCAGCTTGTATCGGCCTCGATATCGCGTAATAATCTGCTTTTGTAGAAGAGAAAACCGGAGCGCTTTACGGCGCCATACTTTACTCTCATGCATAGTTTGAGAACTCCTGCATGATTTTTGACCAATTAGCCAAGATGACAGCAAAATATTAACTCACTCCTTCGCTCTCTAGTTCACTCTCGTAGCTCAAGCGGTAGCTCTTTTCGGTGGCATATGATTATTGTAGCTATTAGGATGATTCTCACGAGCGTATGAACCGCCGTTATAGCCATGCCTCTTTATTGGCTTCATTGAAGACTCGAATGCCATATGCTAATATTTCGGAGAACTCAGAGCCGTTTACATTTTAATCAAATTTTTACGGCTGTTCCTTATTTATTATGCTGTCGATAAAGAGACCCATTAATTCTGCTGCCTTTTTAATTTTCGAGTTACCAGGCTAAGAAATATATTAAGTGTCAATAAGTTTGAATTTTACTTGTTTTCAGTATCTTTTTATGATGTAGGTTTATCGAAATAAAACGAATATTAAAGCATTGATTTATATTTAATAATAACACTATTCACAATACAATGCAAAAGAAAAACAATTTAAGCCTGTTACATTAGATTAAACTTTATAAATTCTAACATAGTATTATATAGTACTAGAACTTTGTGAATACTTTTTAACACTAAACGTACAGGCACGATAGAAATATCTCGTTTCACGAATGGTTAATGAACTAAGTTATCTGTGCTACATTTAAATATTTAATTTTTTATATACATCAATCAGTCATGCACGAATACTTTTATATGTATATTGCATTCACATTTAATTGCAGTAGCAAATAACGGGTACACACTGTTATTTTAAACCCTTTAATAAAGCGGCAAATAGCCAGATCGAGAAATATAAGGAATGTAAGATGGTTTTGAATGTTTGTGTGTTCGTAGACACCGCGATGCAGTCGAGGAAATTTTCCCGTAACCAATTACAGAATTTATTTTTCTGCACGTGCCCGTTTTGGTGTATACAGATAGATACAAATATCACAATAATCTGTAACAAATATCAATTACTTCTACTAGACTACTTCCAAAACTGAGCCTAAATGTGGTTACACGAGTACTTCCTCGCCTAAACTAGAATCAATAAATCAAGAGACAAGTGACAGCTAAATACACACAAATGTTGCCACATTATAGGTATTTGTTCGTGTTGATAATATATAATAAAAAATATAATACCGAATTATCTAAGAAACTTGGCGAGAGTGTGACAAAACGTCCCGAATTTAATTCATTAAGAAATACTTGATAAAGATCAAACTAGCAGATAATTTTAAATCGATTCATTCGATTGATAGTTTTGACCGTTATTTTTCGTACCTGGCAACATAGTATCTGTCACTCGCCTCACGGTTTAGGGAAGGGACACTAGACGACGGTTTCGGTGCTGCAGCGCGGCTCGGGCGGGCCGGGCTCGCCGGCCGGCAGCGGCGGCTGCCCGAGGTGGAAATGCGGACAGTGCCTTAGTTTTGCTTCTTGGACGTAGATTCCTGATAACTCGGGGGCTGATCCTAAAAATTATACATTTGGTTTTTAGTATATTTAAAAATTATGGAAATTACGAGGGGTTAAGATACTTCTCAAAAAGCTTAATCGTTTCGATAGTACACCAACTTTCAATAAGTCCGGCCTCTATTCGATGATATCTTATTGACAAATAAAGCTCATACACAGAAATAATATTCGTTGACTGCTATCAGTTTAGTTTACATTACAAAAAAAAGGATATTAAATAATATAAACTTTCGAAAAAATAATACCTGTACCGCTCTATATCGGATAACATACTCATCGTATCCAATGTGGACCCGAGAAAATAAGAACAGATTTGTCTCAATCGAAAAGCGAGGGTGGATAATCCGAAATGAAAGTCGGATCTGTCTGGTCAACATACTATTGCACAGCACATTTAATACCTGTATGCAGGGACTTTATGCAGCGATTCAATCGTGTATACCCTCGCACATGTAATAACCACGCTTTTGCATCGCAACTGTAGCGATACAGTCGCGATTCAGCATCGATACGATGTAGGTCTCATTCAACGCGAACCCCCCTTCCCCTCTCCTATACCTGAAGTCGCGAGAAATAGCCGCGTGTTCAATGCAATCGCGCAAATGCAGGTGATGCTGATTAAAACAGTGCGGCTGCACCGTTTCTGTCGCGTCGTGCAAATGCGACCTCCCTTATATCTCTCTAAAAATAGAATGGTCCTTTTACGATGATTTCTAGCGACGTAGTTATGTTGTATGCTCGCAAAAGGTAACTGTTGATATACATTCATGTTCATCTATGTACAGATTAAACAATAAATATGTTCTATTCAATTAAACTACAGGCTGTCACGATACTTACATACGGCGGCGGCACGTAGGCGGTCTGCGGCTGGTTAGGATCGTAGTAGGCACTGCGGGCCGCCTCAGCCGCCTTAGCATCTGCAAATGGTAACCAAACTACTGCAAGATACCACTAGTATACATCCTGGTACAATGTACACAAAGACTCAATCTAACTAAATAAGTCTACTTTACTAAGTACTCAATTATTGAAAATTACATTAAGAAATATGCGATTTGATTCTCACCGGATACCCGATCTACAATTTTTATTTGTAATCATTTTATTTTTGAAGAGAGTTAGTAATCGTTTATTATAGCCCGACAAGTTGCTTTTAAGCCTACGCCATATTTCGGAAGTAATTTTTAGTGGTAGTAATTTAAAGAAAGAACAGAACTGGTACAAGTCAAGGTACAGCCCGTAAGCTCTTCGATTGGGTTTCGGGTTCCGGACTTTCTGGTGAAATCAGGGAAGTTCAAATCTCGACATCATAAGAGCGAGCGAGACGGGCTTGGTCGCCGGTGGATCCGGGCGCAAGTTTTTACCAGAAAATAAGTGACAGAAACTTGGTTCCGATCTGGTCATTTGTGTGAATTTTCAACTGTACCGTCGATGACCGTAACTTCGCCTAGGCTTCCTATCTTCGCCTACCAAATATCTCTAGAGTTTTCAGAAGTATCTAAGTGTTTCTAAGAGATATCTAAAGGTCGTATGAGGAGCTATGCGCATCTCTTAGAAACACTTAGATACTTCTGAAAACTCTAGAGATATTTGGTAGGCGAAGATAGGAAGCCTAGGCGAAGTTACGGTCATCGACGGTAACTTCTATTTTGGCACTGCACTTGCATTGTCATGTATTTCGTGGCCATTGCGGAAACATAGAAGGAACAAGCTACCCTCTTTAAAAATAGTCGGAAATAAATTCAAGCTACATTACTAAAATTCATAAGAGAATAAAATGCATATTATTTCAGAAAATGATCATACTTACAATCACAACGAAAATAAATGGTACAAAAGAGTACGGTCTCACATACGGAAAAAAACATCGGTACCTACCGTGCGATTCGCGGCCAATTCTTTGAAAAATTACTGTGTAGTGTAATCTGCCTGAGTCTCGATTAATTTATACCTAGTTATCGATCTCAGGAAATAAAAATAACCCTATCATATTTTAATAGATATTTTGCCGTAATCACACAATAGTAACCGACGATTGGTCATGACAGTGCATCAAGTGAACTCACCGGCAGGCGGCACCCCGTCGTGCGGCGGCGGCGCGAAGCCCCCGGGGTAGCCGGGCGGCGGCGCGGAGGCGGGCCCGGCGCCCGACCAGCCGCCGCCCGCCGGGTACGCCGCGCCGCCCACGCCCGGGTACGGCGGCGGGTTGTTCGACACGAACACCGAGTTCGGTGGGGGCTGGTCAGGGAACGCCTGTGTCGAAATATTTATAAAATTAACAAAAAAACTTGCTGCTGTAAGTCTTAAGGGGTCCATGGATACGATCTTATCTGTTAAAAAATGCCAATTGTTTTAGACATTTTTCATTATGATCAGTAACATTGATTGACTTAGAATAGAGCTATTGCGATTTATTTGAGACCTAGTATTAATTTTTGTTTTAAAAACTACTCGAAATTGACAAAATTCACGCAGAACAGTTTTTTTTTTCGACTGCTCCCAATGAAAGGATTAAATAGCTATGTTTACTATTTATAACACAGGGAAAACTCTTATTCACTTTAAAAACTTGCTTAAAATTTTCAATACATTTTTCATAATTGAAAAAAATACATTTTAAAACGTAGAAAGCCTCTTAAACCAATGATTGCTAGCATTTTATCGTTATCTAACAATGAACTTCTAAAAACATGTTGCAATAACGAACGTAATTGACAACATTTCATATTTTTAAGACTATCATTTTATTACTTTTCTGAATTCTGCTTAAAAAGATGAAGTAATCTCTGTTTTTATTTATTTTCTGAGATGATTATTTATTTTATTATTAATTTATAAAAACATACTCATTTTAAAATGTGGCAACACCAAAACCAGAACTTAATGGAACGGTTACTTTAGTCGGTTTTCTTAATAAAAAAAAACTTAATAAAACTCGGTACGCATCTGTCATCTGTCAACGTCAAATAAAATAAAAAAATATTTTTTCGCTCTTTGGTTTAGACAACAACCCTATTCAGCCCGTATTGTCTTAGATTGCAGTTATTTGATGTATTTTCTTATATTTCTTTAAATACAGAAGAATAAATTCAAAGATTTTTTTTTAAGGTACACGACATAAAGCCTGTCATAAGCCCTGTCGATCTCTATATTAATTTCCACCTGTTATAAATATGAAATGTTGTCAATCCACGGGCCTTTTCTTTTAATAACTCACAGTGTACGGCGGCACCCATCCGTAGTAGCCCTGCGGCGGCGGCGCGTAGGCGGGCGGCGGCGCCGCGTGCCACGGGCCCGTCGGCGGCGTGTACGGCGGCGGCGCCGCGCCCGGGCCCGCGTGCCGGGACGCTACACATACAAACACAAATACTATACACCAATTCGGGAACTGGGCGAAACCCGTCGTACTATAGCCTTATCTACGCAAGCGGGGCAATGCGTAGATGGACCACAATTCCCTAGCTACTCGTGGGAACTAAATGGACAAGTCTAACTTGCAAGAAAGCAAATTAAAAATCACAGAAAAATCTACGCCCCTTGTGACTGGGACGACGAAAGTTGAACCGTCCAGGGAGGTGTCACACCAATCGTGTGGGCCAGCTGTGGAGGAGCCGTTGAAGCTGGGGAAGTCACTGGTGGCCGAGGTACCGAAAGGAACCCCACCCCAGCTAAGGTGACTTAACCAGGGACGACGGAACCTCCTAAAGATGGCCTATCACAAGAGAACAAGGCGGCGGAGAGCGGGACGACCAAGGTTGAACCCTCAAAGCAGGCCGTGGACCCTGGCTGGGAGATAAGGTGCAAACCAAGAGGGATACCTAACCCCCAGACCAACACGAACGAGCCCCCGAAGAAGAAGCTGTCGCAGGGGCAGAGGCGGCGGCTTCAAAAGAGGAAAGAGAGGGAGGAAAGCCACGCTTCGAAAAACAGAAAGGTAGATGATGCCCCGAGTGGATCAGAAGCGGCAAAGTCTACCTCAGGAACAATGACCCAGGTACAACCAACAAAGACGAAGAGGGGACGCCTGGATGACACCATCTCTCCCAGAGGCGAACGCAAAAAACCGAGAACGGACGCCCTGGAGACGAACAGACAAAAACCACCAACCTATGCGGCGGCAGCGACGATGGACCTGACGGTGGCGATCACCAACGATCGCACGGGCAGGCTCTCGAAGCAGGACGCTGAGGAGGTGGAGAAGAAGATCGGAGATGCCATCTTCCAGGCAGCGTTGGAAACCGATCTGGACACAGTCGCAGAGGCCCCAGCGTTCTCAGGCAAGCCGAGTTTCGTGGACGGCTACCTGAAGCTTTGGTGCCAGGATGCGAAGACCAAGGAGTGGCTGATGGGTTGGATTGGGTCAGCCACCCTAGAAAACGGAGACCGTCTCGTAGGCAAGAGGGAGGACGAGATGGTCAGGAAAACCAAGTGCGGCATCCTGATACCCTCGCTAGAGGACAACCTCACCAAGGTCGGCAGGGTCCTCAACTTCCAGAACCCGTGGGCCGAAGTGAGGAGATGGACGCTGCAGCAAGCTATCCCGCTGAAAAAGAGGGAATGTACACTCCTGCTGGTGGGAATTCCGGAGGACGTAGTCCCTACTGTGCTGGAAAAGTCTGGGAAACTGAACTACCTATGTGGGACAGTCTACATTCGTTTCCAGCACAGTGGTGGGCGTTTCAAGGACTCCCCACCCGCGAAGATGAGTACAGAGGAGGAAACCAAGCCTGAGGAGGAACCCGCCACTGCGGAGAGCATAGACTCCACCTCGGCTATGGATACTGAAAATGCACCCAACGATCCCTCATCGGATATCGAAGAACGCATCTTGCTGGACTCCGACGATGAAGAGGGATGCACGAAGGGGATCAGCCGCCTGGACCTAGTGGAGAAGGGAGCGGAAGGGGTATCGCCCGATGGCTCCTTCCCAATGTAAGGTGCTCCAGGCGAACCTCCAGCATAGCGAAACCGCAACGGCTCAACTTCGCGTATGGCTGGAGGCTAACCCAGCATCAGTAGCCCTGATCCAGGAGCCGTGGATCAGAAACACACGTATAAACGGCCTCAATAACATCAGAGGTAACTTAATTTACAATAACCAAAACAAACCTAGAACATGTATTTACATATCTCAAAACATAATAGCACAATCACTAACTGAATTCTGTTCCAGAGACGTGTGTGCCATAAAACTCCTCAGAACACAAAACTCGAGTCTACCGGAGATAGTTCTTGCCTCCGCCTACATGGCGGCTGAGGACGAACCACCTCCAGCGGAGATGAACAACCTCATACGCTACTGCGAACGTGAGAGGCTCGAGCTGGTCATATCAACGGACTGCAACGGCCACCACAACCTATGGGGAATGGAAAACAACAACAAAAGAGGTAACGATATTGTTGAATACTTACTAACCACTGACCTGGATATCCTGAACAAAGGATCCAAACCTACTTTTGTTACTAGTAGATGTAAGACCATAATCGACATAACTCTAAGCACAGGGCTAGCAGCTCAGCACATATCCAACTGGCACGTGTCGGACGAGTTGTCCTGCTCCGACCACAGGTGGATCCGCTACGATCTTACTGCAGACGTGCAGACACCAGAACCCATAAGAAACCCGAGGCGCACAGACATAAAGGCGTACAAGGAACTTCTGGTAGGTAAACTAAAGAACTATACATTAACACACAGGCCACAAGACGTGGATGAGCTAGAGGAACAGGTAAACTCACTCACCAAACTTATAATACAAAGCTACGAAGAAACATGTCCACCGTCAACACCAGCTCGTGGCAACGAAACACACGGTAGCTGGTGGGGACCGGAGATGGAACGTCTCAGAACGAAGATGAGAAGACTTCTGAATAGAGCGATGAATACAAAATCTGCAGAAGACTGGGACGAATATAAAGCAGTCAAAGCAGAATACAAGAAAAGGTTACGATACAGGAAATCTACCTCATGGCGGAATTTCTGTGACAACATAACCACCAGCACACAAGCGAACAGAACAAGGAAAATACTTGCCAAAGAACCAAATCAGTTACTAGGCACCCTAAGGAGGCAGGACGATAGCTACACCAGTTCGCCTGCTGAGACAGAAAGTCTACTGGTGGAAACTCACTTCCCGGGATGCAAGGTAATTGATAAGAACAAACTGGAACAACAAAGGACGAATTATCAACCCACCGTGAGTGAATGGAAGATAGCGGAAAACATAACAGAACTAAACAAAACCACCTGGACAACAAACAGTTTTGACAATTTCAAATCACCAGGACTAGATGGAATCTACCCAGCCTTATTGAAGTGGGGAGGACCAACTCTTACCGAACTATTATCCAAACTTCTCTGCAGCTGTATTGCCCTCCGATATATACCTAAGCAATGGAGAGAAGTTAAGGTAATATTCATACCAAAACCCGGAAAAAGCGACTACACTGACCCGAAGTCATTCAGACCGATCAGCCTAACTTCTTTTATGCTGAAAATACTAGAGAGACTATGTGACAGAGAACTAAAGGATACTGCACTCAAAAACATAAAAATCCACCCAAACCAACATGCTTACAGTCAAGGCAAATCAACAGACTCGGCACTCCACGCAGTGGTAAGCAACATCGAAATCGCACTAACAAGGAAAAGCTCATGTCTGGGAACCTTCATTGACATAGAAGGCGCTTTCTATAAAACAAATTTTAGCAGCATCAAACAAGCTCTAGAAAGACATGACACAGAACCATTGCTAATAGAGTGGATAATGAACATGCTAGAACAAAGAATCATAAGACTAGCAAAAAACAAAGATCAGCAAGCGCTAGTCGTGAGAGGATGCCCACAAGGAGGAGTCCTCTCACCCCTCTTATGGAACCTAGTGGTAAATGATCTGATAACAAAACTAAACGAGAGTCATTTCACGACCATAGGATACGCGGACGACCTTGTTATACTTATTAGTGGACTGGTAATAAGCACACTGTGTGAACTCACACAAACAGCACTAAAAATACTAGAGAAATGGTGCAAGGAGAATGACCTATCGGTAAACCCCAAGAAAACTGACACAATTCTCTTTACACACAAACGCAAACTGGGGTCATACGAAATGCCAAGCCTTTTCGGTACAAAGCTTACACTCTCCAAACAAGTAAAATATTTAGGGATAACCTTAGATGACAAACTAATCTGGAACAAGCATCTTGAGGACAGATTAAACAAAGCCACAGTCGCCTTCTGGCAATGTCGAAGAATGATAGGCAAAAGGTGGGGACTCGCCCCGCACATCATTCTGTGGCTATACAAAACGGTAATCGTACCTATGATCAGCTACGGAGCAGTAGTATGGTGGCCCCGAACGCAACTAGCGTGTGCGATTGCCGGCCTGCAGAAAACACAAAGACTGGCATGCACGGCCGCAACAGGCTGCATGAGGACCACTCCTACCGCAGCACTAGAGATGATCCTAGGTGTCACGCCACTGCACATACATATACAAAGAGAAGCAGCCGCTACGGCGATACGACTAAAAAGCCTAAACCTATGGACGAATAGTAATACCCAACACACAAAGATCTACAGTGAAATGATCAAAAAATTCCCTACAATAGAAGCACCAATTGACAAGATACCTAAAACATTAACCTGCAAGAAGGAATACGTCATACTCCTAACAGAAGACCCGAATGAGGGGCTCAACCTAGAGGACCTGAGAATCTTTACGGACGGGTCAAAAACTGAGAAAGGAACGGGATGTGGTGTATTCTCGGAGGGTTTGAGTATGCACATCTCTAATCCCCTAGGTGTACACAACACGGTATTCCAAGCTGAATGCGTAGGAATAATAGAAGCCTGCAACGCTATAAAAAGACGCCAGGTTCAGAACACAAACATACGAATACTTTCAGACAGCAAATCCGTACTACAAGCACTAAACAGTGATATGTGTACCTCTGCTCTAATATACGAATGTCATCGCTGCATCACAGACGTGTGCGATGACAAAAATACGGTAACATTACAATGGATAAATGGACACAGCGGCTCGAGAGGCAATGACGCAGCGGATGAATTGGCCCGTAAGGGATCGGAGACACCGCCATGCGGGCCAGAGCCAATAATACCCCTACCACAATCTTACATATACAACATAATGAACCAGCACACATTATACCAACACCAGAAATACTGGGAAGACATGGGAACGTGTAGACAAACAAAAGAAATACTTCCGAATAGGAATCACAAACTCACCACCATCTTACTGAGAATCCACAGGAACCAACTACGCAAGATAGTAGGATTAATAACGGGACACAATACTCTGAACAAACACCTCTTCAATTTAGGTATAACAGACAGCCCAGTATGCAGAGCATGCATGGAGGCAGAAGAAACCACCAATCATATTCTACTAGATTGCAAACAGGTAGAAGGATACAGGACGAAATACCTAGGATCTCCAAGTACCGTACACGAAGCCATAGGCAACATCAAGGCTTTACTTAGGTTCGTGGAGGAGCTGGGGTGGTTGGAGTAGCGCTACCCCCTTTTCACGCAAAATAGGCACGTTGGATGTCGACTTGCGGAAAATGCCCAGCACAACTAACTAACTAACTAACTATACACCAAGGAACAACAACACATACTATCATACTTAACTACATATAATATGTAGATGTATCCCTGGGTTAGAGCGAAGGGAACGCCTCGCACCATGCTAGCACTAAAATCTAATAGGAATTTACCAAACATTTGTTTCCTATTTCTGACATTGTAAGCGTGCTCCCCATATATGAAAACCTTATTTATTTTTTGTTACATTACAGGTGAATGCTTGTGGCCTGTAATGTTACAAAAAGTAAATAAAGTTTTGATATAATTTTTTGTTTCATCACAGAAAAATGCTCAGTGAGGCAGCACCCTAACAGGATTACCTATACTAGTTCCTCGAAAGCACACCTAGAATAGATATGTGCCTGCTTAGTTGATATGAAGTTGTATTTATCAGAGTATGACACATTTCTGAGATAACATTATTTAAACTGCCTTACTATTCAGAATTGTTATCATGTACCTAATCATTTCTGAAAATCTAAGCATAATAAATATGTTATTGGATTGGAAGTTATTGAAAAAGTGGTCTGTGTGATTATACCATTAGGAATTAAACATTTCATCCCTTCTTGCATTAGTAGGTTCAGACAGTTTGTTGATTTAATGAAATGTCAAAAATTGTAGCTGTGGCCCTTATGGCAATCACATATGTAGTTCTATAGAAGTTTCTTTGAATTCTTACCAAGATGTGCAGCTTTCAGCATAGCCTGGCCGAATTCAATGGCACCACCCGACTTGAACACCAACTTGAACTTCACCTCTCCAACAAAGTTGCCATTGGGCTGGGCCCTCACTTTACCCTTGATGAAGTTGGCTGAGAACATTGGCTGCTCTATGTTGACCTGTCAAAAGGAAGATGGTTAGGAGAAGCAAGAAATATTTTAAGCTCTAATTTATAAGTCCTGACGATTTTGACTTCCAGGCAGTTATGTGGGACCTCCTTGACGAGTTTGTAAATTGTGACTGCAAACTAAAACTTTTCTCATCTATTTTTTTTATACCCAGTAGTAATACACCCCATTACTACTGGGCAAAAAGACTGTTAGAATACAAACTCCAGCCTTATTTAGTCTATGCATGTTCTGTCAGGTGTTAATCTTGTCAACGCTGAAATGTCTCGGGAATAGGTCACATTCTCCGTGTTTTAATACATACTACTATATATATAGTATGTATTTCACTAAACCAGCATATTTTCTACAAAGACTTTTTTGTAACTCAATTAGGTGCACAACTCTCACAAACTGAATATTACTGCAACCAGTGTAAATCAAAATCAGGAATTTGACCAAGACATAACCTGACCCTAAAGCAGACAATAGTATGAAAAGGACATGTTGCTTTGTTTTGTAGTGTTGCCTTGTTTAAGCTCCAGCTCCCTCTGGGCTTTGATAGAATAACAATGTTGCAGTTTGCTTTGCTTGCAAATAGCAGCACTATGCTGAGTCAGAGCCTTTTCATAAACCCACACAAATGATGTCCAGTCTATGTGTGCTAAAATGTAATAAATGTTTACTTTCTTTCTTTACTTACATCCTGAAGGGCAATGAAGGGGAAGCTGAAAGACCTCATGGTGTCTGTGACATTTTTGGAGTTGTAGATCATGCGATGGGTGGTGAGGTACATGCGCCCGTTCTTGGTGCCCTTGAATTCAGGGGTGTCATTGCCGTAGAAGTCAACCATGACATTGTCCGAGAACAAGATGATTCTGAAATTAATTTATTCTTAACATCATTTAATGTTTCATTTTTAATATACTTAATAACGTTATAATAGGCTAGGGGAAGCATGAATATTGACTGAGAGTAAAATGTACAATAACAATTGTGTACTAAAATAATTGAAAGGTATAATATTGTTGAATGTTATAAAGTCAAGGTGTAATTCTCAGAAGTTTATCAAATTAAAGATTCAATAATGTTGACTTGTCAGCGACCTTTAGTTATTGGAGATTCCCATAATATAAAAACATTGCATCATAATATCATTCTTCGATATTGGTGCAGAAAAGTATTCTTCTTCTTCTTTCGGAAGAAGAAAAGTATTGAGACCATACTAACTAATTAGAATAGATTTATTTGGATTATCATTACAAGACACATCTATTCTATCTACAGAACAAAGCAAATAGATTGTAGAAAGTTCTATTCTGTTTATCAATGTACAAAATGTAGTATAAACTACGACAATGTGACTCACACTTCTCCTGCGTGTATAAGAACACCATGATCGGCATGAGCCGTATTTAGCGACATCTTGATCACACAATCACAATAAATAAAATTTTAGAACCACCGATAATACTGCGTAGGAAAAACTGAGATCGAATTTTTCAAGAATATTCGTCACCGCTTTTCCTGTTTTGCTGCGTTTGACGTTTGTTTGTCATTTCGTGAAACATCATAAATGTTCGCTTGTTTTCGGATGAATTTCCGCGATTTTAACAATATCTCAAACAATCTAGAAAGACTGTTGCTGTTATAATTAAAGACGTCTTAAAGCAGTAACGCTCAGCAGTACTTCTAGTAGTTTTAACAATTACTGAAACAAATTCTGTCAAATTCGAATTTGACATTTGTTGTTGGTTAGGTTAGGCAGGTTATTGGCTTATTGCTAAGTTATTGCATTTCAAGCGGATTTCGGATTTATATTTAAAATTTTGCTTTTATTTAATTACTTTTTCTTGTGTTATAAAATGGATAAGCATTACGATAAAGACGACTGTGAAAAAGTAAAATCTATAAAACCTATTAATGTAGAATCCGTGCACAAAATTTGCTCTGGTCAAGTAAGTTTCAGTGCCGGTTTATTTATTGCTATATTTAGATATTTTATTTGGATACATTCAGTGTCACTACTATTGTCTAATCTTATCTTCCAGGTAGTACTTAGCTTGGCAGTTGCTGTGAAGGAATTAGTGGAAAACTCTCTTGATGCAGGGGCCACCAATATAGATATTCGGCTCAAAAACCATGGAATTGATCTTATCGAAGTAGCTGACAATGGTTCCGGTGTTACAGAAGATAATTTTGCAGGTTTAAGTAAGTAGTCCATCATCATATCACAACTTATCTGCTTTGCCCAATAGTTGACTGGGAGAAAATGTCCTATGGCATTATGTTCGTCTTTTGTACGATTTGTATTTTTAAATAAACAAATATCAATGATTTATAGCTATTTGTGTCACCTGACAAAATTATCACCCAGTAATTATGAATAATCCTTTTCTGCAATATTACTTTGCTATGGTTATGGATGTATATCGTCATCTAGCACCCACAACACAAGCCTAATAAAGCTTAATTTGGGACACGTTTAGTGTCAGGTTGTCCAATATTTCTTGATTATTTGTAGTAAAATAAGGCAAGAATAATTAAACATATTTTTAAATATCACATCATGAAAGTGTGGCCTAACATGTCAACTTTTTATTATTTCAGCTTTAAAATACCACACTTCAAAACTTAGTGACTACTCAGATTTACTTGGAGTGTCCAGTTTTGGTTTTAGAGGAGAGGCATTAAGCTCTCTTTGTGCACTGGCAAACCTTACCATTGTGACGCGACACAAAAATTGTGAGTATGGTAAGTAAATTTTGTTGTCTTATTTCTTTTAATGGATTTTCTTAGGTAAAATGTTTTGTATTTTTTTTATGAATCCTGGATATATGCATTTTATCCATATTTCTGCAAATGAATCATAATTCTATGTTTCTTTGATGCTTCACGAAAGAAGGACAAACAGTCAAAAAATATATGGGATTTTCGTGGGATAACTTACACACATTTGACACCCACATTGTAATTACTTTCCAGCAACAAAGCTAGAGTATGACCACAAGGGAAATATAACAAAGAAGACACCATGTTCTCGTCAAGTAGGAACCACAGTCAGTTTATCCCACCTGTTTGCTTCACTGCCAGTCAGGCAGAAAGAGTTCCATAAGAATGCCAAAAGGGAGTTCAACAAAATGACACAATTGCTGTATGCATATTGTCTCATATCATTAGGAGTCAAGTAAGACGATACAATCCAAGTATAGCTGGGGAATAAAAAGGTTTTGTTACTTTTTTACTTTGTGGTAACAGTGTTAAGGTTTCTAAAGTAACAAACATTTTCATTCCTCAACTGTACAATTATGTCTTATTTATCAATCATTCTATCATGATAATCCCTGATTTCTACCCGATTTCAGAATTACATGCACTAATCAGACTGGTTCCAATCCTAAGTCATCAGTGGTAGCCACCCAAGGCTCAGTCTCTTACAAGGACAACATTGCTTGTGTGTTTGGACCAAAACAGTTGCAAACCATACTTGAAATCAAGCCTGAGCAAGTGTCCAATATTAAAGATAATATTTTCAAAGGTTTATCTGGAAGTGTACAAAAGAGTGAAGAAAGTGTTGTCTTGGAAGATGTTGAGATAGACTTATCAGAAGATTCCAATGATGCTGATCAATCGTGTATAAAAGACTCACAAGAAGCTATAACCTGTTCTCAAAAATCACAGGGCTACAAAAATGTTGCTGACCCTGTTGAGTTCACAGGTTTTATATCGTCATGTGCTCATGGCAGTGGGCGCTCCAGCACAGACAGACAATTCTTTTATGTTAATTCCAGACCATGTGAACCGACTAAAATTATGAAGCTTATTAATGAAACGTACAGGCAATACAATTCGCACCAGTACCCTTTTGTGTTCTTAAACATTAATTTAAATAGAACATCTGTGGATGTAAATGTAACACCAGACAAAAGAAAACTATTTCTGACCAAAGAAAAGATTATATTAGATGTCATAAAAGCATCATTGTTAAAACTTTTTGAAACTATTCCGAGGACCTTGAAAGTGGAACCGAACGCTAATCTATACAGCCAAAGAACTAATGATGATGCTGAAACTGATCAGCCTAGAATTTTCAACTCTTTCATGCAGCGTTTTGCTAAAAATCCTATATCAACAACTTGTACAGACACAAATAAAAAGACAGAAACAAGGCAAGTAGATTTAAAAAGGAAATCGACAACAATGCTAGATTATGTATCGTCAAAAACGAGCAAAATTAGCAATGATGATCATATTCAAGCAGAACAAAGTAATATTTGCAATGTTGAAAATGTTAAAGAAGAGTCTTCAGATTCTGACAAGGATAACTCATTAGAGGAAGAAAATGAAGCAATAATAAGTGCTTACGAGATTACTCTACATAATGTGGTACAATCATTAAATGCATCTAATGAAGTTAATAATACAGATACATTAAATGAGACCAATGAATCAAGTCCTGCATCGACTGATACAACTAATAGTATAATGTATCTAGAAGATTCTGATAATGTTCCAAACACGCAAATTAGAAAGTTAAGTGATGTGGTAATTGAAAAATCACACACATATAATTGTACTAACAAAGAATTGCATAAAAAATCAAATGTATCTCTAGATCGGAAAGATAAACAAAAGAAGCTCACTATAATAACAGATAAAGAAGATTTAGGTAAGTATAACAGAAAAACAGTGACTATGAAAACATCACTGGCTCATGTAAAGGCATTGGTAGCAATAAACAGCAAACAAATGAATAAGTCTGCACCAGAAAGAGTAAAATTCAAGACTACTATCAATCCTGTGTTTAACAAGAAATGTGAAGAAGAACTTAGTAAGGAAATATCTCAAGATTCCTTTAAGAAGATGTTAGTTATAGGACAATTCAATTTAGGATTTATAATTACTCAATTAGAAGACGATCTGTTTATAATTGATCAACACGCTACTGATGAGATTTATAATTTTGAAACATTACAAAAAACTACAGAGCTAACAAATCAAAAGCTCGTAATGTATGTATTGATATTACTTTGTTACAATTTGTTTTCCTTTTTCATAGTAAGTCTCAACCTTTTTTAAAAGTCCACAGCAACTGGAACTTACTGGAGTAAATGAACAAATATTGATGGACAATTTAGGAATCTTAAAAAAAAATGGTTTTACGTTTGAAATAGATGAAGATGCCCCTCCAACGAAAAGAGTTAAACTCTTGACAATACCTATGTCGAAAAATTGGATATTTGGGAAAGAAGATATCGAGGAGTTACTGTTTATGCTGAGGGTAAGTAACAATAAATTGTTCTTACTAAAATTATTTAGCGATTGACTCACAAGCCCGAGGGAGCGGACAGTGTTTGACCAATTATCAGTTAGTACAATTTCAAAAATTTAGTGACTTATTTAAGCCAATAAATAGTCCCTGGTACATACCTGAAGAAATAAAACTGTATTTAATACTAGAAGATGCAACTTCTCGTCTCGTAGATGGGTAAAAGGCATAGAGTATATTGAATGTTGTAAAAGGTATCCTGCTATCTTTAGATCTATCAGAATCAGAATCAGATGACGCTGAACGGTTGGCGCCGCGCACCCAAACAAGCCCTACATCGCGCTTTAAAGATTTTTCCTGTAATAATGACCTCTCGGTAGAAAGCTGATTTTCAATACCATTTTTGTTTTATAATAATTTAGTTTAGAGAGTAGGCGTTCAGTGGCAATTAAACTAAGGACTATCGTGTTCACCTGCACGGCTAGTATAACTGTGACACGCGACTCTTAGTCGCGCGACAAATACTACCTGTCACTTTCCGGTGAATACCGAGTAAGCAGGACATGTGATGCAGAGTCAAGATGCGACAAGCGAGGTCGCGGCAAGATATGCTAGCCCCGCTGGTCCAAGGGGAAGCGCAATGACGGAGTACTGTGGACGCCCTCTGCCCCATCTAGGGGATACAGGACTTTAAGTCAAGTAATTCAAAGATAAATGTGTTACTTACAGGAATCTTCGTCAGAATATTGTAGACCCAGCAGGGTGAGAGCTATGTTCGCGTCCAGGGCTTGCCGGAAATCCGTCATGATTGGAACAGCCTTGAGCAAAGCAGACATGAAAACTCTGGTCGACCACATGGCAGAAATTGATAATCCTTGGGTAGGTAATTTATCCTCTATGTGTAATATACATAAAGAAAAGCCGTGATCACCTTGAAAAAGCTAGCTAATACTTATTTAATAATAATCTACATGCGACTGCCCGCATAGCATTCAAATGATCACTTACAAAAGTCATGATGGGTGATGAAAGGTATAATTCCTTAACGGTTAGGGGATTATTATCAAAAAACGTAATCTTGACAATTTCGAACCCTGCTTACAAATAATACTTTTTATGAATATTTTTATAGAATCTTTTTTTATCGATTCTATTTTTTATTAATGTGGAAATACCACATTTTTTTCGCGCCAACAGAACAGCGCCATCTCTCTCGCTGTCTTTACACTTGCTGTAAAGCAATATGGACAGGGGATCGTGCGTGTAAAGCGCACATCCTAGGGTAATATGGCTAAAGCGCATAAGCATTTCAAACACATATGACGCAGAGGGCGTAAGAACTATGGAATGAAAGATTTGGTGTGATTGAACTGATTGACGTAGCAATCTAATAGCTCAGTTAGGAGAGCAATACGCCGGAAACGTAGAGGTCGCAGTTTCAAATCCTGCTTAGATTGTAGTAGATCGCGTTCAATTTTTCGATTATTTTTTTTAAAACGCTTTTATCAGCTTCACTAGTAACAGTTGTAATTAAGTTTGTTAGTTTTACCAATTTCAGCCTACTTCTAATAGGGTAGGTAATTTTTTTCTAGAACACCTTGCGGTAAGGATCTACTAACTACAGCTCTTTAATTTTTCTTTACCATGATCGTATCGAAATGAAACTTCGCATGTGTATTTGCTTCACATGACAATACAATAATTTGGTATCTTGGAGCCGAGCTGATCTCATTTATGTGAGAAAGTATAAGCTCGTATCAAACAACACTTATATGGCTTATTTCCGTAAAAACTTCTTCAAACACTTTCAAAGCCACTAAACTTGGTGAACTGGTCAACGCATTCCTGCCAGGGGGCGTGGCCTAGGAACAAACTTATGTGACGGTGAACGCATATATGCATTGCTGGCAGTGAATGCGTTAATTAAGTCCTTATCCTAAAAAGCGCGGGTAGTTCCGCGTCCCCCTTAAAGAAATCCCTTTCTCGCTCCTTTCTTACCACGGGCGGAAATTCATCGAAATGGAATGGCCTTATACTGATATTATTTCTCTTAATTTCAGAACTGTCCTCATGGCCGACCTACAATAAGACATCTGGTGAATCTAGCCATGGTGCATAAAAGCTAGCATCTGCCTTGTTTTTTATTTTCTGTTAACAATCAATCAATCATGGTTATATCTATTGCAATATTGAAGACGAAATAAACCACAAGAATATACGTTTTATGTTTTATTCTATACACTAATAGTTTTGAATATATTGAAGCCCGTGTGGGCAGTTGTAACAATAACTCCTGGAATTTGCTTGTGCCAATGCAGCTCTTTGATGTCCGTTTGACCTTGATGTATGAACAGCAGCTGCGGTGGTAGATTCTGAAATTACATACATAATAATGATCAACACCAGAGCATATAATGTTTTCCAGCTTCAACATAAACGTAAAGCAAGTTTTTTTCTCTTCGATAATATCCTCTGATAATCAAAATTTAACCACTGTATAGAAACTGTTTTAGAATGTCTTTTTGACACGGTTAGCCCTAGTTGACGCGGTTAGCTAGCTTAAAGTTTTGCCTTATATTAGTTTAAAATAAAATACGTTTCTTTTGCCATTTCATCATGATTATAAATATGACAAATGGTTCCTGAGATACGCTATTAGGCTGTGGTGAATGCAAATTCAAATATTACCTTCAATTCTTCGTCCACCACTTCCTCGTCATCTCTCTCGACCGCCAAGTCCCACAGCGCGACCTGGTTGTCCTCGCCGGCCGACGCCAGCACGCTCGGCTCGGCCCAGTGCCACTGCACTGACGTTATCGGCGCTGTGTGGTGCTTGAAAGTGCCAACTGGTGTCTTGTTTGTAAACTGTCTCAAGTCCCATATGTGGAGGAAGCCGTCATCGCCACCTGTAATTAAAGTGCTTATAAATAGGAACCTCAATGCCACCCTGACGAGTTCGACGCCACTTTAATGCCCTAATCTATACTACATATTATGAAATTCTAGATTTATATCGAAAATCATGTTTCTATGGAGAGGGGTCATGATGTCAGGAAAAATCTTAATAGCGTGATGCAGGATCGTCATTTGTCGTCATGGGCGCGCAGCATCTTGCCAACCTGGCGCCATCTGTTTTCATAATTTCCTTTGTCCTCGCATCACGCCGAAACGGCTGGACAAATTTTAATCAAATTTGGTACAGGGATAGCTGGACATCCAGAGATGGTTATAGGATACTTTTTATCCATCTACGGTAAAGAAAACGACGAAGTTGCGGGCACCTCTTGGTTATAATATAAAACTGACCCTATCGAATATCTGTAATCATAGATCTTGCATTAGCAATTTTCGTGATTAACTTTATGGACCAGTATATGTTGACCGGTAATCTAGAACAGATAGCACTGATTCATGTGTTATTATATCAGAGAAGCACTAGATGCGGCGTTAAATGTGATATCGAGAATTGCACTTAGTGGCACGAAAAGGTTTGCATGTAGACACAATTAATTATAATGTATAATTTGTATATTTACCACTAGCTATAAAAGGCTCCTTGTTGTTCCATGATATGACGTTGATGTCATTTTCATGTGCATTCTCGGCCGTCAACATGCAGGCTTTGCTGGGCGCTGCTCTCGTATCCCATATCCGGATGGTCTTGTCGATAGAACATGAAGCCAATACATTTCTGTAAAATAAAGGTAAAATTATTAGTTCTATTAAAGGAGATATACTCTATTGCAACGTTACAGAATCTACATTCGTATGGCAACTAATTCTTCGTTTGCATATTGCATGTTTGTATTTAGTTAGGTAATTAGTAAGTAAGCATCACTGTGCACAATAATTGTAGTGTCAAAACGCGACGCCAACAAACTGTTTTACAGTTTGGCGCACTTTAAACACATTGTTAAGTAGGTATGTGCTAATATTAATTAAAAATTAAAAAAAAAATATATATTATTATTAGCTCCCACATTTAAATTGTACACTTGATAAGCTTTTTAGCTTCACTATTTAGTGAAATTTTCTTTTTCTATCAAATATTTGGCAATATTCACTTACTTGTTGGACTTAGTGCAAACCAAGTGCAAACAAAGGTAGACCTTATCTAGTTTCAATTAAATTTAATCAATCAATATCAATATCATTTATTTTCAGGCAACTGTGGCCCATAGATAAATACCTTAAAACTAACATACATATAAAATAACAAAATAATATATAAAATAATCATAAACACTTTAGTTCGGCGACGTGCGACGTAACTTCTGGGTGTCGGGTAACCGTCCGCGGAATCGCCGGAACACGACACCTTTCGGCCAGAATTCCTCCTGCAGGAAGGTCGACAGCTTGCTAGTAGGCACCCTCACCACAAATGAAGCGAAGTTCACATTGTGACGAGACTCTAACTGATGTATGTCAAGCATAATTGTGACATGTGACGCACTGGAGAATATTTGTCACAGTATTTATTTTGTAGGTGCGGTTACTTGTGCAAGCCCTGGTCAGTGGTCACCCTTCTGGTAATTTTTACAAACTATTTATTATATATTATAATTATATTTACCTTTCATTTGGTGACCATTGTAAATCTTCAACAGAACTGGTGTGTCCCACAAGAGGTCTCTGATCAACATCCCATGTACCAGCCTCATTAGGTTTCCAGATGTGAATGTCTCTTCTGCAATCACCAGTAGCTAGGACCTTAAATCATAGGACCCAAGTCAGCTATGTCATAAAGAGTAATTGTTTACGAGCAAAATTTTGGACACACATAAATTGTGTTGTCTTTTTCTGGCATCAGTGAGACATTCAGTTATTTTGACAATAGGAGTCCTATTCAATTGGTAGATTTTAACATACAATATGAAAAAGATTGGAGACAATAATCTGGCACCATATTTTTTTTATTACATCTAGAAAATTTCGTTACATACCCATATATTAGTTACAATAAGATTCGAATATTGTTCATATACAGGATATAAAAAGACAAACTCACTCCCATTTCAGTTGGGCACCAATCAATGCCGAAACCTTCTTGCTGGTGTCCACTAAATGAATACAACGGCTTCACTGGGTTGTTGACTGTGTCCAGATTGTAGCGCTCAAGCAATGCAGGGTCATCCACCGCTTGTAGCTGCTGGGTTATGTTCCAGATATCCACTCTGCCTAGTTCTGACCAGCTAGCTGCCAGTACAGAGTTTTTGAAGTTTGAAGTCTGGGGAAGTATAGAAGATATTATAAAAACTGAAGAAGACATTGGTGGTCATATCCATACCCACAATTAGTATGGCAAGTAGCTTAAGAGCTTATTTTTTTCTCTCACAAAGATATAGATAAAACGGTTAAGTTAGTAAGAAAAATATTTAAATCATAAATTTTGTCCTATCTAAATCTGCGCAGATTTACCATTATTGATGAATATATGCAAATGTTTTAAGTTAAGAATGTAGGTTTTTGAGTGTTTGATTCTAGTTTACAGGTTTACTATACATACCCTTATTCTATTAACGCAGCCCTGGTGCTTGATGAAGGAGAAAGTCATCTGTGGTTTCTTTTGAGTGTTTGATTCTAGTTTACAGGTTTACTATACATACCCTTATTCTATTAACGCAGCCCTGGTGCTTGATGAAGGAGAAAGTCATCTGTGGTTTCTTTTGAGTGTTTGATTCTAGTTTACAGGTTTACTATACATACCCTTATTCTATTAACGCAGCCCTGGTGCTTGATGAAGGAGAAAGTCATCTGTGGTTTCTTTTGAGTGTTTGATTCTAGTTTACAGGTTTACTATACATACCCTTATTCTATTAACGCAGCCCTGGTGCTTGATGAAGGAGAAAGTCATCTGTGGTTTCTTTTGAGTGTTTGATTCTAGTTTACAGGTTTACTATACATACCCTTATTCTATTAACGCAGCCCTGGTGCTTGATGAAGGAGAAAGTCATCTGTGGTTTCTTTTGAGTGTTTGATTCTAGTTTACAGGTTTACTATACATACCCTTATTCTATTAACGCAGCCCTGGTGCTTGATGAAGGAGAAAGTCATCTGTGGTTTCTTTTGAGTGTTTGATTCTAGTTTACAGGTTTACTATACATACCCTTATTCTATTAACGCAGCCCTGGTGCTTGATGAAGGAGAAAGTCATCTGTGGTTTCTTTTGAGTGTTTGATTCTAGTTTACAGGTTTACTATACATACCCTTATTCTATTAACGCAGCCCTGGTGCTTGATGAAGGAGAAAGTCATCTGTGGTTTCTTTTGAGTGTTTGATTCTAGTTTACAGGTTTACTATACATACCCTTATTCTATTAAGGCAGCCCTGGTGCTTGATGAAGGAGAAAGTCATCTGTGGTTTCTTTTGAGTGTTTGATTCTAGTTTACAGGTTTACTATACATACCCTTATTCTATTAACGCAGCCCTGGTGCTTGATGAAGGAGAAAGTCATCTGTGGTTTCTTTTGAGTGTTTGATTCTAGTTTACAGGTTTACTATACATACCCTTATTCTATTAACGCAGCCCTGGTGCTTGATGAAGGAGAAAGTCATCTGTGGTTTCTTTTGAGTGTTTGATTCTAGTTTACAGGTTTACTATACATACCCTTATTCTATTAACGCAGCCCTGGTGCTTGATGAAGGAGAAAGTCATCTGTGGTTTCTTTTGAGTGTTTGATTCTAGTTTACAGGTTTACTATACATACCCTTATTCTATTAACGCAGCCCTGGTGCTTGATGAAGGAGAAAGTCATCTGTGGTTTCTTTTGAGTGTTTGATTCTAGTTTACAGGTTTACTATACATACCCTTATTCTATTAACGCAGCCCTGGTGCTTGATGAAGGAGAAAGTCATCTGTGGTTTCTTTTGAGTGTTTGATTCTAGTTTACAGGTTTACTATACATACCCTTATTCTATTAACGCAGCCCTGGTGCTTGATGAAGGAGAAAGTCATCTGTGGTTTCTTTTGAGTGTTTGATTCTAGTTTACAGGTTTACTATACATACCCTTATTCTATTAACGCAGCCCTGGTGCTTGATGAAGGAGAAAGTCATCTGTGGTTTCTTTTGAGTGTTTGATTCTAGTTTACAGGTTTACTATACATACCCTTATTCTATTAACGCAGCCCTGGTGCTTGATGAAGGAGAAAGTCATCTGTGGTTTCTTTTGAGTGTTTGATTCTAGTTTACAGGTTTACTATACATACCCTTATTCTATTAACGCAGCCCTGGTGCTTGATGAAGGAGAAAGTCATCTGTGGTTTCTTTTGAGTGTTTGATTCTAGTTTACAGGTTTACTATACATACCCTTATTCTATTAACGCAGCCCTGGTGCTTGATGAAGGAGAAAGTCATCTGTGGTTTCTTTTGAGTGTTTGATTCTAGTTTACAGGTTTACTATACATACCCTTATTCTATTAACGCAGCCCTGGTGCTTGATGAAGGAGAAAGTCATCTGTGGTTTCTTTTGAGTGTTTGATTCTAGTTTACAGGTTTACTATACATACCCTTATTCTATTAACGCAGCCCTGGTGCTTGATGAAGGAGAAAGTCATCTGTGGTTTCTTTTCCTCATCCTCCTCCTCCTCTTCATCTTCAGACTCTTCATCCTCTTCCACCTCAGGTTTTGAAGTGGGATGCAGGTTGGACATTTTGATCACTAGAATGCTGAATAATTTATACTTAAGTAGTTTTCCTTTGCTTTTAATGTTAACAGTTTTGTGCGAGCATACTGACAGCATATTTCACAGGTCAACAGAAACAAATAACTAAGTAACTTATCTGCCAATGAGATATTAGAAGTGGGTCTAATGCAATATTGTTAATTTAACTTTGTTTTCCAGCATTATGCCTGTCATATATTATATAAGTTTATTCTTTAGCAATAGGACTGCCTATTGTCTTGTCTACCATTGTTTAAGATTAATCATTTCATATTTTTCTTGTTGGTGTGCAATATTGTTGTATTGTATTGTTCATGTTTACTAGGCACAAGAGTTTATGTTATATGTTAGGACAAGCAATATTAATTTCTATATTGGCACCATTTCTAAATAAAAGATCTCCATCATCCTCCTCCTCCATCGGAGTTAAAACAGATCTCAATAATACCTACTTGTTTAAATGAGCACTGGAAGCTTGTGTGCCGGAGACCAAGTAGGCGGTCATTGGATACTGATCCCTGTTAACTCCCAGGTTATCGTTGACTATATCGAAGCTAAGGCAAGGCGCGCCTGTCTGCGCCTGGTGCAGCATCACGTACGCTGACTGGTCGCATACTAGTTGTTCATCTTCCTTTAGCGGTTGACCCGGCAGGTATGTTTTAGGCTCGTCTCCCTCACCATCTTGACCTTCTTCATCCATGCTGTCATCTTCACTCTCACCAGAGCTGGCTTCCATCTCTTCTTCGTTCATAGACATTTTGCTTTCAATTGAGTTTTAAAAATGGGATAAACTAAATAAAACACGTGGTATGCGGTAAAAAATAAGAAGTGACATTAGTGACATGAAGTTGTCAATGTCACTATCACATGAAAAAAATCATTTTTCGTTCAGAAATATAGGTATAGATGTACTTTCCTGTCAAAATTCACTTGAAAAAAGATTAAATAACTTTGTGAATAGAAAAATACAGCTAGTCTTGGTCTGCTGTTTGAGCTTTCGTTTAAAACGTGGGTAATAATCAAAGTAATACCAATAAATGAGACAGCCTAGTTTTGAGGTTATGTGTTTATTTATTTAATTGAATGGTAAAAAGTTATGCATATAAAATCATTATGGCTTTTCATTGTTTAAAACTGATGCGTCTGGTCAGAACCGCTGCACTAATCCCTCGAAATCTAAATTCCCATAGCGAGGTTTTGCAAAGTAACGTTACCAAGCGTAAAGAGTACAGAACGGAAAATAATTTCATATATTTAGAAGATCCGGACACTTTTGGTACTCTTTCAGGTAATAAAAAGTATGAAGATCCGTTAGAAGATGACGGAGACTTAAAAGAAGAGCAGTTCCTGCAGACTCGACCACTAGAAAACCAGTCATTGACAACGAAACAGTATGCCGATTTAATTAAACAATATGTGGAACATAAGAGAATCAAAGAAGCTATAGACGTTTTGGAAGTAAGAATGTTGAAAGAAGATAGAGCCAAACCTGAAAACTACATTTATAATATTCTAATTGGTGCTTGTGCTGATGTTGGATACACAAAGAAAGCATTTAAATTATTCAATGAAATGAAACGACGCGCTCTTAAGCCCACGGGTGATACATATACCTGTTTGTTTCACGCCTGCTCCAATAGCCCATGGACCGAGAACGGCCGCAAATACGCCCAGCATCTCCGCGCCCTCATGACTGAGAAAGGCATAGAACCAAATTTGACAAATTATAATGCTATGATCAAAGCATTTGGCCGGTGTGGAGACTTACCAACAGCCTTTCAAATTGTTGATGAAATGATATCAAAGAAAATAAAAATAAGAGTACACACATTCAACCATCTACTTCAGGCTTGCATTTCAGACAAAAGTAGTGGTTTGAGACATGCTTTAGTAGTATGGAGGAAAATGTTGAAAATGCGGGAGAAGCCAAACATATTCTCGTTTAACCTCATGCTCAAATGTGTAAAGGACTGTGAGTTAGGCACAGCAGAGGATGTTGAAGAATTGATTGGAATCATTCAGGATCATGTCATACCAAACACCTTAATATTAGGTGCAGTTCAAGATTCAGGCAATGAAACAAGAAACAAAAATCATAAAAACGCTCCACAACTTAAAGGAAATCAATGTATGGATAGCAGCAATAATGCAGAACTAGATTTGAGTTACGAGGTTCCAGATACTAGTTCTAATGAATGTCAAGATTTGACTATTATGGAAAATACAACTGCAGACTTAGAATTTGTAAACAAGAGCAATAAAATAATGCCCATAATTGAACAACGCACAACACCTAACTTCCTTTCTAAGTCTTTAAAAATGGAGCAGGTGCTAGCGTTGAAGGAAATCAAGTCTGCTCAAGATAAATTTGCTGTTGTGGGAGGGCAAGATGACTTTCTCAAGGAAATGTCAGTATACTCTGTAAAACCTGATATCAAAACATTTACGCAAATGTTGCCTTTGGTGGAAGAAAATAAGGAAGCTGAATTCAAACTTCTTGAAACTATGAAGGCTTGTACTGTTATAGCAGATATAGATTTTTACAACATGCTGATAAAGAAGAGATGTCTTAGGTCAGACTATGTTGGTGCTTTTGTAAGTAAATTACTACCATGCTATAGTGAAAAGCTGTATATGTCCTATGTACTAAGAAATCTATCCAAATATTCAGCTTTTCAAGTAGTATGATAAAATTAAGAATTAATTTATTTTATGCAACATTGAAATAAATTCATTAATTTTATATCATATTTATTATAGGAAATCAAAGAAATGATAGAACAGGAGGTTAAACGACGCAAAAGAAAGTATGGATTAAAAAAGAAATATCATCTGAAGAAGAACATTATGACTTACGGAGTTCTAGCAATGGGTTGTGACACTAAAGAAAAAGCGGAATGTCTCCTGCTTGAAATGAAAGAGGAACAACTAAAGTAATCTAATCACATTATATTTACTTTAATTTGACCAAACAACTTTACTAACTTTTATTTCACCCAACTTGCTGTGACTTCACTTATGATGTGACATATGTAAAAATGTTTCTCTCGGACTGGAAAGGGGAAAGAGAAACATTGTGCTGCCCTCCTAATTGAATCACTCATTATACCTCTTGTTTCAGTCGAGTCTGGACTTTAATAACTCAAAATGCAATTTGACATAAATTCATATTCTGATAAAAAATTCAATGTTTGTTTCTCTCAATATTATGGTTTACAGTTTATTTCATTGCGTTTTCTTTTTCAGAGTAAATATCGAAATAATGGGCACATTGTTGAAACATGGTGCTATTGCAAGTAATTTTGATTATATTACTTACATAATGAACTATGTGAAGGATGAAAACTTGAAGCCTAATAGATTATTTATCAAACACTTGGAAACCTTCAATCAAAAGTGCATAGATCTTATTAAAAAGGTAATTATTATTATTAAAAGGTTCTACGACCTAATTTCAACCTAAGTATCTTGTTCTAAAATTCTGTTTCAATTGAAAATAAGTTTAAAGTAAGATTCAATATGTAACAGACTACAATATGTGCACATATGTATATGTAGGTTAATAAAACATCTCTTTATTCTAGGCTGCCAAGGGTTACTATACATTACCTCCTGATTTTGCAAAATCCTACAAGAAGTTTTCACAGAGATATCACAAATGGCTGAAGGAGTTAGACATAGATTCAGCTCTAGAGGAAGAACATCCATGGAAACAGTTCCAGGAGCCCTATCCAGAAACAATTCAGCATCAAACCTTTACCGTCACGGAGCCGAAGAAATTCTACAAGCGGGATAAGACATTTGTAAGATATAAGCCAAAACTGTGATGTTCAAATCAATAATAAAACATTAGTTTGTACATGATGTTATTTATTTTATAAAATACCTTAGTGAGACACAAGATGTGCTTACAAATGTACATACTGCAGTTATGGAAACAGATTACAGGATCTGCCTGTGTAAGTTGTTTTGAGACATTTAAATCTTGATGTGGTGCAGCTTGCGGTTAAGCTCCTCAAACTTGAGGATCTTGCGGATGAAGAAGTCGCCGTAGCGGTGCGCGACCTTCGTGTCCGCGATGTGGATCATGTCGTTGTCGATGTAGAAGTCCAACTGTAAAGTAAAACAAGACTTAGAACTTGCTTAGCTTTATACATTTGTGAAACATGTGATGTCTCATTTATTTTAATGTGGGTACACCACATTTTTTTATTTAAGCCTTTAATACAAAGATCAAAGCTTAAAGAAAAATTGGAAAAGGAGCTACCTGGTGGAAGAGACCGGGAATCGAACCTGGTACCTCTGGATTGCCGGTCCAGCGCGTTAACCGTTTCGCTACCCTAAGCTCCAGGAAGACCTGACGATTTTTTCCTTATGCTTTGTGTGTCGATCTTTGCATTGTTTTATTTGAAAGGTTTTTTTTGCTTGGCTTTGTTTTATGATATTTATTTAGGCCTAAGCGATTATATATCGTTTAAATGAACCTTATGACCGCCACAGTCGTTATATCACCATATCCTGCTGCCAGTCAGCCACAGGCTGACCAAATCCTCCAAGACTATGCATGTCGTGGGTCCCAAAAATATACAATGCATTGCCAGACACAATTAAAACTTTCGAAGGCACTAATTTATTTTATATCAAACTGAAGGAATGGCTTATCGGTCAAGCTTTTTATAATATGGACGAATTTTATAACATGCATGACAGTTAAAACTATCATAAATTTAATAAATACCTATTGTAATAAATAATAATAATGTAATTGTTAAATGTATTAAAATAATCATTTAATAGCTATAAGATGTTGACTTGTAAAATATTGAATTTTTTATCAATAAATGAGTATGAGTATCGGAAAATTGCGCTACTGACGCCAATATCGCTCGTGCCGTCCAAATTTCAATGATCAAAAACTTTGTATTTCAAAACGCTACTAATGTTTTTAATTCCTGTTGATTTTGGAATACTTCATAATTTTCTTTACTATGGCGTTTTCATTCAGCCACTGGCTGTGACAGTGAGTTGCTTCTGAGCTGGACGTTCAAAAGGTTAAATGAGCATTGATCACATTTTAGCGTCCGCTAATAAGCGTTTCACAGTTTAGGTAAGTTGTAAAACAGTCCAATCCAATCCAATGTCAAATATAATAGGATTACAAAAAATGCTCTCCACATTCTGAAAGCCCTAATATGGGAAAGGCAGAAAGAGAGAGTATAGAAAACAGTATGAATGTGGAATGTAGTACACAGTGCACAATACATGTTAAGATTTTGGCTACACTGCTACATAGCAGGAGTTGAGATTGAGAGTGGATTTCTTTTGCCTCTGACTTTACTGCTGTTGGTGTCACACTATCACACTAATATTATAAAGCTTGTTACTTCTTCACGCTTAAACGGCTAGACCAATTTTGATAAATTTTGGTATGAAGGTAAACTCGGATTTCTAATTCAAGACCAAAAAACTACGACAGATACGTCACTGTCAAAATTGACAACATTTAAATGACATCTGAGTTTGTTTCTTGGCTTGCACCAAACGGACAATGTTACAAGTACAATACCAGATTTTGTACCAAAAATCTCCGATGTTTAAGTTTTTATTATCTCCTCTCGTAAGTATGTAATAATAAATAGTTCTAGTTATTTTGTTAAAATATAGAGTTAAAGTTACCAATAAATAAATTATCTTAGCGTGTTTACAAAATAAAAATAAATTTACTATTGTAAAAATATTTTATTTTAGTGGCAACCTTGTGGTAGATTTTTTGGTCTTAAATTAGAAATCGGAGTATAGCTGACACCCTGCATTAACACATAGGCTACTTTTTATCCCGAAAAATGCGTTTCCGTGGGACGAGCGGGTAACACCGCGCGGAGCAGCTAGTAGCAAATAAAAAAAGGAACATACCTCAGATCCGCTCTGGAAGTTGCCATCCAGCCCGCTGGGACCCTTGGACCACACGACATTCTTCATCTTGTGCTTGAAGCACAGCAGGTGTATGGCGAGGGCGGCGTGCTCGCGGGCCGCGTCCCGGTCGCCACCGCGGGCCGCCGACATGAAGGCGGCCAGCTTAACCAGGGGCAAGGTCGTGTACAGCTTCAAGTATGAACGGATGGTGGGAAGCATTTTTTGTTGACGGACCTGCAATGGAAATAATGAATTGAAAGTTTAATAAATGTAACAGATCAGCGTCCATTCCACCGACAAAGATTTACGCCATTTAAGGGAGGGTTTTAGCTAACCTGAGTAAGAAAGTGAAGATGTGAGGAAGGTTTATAAACTAAAACCATTTCATGATCAGCCAAAAGACGTCCAGTGCTGGACATAGGCCTCCCCCAGAGAGCGCCACCATGGCCGGTCCTGCGCCGCTCGCATTCAGCGGACTCTAGCGACCTTCACCAGGTCATCAATCCACCTTGTGGGGGGTGCGTGGTCGCCACTCAAGATAAACCCATTTACAACATGGCACGCGAACGTGAAGCAGCTCTCGAACTGTCGGGACCATATACCGCATCAAGAACATTCTGTGCTAGGCACATGAACCGACCTCGTCCATGAACACCTGCGTCTGCAGCTTGACGGCGTCGCGGCCGTAGTTGGAGCCGGGCTCGATGGGCGGCGGGCACGGCGACAGGAACTTGGGACACGCGAACGTGAAGCAGCTCTCGAACTGTCGGGACCATATACCGCATCAAGAACATTCTGTGCTAGGCACATGAACCGACCTCGTCCATGAACACCTGCGTCTGCAGCTTGACGGCGTCGCGGCCGTAGTTGGAGCCGGGCTCGATGGGCGGCGGGCACGGCGACAGGAACTTGGGACACGCGAACGTGAAGCAGCTCTCGAACTGTCGGGACCATATACCGCATCAAGAACATTCTGTGCTAGGCACATGAACCGACCTCGTCCATGAACACCTGCGTCTGCAGCTTGACGGCGTCGCGGCCGTAGTTGGAGCCGGGCTCGATGGGCGGCGGGCACGGCGACAGGAACTTGGGACACGCGAACGTGAAGCAGCTCTCGAACTGTCGGGACCATATACCGCATCAAGAACATTCTGTGCTAGGCACATGAACCGACCTCGTCCATGAACACCTGCGTCTGCAGCTTGACGGCGTCGCGGCCGTAGTTGGAGCCGGGCTCGATGGGCGGCGGGCACGGCGACAGGAACTTGGGACACGCGAACGTGAAGCAGCTCTCGAACTCGGTCAAGTCGCCGTACTGCATCTTGAACATCTTCTCGTGGTAATTCTTCTCGCGGAGCACCTGTGAACATATTGTATTCGTTTACAATTTGAATGGAATAATGCTTTAATTGAGGTTTCAAATCATATCATGGTGTAACATAGACTATGTCAAGTTGGATGATAAAACCAACCCAGTTGGATAACTATTCTAAAGGCATCGGCTTGCTTAGTGCTATGGCAGTTCTGCAAGAAATTAGATTGTACTCTTTATGTCCTTACTTGCTGGATACGCTGCTCGACGCACCAGGAGTGCAGCACGAGACAGATGGCCAGCAGATGGTATATCTGCTCGGCCTACTTGTTGGTTTGGTTGTTCTGAAGTCTTTTTATCATACTCTTATGGCCCTTACCTGCTGGATGCTCTCATCAACGCACTGCGGGTGCAGAACCAAGCAAATAGCAAGGAGATGGTACATCTGCTCAGTCTGCTTGTTGATCTGGTCGTTCTGGTAGGACCGGGTGGAGAACAGCTGCTTGGTGCGCTGCATGTACAGCAGGGCCGAGGACAGCGTCCGGATGGCGTCGGCGTAGCGCCGCATCATCATGTACGCGAAGCCCACGTAGTAGGACGTGGAGATCTGACAGGCGGGGACGTGCGAGTACTGGGACTTCTTGTGCAGCTCGATGTTTTCCAGCACCTGTGGCAAGAAGTTCATTTACTTATCACATGATTTTAGAGAAAGATGAGGGAGGATGGCCAGGAATGTTATTTCAAAAACATAATAGAAGCTTGTTTCGACTTACGGATGATTCTTATCTTGAAATAACTAACACCCAGTGGCCTACTGAGAAATTTGCAGTTATTAGTGATGAACCCACAGTACACTTTAATACTGTACTGTGGGTTCACCACTAGGTCTCACCAAGCCAAAGGGTTGGCCAAACATTACGGCATTGTTTTCGTAGTTATCTTACCTTGATGGCCTGGTAGTAGTCCCCGAGCAGGGAGTGCAGACGCAGGAGTCCTACGAGCGAGAAGTACCCCAACATCTTGTACAGCGAGTGGCGCCCGAACTCGCCCGCCACTGAGTCGGGCTCGCCGCCGGCCGCGTACACCTGGGTCACAACACACTTCCTAATGAGTTTACATAGCTCATGAGATTAAACTTTTCTCGCAAACCTTCAAAAAATTCTAATTCACTTGATTCAATCATGCAAATGGTTCGTTTGCAAAGTCATTGGCACCTCGCAAAAAACGAAGCTATGGCGAAACAACTGTTTTTAAGTCGCCCCTGACGCGACGTAAACAATTTTGACTAGCAATTCAATTCTTCAAATATAAGTCCCGGAAAGTTAACTCGCTAATTACCTCAAGTTGGCGTTTGATATTGGACTTGTCCACAAGGGAGTGCAATACATTGAGAATGCACAGGACATTCCACGCCTTGTTCTCGGTGTTGAGCGCGTCGATCTCAGCCTGGCTCAGCTTGGAAGTGCGAGACCTGCAAACAAGCAAAGAATATTAACTCTAACCGGAGTACCTAACTAGTTTTTAAGCACTTGGAGGAAGCACACAGGCAGTGTACTTGGTATGGCTACAAAAATGTATAACAATGTTCCAAGTCGTATAAGTAGTATAGAGGATATAACTACGTTCAAAACCAAATTGTTTAAATTTTTAGTGAACAAAGCATATTATTCAGTAAATGATTTTTTGTCTGACTGCATTTGATGCTGACTGTACACCCCGTCCACAGAACCCCCCGTGAACAGTCCATTAATAGATAAAATTTGTATGCCTTGCGGCCCAATAAATATGGTGAATGTAGCCTTTATTTTATAAGATCTGTGCCTACGTATGTAAAGCCTGACCAGAAATATATGAGGATTGTCAAGAGGGCGCTATATATAAGATTTATATGGCAACAATTTTGCAACCAATCGCAAACCACTATAATGACATTCGTTTTAAATACCTGTCAGTTCCACTATGTTAACCCATTCATTGCCGACGCCTCATATTTGTACTCATCACGCAGTGCCGCCTTCCAAGCGACGACGCGAATTCACGTCCGCGGCATTAGGTTAACCCATTTCAAGGACGCGAATTCGCGTCCGCGGCATTACGTTGTCCAGGACGCGGATTCGCGTCCGCGGCATAACGTTGTCAAGGACGCAATTTCGCGTTTTCGGCATTACGATTACACATACATGGGACGCGAATTCGCGTCTTCGGCATCCGAGATAAGAATTATGAAAATTACAAATGCATGGAATCCAAAAACCAGCAACAGTATTATATTATCCTTCATAAATAAAGTAACATTTTGGTATCAGCATTTAAGTACAGTTGTTTTCTAGCAAAGAAAAAACAAATATTTCGAGGACGCGAATTCGCGTCCTCGGCAATGAATGGGCTCCCATTCATTGCCCACGCCTCATATGTTTACTCATCACGCAGTGCCGCCTTCCAAGCGACGACGCGAATTCGCGTCCGCGGCATTAGGTTAACCCATTTCAGGGACGCGAATTCGCGTCCGCGGCATTACGTTGTCAAGGACGCGAATTCGCGTCCGCGGCATTACGTTGTCAAGGACGCAATTTCGCGTTTCCGGCATTACGATTACACATACATGGGACGCGAATTCGCGTCTTCGGCATCCGAGATAAGAATTATGAAAATTACAAATGCATGGAATCCAAAAACCAGCAACAGTATAATATTATCCTTCATAAATAAAGTAACATTTTGGTATCAGCATTTAAGTACACTTGTTTTCTAGCAAAAAAAAACAAATAACTCGAGGACGCGAAGTCGCGTCCTCGGCATTACGATTGCACATACATGGGACGCGAATTCGCGTCCTCGGCAATGAATGGGTTAACCTCGTAATATCATTTAATGGAATGCACTCTTTTCCTGGCTGTTTTTCGTGTAGTAAACACATGTACACTTTATTTATAATCTTACTTTGACAACTGTGAATGGCTTTCGGCATTTTCTTTTAATAATTTTAAATATTTGTCTTTTTAAAGAAATCGCCACGAATGACAGTGACAATGTTGACACACGACCATAAAATCATTGCCAGTGTAAGAAATTAGTTCCAGTGAAATTCCGCAATATGGCGCATCCTCATATATTTCTGGTCAGGCTTTATATGTACAATTTTTACCTGTGTTGAACAAATTTTTTTTTTTCTAAGAGATATTAGAGATAATAATAGATAAAGATATTATCACATATGAATACAGTTTCTCATGGGCCCTGATAGGGCGTAGCAATTATACAAACAACAACTTGGCTAATTTTTTTTTACATATAAATTTATATTATATTTGTCTAATTATTAACCTATTTTCGTAAAGGTAAATACGCAAGTTAGTGTACGTCCTGTTACTTAAACTGTTAGCTTGATAATATAACTATGTTACTTTTATAAAATTTAGCCAGTTTGTGAAAACTAGCCAAGTCAAATCTTGATATTGAATTACACCCCAAGTGAAATAAATGCATTGAGTATGTCGTATGTCCTTGTATCTAAACATTTTAGGGCAGGGGCATTTATAGGGCAAAGAACTTGGCGCCCATATAGATCTCAATTCTTTTGTCGGCGAAGTCGACAACGTTGCACGCGATACTGAACTTGGCTCTCATTTAACATCTATGTTTTTGATGGGATATCATTACTTTTCGTACAGAAATGATAATGATGTGTAAATTACTTAATTATTAATTACTTGTGTGTGTATGTATGTGTGTGTGTGTGTGTGTGTGTGTGTGTGTGTGTGTGTGTGTGTGTGTGTGTGTGTGTGTGTGTGTGTGTGTGTGTGTGTGTGTGTGTGTGTGTGTGTGTGTGTGTGTGTTTTCAATTTTTCTTTAACCTTTGATCTTTGTATTCATAGTTTAAATAAAAATTGTGGTGTACCCACATTAAAAAAAATGAGACATTACATGTTTCAAAAATTTATAAAAAACTAACAGCGGCCTCTCTCGCTTGCTCGTTCACCGCTGTAAAGTGGTGCGGTAAGATGTGAATATTAACGTATTCACATAGAGGTCGCTAAGGTGTAAAAACCTTTCAAAAAAACAATGCAATGATCGACACACAAAGCATAAGGAAAAATTCGTCAGGTCTACGTGGAGCGAGGGTAGCGAAGTGGCTAACGCGCTGGACCGGTAATCCAGGGGTACTGGGTTCGATTCCCAGTCCCTTACACCAGGTAGCTCCTTTTTCATTTTTTCTTTAAGCTTTGATCTTTGTATTCATAGTTTAAATAAAAATTGTGGTGTACCCACATCAAAAAAACATTAGACATTACATGTTTTTATAAATTTATAAAAAACTAACAGCGCCCTCTCTCGCTTGCTCGTTCATCGACATAATAAAAATGCCGTTGACGCAGTTCTGAGTCAAAAAAGTAAAAAAATAACTGTTTTCGATTTTTTTATGTGTACACACACAATTACCAAGCGGAATGCCAAATTTCACCTTTCGAGGTCACCTGGAACTGGGTTAGGTTTTTGATTACTAGTCAGTCAGTCAGTCAGTGATAAAAATAGTGTTTTTTGGACTTTAATATCTCAATAACTATTTCACCTATATTTATGAAATTTGGAGTTCTAGTTGTTCTAAAGGTTCTTAATACATAAGCCAAATTTCATGTTTTTATGTTAAATAGATTTGGAGTTATTGGGGGGTCAAAAGTGGCTCCAAACGGTTCGTGTAATATAACACACGGCTGCTGCCCGCCAGTTCTTGGGGTGAACTTGGCTGGACACGCTGCCGCGTGTCTAGAGCGTGTCTAGATAACGTGTTTTTGTTTATTCCCTGCACTTATCTTTTTTAGTGTGCCAAATAAATGGATTTCTTCCTTTCATTATTTGTAAAATATATGTTGTAAAATATGAGTGCTCTGAAGAGCTATGTTCTCTTTTTGGGGTAGCCCTTCCCTTGCCGTCATAGAACACTTGCCGGTTTGCGATGTCATCGCTTCACCATGGAATTTTCCACATATACCAAGAAGTTTGGAATTCCTTCATCTACCAAACTATTAGAAAATATAACTCTTTGCCAGCATATTTGTTTCCTCCTTCTTATAACATGGGACCCTTCAAACGAAGCGTGAAGAAGCATCTCTCGGGCCAGCAGCATGCATGTCAGTGTCAACTGACATGGCACCGTTGGTTTCTTGTCAGTTGCGGCCATTGCGACTTGGGCTCCACTATAAAAGAAAATATTAATATTTGATGATACCTGTACTGCGCGAACGACTGGAACTGGTACACAAACTCATCGATCAGCTCCCAGAGCCACTGGTCGGGGAGTTCCAGCGGCACAGGCGTCTCCGCGGACAGGATGTAGTTGAACAGATCGCAGTAGTTGTAGAACGACTGGAATCGCTGTTCCGGCTTCGGGCCGCCGGGGACTCGCGCATAGATGTCGCGGTAATACAGCTCCGTGTACAGGATCATAAATACCTGGAATAGGGGAATAAGGTGGGCTATAGTATAGTGAACATAATCATTACCTACACCAATTATGATGTAATACTTGTGTATAAAATCTTTGATAGCTTTATTTTCTATTGTTAAATAAGAATTTTGCAGTCAGTTAAATGTATAATTGTGGAGCCAAATAGTTAGATCTTCCGTCTTCATTCCCCCCAAATTCAAGAGAAATAAAAACTTTTAGAAGAAAAAGAAAGCGAATTTGACCCAGTTTTTTTACATGAGTAAATTTCTACAGATTATTGTTAGATTTTTAGTGAGGTTTAAGTAAAATAATATTGGGTAGAAAATGGGGGCATTAACTAGGGATACACAAACATAAAAAAAATCTCAGCAGTTAATTTCTTCTGTTACTCACTTTTTTCAGCTGTATGGGTTTTGGTTTGACTTTACTTTTACAATTTTGAAATAATTCAATAAACACATTTTAATAGAATATCATATTATTATTTTTTTATCTGGGTCTTGGCTGTTGTGCTAACTTCAAAGCACTCTGGGAATTCTAATGCAGGGCATATCCAAGAGGGCGTGCTGGAATAGCTACCCCGATGGTTTTTCATAGGAGCACTAAATTCATTTTTTGTGAGAGATTTTTCACAAAGCATAGGAAGGGGAAGGGGTTCAGAAAAGATTCTTTAAGAGGTTACTGTTTTCTTTCACAAATTTATTAAATGGTACAAGTATCAAGGTCTATTTAACAATTATTTATGTGACAAATAAGACTGCAGCCCAACTGACTGATAGCAGCTATATCCACATTACAAAAGCAACCTCTAACCCTAGCCCCACACTACTCGCAAAGCTGATCGAAGTTGGCTGAGGGGATGTTGGCCGAAGTATGGGTTTCGCAGTGAAGAGCCTATCTACACTGACATACTCTCATGAATTTATTAAGATAAGATAAGATAATGTTTATTGCAGAAAAAGGGTTAGTTACATGTCTTAATATTATGTTAAAGTTCCACCTTTTTCGGCTGTCTTCATACAGCATGCAATTGTATATAAATGGGTAGGAAGGAATATAAATGGGTATTCAACTTAGCAAGTAGCATGGAGCCACCATAATGCATAGTCTATCAATGATACTAGTGTTTCATTCCTGAAGGATTATGATGTAACTTTTTAAATTGTTTGCACTCTTTGCTTTCAAAGTGAACAAACAATTTGGTGTGCGTCAGAATGACTGACCAAAATGGCAGATTAATGTTAGACTTCCATCAGCATTCACTACCTATTTGCTACTATTTACTACCTATGTTGACATATTTGCTACCTAAGTTTAAAAAGAAATATATATTTAATAAAGTGGCCAGTCATTCTGACGTCAGGATGACTGCCCACATTTATTATATGGGGGTTGGACCCCCTTATTTGCAACTTTCAATATACTATGATTTACTACCTATTTGCTACCTACACATATATTTTTTCCAGATTTTTAAGGCAAAAAATAAAAATGTTATAACCAAAACATGGAATTTAATTACGAATCGGAGTGTACAGGCTGTACCTCACGAACCGTGATAGTTAGACAGCTGAAATTTTAACAGATGATGTATTTCTGTTGCCGCTATAACAGTAAATACTAAAACACAGAATAAAATAAATATTTAAGTGGGCTCCCATACAACAGACGTGATTTTGCCTGTATCCAATATAAAATGACCCCACAATGCGTACATTTTGCTTAGGAGCAGGGCACTGCTAATACTGGATTTTATAGTTACGGTCCTTTTTAGCGTATATTTTGTACGAAACCTTCGTTGCGCGAGTCCGACTCGTTTAATATTTTCATTTGTTATTGTAGGTACCCGTGAAGGATCCGACGTCAGGATGACTGCCCACATTTTATTATATGGGGGTTGGACCCCCTTATTTGCAACTTTCTATATACTATGATTTACTACCTATTTGCTACCTACACATATATTTTTTCCAGATTTTTAAGGCAAAAAATAAAAATGTTATAAGCAAAACATGGAATTTAATTACGAATCGGAGTGTACAGGCTGTGCTGTACCTTATGAACCGTGATAGTTAGACAGCTGAAATTTTCACAGATGATGTATTTCTGTTGCCGCTATAACAGTAAATACTAAAACACAGAATAAAATAAATATTTAAGGGGGCTCCCATACAACAGACGTGATTTTGCCGGATGCAATATAAAATGACCCCACAATGCGTACATTTTGCTTAGGAGCAGGGTTCTGCTAATACTGGATTTTATAGTTACGGCCCTTTTTAGCGTATATTTTGTACGAAACCCACGGTGCGCGAGTCCGACTCGTTTAATATTTTCATTTGTTATTGTTTAACTATTGTAAAATGGTTTTTTATGCGTTCACTTTTAATAAATTGATACTATTTTTAATTGCTGAACGATCCTACTATTTTAGCATACTACCCACATAATACTAACTTTTATCATCAGTATCTCACTCGGAAGTTGTTAACGCGAATAATTATTTCTGCATTATTTATTGTTTGTCTGAAGTGATAAAATCGTCATTGAATTGCGTTCATTGCACTGATTTACGGAGTTATTATGAAAAGGGGGCGGCAACGTTTAGTGTTAGAAGATCAAAAGAAAGTGATTTGTCAGTTTAAAAAGAATTTTGAAAGTAAAAATGACCTTCCTTCACCATGTGATCCAGTGTTCGAAGAAATTAGTCAATTATTATCGTATCGAATGTCTACAAAAGCAATATATCAATCATTGAAAAAAGATTACGACTTTTACGATAGTTAAACAATAACAAATGAAAATATTAAACGAGTCGGACTCGCGCACCGTGGGCTTCGTACAAAATATACGCTAAAAAGGGCCGTAACTATAAAATCCAGTATTAGCAGAGCCCTGCTCCTAAGCAAGATGTACGCATTGTGGGGTCATTTTATATTGGATATCGGCAAAATCACGTCTGTTGTATGGGAGCCCCCTTAAATATTTATTTTATTCTGTGTTTTAGTATTTACTGTTATAGCGGCAACAGAAATACATCATCTGTGAAAATTTCAGCTGTCTAACTATCACGGTTCATAAGGTACAGCACAGCCTGTACACTCCGATTCGTAATTAAATTCCATGTTTTGCTTATAACATTTTTATTTTTTGCCTTAAAAATCTGGAAAAAATATATGTGTAGGTAGCAAATAGGTAGTAAATCATAGTATATAGAAAGTTGCAAATAAGGGGGTCCAACCCCCATATAATAAATGTGGGCAGTCATCCTGACGTCGGATCCTTCACGGGTACCTACAATAACAAATGAAAATATTAAACGAGTCGGACTCGCGCAACGAAGGTTTCGTACAAAATATACGCTAAAAAGGACCGTAACTATAAAATCCAGTATTAGCAGAGCCCTGCTCCTAAGCAAAATGTACGCATTGTGGGGTCATTTTATATTGGATACCGGCAAAATCACGTCTGTTGTATGGGAGCCCACTTAAATATTTATTTTATTCTGTGTTTTAGTATTTACTGTTATAGCGGCAACAGAAATACATCATCTGTTAAAATTTCAGCTGTCTAACTATCACGGTTCGTGAGGTACAGCCTGTACACTCCGATTCGTAATTAAATTCCATGTTTTGCTTATAACATTTTTATTTTTTGCCTTAAAAATCTGGAAAAAATATATGTGTAGGTAGCAGCAAATAGGTAGTAAATCATAGTATATAGAAAGTTGCAAATAAGGGGGTCCAACCCCCATATAATAAATGTGGGCAGTCATCCTGACGTCAGAATGACTGCCCACTTTATTAAATATATATTTCTTTTTAAAATTAGGTAGCAAATATGTCAACATAGGTAGTAAATAGTAGCAAATAGGTAGTGAATGCTGATGGTAGTCTAACATTAATCTGCCATTTTGGTCAGTCATTCTGACGCACACAACAATTTGACCACAATTTTGTAAAAAAACCAGCCTGGTTTTTTGTTATAATGCAAGAAGTGACCAAACTTTACTGAGAGTTACAACTTAACACCTTTACTGCGAAATAGGGTTTTACGACCCCATACAAAGTAATGGCTAATTACAAGTGAAATTAATAGCCGGGTCCACACAGGGCGAGCGGCCTCGCGAGGCAATTGCCGCGCGCGGCATTCGGCGCATGCCTCGGGCATTGGATGAAATTACGCTCACCGAATGCCGCGCGCGCGGCAAGCCCGAGCCGTCTTGTTCGCCCATTTGACAGATAAAACAATATGGCGCCGCCGCACGCAATCAGCTTTTGATTTTTGACTTGTTGCTACGTTCATACAAAGAATTTTCCAAAAAAAAGCTAATTCAATACTTTTTTATGTTTAAAACAAACAAATAGCACATAATATTTAGTTACGGTTATTCCGTTTCGCGTAATACGTAAGTGTCGCACGCCATTTTGTTTTATCTGTCATAATTTGACCGAAGCAAACACGTGTACGTCCACACTGCGCGCGGCAAACGACCGAGGCACCTTTGAGCACGGACAAAAACCGACAGCGCGCGGCTCGGCCGCGGCAGCGCTCGGCCGAGGCAAAGCGTGCGGGCGCCGCGGGCGAGGCGCGTACACACAGAGCGCGCCGCCGCGCGCGGCAATTGCCGCGCGAGGCGGCTCGCCCAGTGTGGACGCGGCTAATTGCTTCCATAAGTCAGATTGTCAAAAAGATTACTCTGGTTCCTTTCTGCATAACAATGGTCATTTAACACATGCATGTGTTCAAACTAGAAAACCTACACATAGAATGTCCATGAAGTAAAATAATTCCAGTCACTTACATGATCACTGTCAACAATGGGTGCCACTTCATTCTCATCAGGCCAGGGAGTGTTCTCAAAATACTGCTCAGTGAGTTTCGGGAAAGTATTCTCATACAGATTCAAGATCTCATAAGTTACACCTTCATTTATCATGTTCCGGAAATAAACCAGGAATTTTTTGACCTGAAATAAGATAAGTATAGACATGATGTATGTATACATAACAATTATTCTGCATGATAACAATTTGTAGATAAGAAATATGATATTTGCATATTTGTATTTTAGAATTCACGATACTGTCGTGCCTATATGACTCAGGTATATAAGGTTTATTTCAATATTAGGCTAACAAAAACCGGTCAAGTGCGAGTCGGACTCGCGCACCGAGGGTTCCGTACAAACACTTTCCATCCTTAAGTGGTTAAGTTAAGTTTGCACCTGGTATGTATAGCGCTCTATACAAATGAGGTGCAAAGTTAACGCAACCAATCCCTTTGTTGTATGGGAGCCCCCCTTAAATATTTATTTTATTTTATTTTTAGTATTTGTTGTTATAGCGGCAATAGAAATACATCATCTGTGAAAATTTAAACTGTCTAGCTATCACCGTTCTTGAGATACAGCCTGGTGACAGACGGACGGACGGACGGACGGACGGACGGACGGACAGCGAAGTCTCAGTAATAGGGTCCCGTTTTTACCCTCTGAGTACGGAACCCTAAAAAAGAACTTACCATTTCAGGCATTTTATAGTATGACCTGTCATATTCCAAATCATATTGAGGGTCTCCTGTATGGGGTTCATAATGCTCTTTCTCCCGCTCGCGCTCCCCGTATCCGGACTCATATCCTCCCTGCAAACATAACATACATTGTTGCGTTAGGTTAGCTTCGTGCTTACGTTCACGCTCAGCAAGGTTATGATTATTAAACTTATCCACTGATTTCTCTTACCTCGTTGTAATCATCACTAGAATACATTCTTGTATATTATTGTCGAGCAAATATACTCATGAAATCGACTTCCTCAAGTAGTTTTTAAAGAAATCTGTACACGGATAGCATTTGCCACCAGCAAAATGCTTAAAAGAAGGGCCGGTTTGACAGTATATATTTTTTTATTCCTATCGTGTTTGAGTACGTCCTACTTTGTTTGACTGAACAAAAATAAATATATGAAGTTTAAACTAAGACTCGAACAGCTTTGAATTTTTGCTCATTAAAAATTAATGATCAGCTTAGTGTTTACATTATGTAAAATGTACAATTCATTTTCTAATTCTGTTAATTAATATCGAATGACGAATATACATGAATATTGTGCAGTATTTCATCAATGCAAAAAATCGACACATAGGCAAAGGCACGTAGAAAAAAAAAGTGAGCGTGACTGACATGACAAATGACAGATAAATAATAGTGTCATTCTGTCATTGTCATTTCAATTACTCTACTCTAGGGGGCCTGAGCAATTTTCGTACAAATTTGGATCTATTTCATCATCTAAAATAGTCATCTTGCATAAAAATGATTACGAACAAGATTTCCAATTTAATTGTACGAAACGCTTTAACCTTAAAGAACGCAAATGTCGTCAGGGCTTTTTCCGTAACGCCTGCTTATAGGGATATTGTGAAAATTCAAAGCACCGACGATTTTAAAGACAAAGTTATCAACAGCAAAGTTCCAGTGGTCGTTGATTTTTTTGCTACGTAAGTTACTTAAAACATTACATTAACATTTCAATAATATTTTGGTGCATTCCCTTGCCTTATAATTATATTCTTCACAATTAAGTTCAAAGTTTGCTAAGATAATAATTGATAACACGTCATAAACAATGGTATTTTAATCCCTATTATCTTTATTTATAGGTGGTGTAATCCATGCAGAATGCTCACTCCTCGCCTTGAGTCTATCATATCTGAGAAAAAGGGTCAAGTAATATTGGCCAAAGTTGACATTGATGAACAGACCGACCTGGCCCTAGATTATGAAGTGAGCTCTGTCCCAGTTTTGGTAGCAATCAAGAATGGTAAGGTTCAGAACCGTCTTGTTGGACTCCAAGATACTGATAAACTCCGCAAATGGATCGAACAGTATGCTTCAGATGAAAAGAAGAAAGAAGTTGAGACATAAGTAATTTAGTGCATCTAGTCCTGTATAGTCAGCAACTCAGGTAATAATGATATCTATTGGGTTATTTAACCATGTTGTAAATAGCAATTTAACTTATTAGCTGTTAACTGTGGTGCTGAGTATACATGTTCATATAATTCTTGTTACCAAGTGTAGTTGAACAAAATAAACCAAAAAATATAAGTAAATCTTTTATTCCCCTAAACATTGTATTAGGTCCCGGGCTCTTTTGTAAACATTGTCATCGGGTTTGGCAACTTCAGCAGAGGCTTCTTCATTTTCTCCACTTTCTTCCTTGTTCTGTGATTCCGACCAGTCGTCTAGCTGTTTGATGATATTATTTGCGTCTTCCAACAATAGTTTACGAATGTTACCTTGTGTTGAATCGAAGTACTCCAGTAACATTGGCCATGATGCCTCTGGTATAAGTGAAGTTGAGAACTTGTTTTTGCAGAGCCATATCTGTTTTGCTTTCATGAATTTCCAGTTTTGTTTGTTGTGTTTCCATTGTGACAGGTAGTTTAGGCACTCAGATTTATGTTGATCTTTGACCACAGCTTGAGCTTCCGCTTGGCGTTGAGCAAACTTTTCTCTTTTCATTTGCCTGATTGATTTTTGTCCTTTCTTGTTACCAGATGCATCCGTCGGCACTACTGGCTTTTTCTTTTTCTTTCTTTTCGGTTGTTCTTCCTCGTCTGAGTCGTCGTCCGCAAGTTCTCGTTTCCGCGGCAAGTCCTGTTTTAAGTCTGCTTCTAGGGGATCTTTTTCTTGCTCCTCATTATGAATCCCTTTCGCTTCTTCATGGAATTGATCAGATTCTCCATGATTTTCCTCTTTATTCTTTTTGTCTTTTCGCTTCTGTTTATTCTTCCCCATTTTAATTTATAATATCAATTGAACCCAATACAACGTACAACGTTTTTTTGAGGTTATATTAAGGTGTTTTTTTAGTCGTCTTTGTCTATATCTGAATTCTGAAAGAAATCGAAAGTGTTACCATGTCTAAAATAACTACCTGGTTGAAGTTGAATTTGGAATACAAACTGCCTATAATGGAACGTAATGTTTTGTTGAATAGTCAAGTTCGAATACACTTACTAACTTAGAATCTGATGGCTATTTTATTGGTACCTACTACCTAGGCAATGCTCGACCTATCAAGATTTAAGTACTGCAGACGAAGACCGAAACAGTAGAAATCCAGAAAAGCTTGTTAAAATAGGCCATGTCACTAATATTTTATTTTTATTAAAGCAGTAACGTCTGCTAACGTAAACCATTGGGTAGATGGCGCTACGATGTCACCCTAAGGCATGTTGAAGCAACTGGTGGAAAGATTCAATGGCTCTGACATCTGGTTCGGTGGTCCAGTTGATAGGACGCCCGTGTTGGCCCGGAAAGCCGTTGGAAACTCAGGTTCGAATCCCGTCTGAACTATATTTTTTTTTAGTTTTTCGCTTCATTGTAAACATTTGGTTTACGTTAGCAGACGTTACTGCTTTAATAAAAATAATTTATTCGGGTGTAGCACATCGTTACTATCGATTCTCAACAAATTTGAGACGATGGTGCCGATTATAAAAGTCTGAATCTTTACGGTAGATGACGCTACGATGCCACCCTAAGGCATGTTGAAGCAACGGGCTGAAAGATTCAATGGCTCTGACATCTGGTTCGGTGGTTCAGTTGGTAGGACGCCCGTGTTGGCCCGGAAAACCATTGGAAACGCAGGTTCGAATCCTGTCTGAACCATGAATTTTTACAATTTTTCGCTTCATTGTAAACATTTATGTCACTAATATTATTAAAAAGCGAAAGTGTGTATGTTTGTTACTTCTTTACGCTGAAACGGCTTGACACATTTGCTTAAAATTTTGATTAGACAGACAAATTTTATTCATGAAAGCATGGTTCTCGTCGAATAGTGTACCTCGAATTCCACGCGAGTGAAGCCCCGTGCAGAAGCTAGGAAATAATAAATGCTAATATAGTACCTACGCTGATAAAATGTAATTCGGGTTTATATTTATTTCGCTTTTTGCACGTTTGAACATCTCTGATTTTACCTGAGTCCAACATATATTGTATGCCCACCTTATACACCTACACGGCTTCTTTTGCGTTTGGGCAAAGAATGCAATAGTTAGGTATAGTTATATAGTTGAGGTAGTGTTACTCATAGGAATACTCTTTATTTTATTTATCGTATGGCATGTATAAAGTCACTGGATTACATATAAAAACAATTCATAGTTAGCGTTTTGCCCTTCCCAAGTACGCGACTGCTTCTTCTGATAGGATCTTAAAATCGCCTACATGGCCTGTGGAGGATTGGTAAATCAGGACTACGGTGCGCTTTCATTAGTTTCGCGTTGGAGGTATTTTTCTCTTCGCAGGTTTGCAGGGGCTATGTTGCTAAGAGCGGGGAGCCTGTGGGTGGGTGTTGGCTTAAGGCATCCTGTTATTAGACCTGGTTAAGCTGCGTATCAATTGCTGAGGTATATAAATTAATCAATTGCACTTGGCTATTCCTGGTCTGTAGTTTGGCCGATACTTTTTGTAAGTGGCACTTGTAAGTAAGACTTCTGTCTAGGGTAACCCCAAGGTACTTGGGGTGCGGGTTATGTTTCAGTATTGTGCCTTTAAACTTGACGGTTAGTGTGCTTTTTGCAAGCTTTTTCTTAAGATGGAAGCAGCAGACTTCCGTCTTACTTAGGTTAGGGTAGAGGCGCCACGGGTGAAAAAGCCAAGGGCTTCCAGGTCTCTTTGTAGAATTGTTTCGGTGAAATCCATTTTGTGGTCTTGGGTGATAAGAGCCAGGTCGTCGGCGTACCCGAATTTACGTGACACAGTATCGGAAAGGTCATGCACGTAGATATTGAACAGAATTATTAAGAGGGGCTAGGACAGAGCCCTGCGGGAGCCCTTTGTTTAGTGTTCTGACGCTGCTGGTTTCGGTTTCGTCACCCAGGAAAACCTGTATCGGCCTATTAGTAAGGGTGTTTTCAATAAGCCTATTATCATGCATGGGATCATTTTCACCTTTTGCTTAGGTATCTGTGGCGTGACGTAGAATACCGAGTAAATGTTCGAAATTCGTATAGTGCCATTCCGCTCACTCAAATATACTTTAACAGCAGATCGAGAGACACGGCACTATTCGAATTCGCTGTAGACGTTGGAGTAGCCCTTTACTTTTATTTACAGGGCCGATGACGTCACTATCATAATCATAAACGAAAATGGCGAACAGCGTTTTAAGCATTTCAAAATACAGATTAAAAACCATATTTTCAAATTAATTTTTTCCGGCCATATTCCACTGAGCTGAGCTGAAAAAAATATATTTAGCCTTCCTATGCTAAATACTATACAAAATAAACTTAGTTTAATACAATTTAACATGAGTCAACTAGCCTATCTATTGTTTGATTTCAAGGCGAAGTGATCGGTTGATGGAATCGGAGGTCTAGTAGTACGTAGTAAATCTACAATTATCAATAGTTTTTATTTTAAAATTTATTTTGAAACAGCATCATTGGTTGAAAATTAATTAATTAATTATATAAGTTAATAAAAACTCCTTTCACTTATTCGTTTTCCCTGTAGCGTTGATTCGAACGTGTACAATATCCAATCGCGATTTTTTGGCACGTCACAGCCGCGTCATCATGTCTCCGTGTCTGCTTTTATCGCTGGGGAATTAATTAGTTCAACATTATCACACCTTATCGATACCTTTATATGTGAACTATATATTTTGGACAGTTCGAAACTAAAGCCCCATGATGGAACTGCTGAGACAGGTGACGAGCGCACAGCTCCTGTTCCCCGCGGCAGCGGTGGCGGTTGTTTTACTATGCGCGGCGCTAGTATTTATCTTCGGGTTCCACTCGGCGGAACAGCCTCAGTTCGACAAGCTGCCGCTAGTGATCGACGACAGGAAGTCCTCGAGCAAGAAATCAAAATCGAAGTCGAAGGAAAAGGTAAGTCATGTCAATATGTTACGATTTATTGGCGCCGCGGAGCGTCCACCGCTCAACGTGTGCTCATTTTATTTTTAACCTGCAAGCATATGCTCGCCGTTATACCGGGACATGGTTTTCAGACGTCGCGTAGGGATGTTTTACCTTTGACAATATTTGTAAAGGAATGTTTTTGTGTTGCAGAAATCGTCGCCCAACCGCACGTCGAGCGATGAGTCGAAGGCAAAGTCGGAGAGCTCCAAGAAATCTCCCGCCAAGGAGAAAGCGAAGGAGCCCGAGAAGCCCAAGCCCAAGCCCGAGCGACCTGCTGAACCCAAGGTTGTGAAGAAGGAAGCCCCTGTTGAGAAGAAGGCAAAGAAGGGTAAAGGTGTGGAGACTGAGAAGCCGGCAGACTTTGATGATGGTGGCTGGCAGGAGGTGCCCAAGAAGAGCCAGAAGAAGGTGAAGGCTCCCGAGGAGAAGGAAAAGAAGGACAGCCCCGTTAAGAAGAACAAGAACAAGAAGACCAAGGATGCTGATGTGGAAGCCGCCCGCCCCAGCGAGGAACCTGCGGAGGAGACCATCAAGGTGAGTCATTAAAGATATGAGTGAATTGGTTTCCAATTAGACACCCACACAAGTTGCAGCAGGTGAAAGTGATTATGGACTTTGTATGGAATATCCGCCATACCTTTATATAATTTCTTATTTAATTACAAGAAAGTGGTTTTAGATGTTGGTTATTAGATTACTCAAACTTATGTAGGTCAACTTTAAAATAAGACACCTAGTGTGGTTTTGCACAATTCATTAATAGTTCATAATGTTACTTTGTTGCACATGCTCATTACTATTAAGTCTTAATTGGGTTAAGTGTTTTGTTGTAATAAGAAATATAAGATATGGACTTTGTAGTTAGCACTATAGCTGACCAATATCATATACTTTTGCAATGTTGGGACTGTAATGAATGTGTGCTCAATTTCATTCTTGTTAATAGGCAGTTTGATTCAGGTTAAATTAGACTTACACAATAAAGTGTGTTATTTTGCGACCGCTTTTAAATCTATTTGAGAGTAAAAAACATTGCAGTTTACTATATTGTCATCATTGTTTACTTAAATTTCAATAGGCTAGTTTCCTGAAGATGATACAATTTAATTGACACTAACCACTAAATATAATTATAGAAAATATACACGGAACTATAATTGACAATGATTTTCGCCAATTTAAATATTTTGAAATTGCCACAAACCCAATAGAAGGAGGTAATTTGACAGTAAATGTTGACATCATAGTTTGTTTTTCTGTTATCAATTATCATACTATTCTAGGGTCTTGAGGTCTTGGGTATTTTAGGGTATTCTAAAAAAGTAGCTGATTTGATCTGTCAGGAATTAGCCTATTGTTTTATTGCTGCATAAAAGCCAATTGTTATAGAAGGAATAAACGCAAGGAGGCATAAAAATAGACAAAAATATTGAAATCATAATTTTTACGTTACTTCTGTTTCAGCATAGGAATAATTTAAAAATATGTTTTTGATCATTGAATCCTCATTAAACTTTATTTAAATTTGTAAGCAGTGTCATAGCTATCAGAGGACTTGCTGGTGCCATGCCCTGGTACTGTAAGCTTCAAAGGCTCCTAAACCCTGTGCCCTAATCTTCAGGCCCCAATTTTTACTTTTGCACTAGTTTGCAGTCATTACTTTCACTTTTTGGGCCCGTGATAACGTAGTAGGTAAACCATTGTGTTTATGTCAGAAAGTGGCTGGCGTTTCTTAATTTTTGTTTTATCGTACCAGGTGCTGAGTGCTGAGGGTCCTGGTGTAGATGCTGAGGCAGCGCGCGCCCTGCAGGCGCAGATCGAGGAGATGCAGAGAGTGCTCAAGGAGGTAATATCACTGTCTTTTTCATTCCTAATAGTGTACCACAGAGCGAGCATTAAAATTCTTCTAAATGTTATACAAGTGTTATACAATTGTAAGATGTAATGGGACAGTCAACAGCAAAGTAGCTTAGCATTATAACACGTTTACAATTATCTGCACAACCCTTATTCTCTAGATATTAGAATCTGTGTGCATACCATTTTGAGCACCTGGTGTGCGTAACAACTTCTGTTGCTGATGCGGATAACTGGACTGGATGATAAACAACATATGTTTTCTTTGCTCGGACTGGATGAAACCAATGCTTCATTGTTAATATTTATTTTAGACACTTGAATTCCTACATTTTATAATACAATACAATTTTTCTACATCTAGACTAGACTGTCAGTATTTACTACATAGAAATACTGATAATGAAAATTCCAACAAGATCACATTACAAGCAGAATTAATTATCAGGAAGTCTTATCACGTACAGATCTGAAAAGATAGCCTTGTCCTTTTTAATCTCAGAGTTGAATATTTTGTCATATGTGTAAATTACCTAAATTTTATTCTAGCTATTAGAAAAGCTACTTTCTACAGCATCTGATTATCTATAACATGTACTATCTATCTGGACAGTCCTACCTCTGGACGCCTTCCAATTGAAGCAGCTACAAATAGTTCCCCCTTATCATTGTGAAAGCATTTTATAAGAACTACAAGGGACATACACTTGCCAAATGCATATTGGTATTTTGTTTACTTACTACTTGACTTAACTGTCATTTACACGCACAAACACTGCGTGACTAAGCAGTCAAGTGCAAGGTCATGGCGACGCAATAAACATTGGCATGAAGGTAACAAAGAGGGGAAGATACAACAAAGATAATAACAAATTTGTCATGGTTTAGTTACTCATATATTTACAAATACAAATACTCTTTATTGCACACCTCAAACATCAAGGAATATACAACCAACATAAGATACATTAAAATAACAGGCACAGATAAACAAACACTAATCAATATATAGTTACGTCTCATATCTTTGAAGGTATTGATTACTTAGGATGTTATAGGTACTTTCTAAGCAATATTAAATAAGTCTAAGGGGATTGATGTAAAATGAAAACTCACAGACATTGACCTCGAGACGAGTCCAGCCTAGTGTAACGGTACATTTTGTATAGTATGTAACTCATTATTGGTAAATATTAAATTTATCTCAAAAGAAAGAAGAAATACCTAAGCAATATTTTTTTTCGAGCGCATAAAATACGACAAAAGAAATTAAGCCTTAAACAGAACTAAACTAAAACTACACCCCGAAAGGGTCCCACCTCAGCATAATTAGCATATCTATTTGCCTGAACGATAAGTATCAGTCTAAAATATACGCGTATACCCATTCAGATTTAAATGACGAAGGTTGTAATGAAAGCTTGTGAATTCCTTGAATACTATATTTATTTACGCATTTATTTATTTATTTATTTATTTAGGAGAACCAACAGCTAATACACTGCACATAGAAGCTTAAATAGAATCATGGAGCCAATTACAGGAACTCACATATAGTTGTTGCACATGAAACATACACTTAAGTAAGTTATTATGTATGATATGTAGATATAGATTATATAAATAGTATAAATATATGTGTATTATCTTAGTTTATGTATAGTTTTTTTAAAGTATAATATAGATATCTCGTTTGGACGAAGTGTAGTTTACCTATTTTCTTCAAATACCCATTCCTTCAATTGCTCAGAGGTTAACTGGAAGAGATCCCTAATAGGGATAAGTTTACCTTTGTACATGTTTCAACTATTTGTTATGATTATTTGTAACCAGTTCTTGTGTACAATAAAGTGTTTACATAGATGAAAGTAGCATAAGCGTTTAAGTGCTGGTGTAATTTAGGTCTTGAATAACAAACCATCCTGAGTGCTTTCTTCTAACGTACATACATGTAAACATTGCGCAGGCCGAGCGTCGTGACAACCCAGAGCTCGCCGAAGATGAGGAGTTGCCCGAAGTAAAGGACCTGCGCAGCACCAAGAAGAACCAGGACAAGGAGAAGCAGACCAAGAAGAAGGCCAACGATGTAATTATAACTTTGTTTTTTATAACAGCTTTCTCCCCTTGCTTATAGGAATTTCCCCAATGTGTTGTGCAATGGGCTGCACAAATGCATGGCCCATTTGTGAATGAATGCATTCATAAATGGGCCATGCAATTCTGTACATATCACACGAGAGATTAGTAGTTGAATTTAGAATTGTTGTCCCCGGTTATACTGCTCAGTTGAAAAACATGTCTTACTTTTCGAAAAATCTAATAAATAAAAAAGTATTTGGAGCTTGCTTGGTATTAATTATAATTATATAATATGCATGTCATAATGAAATAAGAGATAAATTATAATAATTCATATGATTCATTGGTGATTTACTTATTTAGATTTGATTTAAATAAACTCAGGACCGAAATACGGATCTGCAAGACAGGCTTCGTCTGGTGACTTTTGATTGCCCTTCCACTTAATATAAATACTAGTTTTTCGCCTGGCAAGAAATGATTGATTTTGAATGAAACTTGTAATATTTAATTCACAGGCTGCCGCTGTAGCCAAGAGTGCTCCTAAACTCGAGTCCGAGTCTGACTCATCGGACAAGCAGGACGACAAGCCCAATGTGCCAGTGTTTGATGAACTCGGAGGTAAATAGAATCCTTGCTTCTTTACACACATTTCAGATATTTTGTGACTTGAAACTTATTTTGGAGTGAACTTTATGCAGGTTTATACAAATATTTAAAATGTAAGCGTACTCAGCAAATTGTTCACTTGGTTATTCAGGATTTCATTATAAATTTACCTTTTCGACATAAAATTGTTTCTTTTATGCTATAACAATTTCAACAGTTTTAAAAAAATTTGAACAAGATCTCCCAAACTTAAGTTCTCGGGGCTCTTACAGATTCCGTGACTATTTTGAATAGGCGCCCTTGAATTAGAATAGTTAGATTATGAAGGTAAATAAGGAATATCGAGATAGACCCGTTATAATTTGTGTTAATTATGTGTATTATACAAACCGCGAGAGTATAAAGTGTCGTATAGAATTGTTCCGTTTCTGGGGAGGAGAATTGTGAAGCACCTCCCAGCGCCTCTACTCTTGCGCCGAAATGATTAGAGGTGCGCTGCTCTACAGTCCTTTAAACCCTGGCGCCGAGGAGCACAGTTAAGTAAAGCAGCTCCTGTATAATTTTTGTATAATGTCTGTATTTGATTCCCCAGACACCTGGACGGAGTCTAAAGTCAAGAAGGGCAAGAAGAAGGCCCGCAAGGAGTGAGAGGGCCGGCGGCCGGGCCGCGCCCGCCCCTCGCTCAATGCTCACACCCGCTCCGCGCTCGGCGCGCGCCCGCAGGCACTCTCCGCCAACAGTTCAACAGGGTGTGACAGTTATTTATTATTAAGTTTTATTACCTTAAGGTGGAATGGTCTGGTTGTGTCTCCATATAAAACTTGGTGCATATTTGCAGGTTGACGGCGGTACTTTGATAAAGTTGTATTTTGACTCCGTGGAATTAATCAAGAACACCATATTTGTATTCTTGAACACTATTTCGGGAGTCAAAGGAAATACATGATATTAATTTTACAAATGTTAAATAAAAGGTTGTTTCTACTTTTCAAGGAACCAAACTCAGTGATATAATTGATTCAATTAGTATTTCAAGGAAAAAATTATACTTGTAAATTCTCAGTACATTCTTGGCGTTGAAATGTGAACATGCACCCATTTCTGTATGGGACGAAACCACCTTATGTTCTTACACATTCAGTCGACTTACGTCCATGTTTTTAGTTGTATATTTTATTTTATATTTAGCTCGTGTTGACTTGTTTTTTCATAATAATTTTAATTCTTGTTTTCAGTGAAGCATAATAGGGTTTCGTTTTAGTATGAGTCGTTTCGTTACAGTTGTATGTGTTCTGGGGACGTGTACCCTCGGGAATCTGCAATGTGTCCGGGCGTCGTCTTGTAGAAACGTGGAAGCGATGTAGCGTAATGAACTTATTTTGAGATGATTTTAATGTTTAACCGTCTATGTAGAGACGCTTCATAGTTTCCGTGTGTTCTGTGTACATGATAGGTGCCCGTAGATCACCGATGCCCGCCCGTGTAGCGGCGGACGTAGTCTTTAATCCTCTAATGACCTTCACAATCTTCTGGTGCTTGTAGTAATAAGTATCTTATCTCCTTCCATTCCATTTCTGTGCATTTTATCCACATGTTTTGTTTATCTGGAACCGCGAACATGGTGGCTATCATTTTGACATGTAATAATACTAATATGGCCGATAAAGACTACAATTTTATTGTTTTATCTTAGTTAGTAATCTGTGTTGTTGAAAATCATGTGTAGTCGGGGCAGCTCTGAGAAAATTCAGGTTGCAGTCGTAGATAACAACTCGTGTAATTTTATATTATTGTTCTATTTATTGTAGCCATTATGTTTCTCCTATTTTAAATTGAGATGAGACCTGAATTTGGACCAATATATAAGTACGCATGCGGTTTTTTCTAGCGATGAAATTATTTTCTGGCTCTTTTCCATCAGAAGGTTACCTCCAAATATACTCCTATCTACTAAATTAAGTACATCTCTCTCGCCAAAGGCCCACGTTACTTGATATTTCAAAAATATCCTAGGAAATGTGGTTATGTCCTTCTGACGCAACGCTTTAATGTTACGTTAAAGATGCTTTATACATATCTGTGTTACGGAGGTGATAGTGTGCATATTCAATTAAATTGTGTCTAACCTTGTGGCCAACACTTGAAACTACGAATCAGCATATTTTGCTAGCGAGCATGTAAACAGCTTCAATATTAATGTTTTATTGCAGATTCCTATTTTGTATACCTAGTTTTTAAGAATAATTCAGGTTTAGGATATTATAATCGACATCATTACGAAATTCTAAATGTCTCTAATCGCAAATAATTTATTACCTTTACTACATAATAATAGGATAAGAGTGAGAGCATCAATATTTAGTACTTTGCTTATGATTTAGGCGAGTAAAGGAATGTTGATAATTTCAGAGATGCAATATTACGAGTAATTTAGTTAATTTATTTTGGAATTGTCGGGAATATATATCGGCTGTGCAATGTTTGTAGAAACATTGGGATTGCTGTTGCAACCTCGTCGCGTACCTCTTTATTGATGCCGTCGTAATGTAAGAGAAAATATTATCTACTCAATATGTACCTAACCTCTATGTAAAGATCTTAGACTTTGTGATTTCCTTCTTCCATTTTTATGTTCGATCTTGTGATACCGGGAGCGGCGCAGTTTGCTTACGTTACATTTATTAATTATTATCAATAGGTTTTTGCCGCGCTGCGTCCGAGTTTCTCTTTTTTTCCTCATTAGTCAAGTACATTCTACGAGATAATATATTTTTTTATTTAAAGCCCTCTTCTTTTTTTTTAATAATAGTTATTGCGTACTTAGGGCCTACGTGTAAGGGCGATTTGTCATCCCGGATTTCCCGAAGGATGATCGAATCGTTTATCAATAATAGGTATCTACATTAGATGTAAAGATATTTTTGGCTTGATATATGTAGCGTAGCCGGAGGCCGCGAGGCCGGGAACGCCAACGCGGAAGGATCGTATCTTGAGAATGTTATTTGTTTTATAGGCTCTAAAATTGAATGAATGTGTAATATAAATATTTTTTTAAAATCAATAAAGAGTGATATTGACACGATTATTTTATTTAACCCTGAAGTAGTTGGAAATAGGATACCTACTGTTGGATGCGGACCTTTGTCGGCGTCCGGTAGTGGAAGTCTTTCGGCCGAGATAAACGAATAAAGTCAAAAATATTGACATGCATGCTATAAGTACAGAAACGACTGCACATAAGTGCACGTAGCTACAAGTTGCAGCGTTATAAACCGACAGGATAATGCAGACCATTAACAGTTATACATAACATAACAATGCACAAGTAGTACAGTTAATATCTTTGGCGTTGGTTCCTGTGTTTGCGTTATTCTGCTGGTTAAGTAGTGCATGACCTAACAGGATATACTCTTAAGATACTCGTTTACATAGGTTTTAGAAAACGTAGGTATAGAAACAGATATGTGGGTATAGAATAATTAAACCAAAGCGTCGTGATATTTAATTTATTGTATAAATACAAAATTGCAAAAACGAGATTCCATTATATTTAATTGCAGGTAATGCGCTGTGAGATTTAAGCCTTGCCTACGTCTACGAATAAATGCTAGGTGACACCGGGTGCTGCTCACTTATTGCCTACCTAACACATTGTATATTTGACGCATAGAATCGTAGAAATCGTTGGAAATCAAAGGTTTATATAAATTGGTTTGGTGGATTGTGAGGGGCTGAGGCAGTTAACCATTTGACAATAAATAGGATGATTTTCATTTTTTTTTACGGTAGGCTTTTTACTAGGATTTTTGCTGTCACGTCCATGCACTACATATCAGTTGTAGGTTCATAGAGACTCATAATATTACAGCAATAGTTATAAAGTTCTGTTATTTCTGGTGTGCGTGTGCTCTAAGTCGTTTACTTAAAGTATTGATCTCTGATTACAAACATTTAGTAACTACGAGGTAGATCATGAATATTTTCCCCTAGTCTTGGGTTGGCCGCAATTAAGTGAGAACCCAGGTGTCCGTCCAATGATGTAGGTATACGACTCGCTTTAAGGCACTTGTCTTTATCAAAAGTATTAAAACTATGATAAGTCTAATGAATCCTTTGAACTATATGCACGTTGTGAAATGTTATTTTGGTCTCTTTGGCATAATACTAGCTGAAACCATAATTGAACTCATAAACTACACCTTATATCCGTATATTTACTTTAGCAGACGGCTCTGATTCAAATAATTTTACAATCCTCAACCCTTTGGAGCTAAAGATTCGCGTTTCAACCCTCATCCTCAAGCCCTTTTCCGGTATGTTACCAAATATTCATATATACTATAATAAACGCTTTAAATTTTAATGAGGATAAGAAGATCCATTAATATAATATATTATATAAGCGCATAAGTATTTGAATAAATTGCTAACGCACGGGAAATACACATTACTCTCAGTCTGTGAGTATTTTACTCTTACTCTACAGTGTAACTCGATGTCAGACAGGCAACGAATAGTGTTGTCTGATCGCATTTTCATTTCGAACTTCGCAGTCATTCACATTGCGGCTAGGAGCTTTAAGTATATAGGTACCGAGGTATGGGTTGGAGCACAAGGTTTATGATTGACTGTGTTGAAGTGGACGGCTGAATAATTTATCGCTGAGTATGAGTGTGACCTCCCCCTGACTCGGTCCGTATTTTCTACCGCTACAGTTCAGAGTCACTTTTCGCGCCGCTCTTCCGAGCTTTGACTTTATTCGGCGCCTGCGCGCTCTTGCTGCGCGGCTTTCGGCGCACGCGCACTCGCCGTTTGATGCGCGCGCGGCGCTTGCCCGCCGGCAGCTGCACGGGCCGCGGCGCCTTGCTCTCCGTCTCCACTTTAGTGCGGGCGAACATGTCGTAGTTCGTTATTATGCACATTTTACCTGTTGGAAACGAACCAATGATTAGTAACTAAAGTCAAGTGTCCTGTAGGGTTGAAAAGTGTAAATGGGCCCATAACCTAATTACTCAACAAGTTCAGAGTTAAAGTATATAATCGAACTTTTATTCACAAACATGTAGTGGGATAATAGTACCAATTTACGAGATTTTTTATCTTGTTACGAGTAGTGGACTCTTACACACATCGGCCACAGGTTCTGGGCCTATTTTTATATGTTTCAAATTGATAAAATTAATTGGTGAAGATATTCCTATCCAAACGATACATTTTTAAATAATGGAAATTCAAGTTAATTCCATAACTAATGATTTTAAATGATGCACATGCAAGCCCATGTAAAGTTCTTAAAGCTAGTCTGCAAAGACATACGTCTCTATATCCGCGTTTTCAATCATAAATAACGGAATATCTAAATATTCACAGTAGCTCATAGAAAGAAAGAAAATGTTTACGCTATAATGCACGATGAGTATATTTTCTAAACGGACGAGCGTTTGTTGAAGCGTTCCTTAACTCACTAAACGCAGGGGCTCCCAAACTTTTCTAGCTTGCGACGCCTTTACAGTGAAATTAGTACATAAGTATTGTTTCCTAAAAAAAAAAAAAAATTTTTAGAGTAAACTTCTGTTTAGGTTAGCGGCTAACGGCGCCTCTCTCCACTCTCTATCTCCACGGTGCACCAGTATTCCTTGCCATGAATTAATGTGACCGTACTCACTACCGACAGCGTAAAAGATTTATAAGGTACAGCGCCCCCCTAGCGTTTACTTTGTAGAACTACAATTTTCTCCATACAAATCGTTTACGCAGTCGCTAGCAAGTACCGGTTACGAATGGCGGCTCCACATTAGTGCCGTGAATTCACGGCGCGAATTCACGGCATGAATTCACGGCCAAGTAGTGCCCTCCACATTCACAGGATGCTCACAATCGTTTGTGAAACCCGCCGCGAAATGGACGTAGAAGCTGCTGCTGCAATAACTTTGTTTGCTGTGGCAACATATCACTTCTATAAAAATCATTTCAAACTTTCTATGAAAAAGCAGTTATCAGAATTAGAATTCTGAACCAGTGGCGAATTTAAGAAATTCACAGACAGCGACTGCATACGTCCGTAGTAATCTGGTACGGGGCCGTGAATGTGGATGTATACACGTGAACGCCGCGTGAAGAGGGCGCGAATCCTTTGTCGCGGGACAAAATACCGAGTCTGATCGGGGAACAGGCGTGAACGCGCGTGAACCCCGCGAAAACCGTCCACATTCACGTTCACGCCTGTTCACGGAGCTTGACGGCACTAATGTGGAGCCGCCATAAGGGTAGGTACACGGCTTCGCGGCGCACAGTTTGGGAAACCCTGAGTTAACGGATAAGCGCACAACGCTACTACGGTACACTACGCGCAAAACATGCGTAGGTACTTATTCAATGAATACAAGATAAGAGGAAGCATGTATTTAGTACCATTATATCCTAGTTAAATTAAGTTTGCACGTTGCTCGTATGCAGCGTCTTTAGATATTAGGTGCAAACTTAACTCAACCAGGTATGTTACGGCTAACACAGTCTAATAACTGACCGATGCATTATCGAAGCCAATGACCTCCAATCGATGAATACTTAGCGAGTATTCGTTATTGATTTTATTGAATCAGTTATTTTAAAATGTCTTACGACTGTGTTTTGATAGGAAAATTCGTTATGGATACAATTGTTATAATTATAATAGACAGATTATTTTCAAAAGGGCTTAAAGTTACTGCGCTTTTTCTTCTAACCGTAAGGCAAAATACAAGCGGGTTGACGACGCGGCCGGCTCGGTTTGTAGTGCAGCTGCCTACTGAGCCGGCGGTCCTGTGTTTGAATCAACGTTTGAAGGGCAAACATTTGTGTGATGAACTCGAATATTTGTGCCTGGGACATGGATGTTATTTTTATATATGTATTTATATTATATATTACGTATATCGTCGTCTAGTACCCACAGTACAAACTTTGCTTAGTTTTCGACTAGGTCGATTAGTGTAAGATTTTGCCTTAATATTTATTTACAAATGGGGACGGAAATGAAAATAAACTCTATTTAAAAGTGATTCCATAATATTTGCCATTGTGACTGACCATCGCAATACTCCTCTCCACACTCGGCACACGACACGATTCTGGTTTCCGTGACGCCAGATCGGTTCTTGGTCTTCCGGACCATGGGGTTCTTGATAAATTCCCTCTTATCCCTGGCTTGGGTTTTCAGCTCCAGCTTTCCTAGTTCTATTAACCTGGAAAGAGAGCATTCTTAGATAATTATTTTAATATAATTCCAACACCGCACTGACCTCACATTGTTCACATTTCACACTGAGTTTTGGTAAGATTTTTTATTCTACTAGATGTGATCCCCTGAGTTTCTTTCCTACTAGCCTTGGCAAATAAATGTGACCTGACAAAGGATTCTAAGGCTCCTTTTTAAACCCTGGCGAAAAAAGAAAAAAAGTGGTGTTATTCAATGCTAGGCAACGTAGTGAAAGATAGGTAATTGTCATATACATTAATTAATCTATATATATAAATGCAAGTGCCCTGACTGACTGACTCATCAACGCAGAGCCGAAACTACAAATGCTAATGATAATGCTGCGTCCCTTTTATTTTTAAAAGACCTATTCAACGACACCCCCAACACGAATGAAAAAAAAATCACCCCCACTTTAGGTGTGCGAGACGGACCCGAAAAAAAGTTTTTATTTTACCGCTTTGTCGGCGTGGTTCATACACATACTCATACCAAATTTCAGATTTCTGCGCGGACGGACAGACACGGACAGACGGACATGGCGAAACTAAGGGTTTTCTTAGTTGACTACGGAACCCTAAAAATAGGTAGGACTCGCTCGTTGGCCCGGAAAGCCGTTAGAGACGCAGGTTCGAACCCTGCCTGAACCATTAAATTTTTCAAGTTTTCGCTTCATTGTAAACATATATTTCAGTTGTTCTCGGAAACACAATTTGCTGTCGTTGAAGTCAGTTTTTAATTGTAAAAACGTCATTATTCCAGCTACATATTACTTTTCAACAGTACATTACCTTCGCGTACGCACTTGTTATGTACTTTAGGTTACGTTTCCTATTCCTAGGCAGGGCTGCGTAAGCTATTTCCTTAATTGTACAGTTCGTTGATGCACTTGAACAATTTCAGTTCTGAACAATTTAGTCGTAGTGTTTTATGGGTAGCTAAGGTAGCTTTATAAGCCGATGTTGAATAAAAACAAGAGAAATAAACTCCATTTACAATTTGTTAGTCAATACGAAAGTTGAAGACAATCTGTCTTAGTGTGTGTACTTGTTTATTATATCGATTAACTGTTGCATTATATATATCTTTATAAAACTGTAAGCAATCAGCACAATAATAAGCTAAGTTAAGAGAATAACTATAATAGTTAAAATTTTAAAAACTTTAATTATCAGTGGACTGAGAAATTTTCTATTTTTGGAAGAGTGAGACATCCCGCCACAGGGTAAATAAAATAAGATAAGATAACCACTGTTTTAAAAAAAAAAAAAAATTATTAAATATCTGTGTTAGGTAGGCACATGTACAGTCGCCATCAAATATATCGCAGCATATAAGGCGTTCATAAATATCTGAACACGACTCTTATTTACTGGGCTTTACAGTACATGTTCAGATATTTATGGACGCCTTATATGCTGCTATATATTTGATGGCGACTGTACCTATGTATAAGAAGTTGATGGAAATGATCGCGGTCTTTTCTAGTGAATCCACTAAAAGACGCCAAAATATATGAAAGAAACTTGCGTGTCAATTGATATTGTTCATTTTATCAGTATATAAAAAGAATATATATCTTCATTACGGAACCTTTTGCAATGTGCGTGGTACACGCACTTGGCCGATTACAACGAGGTTTATTACCTCAAAATTTGCTGCTAATTTTAATACCCTAACAAGGTACTTTATCGTGTTTATCGCACTAGCGTTAACAGAACCTACCGCGCAAGGAATTGGCCAATTACACTTAAGCTAGGGTTGTTGACCCAGTTTTAGGCATCTTGTTTATATTGGGACTAGCACGTACCTACAGTGCAAGGGTTCTTAAACTCCCTGGCTGGTTAAATAACGCTTCCTTTTTCCGGAATGAGTTCCGGAAAACCGAAGGGCATCACGGCGTTCTTTTTATTACTATCTTGCACTATATGGCACCGCGGCGCATAGATTTCGGAAAACCTGTGATATCGTATCTTAATAACAGTGTCAAATCTTATCTGGGTGGACGACCCGTTTGCCCTAATTAAGGGAGACAGTAGTGTACGTAAAGATGACAACACACACTAACCTGTTAAAATACTCCTCATCGATTTTGGACTTGGGTCGGATTGACGTCAGCATCCGCCATTCGATAGGCACGGCGCACAGCTCCTCAATCTTGAGTCCTCGCATCTCTACCGGCACCGGGTCCATGAACGTGAAATGCTTCTCTTCATACCCCCGAGTCCCTAACTTCTCATACGCTCGTATCTCCTTACGCGGAGTCTTCGTTTTTTGATCCTCTGACTTATCCTTTATTTTGATATCTTCTGCTCTTACCTAAGTTAAATTAAATTACGTTAATATTTTAATATGTTTTAATGCTAAGGACTTGAGTATAACTTATACCTTTTCAGGTCTAGTCTTGAATTCGGGCACTTTATCCAGCACAGCTCTATACTCTTCGGCATTGTTTATAACAGTCTTAGACAAATCCAACAGCAAAGCCTCGTCTTTCTTTTTATCAAACAAATCGTCTAACTTCGACATGCTAGATATATTTTCGACCCAGACGGCGAGACGGCTGTACAAACTGATTTTATCGACCCAACTTTGTTTTGGCGCATATCCTAGAAACCGTGGGGTCGATAAGAATCAGGTACAGTAACTAAATAACCTAATTCCGACGACTTACATACTTTCACGACTTGTTATTATTTTCTAATGATAGGTTAACGTTACTACTGCTATGAGTCTTTGTTCTTCAATATTTTGGTCTCGTGGAAATAATATCCAGATCGTCATTTCTTTCTAAATAATCTCTCTTAGCGATGTTCAATTGATCAATTATTTTCTTTCTGTTCTCGACATCAAGCGAGTTACATTTGTAATTCTTATTATCAGTTTGATCGTCGGACCACATTTTTCTGTTGCCGTATTTGTCGTTAATGAACTTTTGCGATAGCGTAATTCTTTTTGACGGCGACATTTTTAGGGATTTTTTGATATCGCTTGCATCGTTGGTGTGTCCGAGATACTCGCTCAGTATCTTGCTGTCGGGTTCAGGTGCGATGTTGGATTTGGAGAGATCTAGACTAGATCTTTTGCTCCTCCAGTATGACTGACTGAGCGAATTCCGCGGCTTGGCGTTGGGTTCTACGCCCTTGTCGCGCGGCGGGCTCGGCGAGCGGCTGTCATCACTGGAATGCGATAAATACTGTCTCGCTTGAGATCGATACTTTTGGCGCATTTTTCTCTTTTGGCTATAAAATGGATCTTTTTCGCTTTGTTTCTTATATTGTGCCGCTGGTCGGTTAACACCCCACTTAGGACGATTCTCTAAATCTTTCTTATATCTGTCGTCTGGCCGGAAAGTGCGATCTTTTTTCACAGAATTATGAGTTCTTTCTTGCGGTGCGTTTTCATCAATGTTAGGATAATCTTTGTCTACATTTCTTTCAACATCCTCTGTCTCTGTTTTTCTGTCTGTCGTAGATTTATACATGCTTGACTCTGTCTGGGTAGCCACATCCTTAGTCCGCATACTACGATATTTTTTTGGCGTGAGTACTTTGCCTGATTCAATTGACTCGTTGCTAACTGTGTTCATGGATACATTATAGAAATTGTTATTCAGGTTTTGTGGAACTAGAACTGCAAGTTGTATACTGTTCGATTGTCCACTAACGATTTCACCATTTCCATTTATCCCTATTGGTACAATATTAAATCTGTTATCAGTTAGAGCTAGAGGAGGTACGCTGTGAATGTACAGATTCAAATTCCCAGGACCGGTTGACCGTGGTGAGTTGAATTCAGTGGTTTGGTGCGAATCTTGTTTTTGGCTTTTAGCTGAGTGCACGTCATACGTTCGATCAGTTTTTGTTGGACTTATTGTTTCGCTGATTTGGTGTATTGTTTCGACTACACTGTTTTCTATATTTGGTTTCGTTTCTAGGGTATCACGCCTGGATCTAGTTTCAACGGGAATGGTTTGATTTATTATTTGCTTGTGAGAAATAAATCTCTTTTCTTTTTCTAGCTTAGCCTTTTTTTCCGCATCTTCAAGAGCTTTCTTCAGTGCCTCTAGTTTACGTTGCTCTAAAAGCTGTTTCTCTTCGTGCCTCCGCCTCTCCTCTTCGATCCTTAGCCTATCTTGTTCTTGTTGCCTTTGGATGCGCAGTTCTTCTAATCGTTCTTCTCTTAATTTTATTTCCCTCTCCTCTTGCCGCCGTTTCTCTCGGTCCTCTAATTGACTTAATATTGCTGACTGTAGCTCTAGTGCTTTTATCCGTTTATTTTCGCGCTGAGCCTTTATTTCTGGTTCTAATGGAACGTTTTGACCTCGTAGAAAAGTCCTGGAAATATCGAGTGTGCAGTTATGTCTAGTTTGTGTAGGTTTAACTAAGCAAAATTAAGTTGATATAATAAGAAATCCTTCCTAGATAAAAATATCTGGTTGATAAAAATATTTTGTTCTACTAACCTTCCTTCATCGCTGCCATTACAGGAAGACCTGTCGCATTCGAACCCTGAGTTGGTGGAGCTTCTTTGGTCAATGACTAGAACTTCTGCAGTGTTGTCGATCATGTTCAGCCCCCGCTCTACCCACGAAGGAGTACCTTTCTTTTGATTCTGCATCTGTAAACAGAAATAAAATTAGTGCATTGTATGACTATAATCTGGAGTGTGGATCGAGTAGATCACAAGTAGCGGCTGCTAAAATTTAGTACATGTAACTTTATAGATATGCGATAGAGATATGTGCAAAGAAAAAAATATTTGCGCTCAGCTGTGGAACCAGGAATCGAATCTGGTACCTTTGGATTACCGGTTCAATGTTTCATCTTCACGCAACTTGTCCTCATCTTGGGAAGCCGTTCATGCGGCTCCGTGGGCTCGCTTCAACGCGGACGACCCTCTCCACCCGTGAAGAAGGGAGTATACCTTGTTGCCTAATATGTGACCACGACCAGTCTGCTGCCACTGGACGGTTACTAGTGGAACATTATTTTAAATAAGTAAAATTGCTTAAGCCCTTACCTGAGGTAGCCGCTCGTGTGGTGCCGTGGGTTCCCAGAGACGGCCCGTGGCGACGCCGCGGTCGCCCCAGCGCGGACGACCCTCCTCCCCCGTGGATGATCGAGGACTTCGCCCCGACCAAGACCCGTCCGCGGCCCTGCTGCCGCTGGAGGGTCGGTTCCTAGTTGAACATTATTGTGATTATTGTAATGTTGGAATATTGGAAAGCATTATTATAATACAATGAATCCTATATCCTATATACCTATCCTCTTTCGTTTCATTCTGCCACGCCATAACAGGGTTGCGGCCACTGCTATCGTGCACTCTTCCCTGTCCTCTAATGTTCATGTGGTTGACCGTCTCACTGCCGTAACCTGACGTGTCTCCCTCGCCATCCTCATCGTAGAACGCGAACCTCTTCGCGCTCGGGATGTTCCTGTTTAACACCTCCTTAGTCCTCTTATTGTCATCTTTGGATTTGTCATCGATGTGGTGGATCGGCGGCAAGCTGGGACTCCTCTGATGGCTGGACTCCTGGTACTCGTAAGGCTTATGCAGCTCCAAAGTGCTAGCAAACTGGTTTCGCACTTGCATGCGGTTAGTGTAGCGCTCGCCTGAACCCCAGGGCAGGTAAAGGTGAGACATTTCCTCTGAAAATAAAAAAAATATATTATTAATTTAATCTAAACATAAACTGAAAGGGGTAATATAAATAGTAACCTTCCATGTCAACAGTCAAAGGGCAAGTAACTATTCCAAGTACGAATCCACGCTGCTCGTAAAAAATCTATTGAAACTTTCCCCTATCTTCCGTTCACAAAGGCTTTTTTTAAGTTTAGTCGATACGCCGCTGAACGAAGGTTATCAATTTTCAGTGACTGCACGTTTTTGCCCTGCAAACGCCACATAAGCATATCCTTACATGTCTGCAAGCCTGGTACCGCACGGTACGGGTCATGAGTTATTCAGAGGGATAATCTGGCGGCATCGATCTGCTGATGGGGATAAACGATACCTTCATGTCCTAAATGTATAAAATCCGTCTATATATCATTAAATCCGTCTAAACATATAAATATGCCAATTAGTATATTAAAGTAAATACCATGTTGTAGATTAGCGCAGTTATTTATAGCATGCTTCATTTCACTTAGACCGATATTGAATTTTTACTTTCACGACGATCTGTTAACTCTCTTAAAAACCGCCATTTACTTAACGCAATGATCCTACAGCGACACTCGAGAGTAATAAAAAGAAACGTTTTCACTGGTAGTCGAATAACACACGCAATCTTAAATTAGTTTCGTTGTTTACCTGTCTTACAATGGCAATTAAATGATGATTAGATGACTTTCATTTGAAAACGATTTAGCCATTGTTCAGGCAAATTATATGGGTTTGAGCCAGTACAATAACCCTTCGTAATAAATTTACTCATATTTAGTTACCAAAACAATTGCTTTTGTAAATAGAGAGTGCAAGCTCACGAGCCTTGTCAGGGGATTATTTCGGCCCAGAAGATCGGTGTTGAGTTCAAGCTACCGTGCAAGTAGTTACTTATTGTAGGTACTTATTAAATTCGGAACCCTAATAATCTGTTACTCTTTTTGTTCATATTCATTCCAACAATATTTTGAACTCTCCGTTTATGTAGAAAATCTTAATCCGCCGCCTAATCTATCTTTTGATATGAACATGTGATGATATCACCCATCGATATGACACTTAATTAACCGTCTTCGAGCGTCGAATCGCTTGGTCCTGTAAGTTTTTTCCATTTAAAAATGTAAATACTAATAGTTAATTTATTGAAATTGTAATAAACTTACATTGTCAATCATTCAATTATTACATGAAATGATTAATACGAGCGCAAAGTAATGTAAAATGACGTAAGTATAAAAATAAAAGACCATATCGCTTACTAAACGTTGGTTTCATTTTATTAGCATCGCTAATACTAGTGTCAGTTTCATATCAAAGTTATTACAGTCCATATTGTTTTGCTAACGTGTCTTTAGCCGTAAAAACGGACTAAAGTGGGCAATTTTCTATTCTGGGGCACGCAGCAAGACGATGCGTGGGCAAACGCCGTGGCACTGCAAGATCAATTTAATCAATGGACACTACAGTCTGGCAAAAAAGAGTAGAAATTAAAAAGTGGCAATACTGTAGTGGCATCCCTTTCTAATCAATCTAAGAAAAAAGGGATGACACTACATTATTGCTACTTTTTAATTTCTACTTTTTTTTGCCAGTCTATACACGAACTATCGCATTATGTATTAACATAGCACAGTCAATTGACGATAAAGTATGGGATTAAACCGAGGAATCGTTAAATGACGACTGATGAGTTAGATAGTTGCGGCAAGTTTACCCCGTTTCTGTTTAAGTACTTATATTATCTAAAATATCCCTACAGAGGGTAGATTCCTAATAAAAAGCTGGTCAGGTGCGAGTAGAATTCGAGCACCGAGAGTTACGTACTAACTATGGAAGCATTGTATATTGCTCGAACGAAAAGATAACCGTTACTGAGCGACAACTGTTGTCCCCAAACTGCGCAAGAAATGTAAATAGGTACCTACGAATACAAGGGAAATACAATGCAAGAAATCCTGAATCCCCATAGGCTTTGAATAACTGCTTGACCTATATTATATCTTTAGTTCTAATATGTGTGAATTCTGTTTTGACATATGCGTGGCTAACGTTATTAGGCAATAATTGAAACGATTAACCAAGTTTTTGCTCAACTGACATTCTTAGCTATTATCTGGAATTATTTTTATGAAGGTTCTTTGCGACTATTAAAAATGGAATGGATCACTGCATAAAAATATTAACTACATAATGAACACGTAAAGATTTCTGTATCCATGTCTTAAAACTAAGAGAGTCGCGAATTCTAATAAATAAAAATAAATATGTTATAAAATATTCATTCGCTAATATTTCGTTCGGAGTCGAGCGTACTGTGTACTACCTACATCCTGAAAGAGAGTACGGGGTTAGGGATCATTTGATGCGACATAAGTCCAACATAAGTCGAAGCTAAAAATGTAGGTCTAGGTCTTGTAAGGGTCTAAACTTCACTTTCAATTCATACAGTTGACTAAGTATTATTAGACATGTAACGTTCACCAAACGGTATTTATGTGAAACCAATAAGAAATATTACTTATAAAAACCGGCCAAGAGCATGTCGGGCCACGCTCAGTGTAGGATTCCGTAGTTGCCCATCTTTCACAATAGACGAAAATTACGAGAAAGACTTAAATTGCGAATTACTATAAAAAGTTCGTAAACGCCAAAGTAACAGTAATTACTTATTACCTTCTTATCGATTTTAGGCGCCAGATTGAGCGAAATGTGTTGATATAGTATGGCAATTAATCAATATATGTAACGTTCGAAGTGTAGGGACACCGCGCGGCACTTACGTCATTTTAAAGAAAATTATGAATTTTTGCGATAACTCAAAAACGCCTCGACCGATTTTATTCAATATAGTTTTCATTGAAAGTTCTTATAAGGCCTCATTTTTTGACCCGTGGTTGAAAAGTTAGAGGGGGGGGGACACTATTTTTTTTTATTTTCGAAGCGAATATTTACAAAACTGCTAACTTTATCAAAAAACCGGCCAAGAGCATGTCGGGCCACGCTCAGCTCAGTGTAGGGTTTCGTAGTTGCCCATACTTCACAATAGACGGGCTTAAATTACGAGAAAGATTTCAAGCTCTTTAAAAAAGGTCGTAAACGCCAGAGTAACTGTAATTACTTATTACCTTCTGGAACTTATCGATCATACGTGCCAGATTGAGTGGAATGTTTTAATGCAACGTTCGAAGTATAAGGACACCGCGCGGCACTTACGTCATTTTAAAGAAAATTATGAAATTTTGCGATAACTCAAAAACGGCTCAACCGATTTTATTCTATATAGTTTTCATTGAAAGAGCGGATTTTCGGAGCGAATAAGTATTTACAAAACTGCTGCCTTAACCAAAAAATAATGTTTGAAGACCCCTATTATTTCCCTCAAAAGCCCTGCTCAATGACACCCCACACACTAGTGTTAAAACGAAAAAAAAAATCACCCCCACTTTAGGTGTTCGAGAGGAACCCGAAAAAAAGTTTTTTTTTTAGTTTTTATTTTACCGTTTTGTCGGCGTGATACATACATACACATACTCATGCCAAATTTCAGCTTTCTAGTGCTAATGATCACGGAGCTAAGCCGCGGACGGACGGACAGACGGACAGACGGGCATGGCGAAACTATAAAGGTTCCTAGTTGACTACGGAACCCTAAAAAGGAGTAAGTGTGATAGGTGTGCGAGTGAGAGCTAATTATTATAAAACAGACCGCTATGCCACTTCGACGCGGTACAGTGCGTTTGTTCTTTAATTACTAAGATCACATTATGTTATGAGAACATTAGTCCAGTTCATTTAGAGTTTGACTGTGTTGAGTAGGTAAATAAATTTAGTCAATAAAAAAGAAAGCGGGCCAAGTCCCGTCGGACTCGCACACCGAGGGTCCCATACTAACTATGAAAATACTGAATATTGGTTGGTCTATTTTAAAAATATTAGTAGTATTGAAGTACTCGTATGCACTCAACTTTTCCAATGGAAAAGTGTTGTCCCCATACATTTAACTGTTCGGCTACGGGATCGGCTCCGGTGATACGAACGCTTTCGCCTACATGTGGCCGGCCCCTGCTTGGAAGCCCGGATCTGTTTACGTTTCTGATGGACCTTGCATGAAGTTATATCATAGGGGCCGACATCAGATTTAAATGAATTGTCTATGTCAGATTTTCGAGGAGTGCATATTATCATTATAACACGACGCGACCATCATCTTAGGCTTCGAGTTTGTATCTTGAACAAGTTGACAAAAACTTTAATTATTATAATTTCATATTTACACATTAACTCTAGATTTAATAATTTCACTACTAACTACATTTAAAAAAGCAAACTAACGGAAAACAAATGTAATCTCTCAGCGACCGAGTGGTGGGTAAGTATATTTTGTTTGCCACGCTCTCGCGCACACGGCCACCGAGAACTGTGTTTTACTTTTATTATTTAACGCAACGATAATTTTAATTTATTTAATTGTAGCCCGGAAATGGTAATCATCCTTCGTTTTGTGCAAGCCGCTGCTTTGGCTATGCAAACGGATACATCAACGTCATTAGATAACATCTATCTACTTAGGTTGCCAAATTACATCATTTAATGAGTGGGTAACTTATTATAAAAAGATTTGGCTTAAGTGGATGTTAGTGTAACATTTTGATTAGGATTTTGATAGCGCTAATTGCTGAAAGGAGGATTCTCAAGAGTTGTAACTTGTAAGTGCTGCACTACGGTTGATGAAAGTCTGTGGACTACGTTATTCGCTACCATCATTGTAATGCTGCATCTGTTTTGTTTTTTACGTCACCTCGGAAGTTATCCTCTACTGAAGACGCAACAAAAACTCTTCCTAGCTTCACGAAAACGTAAATTTTGTATACGATGGACAACAATTTTCACGTTATTCTGTTGCAATAAAATAAATTTATTGATACAAAAATTCAGAGACTGTAGGATAGCACATTCTCCCTTTTTAATTTCTCCGCCTTCGACTCGTGCCAAAAATGGCCAATGGTCATGCAGGTTCCCTGTACTCTCCTGTTACACAAATACAGACCACCGTTATGTTATAGTTATAATAACGACGAATTACTGGAACAAATAGACACTAACAGTCAGTAAAAAAGTGAGCAAGGGGTTACTTTTCTTTGCAGCTGACAATATGTAGTTAATAGATTTGTAGAAGTTAGAAAATAGTATTAGTTAAAAGTGCTACACGTAAGTACCTTAAATACGACTTACGTACCTTAGACACGACTATAAAAAAAATACATAGTGATGGGTTTTCCACAGGCGACTGCATTACACATGTTGCGTGTATAATTTACTTTATATTATCTTCGCCAATTTCATTTAGACGACAACACTTGCTTACGAAAATATTTCTGAAATTTATCTGTATTATTTATATTTTAGCTGTAGTATAAATCCAAAATTCGCTCGTAAGTGTAAATAAGTTTTTCAGATGTAGGGGAGAGTGGGGTATTCAGTGGACCATGGGTCAGAGTGGATTGATTGCTATAATTTTGAATGTATTGCACGCATACACGTAAGCGCGCGTTATGTTGCTGTTCTGTCGTACCTCCGTTCGCCAAACCAGTGAGCCATCACGCAGTATCGAAGCGGGGGGTAGCGTCGCAAGCGCACCTTCAGTATGTAAGTCCGAAAGTAATTATTAACGTATTTTTTCAAAACGTATAGTGCCTCATTCTTCAGTGTTTCAGTGGATCAAGATCCACTATGAGCCACAACAATTTCAAGAACTTTATTGACCAAATTTTATTTACTTTTTAGAAGAAATGCTTCGGGACAGGATGAAAAGACCAGCATAGGCCTCCACAAGGAGGCTGATATACGAGCTGCCTTAGAAATGATATCTGGGAGTCAGATAATTAGAGTTGTATCAAAATTAACCAAAATCCCTTTTACGACTGTGAGATTGAGTAAAGGTTAAAATAAAGATATTGAGTGTTTTATTTATTGTTTTAATACATGTTATATACTCATATTTCAGTGAGCCTCATATGATTCATAGTACCCAAATACTCTGATTCATTGTAAACCATAGATGGGTCACAGTGGATCAGTTCCCTTTTTTTTAATAGGGCAGTTTTTAGTTGTTTTTATGTTATGGGCTTGAAGCCATTTGTGTCATTGATTATCATAATTAGATAATTGTCCTAGAGTTTTATCGAAAAACTAGCCATTTAGAAGATAAAAAAAAACCGCACTTAAATTGGTCCGCTTGGGCGCTACGATGCCACAGACAGATACACAGATACACATGTTAAACTTATAACACCCCTCTTTTTTCGTCGGGGGTTAAAAATGTGGCCACTAGTATATCACTTACAAAAAAAATTGCTCTACTGAACCCCACGTTACCCTATGGTCTCACTGATGTATGGTCGGTTGGAATGTTCATTTATGTAGTTCGTTGCACGTAAATATTTGGATAATAAATTGACAAGTAACAACACGATAAACGTATCGTGACTCCGCTAATCACATTAATGATCGTCTGTAATCTGTAAGCCTTTTTCTATTTCTGAAATGAAAGGTCATTGTTCAATTGATGTAATCAGTAATGTAGCTATAATAGTTTTGTCCTTGAATGTATAGAGGGTGCGTGTCAACTTCATCGACCAGACCCAGGCCATGGCATTGTCACATTCAGCCATTTAAACGTTTGTCCAAACGCATTGTGTTTTCATATCCGCCTGTTAGGAAATCGATTGTAATGCTTTGATTGTTATTTTGAGGGTCTGTGTCCATGAGCGGGGGGGCCTTGTACCTAATTTCCGTTTTGTCATTCGTTATGGTGTTTTAGTGGGATAAACTGCATATGCCTTCGTGTGTGAAGGTCTGTATAGCCAGGCGCAAATCCACTATATAGTGAGCAATGAGAGCATGCCCAGAACCTTAATTTTAGGTCTAGACACCGATTGATATTTTCAGTACGTCTCGCACTTGACCGATTTTTTGTAAGGGTGCCCACGACTTTGAAGGCTGGATCCGCAGCTGAGTTTAACACATATATTGCATACAGTAAAATATATACTCGACACGAGCTGCAAAGCGCTCATACAGCAGACCTTATAAGTACCGCAAATTTAAGCTGAATAAAGGGGGTGCGTAACGATGGCTATAACATTTTTTTATATAATTTCAGTCGCTAAAACGCTCATTTGATATAATTATTGAATGATATAACAACACTTAATATATCAACATTTGATATAATTATTGTTTCATATACCTACTTACTGATCATTTTATCGAATAACATTTAATATAACATTCTTTAATATAGGTAATGCATATTTCTTCTAATGAATTTATGGTATAACGTTTATTTTATCTAACGTTCAAATGGCATAACGTATAGGGTGTAGGGAAATAGGGGGGCTAAAAAAAACTTAAACCAAAAGTTAGGATAGAAAAAAAAAGGTTTGAACTGCATCCCCCAGAAAAAATGGATAGCTACCAGAAAAATAGGTTACGTACGAGCACTACACAAAACGAAAGAAAACTTTGGGTTAAGTAAATAAAACGCAATTCGCACACAAAAATTTTATAATACATTTTTCATTAAGCATAAGTATACCTAATGTTATTATATCAAATGTATTTAGGTAATACTAATTGAAATTATACCATATGAAATTATACCAAATGTTGTTATACCAAATGAACATTATACCATATGAAATTATACCAAATATTGTTATACCAAATGTTGTCGTACCAAATGAACATTATACCATATGATGGTTATAGGAAATAAGTGTTCTACCAAATGATAAATATACGAAATGAAAATAGATATTTTAAAATTATACCAAACGCATATTATATCAAATGAGTGATTATACCCTTTGAAATTATATCAAATGTTGTTATATCCAACATACTTACATACCATTTATTTTTATATCGATCATTACACACCCGAATAAAGGCACAACAACACTTATGCAGCCTGTGTTGTATACATGGGTTTTGGTCTAGATAGGAAGGTACTTACTATACTTGCCAGTAAAAACATCTTTATTCTTTAATTTTAGTAAAGCATAACTGAGTATTTAATTACTGGAAGTGTAGCCAATTAATAATGATAACACAAAAAGTAGCACACAAATAAACAATAAAAACTTGCGTCATCGCATGAAATATTCGAAATTAACACCGTTTTAACTTTTCTGATGCTTTATTTCCTTTTTAGCACACAAAGACTGCGCAACTTAGGTTTAAAGTTAAGACAATGAAATGTTTAAGCCACTGCCTAACTTAGTTTAACCTAGTTACCCACATCTTAGCGTTCATGATAGATTTTTATTATGAGCGCAAACTTGAACTGAAAAGGTCTGTGGTTCTCTTTGCTAAGTTATCCCAAGCCTGCCCTGGACTAAACCGACCATTTGGAAAATCGCTGTGTGCAAAGCTCAAAAAGGACAAGTGGATATTTATAGTACCTAATTATCATAATCATTATCTAAGTTATTACTATGTGCCAGTTTAGGGTTTGTTTTGAATTAGCTGGAATTTGTTACGTTTTCTAGCGCCATATCTCCTCAATTTAGTTTTTTTTAACGGAATCGAACTATATACTTATCGAATCTACTCACAAAATATCATAAAAATCGTGTGAGAAATGTGACCTGTAGGCGAGAACAGCCGAACATACGATACGATTTAATTTTGGCCAAGCTGAAACGAGAAGACTCTTCGCTCGCTCGGTAAATTACATATTTAGGACAATCTTATAAAAATCGACGTAGTCCAAATTAAGCAGTTTTTACTAACAAATATAGCTACTTAATGACGTCATAAAACATAAAAAATCTAGATATAGAAACAACGGGATATTCGAACCCGTGACCACCGCTTCGCCTTTTTGCTACCGACTTATTAGATAAACGTGTTTTTTTATGATCATAGATCAGGAGCTTCTAGATAAGGATATGCGGGTCATGCTATACATGTTACTCCTTAGGTTACCCTTAATGGGAGATGCGTGCATTGCAGATTGGTTGATAAAATATGTATTAGCATTTTGGAGCAGCCTATTGTAAGTTTTGAGGACATTTGAGTTGTTTAGTGTGTACACAAGTGTGCTGTGTTTTGAGTTAATGAGGACAGTTTTAGTATAATTAAATGATATTGCAAACTTTAGTAGGTGATAATTAAAATCGCTAGCCGAAATAATATTCATGTCTGTACCAGCTAAATAATTTAGATTTCTGGAGTTCAGAGATGAAAAGGCAGTTACTTAACTAGCGAATGAAGTCATCGGCTTGATTGTCGCTTGTTTAGTATTAAGTGCTTTCCATTGTTACATCTAGAAAAGATATACCTATATCGGTGGGGCTACGCCCATAGAACCTGGTTTCCACCGGCTTGCTTATGAGTAATGTTTATTCTACTGTTTGGAGAAAAAGATAACCAAGCGAAGTCTTTCGAAGTAGGTAATTAATTTTCAGTTACATATTTAATTTTCTACATACCAACCGCCACAGTTTCAAAATCCGCTCTAGTTTAAGCACGCGTGTCTAGCAGATAGTAGGTAAACTTATCACCGAGACGCGAAACATTAAACACTCGTAACCACAACCGTGAATTAGTTGCAAAATGCAGCGCGCGGCCGCGGCTGCCTACGGACAGCCACTGATACCGAATTACGGACCTCTCTCCCGCGCCCACTGTTGCTTCTTCTGTTGCACTAGCGACGCCGGCTTGCCCGACACCGACAGCATCGCACACTACACATTACACTTTCTAATGCCGTATTGCACACGTTGCGTTTCGACCGCAGTTACGGTGCACCGGCTAATGAGTGCTTCGGCGTTTAAAAATGGACGCGCGCGCATCTATGTAGGTACACGCCGGCGCGCGCGGCGAGCCGGTCGCGCTTCGCTTCCTTCCACGCATTGTCCCGGACCGGGATACTATCTCCCGTATCATAAAATCACAATAAAACGTGCCTCTAAACTAATCCAACTATTCATCACATAGTTGAGCGACAAAATTGTGCGGCATATACACGCGCGTCTTATCTCGATCTTTCAGGTTTTACCGTTCCAGCGGCCGTCACGCGAATGCGAGCGTTTCAGAGAAAAGCCTCGTGAAAGCCGCCGGTCGATACAGTCGTAGCCATGGAGACGTTGTGTTTCACGTGTTCAGGACTTGGGGCCATTTTTTCTCCCATTTGCATTTAGGCCACAGAACGCGAAAATTGCTATGGGGTGAAATTAATTAATACCTGCCACGTATGTCGGCTATTTCTTGTTTGTATTTGTATAACTTAACATTTTTACTTGTAAGCGTTACGGAGCCGTTACGCACGACGTCTCAGAGGACGCTCAGTTGAAAGTAAGATTAATGTAATATGTAGAGTAGGTGTCCAACCACAGGCTTAATTAGCATTCAAGACAAACATGAATGACGCAGAATGAAAGCAGGCATATTCTTAAATAATATATAGCTCTTGGATTCTTGAACGATGTTAACATGCCATCGACGTGAGCTACCTCCTCGTATCGTACCTAGGTACTCGTATCGTATGCCCTTCGGTGCTATTTTAATGTAATATATGCTCATAGTTATAAACATTGTAGTACTCGCGTACTTTATTTAATCTGTCAATTATAATTTTACAGACAAAATCACAATAACGCACTTTTTAATCCTGTACCAAAATTCTATACTTACTCTATGGTACCGAGTACAGAACTTTAATATTCATAAGACATCTCTCTACCTAATCAACTCTAATAATTTCAAAAAGAGAACATCACCATATTTGATTTAAAAAAAAGCACGCTACTGTTCACTGGTTGGTTGAAATTACTTGTCAATATATTTAACCAATCGCGAGGCACCCGCATTACCATCGCGATCATGTTTTTTAATAGGTTATTTTTAGTCAAGGACCATATTGGTCCTTGGTTTTAGTTGAACGAAAAAGGTTACATCAAAAATAAAAATCCAGTGGGGAATGACGATTAAATTAAAAAATGTTTTTCTGTGTTTTGCTCGTAAAAAAAGTATTGTATGCAATAGTTACACAATTAGGTCTTAAAATCTCGTACCTTACTTAGGCCACTCGGCAAGCCTCATGACCTGAACGCGGTACTCGACTTAAAGAAGAGAACTCATTGTGCAACGATTGCATAATAGTATTTTATGCAACCGTTGTATAAGAGGGGGCAAAAAACGCGAGTGGCATGGGTTACGATGTGAGCGTAGCGAACATCGTAAGAAAGATGCCACGAGCGTTTTTTGACCTACTTATACAACGTTGCATACAATACTTTTTCTACGACTCGACATTTCATAAATAAAATGCAAATAAACAACAAAGAAAATAATTAGGTACATGTTCCCACTCGGTATCAACAAAATTAAAAAAAAATGGTCTCTGATAAACTTTTTTTTTATTGACGTCCATCTGTCAAAAAAATATGAACTTATACATAAAGGTATACGTTCTCTATACTAAACATCCATGCACTGAAGATAAAACTTTTTTTTTAAGTTGGCAGCAATAATAAATACCTAAATATAATAAATATTAAGGGACAATCATACACAAATCGACCTAGGCCCAAACTAAGCAAAGCTTGTACTATGGGTACTAGACGACGATATACATAATATATAAATACATATATAGATAACATCCATGACCCAAGAACAAATATTTTGCACAAATATTGGCCCCGGCCGGGATTCGAACCCGGGACCGCCGACTCAGTAGGCAGGTGTCTACAAACCGAGCCAAACGCGTCGTCAATATGCCTTAGTACAATAAGTTTTTTTTTTAATTGCAAATTCTGTGAATGAAGCTGTTTATCTTGTAATCTGTGGAACTATTAAGTGATGCTTTTTTGGCGACATTATAACATCGTTTAGCAGTGTTTTTTTGGGCAGTAGGGTATAGACTTTTACAGACTTTCATAATTTATGTCTTTATATTGGAGTTAGTAACTATAAAAATGACAGAAAAAAGTACTGGAGTAGATAAAATACTAATTTGATTCGACTTCTGGATTGCTTAATATAATCCAAGAAAATTAGATTGCAATATATGGAAAATTTGGCAAAATGAAAGGACAACTTTTATCTATCAGGATATGTAGGTTATAGAGCCAAGTTTAATTTTATCTACTCTCCCCCCCTCTCAGGGGTGAGCGTCACCCCCCCGCGCCCTCGAATGTGTCCCGGAGCGCGGTATTTTCCACTTTAGAAGAAAACCGTGTACGATACATACAAAGTGTATAAGAACGAAGTAATCCTGAATAAATTTACTATAAACCTTTCATACATACAAAAGCGGCTATGACCGACGGACGGACTGACACAGACACACGAGGGATCCTACTATAATCATAGCGAATTTTCTCCGAAACTACTGGACCGATTGAGTTGAAATTTTGTACACGTATGTAAATTGATGACCCAAACATGGACGTGTAACGTAACGTAACGCAAATAAATAAATTTTGACATGAGGGCCAGTTTAGGGGGCAAAATAGAAAAAAATGGCATAGTATATCGTGTGACATATCAAATGAAAGGGTACATTATGAACATCTCAAATATATGTATTATATAATTCTAAATTAAACGGTTTTGAAGTTATTTACGAAAATGAGCAAAACTTGACGATTTCCCCACACACCCCTTATTTCCTAAAATAGTGAGGCTAAAAAAAAAAAAATACAGAATATAGTTCAATACTTGTAGATTACAGAAAAACATATAAGAAGTCTATGGCATTGCAAGTAACACCGTTTAACTAGTACGAATATTTATATTTCGCATAATGGCCAAATGACTTAAATTTTAAAAATAGCATTGCAACGGTAAATTAAAGAGTAACAGAAATAAATTATACATTTTTAGAAAGAACATTGTCCATTCTTTACTTTTGTCATACATATTTTGGCCGAGAAGTGTGCAGTTTTTGAGATAACTAACCTTTTAGCAGAAAAAAAAGATCAATAATTAAAAACGTTAGTATTTGGTAACAGATTGCGCTGATTGTATAAGTGCTATCGCTTTTGTATGTATGAAAGGTTTATAGTAAATTTATTCAGGATTACTTCGTTCTTATACACTTTGTATGTATCGTACACGGTTTTCTTCTAAAGTGGAAAATACCGCGCTCCGGGACACATTCGAGGGCGCGGGGGGGGTGACGCTCACCCCTGAGAGGGGGGGAGAGTAGATAAAATTAAACTTGGCTCTATAACCTACATATCCTGATAGATAAAAGTTGTCCTTTCATTTTGCCAAATTTTCCATATATTGCAATCTAATTTTCTTGGATTAGATGATGACTGAACTGAATTGAACTGTCCGTCTCAATTCGTCTTCCGATGTCTGGTCGTAACAAATTATTTGTCAGGTCTGGATGCTGATGCTGGTATATATCATGATCTCTGATTGTTGTCAATCAATATAGGTACCGTAAGGTCGGGGTACTATCCATAAAAATGCATGTATTTTATCGAGTCCATAAATTTAAAAAAATCCGACCAAGTGCGAGTTGACTCTTGCACCGAGAGTTCCGTACAATGGTAGATTAGTCAAATTAAGTCATGGTTTTCTATGGGTGGACAAAGTTACCTTGTAGGGTCAAAGTACCCCGACCTTAGTATATTTAGTAAACACGCACTAGCGAAATTTGATGATGTTTGAGTAATATACGAGTACATCAGACGTATCTACGTCATGTTTCAACACATAATTATTACCTACATTAATTCAATTTTATAAATACAAAGGTTTGTAGGAGGCTTGTAATACACAACACACAGGGCGTTCCACACATGTGCAAATAAAGGAAATTATAAGTATTAATTAGTATTTTATTGCTTGCGTAGGTATATTTTTCAGTTTGCATCGTATACTATAATTTTAATTATAATATACGATTCAAATCATGCTAACGTATAATACTATAATTTTATTACGATTATGCTTTGAAATTACCTACTGAAATAAGTAATAAACTAAATCGACAAAAAAATACACTAGAATCGGTTGAGAAATCAAGGCGAGAACATCCGGATAACTGTACATCCGAATATACAAAAGAATTATTGCCCAAGCTGAAACGGAGACGCTTTGCTCGCTCGGTCAATTAATGCGAATTGTGGGTAGGTTTGTCGTGGTAAGTGTTTCATGGGGCGCCTTTCTCTAAGGAGGAACGGAGTAAAATAATAATGAGGGGCTCCGTGAGCTGTAGGCCTCGCGAGTTTCCTCCGAAATTGCGATTTTTTACAAGCTTTTATTTAACTTGCATTGTATATGTATGTAAGTATGTTTGTTCGGGTGGAATCTTGCAACTCAATTTTGAAGCAGATATCGTCAACCGATTGAGCTGAAATTTTGCATACTTACATAACTTTGATGACAATACAATAATATGGTACCATGGGGCTGATCTGATGATGGAGCCGGAAGGTGGCCATAGGAACTCTATAATAGAAAAAAGCAATCCTACCGAGTTTGGGCTCTTTAGAATCATCTCAGTGAGCATTTGATGGATATCCAAAGAAAAGTACAGTCGGCTATAAAAGCTTGTCACTAAAATGAAATTTTTGACAGAAACTTATTTCATTTTCCATCCCTATAACTCCGGCATTTTGTATTATTTTGATACTGAATCGGCACAAAAAATCTTTCGAACCCTACTCACAAAAATGCGAACTGGTTGAGAAATTGTACCTGTATGCGAGAACAGCCGGAAAGCGTCATCCAAACGTCCTAACATACGGAAGAATTTAGAGCCAAGCTGCAACGGAGATGGTTTGCTATCGTGTCGTCGTATTCTTATACGATACTATATACGAACCATGCCGACTCTTACTACAGAATATGTAACAAGTCACGGTCAATATGCAATGTTTCGTTTAAATTTACTGCGGTGCAAAGAGCATTTTTTGCGATACATTCGAAATTTTAAGTAACAGCAATAAAATATCGTGCTAAATTGTGAAAGCGGCGAAACACGGTACGTTTTCCTGTACTTAAATGATCGAGACCAGCCACCAGCTTACCAGATGGATTCCAAAATAAACCATGTGATGTTAATGAGGCGACGGACATGGGTCGAGTGCGGAGTGGGCTTAGTGATGATGCTCTGATGCTGATTTACGGGTTAACAGATCAAATAGTTATGTAAATGTATGAGTATACTATTAATGTACCTGTCCTGTCTGCCTTCTGAAGAACTTAGTTATATGTATAAGAAAGAAAAATTTAATGCGATCTTAATTTACCTTTGTGTCATTATTTATAAAAATAAAAATGTGGTCTTTCCACATAAAAATATGAATCGATAAAAAGATTCTATTTAGTTATATAAGCTTATAAAAGTACTAGAAGGTGTGAAAGCAAATTCGTCCGCGTAATAGTATTTTTATTTACCTTAGTCGGGTATAAATAATCCTACAACAATGGATGTCCTTTCGGCGTGATGAGTGGCCAAAGATTTTTTTGCCAACATTTCTTATCACCGGCATCCAAAAACTTCTTACAGTTGAACATAGGCCTCCACAGAACACTGCCATGACCGGTCCTACGCCTACGGCCCGAATCCAGCGGACTTGATACTATCATAAGGTATTCAATCTATTTAGGGGTTCATGGTCACTGTTGCGGTCATTGTGCATTGGATATAGACGTTGCTTTGTTCCGTTCGTCGAAATATTCTCACTGGCCTACAAAGTATGAGGATTTTGACGTCATAGTTCTGTTACCGTTATCACTTTACAACTCTTTAATCGCCAACATCCATACCACGTTGAATACACCGGTTCTCGTCCGATCACCGAAGTTAAGCAACGTCGGGCGGGGTCAGTACTTGGATGGGTGACCGCCTGGGAACACCTCGTGTCGTTGGCTTTTTGCCGCAGACGAGAGAGAACTATTTAAAGTTCAACGTTATGTATTTTTTCTTCACACTTGCTCGTAAATCGAGGGTTTACATGCTAAAAAACCGGGCGGCGGTAAGTAATTTTGGTATTGACTACTATTTATTACTTTTGTTTTATTTCCTCTAAAAGTGTGATTGAAAAACGTCGTATGTGACTGGTGGAAGGAATTACAAAAGTGTCTATTAGAAGCTCGAACTGACACTCGTTTACCACCCTTGTTACGTAATGTACTATTACGTCACCCTAGGCCGTAAGTGGGATTTTCTGCTCTGCTTGTGGGAAGAAAACCTAACTTCCTGACCATGGCATGACGCAAAACGGGTTGTAATTCTTGAGGCCTCCGCTAGCTGGCGCGGGTGCACGGAGCGGATTAACGAAAAATACACTGACGCGGACGCGTGCGTGCGGCGGATTATACCTACAAAAGGCACAAGCGCGCGTGCGCCCGCGCCAGTTAGCGGAGGCCCCAGATCAATCGACCAATGAAACTGAGCCATACTTCCTTGTCCGACCTCACCATGATAGGAAGACTTCAAATTCCTTATTTATTAGGCGCCGATTGCACTGCAATCATCCTGCGAATTTGTGTCTCATCGTTTGTGGACACAGCATTAACAAAGGTGCTCGATCGGGCTGGGAAGCATACGCTCGGGAATAGGGAGTTCTAAGAAAATGTTCCAGTAACCTTAAAACATTTATTTCTTATCTAGAAATGCAATTAAATCACAAACATTAAAATTAACTTAAAACGCGTATCTAGTCCTAATATCTTCTAGTTTCTTTGAGACTTCAGCGGGCGTCCGCTCCAGATCACCCGCGATTGCTTTTTGCTTCGCCGGCTCCAGCGAGTTGAACTGCTCGCAAAGATCGCCGTCTATCACATTCTAGAAAGAAAGAAACGAGATTATGAGTACGTATTCATAAGTAGATTAGTATAATTTGGTTGGATGGATAAGAATGTTCATTCCATATACTACGGGAGTACCGATGGCGATACTCCCGACTCTCAGGAGCGCAGACCACGCGGGCCACGTGGGGCCGCCATAACGGCGAGCCGACACGTCGCCTCACGCCGCCCTTCATCTATCCACGGTGTAACACAAGTAGCCACGACCAGTGGTTATCTGTTGACTAACCGTGGATTAACTAAATTCTCACTATACCAATACTAGATGAAAATTCTCTAACCATTTGTCACGAAAATTTATCTTCAATTATACAAGTCTAAGGTAGTATGTATCTAGTGAAACTTACTTTTACTGGGTAATAATAGCTCCTGAAGGAGAGATGATCTCTTCCGCAGACGGGTGGATTTTCACTGCGCATGTGCATCTCGAGATGCTGAAAGAAGTCGTGGTCTTCGCGAGAAGTGAAGGGCAGCAGCACTCCGAGCGAGCCGCTCACTGTTGCGTAGAGAAGCGCCTCCGACCCGCCGGGGATCAACGTCGCTCTCTGTAGCGATGTTACGGTTTCACCCACGTGGAAATTGACCACTATCTCCCCTTTTTGCGATGCTCCGTTCAATAGACCTGAAGAAATAAGTAAACTTCTCAAGTTTTCTGTTAAAAATTGTTATACGTATAGAGGGAAGTATTTAGCCTCAGAGTAAAATAGTAGAATCACTGATAAATCATTAGTCTAGCATGTGTTAATTATAGTATCATCATTTCATAGAAGTTATTGGTTCAGTTTGTTATTTAAAATGAAATTTACCTCTGTCCCATAGGGCTTTATTTCCTGTAGGGTCTTCATCTACATCATCAGATACAGACTGAGGCAGTCTTACAACAGCAATATTGCCAAACTTGTCCGACATAGCTATCGTGTCGTAATCTAACAAGCAGCTGTTGGTGATCCATCTGGGATTTGTGTCATCAGCGAATATGATTAGTTGATTTTCCCTCTTTTTGTACTTCACGCAAAATACCGATTCCTGGACATCGCAGACGAAAATTCTCTGCCCGATAGTTTTTATGTCGGCTATAAGATTAGGAATGTGTCTGTTTTCGCATTTGCGGAGCAGCTTTCTTCTGCCGATATCGTACAATCTGAGCATGCGGCCGACTCCGACGAGAAGTTTCCCGTTAAAGGCGGCTAGAGCGCCAGGGTATTCGTCGATGGGGGTCTTGTGGACCAGTTCCAGTTTGCCGGTGGCGGTGTATATTTTGTAGACGTGGAGGCTGCCTTCCGTGCAGGTTCGCGGCGAGAGCACGAGGTCCTTGGCGACGCCGACGACCAGGTGCGGGTGGGCGTGCTCCTGGTGCGCGGCCCAGCGCACGATGCACAGCGACACAGCAGCCTCGTTTTGTTCCAGCGGCACCCGGAACAGCGTTCCAGGCTGCGCGCCACTCGATCCCATGTCGACTACGCGAATTTGTGACGCCCACATACCTGCGAAAAACATCATGGTAAATAAAAATCATACTAACAGCTACACATTACTTGCAGTTAAAAACAAAAGTTTAGTTAATTTGTTTCCCAAGCTTGAATCAAATGACTTATAGGAAGATCATCTGGGATTAACGCCGGGATGGATGTTATAGCCACATCCGATTAGAGTCAGCATGCTCGAAGACATCTCCTGCTCTTGCCCAGAGAATGTGGCTGTACTTTAACTAAATATTATTGTCGATATTTACCTGCACCAGCTTTGGGCGAAGAGAAAACGTTTTCCGATAGTACGTCAGAGAGAAAAGCGTCTGCCATTTCGTTAGCGAGTTGCTGTTCTTCGGGGCCGCCCCCAGCCGCCGCTTCACGCATTTCTTGTGCCATTTGAATCCTGGTATCAAAAATACAGAATTAGTGTTGATGGTTAAAAAATATGTTTTAGAAAGAAGTTAAAAAAAAGTCAGTACTGCAGGTATATCTACATTTAATTCGGGTTTGTGTGTTATTTGTCATCATTTACAGTTTTTTTATGTATATCCAAATATAAATAAAATGTAGTTACCTTCTCTGTTTCTTCATTTCCTCTGTGTATGAATTATGGTCAGTCTCCAAAATGATAATGTGGTTGCTGTCACCGTTGATGACGAACTTTCTTGGTGTGTACTCCAGTGGTAGATAAGTCTGATTGAATACTGCTCCCAACTTCTCCAAGGCCAAGATCCTTAGAGTATTGGACGAGATGGCTACGATACCTTCCGCGCATTGTTCTGTAAAGAAGGAAGACTTAGTGTAAATTAACCATTATGAATATGTAAAAAACTATTATAGTGTGAAAGTTTGTCCACGGCATGGTTTTGCCGCCTTCACGGCCTAAGCGGCTCCGGCTTGGCTATGGAATATGCCGAGTGCCAACCTCAACCTTGCGGGAGGCTAACCTGCTCTGCGACGTTGTGGGCTTATCACTGCATGGGGCAGCTACGCACCACCCTCACGCGGCCACATCCGAAGGCACGGCCGTGCAAACACGTCGGTCAATTATATACAAAAAAAATTGGTAATTACCTGAACTGAATCCAGCAGCATATTCAAGACATTCGTATGAGAGTGGCGTCAGATGGAAACGGTTTTGGTAATGATATCCAAGCCAGGTTCTCGATGATACAGCAAGCACAGCTTCGGCAGCTTGCACTCTCACTTTGAATAGCTTTACTGGCCTTGAGCCCAGGTACCTGAGAAGAAAATCAGAATAGCATAAATACAATTGTTCAATGGAGACTGTTGATAATGTTTATTTGTGATTTTCTCAGATCTGGTTAAGTAATCGTCAATGTTTTTCAGATGAAACACGGAGCGAAATTGGTTACATCATTGAAGGTTTTTTTTACTAGAATAATTAGTATAAAAAAAATACAAGACATACCTTGTTCTTGTATCTGCAAGATCTCCACTAACAGAATCTAGTGTTGTTCGTAATAACACACCATTGCTCAGGCCGATGTTGAGATGCAGGGCAGATTTCGCGCCAGATTCAAATGGTTGTTCTACTATACATAGCGATTCCGCACCAGCCGGCAGCGCTTGCATGGATCGTGGTGCTAAACAGTCCTAGAATGTAGGAGCAGATTTATTAATACACAGAAGTTTTAAGAGTAACATTGAGGACGAATGATGATTTTATCAGATTTGATTGAATAACGCATTTTTAGGTTGTTGTAATCACAAGCAATCAGTGGTGTCCTGTAATCATCATTTGAATTGAAAAAATATCGTCATAATCATAATATATCACCAGGGCAGAAACTTACGGATGGATCCAAGGAAATAATTCTGACAGTATTGTCATTGAGTCCCACAGCTAAGAACCAAGCTCTTTGCTCTCCAGTCGCTACAGAGCCCAGGGCCATGCATGAAACATCTGAAGACAGTTTCTTTCTTTCAGTGTATTCATTCAATTGTCCAGTCTGCAATATTAAAACAATAAATTAGTAATGCAGGTCATCGACTTCCGATATTTGAAAGTATGTATATGAAAGTTTGTCCACGGCATGGTTTTGCCGCCTTCACGGCCTGAACGGCTCCAGCTTGGCTATGGAATATGCCGAGTACCAACCTCAACCTTGCGGGAGGCCGATATGCTCTGCGACGTTGTGGGCTCATCACTGCATGGGGCAGCTACGCACCACCCTCACGCGGCCACACCCGAAGGCACGGCCGCGCAAACACGTCGATCAATAGAAACATGCTATTAAATCTATATTTAGATGAAACTTACCGGATCCATTTCGAAATAGACCAATTCGCCGCCAGTAAGTGCGATGACTACTTGTCTCTGATTTACGGCACACTTCACGATAGTCTTCTTGCCGGGAGCCTTCCATTCGTTGACACGCTTATCGGCACGAATGTGTCGGATGCCATCGGGGTACACCTGCACTAGCGCGTCGTTGCCGAGCGCGTGGCAGCTGAGCGTCGGCGTCGTGCCTAAGAACCCGGAGTCCGTCACTTCCTCCACGGTCTCTCCAATAGAAAGCACGAGTGTGGCATTTACGAACGACACAATGATGTACGAATCATATTCCTCTGTAACCAAGAGAAAAATAGGTGATAACATTGTGACTGGTATTCAGCCATCAATAATTAACTAATCTTCATGTGATGGCAGCCTCGTTGTAGTTAATTGGAGCCTCCGATGCCTACCTGTGCGTGTGGTGAGACCATCTCAATGTTCATCGCCCGTAAGTAGATTCTGAAAAGAAAAACCACTGGTGTTTATGTATAACAAACAACCAGGGTTTTATTAGTATTTTGTTGATAAAAAGGAGCATTCATAAGTGGTTTATTGGGTAGCGTCACGGTAATCAGTAACACGGACCAAAAATATAATCATTAAGCTCCTTTGCAGTTGTAAGTCATTCCTGTGATATTAGGAATCGGCAGAAAGTATACCTAGTTTTTCTTTTGGAAATAATTAAAAAAAAAAAAAAACTTTCTGCTCGCTCTCATTTGTAGGTCTTTCTAATCAACGGAATATTAACACAAGGAATAGAATTAATCAATTCGCAAATCCTGCCAGATGAAGATTCTTACCATCTTTATGTCGCCTTACTGTCCATACTGCATTAGGAGACCCTGGCAGCTCTGACACGGCCATTTCAGCCACTTCCAAACCATGTCTTAAGGCTCTCAAGGATGATCGGGGCCCTCGCCCACATGCCAAGTATACTTGGGGTGTGTCTTCACCAGCTAAATCAGCCACATGGCAAGCTAGAATAAAGAAAAATAAAACGGTCAACTTTATGAAAAAGGATTTAGGATAAACCAATACTTAAGTAGAACTCTTAAAATTTATTAGTTTACCTAATATGGGAGAAAGTGAATCCAGCTCATCTACAAGAACTAAATTTCTGAGAGGCCTTGGTGCAAAGAAGAATGTGTCACCTTCCTCCAACGGCATGGCTGAACTAAATTCTGGTTCATCATCTTCATCACCCAAGTGAGCAATTTGGTACAGGTAACTGTAATAAAAATGAAAAATTAGGAATTGCTTTAAATTAAATATTCAAATAATACTGTCAATGTATTGAATTGTCAGTCCACAATCAGTGTGCATTACCCCATATAAAAGGGTAGGACCTTGGTTCAGGGAATATTGATATTGCATGTTTAAAAAAAGAAGCGAGTGTGAAACAGATCCACCCCACAGGTTCCACATGCAAAATAAATGCATGGAAATGTAGTAATAGATATATACTCACTGGTTGCCAAATTCACAGGCCACAAAGAGGAATCCAGTTTTCAATACACACATAGCAGTAGCCACTGGAACCGTGTCAAAGTATTTCAGTTTTATTTCTGTAACCATGTCATCATCAGTCTCAATAGTTATCTTGAAGATGTCTCCTTGTTCAGTTTGAGCCAAAAAGAAGAACATTGATTTGGTTTTGTGGGTTGCTGAACATACAAAGATCATGCCCCTTTCTGGGTCATCCAAGTCATTTCGCCGACGAGGTATGGGGCAGCGGATGTCATGTTGATCTCCTAAATTCTTATATGTCAGGTAGTTTTCAGAGCAAATGAGTACTCCGGAAGGTCCATCATTACCACCAGGCACAGTTATAAGGAAGTTAGCATGTTCCTCTAGAGGCTCAGAGTATTTCCTTACAACATGGTTCAGGCCGAGATCCAATTCATAAAATGTCAATGTCTGTTGAGTTTTTTGAGCAGCTTCACCTGTGAACAATCTTTATATTAATAAACTAACAGTCATTGGCTAAACAATAAAGGAAAAATAGTTGCATAATCATAAAATGGAGGATTAAGCGTCACTATCAATCGGAAACACGGACCTCAAAATAATCACTTAGTAAAAGACAAATTAGTAGTCTTAAAAAATCTTACAACATAATCTGCATACTATTTGACAAAATCCAATTCCACTCTGTCTATTAACATTGATGTAAATTATAAAAAAAAAAATCTTTGTCCATTCATTTCTCCTATATGGCTGTACCAATTTCAACAATTTCTGTACCAAAAATTGTATAATAAAGATGGTTATCATTATGACTCATCCATGAACTATTGGAGTGGACAGTGCACACTTCTAGTAATATATATATATTATAGCTGTGTGCGAGGAGTATTGGAGTACATTCAGATTTCTTTTGTTGGCATAGAAAATTGAGAGCTTTAGGCTTGAAAATTTAAAAGCAAATTATGTGTAATGACAAAAAAAAACATGTACAATTATAGATGCGAAGCTGGTTGCTAACATTTCTAGCCCAGCGGAAACTAGAAATGGCCTATTTGGCTTATTATCATTTCTAGCGATAACAAGCGGCTGGAAACGGCTGCTTACATTTCATTGACATATTCACATGATTCAATGTTTGTTTTTGTTATTTTTCTTTTCATTTATTTACTATAGGATCTTTTTAACATAAATAGACAATAAACAATGACATTTGCATCTGTATTAAGTGTTAAAAACTCAAAATTCTCTTACAAAATGTGAAAGAGCAGTGGAATAGGACTATTTTAATAATTTATTTGTGAGAGATGAATTGGATATAGGTATTTATTAGTTACCTAGTAATAGTAAGCATTTAGTTGTATTTCTATAATGCACCAACGCAACGAGCCTCGCGCACTCATCCCCGCATGCCCCGCGCACCCCTCAGCCCCCCACACGCATTTATCCTGCCGCGCGAGATTCCCGAGTTTGGTTTACAATGATGATTAGATCCAAAATAAACTGATTTAGCTACCTTTATTCTTATAATTTTCATACACCGCCACCTGAACACAAACGTTGTTTCATAGTTTACTTTTCGTATCTGAATTAAGTAAATTAGTAGGGACAAATGGTGTCTTCGGGTCTATTTTTTTAAAAAAGAACAATAAGTGCTACTGTATAACAAAAATAAGAGTTAAACAAAAAAAAAGGTAATAAAAATCATTTCTTTATTTGATGCTCAAGTCGGGTATCTACCCGGTATCAAGCGGCTGGTTATTCGTTTCTAGCCGCTGCTTTCGGTTACTACGGGCTTACAAGCCGCTGGTTTACAACTATATGTACAATACAGTAAGGATTAGTTAGGAAAATTGGGAAAGTGCGAGTCCGACTCACGCATGAAGGGTTCCGTACCATAATCTATAACAAGTTTGTTGTATGGGAGCCCCCCTTGAATATTTATTTTATATTTAGTATTTGTTGTTATAGCGGCAATAGAAATACATCATCTGTGAAAATTTCAACTGTCTAGCTATCACCGTTCTAGACATACAGCCTTGTGACAGACTGACGGACAGCGAAGTCTCAGTAATAGGGTCCCATTTTTACACTTTGCATATGGAACCCTAAAAAGGATAAATTAGGAATACCTTACCTGTTGGGTCAGAGTCAGCTTCTTCATAGTCAATTTCCAGACAAGCAAACATGGGATTTTCAAAGCCCACATCCACTCCTACCATGTGATACACCAGTGTGTTGGACTTGTGCGCTTCCAATGGAGAGGAGATAGTCAATCTGGCTTCAGCATCTCTGTTCAAAATGTACACAAGTTTCTGCTTTTCTATGGCTCCAATCATGACAGCTCTGCCTTTAGGATCAATAGCCAAGTACTGACCAGGGACTATTCTCCGACAGCCAGATTTTCCGAACGTTTCTTGATGAACTTTTTCAAGGATATTCTTGGCTGGGATATATTCCAAGATGACAATGCGTCCAGAGTCTGATCCAATCACAATGTAATCTGTAAGAAAATATGGCATTTAGAAACGGAAGGAACACTGGTTTAATACTAATGTTTGGTTAAGAGGAAAATGTGCCAATACTACGAACATCCCAGCAAATCATAGAGATTACCAAGAGCGACGCGATGGCATTTTAGTCTATGCATCTAGTTATCCCATGCTCTCGTATTATAGAGAGATGGAGCAAGACGATGCAAGCGATGTATTTAAATGAAAATGAACTATAATCAAATATTACCACTATACATGTTACGTTAGTACTAAGGGTTAATTATACACAAATCGACTTAATCCCAAACTAAGCTAAGGTAGAAGCGATAAACAATTGCATTAACGGTTCGCAGACTATCACGCATGGCCTAATTATAACCTATACAGGTTAAAATATGATAACCTATATAACACGTGGGGTCAAAAGTTCATTTACCTTTAGTGCCGCCGGTAAGCCGAAATGACATCATAGAACGAATTATGCCGAAAATCTCCACCTTCAGCAGGGTGTGAACTTTGCCGGTATTTGGATCTGGACGTAGTAGCTCCAAGATCTTCCCCCGGGATATCACGATCTCCTGCTGCTTGGTGCCAGAGAAGTTCCCGTGCACCGCATGGGTAATGGCTGTAGAGCCTTGTAGAGTCAAATTGTACAAGTACATTTTGAGTCATTAACAACCTCACCCTGAAAAAAAGTAATCGGTCAATTCACCATGTGCTAACATGATAGTTAAACAATTACGTTAAAAATACATAAATGTAAAGCTCGTAACTGACGAAAACAGAGAGAATCTTGTGTTTTCGAATGGGTGAGCATATTTAATATTGCACCCTATAAACGACCACGAATGATACAGCAATCTATCGTGGAGATACCAAGTGCAAATATTACTTTGAAACAGAATATAAACATAAAATAGTATGAATTAAATAATTACCAGTCCAATTCAGCACTTGATTGCCGCAATGCGGCTGGATATATTTTAGGAATTCGCCGGTGCCTCCTTCACTAGAACACGACCACAAAATGGCGACCGGCACATATGCTATCGATTCGCGACGCATCTCTACGCTATACTGACACATCAGCTAACCAATCAAAAAGAAGCATTTTCCATCATGGCGGCCAGTTTTATACTAATGGTGTTGCCATTTTATGACTTTAAAACAAATATATTTCTTACAACGACATCTAGTGGCGAGTAGACAAACTAATAGTTCCATAAATATAATACTCTCGCTTCATGTTACTGCTACTCCTCAAAAGATAACGCAAAAAACAAACTACAAGCTGTCTTCATTAGTTGTTTGCTAGATGGCGCTGTGCATTGGTAAATGCTTTGAATGGATGAAAAATATTTAAACGCTTGAATTTTTTTTAAGTATAGGAATAACCCCCCTAATTCCAAGAAAAAACGTTATAGCATTTTCTCTAGCTTCATAAAAATAAAAACGGTGAAAGTGGTTGTTTTGATAATTTATGGATGCATTATTTAATTTTGGAGTCTTGTAGGTGTGTGTTTTCCAAAAATATTTACAGTAATTTTCATATTTTTTATTTCCATGTTTATGGTCCTGTATTTTCCTAAGTAATAGGTAAGTACTTACACTGCTTATAGGTGTTGTTAATGCATGGTTGATCTTCACTCCCAGTTTTTTCTCGGTTTACAATATTTTTAATATTTTTATACAGCACCCGTCCTAGTGACTGTCTATATCGCTGCTTGTTGGCAATGCTTACACCTACATACAAATCTACAGATCTCACACTATACTACGCGCGACCGTCAAAGGCATTGAAAATATAATTTAGAAATAAAGCACATGATAAAAGACTAATTTGTTTTCTAACCTCGTGCGTAAGGGACCCGCTACCGTCAACATTTTATTGTTTCCCCGCCCCTTAAGATGGCTACTGTACCTTAATTCAATACAAAGAACCATTTTTTTTTCTGTTTCCTGAATAGCGAGCTCAAAAAAAGTTATTGGGATATTCTCGATCCAAGTCAAAGAAAAAGTTTTATTTTTCAGAAAATCTCAAAGTCCAGTCCACACAACTATCGTCCAATTTAATCCAAAAATAACTCGTAATTATATGACAATTATAACGAATAAACTCTAAAGTGATCAACATAATTAAACAGAGTTAAATAAAACCGGCCAAGAGTATGTCGGGCAACGCTCAGTGTAGGGTTCCGTAGTTGCCCATCCTTCACAATAGACAATAAAATAAAATTTAAATTACGAGAAAGAGTTCAAGCTCTATAAAAGGGTCGTAAACGCCAAAGTAACTGTAATTACTTATTACCTTCTGGAGGTACGCGCCAGATTGAGCGAAATGTTTTAATGCGGTATGGCACTTAACTAATATGTGTAAAGTTTTAAGTATAAGAACACAGCGCGGCACTTACGTCATTTTAAAGAAAATTATGAAAATTTGCGATAACTCAAAAACGGCTCGACCGATTTTATTCAATATAATTTTCATTGAAAGTACTTACAAGGCCTCATTTTCATGAATTTTTCCTAAATTTTTCAACCCGTGGTTGAGAAATTAGAGGGGGGGGGGGACACACAATTTTTAGGATTTCCTGAGCGAATATTCACAAAACTGCTGACTTTATCAAAAAATGATGTTTGAAGACCCCTATTATTTTTTAAGGACCTATTCAACGACTCCCCACAAGCTAGTTTTGGAACGAAAAAAAAAATTCACCCCCACTTCAGGTGTACGGGAGGTAGCCGAAAAAAGCTTTTTTTTTAGTTTTTATTTTACCATTTTGTCGGCGTGATACATACACATACTCATCATATGTATATATATATATTATTATTATTATATATACTTTAGTGCTCAAAAGAAAATTAGGGCCTCTTAAACGCCCATTACAAATTTGTAATTCTCATATAAGTACAATCTTCTAAATACTGGAACAATTGTGAGTTAAAAACAACGTAGGTACACTGAAAAAAATACCCAGTGGAGCCTACTGAAATTACAGTAAGCGTAACCGTTATTACAGTTAGGTTTACTGAAATGTCAGTAGGCCTAACTGTTATTGCAGTAAGTCTTACTGTAATGTCAGTAGGCTCCACTGGATATTTTTTTCAGTGTACTTTAAAAACAACGTAGGTACTTAATTTCAAATATTTAAGGAGTCCAAAATTGGCATTAAAATTACCAATACAAATCCTCTTTATTGCACACCTCAAATACCGAGGGATATAAAAAAACATGAGAGATATACAGTAAAATTATAAACAGAGGTAAAAAACAGGCGGTCTTATCGCTCAACAGCGTCTCTTCCGGATAAAACCAATAGGTAGCGTACCATACCAACAAACGTTTGAATTGAGTAGGTGATACAAAAAAAATAACTAGGTACAAAAATAATTCAATAAAGCAATAAACATATTTATTTTTTACTTAGGTGTTATAGATATACATATGTTATAATAAATATACATGGCCCTTATATTTTTGAGCAGTATAAGTAGGTAACAAAGTTAATGATAAAACTATACTTAGTTGAAACTCGTCCAACTTTTTCCAGTACAGGTACCACCTTTACAGACGATACGTGAAATGAAGTTACATCAACAAGGTAAATGAGGTAAATTGATGGCTGATCCGATTAAGGTATAAATCCTTTATAATCTGGACTAAACAGTAATATTTAATTTCGATAAAAATAACGATAAACTTCGCTCTCTACTTCGTGACCACGAACGCAGCGAAGCAAATTAAAGTGAGATAATCCGTTTAAGTCAGATAATATTTTATTTTAGTCTCCACGTGATTGTAACTTAGTCGGCATCGCGGCACCTTACACAAATCAACGAGACGATCTTTATAAAATCCGCCGTTAAAGTTGATACCTACCCATTCCGTTTTTTTCTGTAGACTGTTGTGTCGTCATTGTGTCCCTGCGCTCGTCTATTAGTAAAGTGGCCGTACACCTGAAGTCTGTTTCTGTGGGAATTAAAATTCCACTATTTATTTGTGTAAGTTTTGAAAGGGCTTTGCGGCATTGTGAGTCGTCTTTTAATTCTATTTTCTGGGCTGTGCCGCCGCTAACAATGTATCCGAGACGCGCCCGGCCGGCGCGGGCGCACACCTGAGTATTCCGATCGGCTTCCCGATCCGCGCCGCCTCCGTGCGAGCCTCTCGACCCAACACTCACGAATAACCGTGCCATCTCCCTTACACCTTCGTTGTAAGCAAAGGACAATATCATTAGTACGAATCTTCGTTATGGTTAAAGAGGATCGAACGCGAATCGCGACTGATCGGCGGCGATCTGCGTCAGCGCCGAGAACGTTGCACTCTTACAGATTAACCTTTGGGTATGGAGGTGCGATCATTGCGGGAAACATAGGTAATTGAAAATTATTGTTGTACTAGAAGATGCAAGTACCTCTACAGATAAACTGAGATGGATGTTGTTAATAGTGGGTTCCTATGAGTTCCAATGTTAAAATTAATAAACATAGTCGATACCAAGTCGGTACTTTCACATACATATTAGTTATTTAAATTGATTTCTTCAAAATAAGCTGCGAATTGAGGTTTCATTCAAATACCAAGTTGCTTTATGGCGTACTCGTATGGGTACCTACCTAAGGACCAAAAATTTGACGGAATTTAGGCGTAGTTACAAAGCTAGAAAAAAGCTAATGAAAAAAGTTGTACGACAATAATTAACGATACAATAAGGAACCTTAAAATATAACCTTAGGGTACTTCATACGATGTTCGCACAAAGGAAACTGTCATACAAATTTTCAATGAGATGAGGTGGTATACTTTTTGGTTTACATCCGTATACCTAGTAATTAGAATTATAAAAAGCAGGCGGAATGCGTTAGGTTCAGATCGATTAAAGAAATATGACATGACATGAATCAGTTCGGTAATCCGAGAGATTGTTTAAGATATCCGCGTTAAACGGCGCGATTAAGTGCTATTGAAACGGCGCGGGCGCAGCGACTGATCGCGGCAATTAGTGCGCAACACGGTGGCGACCTGGCGACCGACTACTAGATGTTATCAGTCTTGGCATCAGTAAGGAGTTGCGCTAGAAACCGCCGGCCATCTGTCTGCCCCGCAGCGCTCCAATGCTGGCTTATTATTTTTTATCGATCGCAATTCGATTCGAATCACTTAAATGACCATATTCGATTATCGAAACGGACCGGAGCGGAGCAGTTTTCAAATGTCGTTTGAGATAAGCGTGCATTATTTGCGTGCATGTATCATGCTTTTTTCCTACAGTGGTAGGTGGTAGGCAAAGCCCACTTCTTTCGTTTCAGTAATTTTTATAAACTTTGTCGTACACGCACTTCGATGAGTACTCTCGATCTGGCCCTTCTTTACTCGATTTGTCCAGGTCTCGTCTCCTCTCCAAGATGTCCACTATCGCTTGCTACGAAAATATCGTGTTTAATATCCTTTCAATATAATCAAAACAATAAACAAATGCATATGTGAGTTGCTTAAGCGCAGTATTTATGTGGTTTGGGAATCGTGAGGTATTCGTATGTGGTGCGTGGGTGGAGCGGAGCGAGGTGGCAGGCCGAATGTTAATGTGGCTGTAAATAGTTGGCGCACCGACATAGATCGCGTTATCGGCAACATCGCTTGCTCCGGCGGCGCAGCGCTTGCCTGCCTGGGGTCTACCAATGTCCTCAAATTATACTCATATCCTTAACTCTTTTTGATTTTAATATTGGACGACCTCACACAAATCGATATAGACAAAAATTACCCAAGCTGTAGAAGGCTTTTGTTATGGACGGTGATACATATGTATAGTATACAAAAAAAACACGGCGTATAGATAAATATATTAAATACATATGACACATCCATGACCCAACAACAATACCTACTCGAATTCATCACACAATTATTCGGGATTTAGGGATTCGAACCCAGGACCGGCGGCTCAGGAGGCAGCTGCACTACCATTGCGACAACCACGTAATCTCATTACATTTTAAAATAGCTTTTCGTTAAACTGTATTTTTATTATGTTACATGTCACGCGATGTGAGATGTCGAAACCTAAGGTGCTTGTCTAGACGTGCCGAGAGAGAGATTATCAAAATTCTTCTTTATTCTATGAGCAGCATGCAAATGTATAGATGGCGAGTATCTAGGGAAGAGCGGCAATTCTTTCTTAAACCATTAAATGAAAATTCGACGAAATGAAGCATTCGGTGAAACGTTTGTCGACATGTCAAGGGTATCCGGTTTTAATGGTTTAAGAAAGAATTGCCGTACCCAGATACATGATAATTTTGCGAGTTTTCTGCCCGTAGTAGCGGCCCACCCGAGATAATTCTCGCTGCATATCTCAGTGTTCGACGGATACATAGCGTTACATTAGCACCTTTTAAATTACGCTTGATACTATCTTGACTTTAGCACGCGAGTAAATGTAGAGTGCGAAGATTTTACTTGATAGTAGTTACGTATTTAAAGCGAAAATTGTTTTCTATATAGCTCCAATTTATGAATATTTTACAGATATTGTAAAACGCTACGGTAGACTGCTGCTGCTTACGAAATTACACTTTAAATTAAAGTGGAACGACAGGCTAGAAATTATGCACCCTCAAGTCACAAGGAAATTAATCGCTAACGGCATAAGTCTCGTATAGCCAAGTGTTCCTGAAGTTGGTTGCTGACATAAGGACATTGTGCCCTATGTACTTACGGGAGGGCGAGGGCGGCCCTGGCTGCGCGAAGTCACTGCGCAACCCTAGGCCCAGGAAAGCATCTTGGGGAATTAAGTATCGCGTCTCACGCGACGCTATCTACGAGCTGTCAATGCTAAATCGAGGGCTATATTTTTTGTCCTAATATAATAATTACTTCGTAGTAACTATTATTCTACCCCTGTCTTTATTTTGAGAAACATGAGAGTTTATTTGAATTCAGGTTGCAGTGGCCACCTCTTCCGAACAAAGGCGTCTATTCCAACCCGATCATTCATCTGCCCGTGTCACAATTTGCATAGATATCTGCGCCATAGATTTCATATCGATAAGCAGATACAGTGAAGTCGTGAGTGAGCGGCCAGGGTCCGCGTGTCCGTCGTGGGTGAAAACTGACTCACAATTGTTTGGATTCGGCGCGTGGCACTGCCTTTGTCTATAATGTTTTGCTTAGCGGACTTCGAAGAATATACAGTGCGGTTATAACACGGCTGATGTTTAGGTTTTGATGCCGCAAGCCGGTGCGTCATGTCGGCGATGTCTCGCCATTCAACTGCCAAAACATTGATGAATATGGATGTAGGGTTTTATTTTAACCTTTCAGCCTAGGTGGAATATTTTAATTTTTTTGCTTGGTAGACATTAGACGCTGCAAAGTTCCTTAGGAAATGACTGCAGTCGATTGATCCGCTGCGGATCCTTTAAAATTACTTATATACTTATCTCTTATTTACTTTTCTTCGTGATTTATCCAAGCTCACTCGCTCAATTTCCTTGTAACCCACCACTTGGTGCATGGAGGTGTCACTGATAGCAGCTCGTGACGACGACCCTGAGCCGTTTGACAATCAGTTTGTGGATGGCGAAGGTAGCCTTATTTTCGCGGCGGTTATTAAATAAAAGCAGTTATATAATATGACAGAGGTTTTGATCACAACGGAGCTCAGGCAAATATCTTTCCTTGATTTTAGTATTTTCGCGGTAACACGTGCCTAAATTATCTGATGCAGAATTTCATTTTCATCAGAGAAACACGCACCGGAGACAGAGTACAGGCAGATTTCGATCTGCTCGTGACTCGGTGCGTAGCGGAATGCAATACCGGCCCTAAATCCCAGTGTAAACATTCCACCCACACCCCGTCTACTGGTAACTCAATATTCGGCGAGTCGATCCGATGTAGGGCTGACTATCGCTCTAGAAATTAAAATGTCATTGAAGTAGGTAACCTTTGAATTACCTATATTTTTCTCATTTTTTTAATAACGTTGGTTGATGTTAACTATATCTATCTGAATATATTCCGATCTTTTGCTTGTGGTGGTGGTTTTTTATACTAAACACATATTGTGACACCAAGGGTAGATACGACACCTATACCTATATTGGTATAGCAAAGGCCTCACAGAACTCAGATCAGTAAAACTGTCTGGACGTAGATCAGTAAAACTGATATTGTAATTCCCTTTTACTGTTTTTTCAAATATGCAAACTTGCAGCATTAAGTGTGCAGAGACAGCCCTAGATCTCCTGCACTAGGACCGCGCACATCAACCCTCCTTTAATAAAACATCTCGATAATGAAAAGTCAGGGCGTCGCGAGGGCGCGCCCGCCGCGGGAAACTCGCCTCTGCGGCCCCCGCCCAGCCGTTAAAATTAAACGACGACTTGCATTGCCAATAAATATCTTAATGATATGGAATCAAAAAGTATCTCGGGGTGGCGGGCTCTAGAAATGACGTATGTAGTCCGCAGGGCGTCGGGAAATGCGTTTTAGGGTTGTCGCGGAAGGTCGCTAGTGAGCCTGCGGGGCCGCGCGAGGCGACGGGAGACGACATTTGACATTCATTGCGTTTTATTGGCGGCGACACGTGCGGGGCCACCTGTCGCGGAGCCTCGCTTGCGATTTAATGAACAGAATGCAAATAATTGCGACCTCCGAAGGAAATGTTAACGATGTGCGATTGTCATTGGATTAACAATTCATGACACTGAAACATGCGATCGGCCCTGAGTTGTGGCCGTTAATTCTGAGATTAAAACCAATTTAAAGCACTTGTAAGTTCTTCGAAATTACGACTTCTCAATTCTTTGTGCTGGATGTTGATTGCAATATGGCTGACTACTTCATATGAATGGGATTGATTATTTTAATAATTCCGGTCTCGTCAGATGCAAATGCCGGCGCCGGACGCCGGACCTCCCATCGGCGGCGGCTTCAATTCAAAATGGCGCCTCTGCTTTTATTGCCCTCTGTTGCCGCTGCCCAATCAGTAAATGCTTCCCGTCACCTACGTGCACCATTAGCATCGAAGTTTGGAGTGCCCTGAGCTGCCGTTTCAATACGTTAACGGGTGAGAGCTCTGCGGAACTGTGCAGTACTACATGACATTTACAAAATCTTGGTTCGATCGAAACATATCCAAAGGTGGTTTATCCGCGGGCCCGTATCGGGGGTGATTTATCGCCGGCACGGAGTGATCGAGCGGCGCAGACGCAGGCGATGCCTGCTGCACGATACGTCATTAAATTCAACAAAAACAGTGCACGTTGTTTTCGACAGGTTGGCTAAGTCTCCATCTCACCCCACCTATAACTAAGATATTAAGAACTTACGGTGATAAGCCTGTCAAACGAACACTGCAAGACAAGTTATTATTCAATTACGTTTCATTAGACAATTGTGTACTTGTAAACTTTTTTAGACGGATTTCGATTCCGAATCTGGATTAATTCAAGACAGAGCTCAATTTAATATTTAAGTACTTTTTTTGGCAGCATGTCCGATTCTTATAAGTCTAACGTACCTATTTATATATTTCAAACACATATTCACATCTACTTACACAAATAAGATTCTGCGTGCCAATTTTATTAAAACTATAGGTACAGTTGTGTATTACTTGATTCGTTGTATTCATGGTAACGACTTCCATTATACTGTATATGGCAGAAATCACCGGCACCACTCAGTACCTATAGGTACACGATTAATAATGCTATTGCTACCATTTATGTGTACTGTCGCCGAGACTGAATATTATAGTAATGAGCCAATTACGTCGAGATGGTCATGTGCTCAAATGAATCAACAGAATAATATATCAGTTCTGACATCATATCATGAGGCTTTTAGCAATAAAACTAATGGCCGATTCAGACGCAATAAGCCAATTAACAGGCGGGTTAACGAATCGAACCCAATTAAAGAGACCGTCAAGCGTGACCGCGCGGTCGCGACTATCCGCGATTCGGCAGGGATAAAATAATAATTATAGGTACATTAATGATCATGCAATGTTTACCTCAGTTATACTTTCAAGAAAACGCCAACCGACACGGAACCCTAAATAAACCATTTGGCTACTGAATACAAATGAGATTAATTAACAAACAAGCCGATTATCAGTAGATTTAAAATAATTTATATGATAACATCAACTCAACCTATTCCCGAATAAATATATTGGATATTAGGAAGTCCTGTCACAAAATCTGTGCAACAAAGGGCCATCAAACAAGGTGCCCCCTCCGCTCCTCTCCTCTTGCGTCGCGCCTCGGAATAGTCAATTAGATGAGTGGCGCACCTGTGTGGCCGTCCGGGGAAAAAATGTGGGCGCACCCTGGACTAAACGAATTATAACCACTACCTGAGACGTCCTTACGTGACTCGCTGAATCTCTTACTGCTGAACACACTTACAGTCTTTCCAATTCTCCTTCTACACAAGACACCTTTTGTCGGCGCTTTTAAAAACACAGCAATGCATTCACAACAAGTCGGTATATCCGAATGGTGGTGATTTGTAATAATCGACGTATTAGTCAAGTGGTCCCGCCTTCATTCTCAGGTGCATTTTTATATTGAAGAAACGGGTGTTTTTTTTGTTGTGTTTTAAAAGCCTTCACAATGTCATGAAGTTTCCCAAGATTTGTTAATGAGGTGATTTTTGATTAGTCATTTTATATCGTTGTAATTTTCTGGGTTGAGTCGGAATTTAAATTGGGGTGAGATACAGTGGTTCATATTTTTTTCATCGACACGCTCGACTGTCGATTTGTGCAGTGATAGAACTGCCCAATTACTGTTTATGACATTACCTATAATATAAAAATAAAGGTTAGAAATGGTGTATTGTTGTCGCTAAATATTTCCAGATGTGTGCTTTAACAACGGACTACAAGCGTGTCGGGGAATAAAACAAACGCGACACGAGATCACTATAGAAACTCTTAAGGCGATAATGTTTTACGTGATTGCGCCTTTTGTCCGGATATCTGACAGGCACGATTTGGAAACTAGAATCCACATCATACAAAATGTTCTTGCAGCTGTGTAATTTACGCCGGTGGCATAGAACAGTAAAGTTCTAAAATAGGTACCAGGTGGGACCAGTACAGACGCTTATGTACTACCCACGATGGCTCCTCCTACGTAACTGTTTAGAGCACTACTAATTTACATGTGGCATTTCGGGTACCGTTGGGAGCTAATATCGTTCTAATTCCAAGTTGGTATTCTCAGTTATGAACATTCGGGAAGGCAAAGTTAACGGGAAGAAGAGGCAGAAAAGAACAAGATCATCTATCTCAATTTAACCAAGTGTAGGCGAAATTAAATTAGGCATTGTGTCGCAAGAAGAGACCGAAAAACTAATAGGGAATAAGTATAGGGATAAGGGAAGTGACGGTAACTCAACTGACAAGATGTTGTATCGATAAGCATTGTATAATATCAGCAGACAATTTTTTTTTTATAGGGATGAGTGGCGATAACACCACTGACGAGAGCAGTTAGACTGCTCTGATTTATAGCGAGCAATAGATATTGCGTCATCAAAAGTGAGTTGAGTAGGCACGGCCGGCACCTGATGGGTCGGTGGTCGGTGGCAGACAATGGGCTGGTATCAGCAAGCTTTGTTCGCTGAGTAATGGGCGCAGTATGCGTTTGCGCCGGGAGTCGATAACACGGCGCCTGATAACCTGCGCTCCGGGACCTTAGCGTCTGAGAATGTGCTCACATTCCGAAACCAATATTGGCCAAACACAGGGAGTTGTGCACGTGTGGAGGATGTGGTCGACCGCAGCCTCGCCTTATCTCGCGGGGCTAAAATTATTATTCATTTGAATCCGGCCACTAATAACGAAGATTTCGGTGTGACACTATAGTCGCTAATTGCTAAGGCAAATTAATCATACAATGGCACCGGTTATATTAACACTTTATAAATAAATACATTTCTTATTAAGTCTATATTGCTGTTTTTGTTTAATTAAGTCGTCTAAAAATGTATCGTATTGACAGAATAGCTACGTCAAAGGTATGTGAAAGGGACGACATTGATTTCTTTTAATAACGAGACCTCTTGATAATTGCACACGTCGTTTGTTTAAGGCGATGCAACTTTCCTTGCAGAGTTAGAGACAAAAAAAGTGAATGACAAGCCTGCGACGGAGAAGCCTCTTAAATGGACAACAGAATCGCATTAAGTTTAGTGCATGGACATGTCTTGTTGGGAAAATATGTGGCTCGCCATTTCTTGCTGTCCGGTCCATACTAAGAGTACAAGTTTTCCGGATGCCATCTGATAAGCGGGCCAATAAATAAAATTAAGTCTTAAGATTGTACTGTGCTCATTTCTTGCACTCCGAGGAGGACATGCACCTTAAGCTTAGGTCATAAATAAGGATAAAGCACTTTGAGAACGGGCATATACCCATTGTTGTTGGCACTCTTGAGTCTTTACTTAAGCATTCACACGCTGTTCCTAATGGCGTTGTTATGTTTGAGTTGCCAATATTGTTCGACAAGACAGTCTTTGTCAACAAGTGCGTCCTCATTGCATCTTTAATTACTTAAACAAAAATAAGTACTTAGTCAGCATAAATAAATAACAATACCTCGCTTAAGGCTTTTGTTGCGGTAACCGTTACGGAAGAATTGATAATGATAACTGACAGCCTTGAACCAATTATACATTAAGTACAAGATATACGATTATAACTTACTGTACTTATTTCATATTCAATAAACCATTCAACACCTATTATAGCGACTAGATCCATAATAAACAGTGGAATATTGATTATAGAGTGCGTGCAGCGTTAGATATCCGCTGCTTGCGCCGGCGCCGCGCCGTATAAGGCGCGCGGCGAAGGCATTGCTCGGTGACGTCACGAGGCCGCAGCCTCCTGCAGCCGGTAAGGAAATGCAAACGATAGTAGAGAATGCTGCCCCGATACCATAGTATATGGGAGCTACTTGAGCTACCGTATAACATCCTAAATTTGGTCAAAGTCAAAGTGATTTATTGCATTCATGGTACAAGTACATGTTATAGAAGGTTTACAGTAGCGGTCATGAACCCTGCAAGGGCACATCAATATCTTAAAACTAAATAACCTAAAGCTAGTTTACAATATCTTTATGACCATTCTGTATCATTTCATAATACATATTCATTAAATTTATGTCATATACTGTCATACATATCTATTCGTTACATGCAGTTAAATAATCATTTAGTGAATAAAAAAAAATTTGAATTAGATATTTTGTTAACAAAATATTTTTTTAATAGGTCGAGGGTGAGACACATTTTTAGTCAAAGATGTGTGAACACCCGTGTAATTTCTTTTTGCGCGGCGCACGGCGCACTATTTTAACCCAGCACCTAAAGCTGCTCGCAAGGTAATCTGATAATCAGTGAAGGTCGCGGAAATTCGTTTAAGGTGGTGTTCTTTGGTAAGGCTCTTGTCCACGTCCAGTAGAGTATTTTGAACATAGAATATATACAAAATACTGCACTACGTATAGTTTACTTGATAGCTGGATTGTCAGTGAATAATTTTTGAAACTCTCTTGTGGTTATTTTCAGTTTCTTCAAAAGAAATGTTTCTAATTATTGATCCCACAGTAATCTCTAGGTTCCTGCGCGCTGCGCCCGCGACGCCGCGCAACACCTGCGCGAGTCAACGATCTACGGCCACGTGTGTGGCTGAGATTAACGCACTACAGTTATTTGCATTATTGTTTTCGGGCTCTTTATTATTACAATTGTACGATAACTTTCAGTTTATCGTTTATTTGTATACATATTTAGGTGGTTTCATTTGCGAGGATCTTATAAAGGAATACTTATATAAGAAGATTAAGGAGTAGTCTTTTGGTTTTGCCTTTTACTAGAACTTGAATTGATTTTTCCCCATACGAGATTTTGATAAGCCACAAAACTACGGTATCAATAATCGATTATATAAAATTAGGAATCGAACCTAATAGGTGTCCACTAAGTTCGTTTAGGACCATAAGGGTCTATTTTTAGTCGATTTATAACCTTTACCCAGTAAGTTGAAATAATATTTGTTAAGCCTGTCTTTCTACTTAATCAGGATATACCTACAAATCATAATTTTTATGAGTCAAAAGATAAAGTCGTTAAACAGACATACTTGAATTTAAATGGCGGCCCTAAAATGTTTTGTTTCAGATTAAACAGCCGAACAGGTAGATATTGTTGTCTACTTCAGTTTAGTGACACCATCTACATCACAAGCCTTTGTTTGAAATGAATTGCATTGTTTGCATTTGGATTTGTAGATAAATTTCCAATCCCAAGAGGTAGGTAAACGGATTTATTTGTTGAGTAACTTTGGATAAAAATTGTGACATCATTGTTTATTATGTGACTTTCAGGGCAAAATGGGAAACGTTCCGTTATGTATTTATAATTTAATCACAGGTAGGTATCACAACTAAGGCGAGATCAGGGGACCTTTCTCGTTGCTTTTATCAAGCCATAAATAAATGATAAAGTTCTATCACAGGCATATGCTTGTCAAGTAGTTACCCTACTTTGCACATTTATTTATTTGACTTAAGGTGCATATGACTTACGGACTAGTCCAATGCGTGATGCAGATATACCTAAACTGTTAGGTCAAACATAATGTCAAAAAATACTAGAAGAGAAGCATACATATATCTGTTACTTTATTGTGTTATGGTAAGATATACATCATAACAGCTTATGCGTGCAATTGTAGTAAAGTGGTATGTACCAGAATTCCAGATACTCCCATAACAAAAAAATCGGCAAGTGTGAGTCCGACTCGGGCATGAAGGGTTCCGTACCATAATCTGTGACAAGTTTGTTGTATTGGAGCCCTTAAATATTTATTTTATTTTTAGTATTTGTTGTTATAGCGGCAATATATTCGAAAATATTTTCCAAAATATTCGAAAAGGTTATATACACGCGCTTATACAATTTCTTACAAAAATATAACATACTATGCGATGAACAAAAAGGATTTAGGAAAAATAAAACTATAAACATGGCTATTGCTGATCTTCTTCAAAGTATAATACATAGTATAGACAATAGAACGCCGGTCTGTGCTATATACACAGATATGACAAAGGCATTCGACTACGTCGACCACAAAATATTACTTCACAAGCTTAATACATATGGGATAAGGGGAAATGTCCTTAACTTAATTGAATCCTATCTCAGTAATAGGAAACAATATACGGAAATATCCAGAATCTGTCTTAAAAGTAAACATGAAAGAACGTATAGATCCGATGAAATAGTGATGAAATGTGGTGTACCGCAAGGCAGTGTACTGGGCCCACTATTATTTTTAGTGTACATTAACGACCTGCCTAAAGAAGTTCATCATCCTATGGTTTTATTCGCGGACGATAGTACAGCTATAATAAAGCGCCGCGATGTTGACATAAATAGATACCAAAATGACATTAATGAAGTTCTTAATGAAATAATAACATGGCTTAATAAAAATAACCTAAAAATAAACTTAAATAAAACGCACATAATGCATTTTGGTCACAGACATAATTCAAACGCGATCAATATACAATATAATGGAGCACCCATAACGGAAGTCGAAGACACAATATTTTTAGGAATCAAAATAGATAAGAACTTGAATTGGAAATACCAAAGTAATGACATATGCAAAAATATTAATAAGTCAGCATATGCTCTTCGTATCTTGTCAAGGGTTGTAAATCGCGAAGCTCTATTGACTGCCTACCACGGCTTAGTAGCATCGAAACTTAGGTACGGCATTATTTTTTGGGGAAATTGTACTGATAGGGAAATGATATTTAGATCCCAGAAGAGATGTATTCGTGCTATGTGTGGCTTGAATACAAGTGAGAGCTGTGTGCCTTTTTTAAATCACTTAAAATATTAACTCTGCCATCTTTGTACATTTTAGAATTGTCAGTATTTGTAAAGACGAATCCACACCTGTTCACAGAATATTGTCAATTTGATCGATCAAGGCCAATCAGGTCAGCCTACCAACATAAACTACGCATTAAGTCGAGCAAAACGGCTCTTTATCGGAAAAGCTTTATTGGTATGGCACCTATAATTTTTAATAAGATACCGAATGATATTAAATGCTTAAGAATGCCTATGTTTAAGAGTAGACTCACCGGATTATTGTTGGAGAAATGTTATTACTCCGTCAAAGATTATCTTAATGATGTAAATCTAAGACAATGATAGGACTCAAAGTTTATTATTATATTAATACCTAGATTATGTTTGCCAATGTATACCTACGAATAAGAATTACAATTACATTTAATTAAATTGATATCAAAATAATGACCATTAATGTTCTCAATTAGACATAATTATATATATTAAATGTTAATTATTTAACTGGAATTATGTTATAGTAAGTCGTGTAGCATAAATAAATGCTTAACACATTATAATTATGATTAAAAATTTTGTACGCCTACGGGTAAAACATAGTGATACAACTCATATAATACTTTCCATGTTACTTACCTATGTTTAACAAAATAAATTTATCTTTATCTTTAATAGAAATACATCATCTGTGAAAATTTTAACTGTTAACAGCTATCACCGTTCTTGAGATACAGCATGGTGACATACGGATACGGACGGATAGCGAAGTCTCAGTAATAGGGTCCCGTTTTTCCCCTTTGGGTACGGAAACCTAAAAAGCCGACCAAGAGCATGTCGGGCCACGCTCAGTGTAGCTGTAGGGTTCCGTAGTTTCCCATCCTTCACAATACAGGGGTTAAAACAGCGGTTTTAAGCCTGAGGTTTAAATTAAGAGAAAGATTTCAAGCTCTATAAAAAGGTCATAAACGCCAAAGTAACTGTAATTACTTATTACCTTCTGGAAGTTATCGATTATACGCGCCAGATTGAGCGAAATGTTTTAATGCAGTATGGCACTTCACGAATATGTGTAACGTTCGACGTATAAGGACACCGCGCGGCACTTATTTAATTTTAAAGAAAATTATGAAATATTGCGATAACTCAAAAACGGCTCGACCGATTCTATTCAATATAGTTTTCATTGAAAGTACTTAAGGCCTAATTTTCATGAATTTTCCCATAATTTTTTAACCCGTGGTTGAAAAGTTACGGGGGGAGACGCTATTTTTTGGATTTCCGGAGCGAATATTTACATAACGCTGACTTTATCAAAAAATAATGTTGACGACACCCCACACAGGTGTGCGAGAGGTACCCGAAAAAAAGTTTTTTTAGTTTTTATTTTACCGTTTTGTCGGCGTGATACCTACACATACTCATACCAAATTCCAGCTTTCTAGTACTAATGATCACGGAGCTAAGCAGCGGACGGACAGACGGACATGGCGGAACTATAAGGGTTCCTAGTTGACTACGGAACCTTAAAATTCGAGACTTCATAACCTAGGATAGGTAGACTGCAGTAGGTATAGTAACTATCTAAGTACCTAGTACTATCTATGAGACATTTCTTAAACGTGGTGTAGTGACAGTGGAGGGGATCATTCTTAACGTTATTAATCCATTTCATATAATAGTACGTACTTATCAAGGTAAACAAAGTACTTAAATTTTAATCAAACGTCATTTGTGTACCTATACCATACTTATACAACGTTTGTTGAATTGCCGATCTCGATCTCGTAAGAACAGTTACCTAATTAAATTGAATGCTTTTCTGTAGCAATTAAGCGTGATGAATAGAGAAGGCATTTCATTGTGACAATGAGAAATAGATGGATTAGATAAATGGTATCTCGTGGTTACGGTATCGGGCGCCGTGAGAGCCGGGAACCTATTCCAAAGTTTGATTCTCGAAGACAAATATATCGTATCGTCCTTATCGGTCTCCTCTATAACTATATTTGAGTGAGGGAGAGAGCGTGTAAGTTAGGTTCGATTTTCGAAGCCTATATAGACGTCGTCGTAGCGTGAGCGGTGTGACTTGGGATTGTGACAATACGCGCGCTGATTGATCTAGAGGCTTACTCACGAGGAATCGTGGCAGGTGACAACGGCATTTCCAGCATATTGGTGGGCAGTCGTTTTGAGGTCTTGTTGTTGTTAGCCATGCAAATCAAAATTGTGGTTACCTATCTGAAACACTAAAAACGTAAATCCGAATTTCGTTTCGACAAAAACTATTCGACAATTATAATTTTAACTTTTTTTCATTTGTCCGAAAATTATATTCGATATTTTACGATTGGGCATTAATTGTTTAGGTTTTTTATTCACTCGACTAAACACGTTACCCTTAATCTCATTTGTCCGTAATATCAGTTTTCCGATGTAACGTTTCGGTTTATTAATTATTCGACTTCTTTGTATGACTTTGGTTTCATTCGTCCGATGTAACGATTCAGTTTATTAACTACTCGACTGTTCTCAAGTGGACTAGTGGTTCTGTTGTGGTCACAGTTCTAACCTAACCTAACCCAGCCAGGTCGGTTTTGGAGCTTTGCCGGCTGCTGCCGCGGCACGATAGCTTCGCCCGCTCGGCCCGCGCGCTGTTGTGGTCACAGTTCTAACCTAACCTAACCCGGCACGGTCGGTTTTGGAGCTTTGCCGGCTGCTGCCGCGGCACGATAGCTTCGTTCGCTCGGCTCGCGCGCTGTTGTGGTCACAGTTCTAACCTAACCTAACCCGGCACAGTCGGTTTTGGATCTTAGCCGGCTGCCGCGGCACGATAGGTTCACTTGCTCGGCTGGCGCGCTCTGTTGTGGTCGCAGCTCTTATGTAATGCCAAAAATATCACGTAAATGAAAAAAATGGGTATTAAACAAAAGACATCTCAATTCAGAGGGCAAGTGAATGGGGCGGGAAAAGTTAAAAGGTAAACAGAAAATTTGTTTAAATGTATGCAGTGCCAAAAGTATCATTGGGTAAATGAAAAATGGGCTACGAAAAAAATACGTAACAACTCATCATAGGGCAAGTGGATGTGACGGGAAAAGTTTTTCGGACAAACGATACTTCTACTAAATTTGAAATCGTGAAAAGAAAAATGTACGAATCCTGTCATCGGACAAATGATAATAATTCGAATAGTTTTCGGACAAATAAAATTCGGTCAATGGTTTTTAGTGTTTGAGATAGGTTACCCAAAATTGTCATTTGTCACTCATCGCGTTTGATGATGTTTCTCATATAGACGCATCGCTTGCTTGTATCATTGTTGATACAGGTATACATTTGGATGAGACATACATGAGGCAGCCAAACTAGCTTCATTTATTTATTGCGGGACAATGCATTATGTTGGGGTTCATGAAGGGTAGTCCTACGCTATCGAAATGTGCTGCTACCCAAGTAGTTAGTATGCGTAGTGAGATAAGTAAGCATTTGAATAGACACAACGCTAAGAATAGTGGCGTCGTCGGCGAGGCGGGCTTCGGGCTGAATAGTGAATCGGCCGTCGGTGCGTCGGCGCGGCCTTATTGCCCATTGTCTCCGAACAAACGCAGGAAACTGTAAAGTCGAAAGTCCGCTTGTTAGACATTTCGCGGTACGGACAGGTAGGTCGCAGGTGTCACTTTTGTTATTGTACTATAGAGAGCTCCACTGGAGTTGCAAACACGAATATAAACAATGTCAAGCATCCATAAAGAACCTACAAAAGCGGTATGCGGTTTTACAATGATGGTTTGAAAGAAGAGGAAGTAGTTTATTGAGCAGGGATTTGTTGAAGTGTACCTACACTTGCAGTGGGATGAATCAATTGGTTTTCTGAAGAATTGATGCATTGTTCCGCACATAGTGTAACGGTGTTGGCACAACATCACAAGTTATTGTTTGCATAATGGGGAATACAATACAATGTTGCTTGTAACATTATTATCAATCGTTTGGCACTTCAGAACGTCAATGGCAGATGGGCAGGGAAACAAAAATCTTTGAGAATCACGTTAAATCATTCAAATTATGCTCATTAACACTCCCTGTAAATGATATCTATTATTTATAACGAGGTGTTAAAAGTATACAACTAGACACACAATGTTTATTGGGATGGTATAGTACCTACCTATATTAATCTTAGATAAGAGCAAAAAGTGTGTGTAGGTGACTGCTATAATAGGCATAAAACTAATAGTGAATCTGTCCTTGTGATTTCATTTTTCGGTCATGACAGGACAGCTGAATATATGAACCATGAACTAATTTAGTCCTATTCTTATTTTAATTTTTTTGTGTAAAGGTCACTAAACACGCCCTGTGTGTAAGGTGTTTTATAATCTCCACAAGTTTAATTTTCAAACTATTTTTTTTGTAAAGAACACAGACAAAATCCACCTCACACTAAGTAAAGAGGGCGGAGGGTCCTAGCAATATTAGCGCACGACAGCCCTCGGGCCGATCGATACTCGCCGCCATCTTGAATTTCCCGGCCAATGCGCGTAGCTATGGAAAGCTGTCGCCATGGCAACGCGTCCTGAAGGGGAAAGTGACGGGGAGGCTTTATAGTTTATAGACTTGTTGTTCTCTGTCTGGCAGGCTATGTGAACAACTACATATTATCAAGGTATACTTCGATTCACATAAAAAGACCGCTGTCAATATTATTGCGCAGTAAGATCTAGATCATGAATGAATTGAGGTATATGCATTACGTATACGTAAGTATAGGCGAGCAGACAGTATGCACTAATCAGTTCATAAAAAAAAGTTGCTAAGAGAGTTTTCACCATTAAATTGCGCTGCAAGAAACCTTATATTCAATTATAGCATTTCCCTTTTAGTTCAAAGGAGTCATCATCATATTTTCAAATAAATCTTTGTTTTTCATCGTAGCTTTTTATCCACCTACACACCTTTCTGACAAACATGTCTTCTAATATTTATTTTTCAGTAGATTGGGCTGTCCATTGCCTATCATGATTCTGCTATAAATCAGAACTGCTTTGTTAGTTAAGGATGACATGGAGGGACAGTTATTTAATGTATCTATTTATTTAAACTCTATTGCACAAAACAATAGTCAATACAAATAGCGGACTTAATGCCAAATGGCATTCTCTATCAGTCAACCATAGGGCCAAACGGAGATACTAGAAGTTGGTGCAAATCAGAGATCAAATTGTACATAGAGCATTTAGGGTACAAACAAGTAAATACTAAATATACATGGATATCTGTTAGAACAAGTCCAAAAAAGGTTCCTCAGAGATCTGTATAAAAATTTATACACCGTGTCCCTGGCCTCTGGATTTCTGACCGATATACAAAATCCCATGCCAAACGGCACAGTATTTTGGTGGATCAACTGTTTTCTTGTTGTTATTCTGTCCAGTCACTCAGGAGACAATGGTGATTAAACTTCTAAGAAAAATGTTGATAATTTGTAATATTGGTATTTTCAAGAGTTAGTTATACAAGAATTAGCTTATATAAGCGCTTAAGAAAAAGAATTTGAACTATAACTGCTGCAATTACAAAAAAATGTTGAATATTGCCGCCGAAAATCGTAGTTTTAAAAAGTAACGCAGGAGACATCACAATGGCAACAAGCAACAGAAAAAAGTTGGTTGACCCATTTACGGATAAATAACCGATTTACGATTTATTACTTCGGAACAGCCTGTATGTAAATTAAATACATTGTCCATTGTCCGGCCAGGGCAAATATTTGTGTGATGAACTCGAATATTTGTGCCTGTGGGTCATGGTTGTTCTATGTATTTAAGTATATATTTATCTATATAAGTATATATATATCGTCGTCTAGTACCCATAACACAAGCCTTCTTGAGCTTAATTTGGGACTAGATCGATTTGTGTGAGGTTGTCCGATATTTATTTATATTATTGTAGTTCATATGTCATGTCATTTATCTCAGCGTTATTGATGGCAAACAATTGATACAGTCTGTAGTACTTACTATTTATTTTTGATTTGCCTCAATTAAATTTTATATTTTTTGTCTTTTGGTTTAATCAAATAGGTCTTTGTCCAGAAGCCGAGGGCACGCGTTGTATAAATGTTATCCTGGCCTACATATATCAAATGCGGTAAGTACCTTGTTAGGACGTTTGGGTTGCGAATCCTTAAAGATTCGAAGAGCCTGTTTCTATTTATTTTAAATATTTTAAGAAATAAGATCGATAGCATCATTATTCTGGGGTACATACTTAAACTAAATTACCAGATGACTACCGCAACAGGCGACGGGAAGTACCGTTTCTAGAAAAAATATTATATTAATTTGTGCTTCTAGCAATAGCTCCCTCACGCACATATCTGTACCGCCACGCGCCGCTCTCCGTGCGACTACTCTGCTCAACTCTGCAGTGGCAGTGATAGCGAGACTGGTGATTGAAAGGAAGATAGTACACTGTCTTCGAGGTTTCAACTTCTCTCTAATCACCAGCCGCGCTATCGCTGTCACTGCAGAGTTGAGCAGAACAGTCTCACGAGGGATGGGCGAGTGGCGGTAGCAAGGATTTTGTATCGATTTTATTAGATTTATACATAAGTAGTAGCCTCGATTAAGAATTGATGTAACGCAATGTAAAATGTGTAATGTTACACAATAATGATTCTAAATAAATAAATCTAAATGACAAAGTCGTATTAAAGTCAAATTAGGATTCTCCACGTAGACATTTTATAGAAACTGTCATTCCGTGTTCCCCATTGAGGGTATATTTTCGGAAAATCCGAAGTAAATCAACCCTTGAGGTCAACTGCAGGATAAAGATTCGAATTTGAATTTGAAGTGCATCTCTCCTCTTCATCCTCTAAGGAATATTTCTACATTTATATTTTATTTTCTTCCTTAAGCCTGTTTAATTTTTTACTAATGTCATTAAGTACCTACCGAAAACACAATTAGTGACTAAAAGCGTGAAACGTGAAAAAGGTAGATGCAGAAGATAAGTACGTCCATGGCCCTCGATACAGTCAGTTTAAAAAAAATGATTGACGGATCGAGAATGCCTGAAAGAGCTTCTAGTCCGTGAAAACGATTATGGACGAGACCTTTTCATTGCCTCTGGAGCGCAAACTCGTCCAAAAGTGTGTATCCTTAAATTCCTATATATTCCTAGATAAATTTATCTACGCTATGGGAGGATTTTTATCGACATACTCGTATGCTATCAATGTCAATGATTTGTTGTAAGTACAGTAAAACAATGTGGTGCTCATGTGTGGTAAAGCATTTGCTTTAGTCGTAAGTCAGATGCAGGTGTTCTCGAGTATTTCAGGCGTGTGCGGCGCCGCGACGTCGAGTGAAGAGTGACGTCGCATAAATATCGCTCATACGGGCGCCAGCGCATGAACAACAGCCATGACGCTGGCATCTTGAGTATGACTGCGACTGTCATGTCACAATCCCTGCTCTCAGTGATGCTATGAAACAAGGTATCGGCGTGCTTCTTTTGTTTTTTAACATTATTTTCGATCCATTGAAAACTGTCAACGCATTGAAGATGTGAGTTTATATTTGGATGTACAAAAGATTTTAAATGTATCAGTCCGCAATCATACGTCATGCCATACATACGTTCGTCAAGATGTACTGGAATTGTGAATTGTTTCATTTCCATTCTGATTATAATATGATATAGGTAAGAAAAAAATGTATTCCACCTTAGCAACTTTAACTATGTATACTTTACTTATTATAGACTAGCTTTTGCCCGCGACTACGTCCGCGTGGATCTTGGAAGTATGGACGCAACCTCGTACAACACGATAGATATCCATATCCACCTAATCATCTTAATTAATAAAAGGGATTATTAAAAGTGCCTAAGCAAATGTAAGAGCAATTGTGCTTTTGGTCTAATAATTACAGGGTCATCAATGTCATCTTGAATTACTTACTCACTTTTCAATCATTTAGGGATAATTTCCAGGATGAAAACTATCCTATATCCTTCCTCGGATCTTAAACTATCTCCATGCCAAATTTCATCAAAATCGATTCAGCGGTTTAAGCGTGAATAGGTAACAGACAGACAGACACACTTTCACATTTATAATATTAGTATACCTTACGAGGAATTTTACCTTGAAAACTGGCTACTGGCTGTTAGACGATGATAATTAGTTTGAATTAGGGAATGCGTTGTTTGACGAATGACAGAGGTGTTCGAGGATTCAACATGACGTGACGATGCGGTTGGAGCACATTGTAGTGCAGCCTGCAGTTTGTAGTGCAGCCTGCAGTTTGTAGTGCAGCCTGCAGTTTGTAGTGCAGCCTGCAGTTTGCCTATTGAGCCGACGGTCCTGGGTTCGAATCCCGGCAAGGACAAGTATTTGTGCTGTCGTGAACTTAAATATTTTTCCAGGGTATGGATGTTATCTATTATTATGTAACTATATCGTCGTCACTAGACGACGAAGCGCAAATATTGCTTAGTTTGGGACTATATAGGTCGATTTGTGTAAGATTGTCCCTTAATACAGTAGAGAGAGAATATAGAAAACGATACTTAAATACAAAGAAGTCTAAACCTCTTATGTGTCTCCTTGTTCTATTCCCAAATACGTACATATGATATAATTGAACTGTGAAAAGTGGAATTTTTGTGCTATTATCAGAGTGCCCGGACGACGCGCGACGCGCTGTCGGTTGCTGCCGCGGGAACTTATCAAAGCGGAAGTATTTCGCGCCGGAAGTCGCCTCGATTGTCTTTTTGTATCTTTTTTTAGCGTGGGGACATTGAGGTGTATCTTCTCGTAGTATATGAATAAAAATAAGAGTATAATTTAATTATACAACGAGGTTTGTATTTAACGTGGGCACTGAAAATAAGTTCCTAGAATTCTTTTCATATAGCAGATTTGTTGAATGTTCAGTTGCTATAACAAAGATCATCAATTGTGATCTTTTAACGTACCTAATAAAAATCAGTTTAACATATTTTGAGACACAAAAGAAATATATGACGCAATAAAACCGGGCGTATTTTAGGTGTAACAAGTATAGTAGGCGCGTAGCAGGTGCTACGAAGCGGTTACGAAATAAACGAACGGTTTAGTATCGGCAGATCATCTGATGTGGTGTTTTATCTGCGGTGGGCGTGTCCGCGAGACAATGATCTATTTTTACGGGATCGCGTAAAGAGGGCCACGTGGCGGCCAGCTGCGCCGGCGCACGTGCCGCGTATTTATACGACGCCGACGCCACCACCTACCTATAACAACGTCGCGTCTATACTTTCGAGCGGCGTTAAGTAAGTAGCTGCTATACAAGTGATGGCACTTAGTACTTAGATTCTTGTTGTCCAGTGTCTTCTTTATCCAGAGATACGTAGAGAGATACATGTATATGTCAGGGTGGAACCCTAACTCTTGAAAATATAACGTAGCTGCGTTATCAAACATTCAAACCTCGCTCGGGTTTTCAGAACTATGTAACAATTAGTGATCTATGTCCTAAATTGACTCCCATAGTAAAACTGCCAAGTTGTACGTTGTACAGTCGCCATCAGTTATATCGCAGCATATAAGGCGTTCACAAATATCTGAACACGAATGTTATTGACTGGGCGTTACAGTGCATGTTCAGATATTTATGAACGCCTTATATGCTGGGATATATCTGATGGCGACTGTACGTAAAGAATCGTATTATATCGGGCCTAGAAGCGAATCATGTAATATGTCCAAATGATAGGATGTTCGGATTTCCGACTGTCCCGCCCACAGGGCACATTTCTCAACAAATTCTCTTGCATTTTTTTCGTAAATTCGATAAGTATATAAAATGTTTTAGTCGATTCACTTTTTCGATTTTATTCTAAATGATTTTCTCAGAGAGCCACTAGTATTAAACGAATTAATAATGACATTTCTGCTGTAGTCATCTACGTTGTGTTAAAAATAACCGTTAATTTTAGTCAAAACATCAGTTCCTTGGAAGAGAACAATCTTTTCCCCTGGAGAACGCGGAATTTTCTAGTGGATGAGTGGGTGTGACAGGAGGAAGGAGGCGACGGCCGGACGGCGAAATATGAACACCCCAGAGGGTTATTAATCTGGTCAATTATTATGAAACCGGCGCACACGCATGCGCGAAGTGTCTTGTTTGTCACATCCGCTCTAGGAAGGGTTGCCACCTCTCGACGGCGGTTATCGTTCCTAGTTAAGTAGTTAAAATACGTTGTTTTCTTTCTTTTAACATACGCTTTCATCGAAATTTTGGAAACACTAGATTCCAGGTGGAGAAAATATGGTGATTCCAACCGATGAATACTTGACAAGCGGGTTCACGATTAGTGACATCTTGACACATGATGAAGACGGTAAAGGAACCGTTTTATGGATGTAAGTATACTATAATTCATAAACAAATTTTAGCCTCTTTCAATTTTAATATAATAACACTATGAAAGTATGTATAGAAAATGTCGGCGGTACAAGCAAAACATATGCAATTGCGTTGTCAAACACTGAAGGTAAATAAGAAATATCGCGTTAGACACTTTCTAATTAGTGTTAATTAAGGGAATATGTTTAAATGAAGTGGCAATGAGTTTCCAGAATGGGCTAAAAGCTCAGAATCCGTTCAGAATGACGATCCACATCTGGGGAAGAAGCGATGAAGTGTGTTGAGATATGGCAAATATATTGTAATTTGTTTCTGACCGGACCGATGGTTGATGGAAATGATAACATGTCGATGGCAATTTTTACATGAACTAGACGATGTTATGTATCATAAATGGAGTAGCTAGCAAACGATCCTGTAGACGAGGAGCGTAGGCAGCGGCAGCCCTAGCGTCCGCGGCGTCCGCTCCAATGAGCGCGGACAGGTGTGGCCGGCTGCCGCGCTTTTCATACAAAACCAACGATTCACATATAAAAGGCACCTCCTTTCATCCCACAACCTACCATCTCGAATGCCCATTAATTTGCCAACACAATATTTTTAGTGCGCGGCTGCGTGTAATATATCGTGGCCACGTGTCGCCGTATGTCGCTCCTCGAGCGGCTGCGTCAAATTATTTTCGTTCATGTCACAAGATACGGCGCTCATCTGGACGTTTTTCCTTTAAAAATCACGCCATTTGGTAGCTATATGCAGTCATTGTGGCGCGGGCGCTGGAAAGCGGTCGCGGGCGGTGGAAAACGACGCGGCGGGCGGCGCTGCGCTGCGCGGGCGCATCACATATGCGATTTACTCACGCTCTGCGTACAGAGCCTATATAATTATAATGATTCAACTGTCATATACGTTCATTATTCTCACTTTATACACCGTTATAATCACAACTCGTAAGATCATTTAGTATTAAGGAGTTATGACTTTTTAAATAGGGAAACCAATATTTACTGGGTACTTTGCTTGAATGCACCTTTATTCGAAAATAACAATGAGATTTAAGCAGTTAATTATGGAAGTGATATACTTAAACACGTGAATGGCAAATTTGTGATATTGTAATCACAGTTTCGTAAAATAAATTAAGTAAATCGGCGACTTCACAGCCGCTAGCAACAGTAATCGGTATGTGTGGCTTCCTCTACTTTACCGCCCACATTTTAATGTTTTTCGCGCCAACACTATTATTCATCATAACAAACAACATAAAGTTTCGTTATAAACTTTATTATGTTCTATCAGTAGTTTATTTTGGATGCTTGTTACTCGCGGTCTAGATGTACAATGCGTAATAAATCTCTAGATTGCGCCTGTTATTCTCGAACACGAGCGAATAAGCCCGCATGAAATATTACCAAACATAATATTTTTTATAGTCGACGTGGCTTTTTAATGGTTGCTATCTCAACACGAGATTATGATCAAAGGAGGCTTTAACAAGATCCTGATTCACGTTTGTTATTGATATTGAAAAAATGGCGAAATGTTAAGAGTAATTTATTTGCGTGTATTATTTCAAGAGCATGTTGGTGGTCGGTTGAAATAAAACAAGCGCGAGGATCGCAGGAGACGGCCACGCAGGGCGCGGCGTGGGCGCGGGCGCCGTGATAGGGCGAACTATTTGTGGAGTTCGTGGCTGCAGATAAATCCTGTGGCCATGGTGCGATCAACAAATGAATGCGAAATTAATTGAGATCAGCATAAACAGTGTTCACATTTATGATTGCAGAGATTCAAATAATGACGTGTATGATATATTTTTAATTAAGATTCCAAGATTGTCCCTTCTCCTTCTTCCAAATTCTATAACAGCTCATTTACCTTTCAGGCTACTCTATTGTGGAACTCTCTCCCTGTTGAATTGAAACGTAGTCAAGCCGTTGCTACTTTCAAAACACACCTCAAAGAACATTACTTGTCTCTCCTTTAATACTCTGTCACTGTGACTGACATATAATCTGTGGTTCGTTACACAAAATATTATTTTAAATATAAGGTTTAAGTAAGTTTATATATGAGTATATATTTATTCTTATGTTCATTTATGTATATTTTTATGTATGTTTTTGTATCAATATATATTATTATAGGTTTTAGTAGATATTAATAATTTTTCAGTAGTTTTCTTGATTACTTTTTGCATCGCCTACTCATCTCATTTCATTTATATTAATCCGCTACCCAAAGGTTGTCTGGAAGAGATCGCTTTTTAGCGATAAGATCGCCTATTGTTTGCCTCTATTGTAATGTTAAGTGTCATTTGTATTTGTATTTCTTTCTTCTTGAGGTGTGCAATAAAGAGTATTCTATTCTATTCTATTGCGTTCGCGGCATAGCTGTCTTTCTGATTCAAATTGCTCGCGATTGCAAATGTGTAATACTGGATGTATTGAGCTGAGCTGATTGACTAACAACAGCTTAACCTTGATGACGATGTACAACACATCCTGCCTAGTCGTCTGCCATCACCCTTTTGGCGGCAGGCTGTCGGCTGACAGAGCATCGTGAGGCGCGATAATCACACATTACAATTGAGGAGTGCGTTTTCAAATGGGCTTATTTCTCTATGAAACTCATAGTAAACCAAGCTCTTTCGAAAACACACTCCTCAATTGACTAATGACCTAATTGACTAATAACGGTCAAATCTTGACGTTGATATCCAGCACATCTTGCCCAGGCGTCAACCATCATTTCTTCAGCGCGGCGCGCAGCAACCGTCGCAGCTGCCGGTGATATTCGTGACCACCGCGCGATTGCGACTGAATGTGACTATTAATGAACAGACTAACTAATAACTTTATCGATCGTGACACACGACACATCCTGTCCAGCCGTCCTCCGTCACTCTTCTCGATAGCGTGCGGTATTTGTCACAGCTGCCGGACACTCGCGTCGATTGCTATTGAACGTGACTATAATAACTGTTAAACTTCGACAGCGACATCTAGCAGGATATATTGACCCTACTGTCACTCCTCTGGTTACAGCTGCAAGAAACTCGGCCCTCGCATTTGCGATTGAGCATAGCTAATGAACTGATTGACTAATACCTAACTATTTTGATCATAACGTACATCAGATTCAGTCCAGCCCTATGCCTATGCCATTCCTATGCTACTGCAGGCGGCATCCGCTGCAGTTGGTGATTGACTAATAACTGTCAAACCTCGAACAAGATAAATATCACAGCCTGTCCTGCCTCCTGGCGTCACTCTTCTGGTGATAAAGCATCCACCGCGGCATCCGGAGATCATCGCGACCATCGCACTGAATTTGCGATTGAACGTGACTAATGCGACTACTGACTGATTGACTAATTACCTTCAACAATATAGTCAACTACACGATATTCATATATTAAGATTATTGAATACCTAAATTCGATTTGTTAGTTTCTTGGCCTCCTGGTACTACACAGTGTCTACTTTCTCCTTCACTTGAATAAAATAAATTAATATTGCCTCTGCCACTTTTTCCGTTAAATTTGCCCTCCAAAACAAAGAAAGCATCGTGTCGCATTAGGAATAGAGAAGAGTGGTGGTTACCTACTATATCAACAAGAGTGAAGCTCTTAAATTATGAATGCATGAGTTTGTAACAAAATCGTTTACGTCTGGGCGCAGAATACAATAATTGCATCTGCTGTCTCAGGTCCAAGAGTCAGTTACAAGATTATGAAACTTTTACACAAACAGAAATGAAATAAAAACAATCGATAGTGTTTATAGTCAGTTCCTAACAGTGCCCGCATTTGTCATAGTCTTATAGCCTACTGAAGTTAAGTATGAATAATTAGTTGATGTTGGTCCTGCGTAACAAGAAAAAGAACTATTCAATTAATCTGATCGCGGTTCGATAGCGGCGCGTACGCAAGACAAACGCCGCCGACAACTGTTGTCTGCTCGTCTCGACAGCTGCGCTCCACTTGCCTCGAAGCAACCAAGTTTTTCCTCTCACAAACACAATCTTCCAGCGAAAACCACTCTTATCTCCTCACCATACTTAATTACTAATGCCACGCGACCCCGCGACTATCTTTGTGGAGTTGTAATTGAAAGTGGCTGTCAAGAAACTGCTGTCCGATATTAGTCAGGAAAATTGCATGGCTTTGTAGACATTACGTCAAATTAATAGACTCCTAAATAAACCACCAAATCTTTATAAATAAAGTTATCAATTTGGTGCTTTGTTCAGTTCATGCAGAACTAGTTTTTCTTATTGCCTTGAAATTATCACATCAGTGATAGCCCAAAATAGGCCATCGGGTAATATGGCAGGGTTTTAATTACACATGTATTTGTAAATAAGTGTAATTATTAAAAAATCTGTTTTGCAGACGTTACGTACGTCCACTTTGGAATAATCTCAGCACGATGTGTGCAGGACACTAGATAGAAAGAATTGCAACAGTATGCATGGTTGGGTATAAGAAAAACAACAGAACAAAAGAAAATCGCGTAGTATATTTTTCACAATTATTATGACAAACATATCATAACGAAACATCTAGTTTGTCAAATAATTGGAGAGAACAGCCGCAGGACACCGCTGCTGGGAACTCGCTGATTTATGCTCGCGAGGCTGAGGTGAGAGCGAGTGAGTCATTAGCCGGCCGTGCGTCTGTCAGCGCGCGCGCAGCGACGCCGACGCCGACGCCACGACGCCGTGATTTATTTACGCCTTACGGTAGCACATGCGCTCCGTTTTTTGATGTCCGACTTAAATGCTAACCGCAGCTGTAACTGTCTCTCCGGTTCAACATTTGAGTCGGTATTACCAACTTACGAGCTATTTTCGACAAAACGACATCAACTGAAAAACTATCCTCATTGACGCAAAATCTTAGAGAAAATTGAATCCCTGAACTTCAAATAGATGACATGTGGCTTACAAGTGATCCATGCAACGCATGTGCAGCATGTTCCGTGTAATGTGCGCGTGCGCGAGGCGGCATTAATCATGCGCGATCATAATCTCGCGCCGCGGCGTCGGCGCCGCCTCCTCTGTTTGTATAACCGCGTGGTACAAGCAGCATCACACTACTGGAATATGATGTAACTGCAATTTATAGCTGACACGACAGGTACCTACTTGGTAATGCAGTTAAAGAGAGAGCACGACGCCAGGTGCTTTCTTCATCTCTAATAATTACCTATCGCACAGCACATTGATTGACTCTGACAACTACGAGTAAGTACCTACTTATTCTCATGACCGGTGTTTGTGAGATAAAATAGTTTAAGTTTGCTTGTTTTAGTTTAGCCACACGTTCGCTGGTTTTTGGTATGCCGATTGCCGACACCTCCCGGGCAGAGTTGGTAGCACCAGCCACTTCCTGAACCATCATGCTACTACAGTCTTTTTTGTTTGTCTTCTAGTATGAAAATTATGAATGATGACAGGTCTGTTATTCTTATCAATTGTCATCTTTTCATAATAAGATTGAGATCATTCACAATCGTACAAAATAAGAACTATCCGCGCTGCTATAAATAATAAAAATCTTGTACCAAACATCCAAAGTGTGTATTTTCAACATGTCGAATTATTCGCCTCATTTGATACTAGCGAAGGAGTATATAAACTGTACGATGACAGGTTAAAAAGTTCCCAATGTTTTTGTTTACGATGGGAAGTGAGTACGGCGAGATTGATGGCTCGGCTTTTAGTTTGGCGGAGTGGAAGTATCAAATATTTACGGCTCCGATCATCGCCGGCGCTTTTAGCTCTTGACCTTATTCCTTAGAACTTCATCAACGCGAGTAGATTCTTGTTTATGTAAGTTTGTAACATAACGCGTTACGAGCATTTGGGCATTCAATTTGTGTCGAGCAAACACGCCATGTTTTCTAATAAAAACACACTATTTAATTACGAGGCTATAATGCAATTGTCGTGATGGATCGCAGGGTGCGCCGTGGGGAGGAGTCTTTGATACAAATTGGCGGGCGCATGTCCGTAACTCAATCAGAGCGGTAGGGAGCGCGGCGATCGTTGATGCGCCCTGGGCTCCAGTCTGTTATTGTTTCTGTAAGAAAACAAATAACAGAAGAAAAGACAGACTATACATTGACTGTGACAAGTAAGACATATGTAACAAAGCAAAAAGGTAGCTATGGCTATGACATCCAACGAAGTATCTTCTTGCCGCGCCGTTGTCGTACTAATTTGAGCTGAAGCTACACTGATTGCGACACAAACGCACACGTGCGAGGGGGAAAGGTTGGAAACCTAGCGCGCTCTAATCTCTATGGGAAACCTTTTTATTAAATTGCGCGAGGGCGGCAGCCGGCTGACTTGTACGGGCTCCGCGGTGGAATACAATTACTTTCATTAACTAATAGATATTGATTCACCAGCTGCAGCCGTTTGCTTCAAAAACATGGGTTGTATAAATTAGAGACATTGACATTTTTCCTTTTCATCTGGGACTCACCAATCTCACCATTAAACAAAAAAATATTTAATAACTCCCATTTTTTCATCAATTAACTTTATCAGCTGAATTCAGTGGATGTCTACTTATTGCTCACTAGCACTCAAAAAACGAAGGTAAGTTTAGTAAATGCTATGAAAACATCTGAAAACTTTTTCCGTCGCTTAGTAAATTCAATCCACCGCAGCCCTTCTGAATACCGAATGGCGAGTTCAAAATAAGTGTTCTACATATGTCTATGTTGCCGCTAAAACAGGCTATAAATGTATTTGGCCGGTTTTGGGAGGGAAGGGAGCGGATATTTGTGCATTGCGGGCACGTTCCGAGTAATTTAGCCGGTGTCGGCGGAGTGGAAAACGCTGTAGCTCCTCGCGGCATCGCACTTAGTGCTGCAAATAAAAATCTACACCAATCTTTGCTTATCTGACGCTCAAGACTGTATTTTGCAGCCGGAAGGTAATTTTTAGGATTCTGTGCCTCACAAGAACCTTATAGGATCACTTTGTTGTCCGTCCGTCCGTCTGTCTGTCAAGACCCTTTATCTTGGGAACGCGTTGAGTTGAGGTATCGGGTTGAAATTAAAACCATGTACTTAAGTTCACAGTCCGTTGAAGCTTTGAAAAAGTCAAACTTATAAGGTAACGTAAAAATAAGATACGGCCGTTTATATGCTGCAAAAAAACGTATATTTCGACACTCTCAAGGGAATGAAATTTAATTATTTGTATTTTCTGTTGACCCAGAACTATGAAATTTGGCAAGTAATACCTACCTTCTTATACTACAAGTACCTACCTATAGAAAATCTGAAAGCTATACATTTGTTAATAAAAAATATATTTATATAAGTATATATACATATATATATAGATATATATATATATAAATCAGACAACCTCTCAAAAATCGATCTAGTCCCATATTAAGCTCAAGAAGGCTTGTGTTATGGGTACTAGACGACGATATACATACTTATATAGATAAATATATACGTAAATAAATACATAGAACAACCAAAACCCAAGCACAAATATTCGAGTTCATCACACAAATATTTGCCCTGGCCGGGATTCGAACCCGGGACCGCCGGCTCAGTCGGTAGGTGCCTACAAACTGAGCCAACCGCGTCGTCAAAAAAGTCGTCGTCGTCGTTAATAAACCATAAAAATATAGTGTTTCTTTAAAGTACACAATCAAATTGATTCCATCATCATCCAGGTTAAGCAACGGTATAATTTTGTACGGAATGGAACCCTGTGGGTAAGACCGACTCGGACTTGTCCGGTTTTTTTATAGGAAAATATATAGTCGAAAAGCGCTTTAGGGTAGTCGTTATCAGTAAATTACCGCATAAGCGAACCGAAATCAGTCGGAAGATTTATCTTTAAATTGCTTTAAGGAAATTATTCATCCACACCGTACAAAAACGAAGGGGACTTCCAAAATAATTTGTGTAGGTTTTGTGGTTGTTCAAGCTCAGCTTTGATACTTTTATTGTAAGTTTTGTGACAGCGTAATTTTAGGAAAGAAGTAATTTCTCTGATTTTCTATACACACACGTTGAGTGTGAGTATCCTATTTGTAAATGATAAGTATAAACAAACATGCAGTATCAGCAACCCTTCGCCCAGGGCTCCCCTGGGAGCCGAGCGGCCCCGCCCGAACCATCGCAAGCGTCATTGACTGCCAGATAGTCACAAAGCACTCGCGGTTCGAGTTTCAAGATTCTCATCTTTGTATTAAAATCCTTATTTTATGATGTACTTTGCAATTAGTTTCATGCTTTCGGGTTGAAAATCGACATAATAATAGACGTATAGTTTCGGGTCGCGTAGGAAATATACCTATATATAGGTAGGGTAGGTATCTAAGAGTATTCGAATAGGGATTAGGTTTATACTGACATTTTCTAGAAAAACATATTTGATGATATTTTCTCAAGAGCACGAATGAAATAATGTCTTAATAGTTTTATTGCTGCCCCGCACCTCTAGCACTACTATTACAGGCGACTATTACTCGCGCGAGATAATCACCTGTCTCTTTTCTGTTCTCTTTTTCGCAGTAATGTGAAAGAGTGATAGGTAGCGCTATGTCGCGCGACAAGAGTCGCGAAGAGTAATAGTTATGCTAGACGGGCTGATGGTCTAATAAACATATAATGATATGCCAATAATATGGCTGACGTCTGGCAACCCCGTGCCGAATTTAGACATCCATCTCATATGGTGGTATGGTGGCACGGATCCGTACTTGGGGCGCGTAATGGCTGCGGCTACTCATGCCCATAAATATATAGACGACTCCATAAACTACCGTCAGATGCTCTTACTTGGTCGTAGGTATTTTAATTAAATAATTAAAAATAGATACTTTATATTACTTAAATATATAAAAAAGAAATACTTACTTAGTAAAGTTCTTTGACTAGGATTGATATTTGCTGATACCTACCACCCGAAGTAATACCGTTTCGAGAAAGCAATGACTATAATATTTCAGTAATCACATGCCTGTATGAATTTAATTGATAAAAAAATACATAATCTAGATTCTTCGAAATGAAATAAGTAGGTAGTAAACATTCAACCCACATACACAAATTAATTTGTGTGTATAGTTCACACTTCACTACTGAATGAACAACTATCATTTGACTAGTTCAACATACTCTGAGAGACAAATTTATACGTTCATACTTCGTTGAAAATATATGCCAACAATTAATAATTAAATAATTATGTGTCATAAGTCATTCATTATAAAATCACCTTTGCGATCGTAATACTTGACGTTACGCCGTACCTATATTTAATCAATCGCACTCCGTTAGCCGAATTAGAATTATAAGCGTGCGTTTCCGTTTGCGAAATTAAAACGAGCAGTGAAAAGTGACACTGACACTTCTACATACGCGGAGCTTGGCGGAGCAAAACACTGCTTGTTGACCTTGCATGTTACAGAGCAATCGATTTCTTACAGGTGATCATGACCTAAAAACGACAAAACTGAAATAAATATAAACAAGTATAATGTTAAATTGAATAGCTATAAGTATAAAAAAAAATTACATAAGAATGAATATGTAAGTATTTGAACTTACAGTAGTAAATAATTTGAATCAGAGTCTTCAAAATCTGTTCATCCCGGCTCCGCTCCGCTTACACTAGGTACTTCCATTGACGAGGGGAGGAGATTTCAAGTCACGTCGTCAATTCACGACCCACTCCTCTCAGGCCCGCTCCGCACCGCTCACACTAAGCTATTTCCATTGACGAGGAGAGGAAATACCGAACACTGTTATCGGTCAATTCACGGTCCGTCAGCTCCTAATATCTCCGGTCCACTTTTACTTTTTCCTCTGACGCGGAGGAGATTTCGAGCACGCGTTTTGTCAATTCACGGTCCACTTCTCTCCTATCTGCTCATCCCCACTCCACTCATCCCGGCTCCGCTCAACTTATACTGTTTCCACTGACGCGGAGAGTGGAGTTTTCGAGTATTGTCAATACGCATACTGTTCGTATCTGCTCCGCATTAGTCATTAAGAGCACCCTAAATGTTACATTGCATTAATTTTCAGTCGACAATAGGTTTCAAAAGTCAATATATATTTTCCCACAGACTGGGGCAGAGACAAGGAACGTTCCATTTCCGGTACAGCCGGAAGCTAGGCCATGCCACGCGCCGCACCGGAATTGCGTGTGAATTTCCGCTGAATTGTGTATATGGAAATGAGTTTGTACAATCAGCATTTTATATGGACTGAGAAATATGTAAGTCGATTACGTGAATGTTGCATACAAAATTAGGTTATGTAACATTATTCGATGCATGCTTACGATTTAGTGATCATACGTACTGCCTGCCTGTTGTACAACAGGCAGGCAGTACTGATGTACAGAATGTAGGTATCTACTTACTAGGTAAAAACTTAATCAAGGAATTAGTTATAAATAAAATAATTACGTGACTAAAAAAAACTAAAAAAGGTGTAAGAAACTGTGCCCCCGCGGCATGGTCCCGAAGACGCTGGCAGCATTTCCTCGCTGAATAGCAATGCTAATGCGTTGTGCGAGGAAACTGCCAGATCTTCGGTCCCCAGTAGTTTCAATCAATCTTTTAGCGAGGTCTTTATAGAGTTTGTGGGCGCTGGCACGGACCTAAAGTCTCGACCCCGAAAGGAATAAAATTATATTCGGGGCCGAGACCTCTATACTTATTATGTTTTAATTTTTCGGCCGCCTCTGCTGCCGCCCCTGCTCTGTTTGATGTTCCGTGAAGGTGAGACGGGGCCAGTGTGTCTACGCAAGTGGCGTCCCACACCAGCACCCGGCCTAACCTCCACGGAATCAGTGACATTCCGTCCGGTCTCTTGCCATCATCCCTGGCGATGCCCGGTGGCTCTAGAACTGCCGGCACGTTGGCGGTGGCAAGAGAGCGGCGGATAATGTCGTTAAGAGCGGCATGTCTGGAGAAGCGGCCTGCACTTTTTTGACATAAGAGGCCGTGATGTCCCAGCGCGTTGACCTCGCTGCCGTAGGGGCATGTGTGTGGCGTGCATAAATTATTTCCTAGGCGCAGGCAGGTGGCAATGCGGAGGGTGTCGGGCTCTAAAAAGGTACCAGTGTTGGCTGATGGGAAAGCGTGCAGCCAGTGGCCAGCTTCTTTGGTACCCGCTGCCAATATTCTGGCACGTTCAGAGCCCGTACTGCGACTCAAGAGGGAATTATAAATAAAATTTGATTGAATGTCATACCAGGTCCTTTGGGAATTTAAATTTTCAGGGAAGTCCTCTCCCGGGCTAGCAGCGGACCAAGCTCTTTTGGCCTCTGTCAAGCCCGCAGTCTCATAGTTTAAGGGAAAGAAAGCCCTTAGAATTTTACCTATGAGACCTGCCGAGCTATGGGCAGAGGACAAAAAAGCTGGCGTGGAGATGGAGGTAATTTTGCGAATCCCAAGCCCACCAAAGCGAATGGGAAGGGATGCTTGGGTCCAGGATTCTTCGCTGAACTGAATATTTAAAATGCATTCCAGATTGGCTTTGATTATGTCATCAATTTGACCAAGTAAATTTGGAAATTTAAAGAATGGACAGCAGCGAAGGACATAAGTGAATTTCGGGACAAAAAGGCAGAATTTAAGAATGGAAGTAACGAAATGGGGGCTAATTTCAAGTAGACGGCTTTCATAACTTTTGAATTTGGAAACACATTCTGAAATGAAGTTCGGAAAAGATTCTTCGAAAATTGGAGACCCTAGGAGGCTGAGGGAATATCGGTCTACCATTTTTATGTTCGGTGTTAGAGCATCGAATTTTTGTTTTAAATCGAGAACATTTAAGGTGGGGTTTTGTATGAAGAGCTCGCATTTGCTAAAGTTGAGCTCTAAGCCAATTGATTTGAATTCAGAATTGATGGTTGAAAGGTCAGACAGTAAGGTATCCAAGTCGCCTCCTAGGGTTCCGTCATCCAGGTACCAAACGTTAAATTTTGACTTTAAATTTCGAATAATAGGGTTAATAGCCAAACTGAAAATTGCTGGCCCGAAAAAAAAACTAGGTAAAAAAAAAGTCAAGTGGTCAAGTTGGAATCGGGTTCGTGAATAGGTTCCATGCCACAATAACACAACGCATTTTAAGATGTATCTATGTATTACTTCCGATTTTCTGATTTTTACGGTTAAGTACTTGTGCTATGCTATACCTAGGGCTTCTTGTATATTTCTGGATTCAACGGCATAAGCCAACGGGATGTATCCTATGGCTATGAATTCCCTTGTCTTGACAGATAAACGCTTCAATTATAATTTCAATGTTTTTTATCGGACAATCTCACACAAATCGATCTAGTCCCAAATTAAGCTCAAGAAGGCTTGTGCTATGGGTAATAGACGACGATATACGTACTTATAGAACAACCATGATCCAAGCACAAATATTCGAGTTCATCACACAAATATTTGCCCCGGCCGGGATTCGAACCCGGGACCGCCGGCTCAGTAGGCAGGTGTCTACAAACCGAGACAAACGCGTCGTCAATTTAAATTAGTCTAGTATTCAAATTAGTCTTGTAAGATAGTTCTATAACAAGTACCTAATATAGTTATGAACGGCTTCCATATACATAATTATAAATGTTACGTATGTGTGATTATATTATAACTATAGGTACTTATCCCTAGGGATATACCAATTTCACGACTACAACTGTCTCACTGCGACATGTCCACTATCTGTTCAATATCGATATCTGCGTGACCGCCTCACTGCGTTTGTGTAATGTGCTCATTTCCAAAGACACGACCGCCACGTGCCGGACACGGCCGCACGCGCCGCTAATGGCCACGGTCGTGGGGGTGATGTTTACACCACTAACGACACTCCATACGAGGTACTTACTCCATAGGTCTTTCAGACAATTACAGGACGCGACGTGCTATTATTCGATGACGTGGTTGGCTCTGTGGTAGTGAAGCTGCCTACTGAGCCATTGGCCCTCTGGGTTCGAATCCCGGCAAGGGCAAATATGTGACGAACTCTATAGATATTTGTTTACGACTACAACTATCTCACTGCGACATCCACTATTGTTGGAAATAATAATCGCCATATATCATGTCACTTGATCAGTCACACAAAGTATGGCGCGACCGAAATTACGCGACTCATATTACGCTCGTCTGGCATCACCCTAATTTAAATCCAAATAATTTACGTAACGTTTGAATAATAAGTTACATTTACATATACCTAATTAATTCGTGACCTGCCTACTTTACTCCGAAAGGCCACGCAATTTTAACCTACGACAGTTCACGACTCATTGTTCGATTGTGTTTTATTTGTACTCAGTACAACAATGTATTGGCATTTTGTTATGAAATGTAACAGTGTAGGGCATCAAATTCAATCTCGGAATGAGTCACGGTCGTAAAACCAGTCACTGTAAAGATATTCGAATTTATGTACCGAGTTTTCACGGCTCTATGTCTTCTCTAGCAAGAATATGGAGAACTGTGTGTTAATGTTCAGCCGTTGGTTGTGTATGAGCAGAGGGAGATCTTGATATGGTGGTGATGGGGTTTCGTCATCCCTCCTGCTCGGGGCGGCGGCTTGATTGGGCGGGAAGAGCGAGGCGCAATCCTAATGAATAATATAAAGCATTTTTCTTTCTATCGATACTAAAACATTTAGAAATATGTAAAGAAATATGATATATTTGTGTGCAAAAGTTATACAAATCGTTTTTGGACCGTTCTCCTGAAATTTATCATTTAGCGTAAGATTTTTCGACGCACTTTCGTGATGGGTGTACTTACCTATAGCAGTTGCGTGGCGTAAAAGAAAATGTCTGAACAAGCCGGGATCGATTTAGCTTACTATATCTTCTAAACTAGTAGATAATCTGGTTCTTTACAGCTAGATTGAGTTAATAAACTAGTGCACATTGTAGAGCTAGCCGTTTACCATTCTTATCATAATTGGATCATTTAATATCGTGTTTCAGTTTTGTTATTTTTTTTAAATCTAAAGTACACAAAACTGTGTTAGATATATTGTCGTATCGTTATTGGCAATAAATTATTTTCTTTCTTTCAAATCTTGCTTAATTTTGTTCAACATGATCATAAACTTACTCATCTTTTCCCTATGAAGCAACATGTTACATGATCGCAACTCTCGCAGAACTGAACGGTGGGGTGTAAATGAATGGTAATCGAATAGCTCACGCTCCGCAGCACTTGAAAGGCCGAGCTCGCGGCTGCGCGAGCGGCGCCGCTAGACAATAACTGCGCGTGATTGACATGATTATCTCTTTGACGCATCTTGTAAGTATCGATGTCGCTATTCATGAAGTTTCTTTTTAAGTGCTTAAAGTTTAAGTATCGCGATCTTTCATTAACTCTCTCCAGTCATTAAGTCGCCGATAAAGCTAATTGTAAGCTGTTACAACTGTAACCAACTGCTACAAGTGCTACAACTGTAAAAGAAGTCTCGGTCAATAAACAATAACAACTACAGCCTAGTAAATGCGATTTCCAACCATATATTAGAAGCGTCAACTATTTATTGACAATAGCAGCGAGTTAGACGCAACATTCTAGTACAATTGAATAACATCGTACGATTCGTACGGTTCATTTAGTCTTAGCTGACATCACTATCAGCATCAGCAGTGATCGCAGTTTTGGTACCTATTTTATTGTTATGACAGCGTGACGCGACTTTACGCACAGACCAAGAAACAACCGGAGATATTTGGTGATGGACGTAACCTGGTAAAATTATTTCGCGGAATACTATACATAAAAGTCCCCTGAAAATGAAATGCAAGTCTATGTGGGTGGTAAAAATGTTCTGAAAATATGTTATTGAATGATAGTAGACAATATTTTACACCGTGAGATGAGGTAATCGTGGATACTGGATAGCCGCGTATTAGCGAGCGCGTGCGACGTCCGGCGATCGCCAAGCCGCGCAATATTTGCCTCCAGACGGGATGTTTGAGCTGTGTGATAAGACAAATATCCATATCCACATCATCCTCAGGTAAACTGGCTGTAAAAACGAGTGTTGGACTAATACGGCGCATATTATCTTAACCAATTTTAGGATAAAGGTTTCAGGTTGATAGAAAAGGCACCGTATAATTTTTTTCTAAGATTCTAGCTCTAGCTATAAAAACCGGCCAAGAGCATGTCGGGCCACGCTCAGTGTAGGGTTCCGTAGTTGCTCATCCTTCACAATAAACTGCTGTTTTAAGCCCGAGGTTTACGTTAAGAAAGGTTTTAAGCTCTATAAAAAGGTCGTAAACGCCCTAGAAACTGTAATCACTTATTACCTTCTGGAAGTCAACTAACGACCTTTTAAAGAAAAAATATGAAATTCGGCGATAACTCAAAAACGGCTAGACCGATTTTGTGCAATATAGTTTTCATTGAAAGTACTTATAAAGGCCTCATTAACATTAATATTTCCGAAATTTTTTGACCCGTGGTTGAAAAGTTAGAGGGGGTGGGGACACTATTTTTTTGTTTTTGGAGCGAATATTTACAAAACTGCTGACTATCAAAAAATAATATTAAAATACCCCTATTATTTTTCCAAGACCTATTCAACGACACCCCACACACCAGTGTTGAAAAGAAAAAAAAAATTCAGCCCCACTTTAGGTGTTCGAGAGGTACCCGAAAAAAAATTTTTTTTTTAATTTTTTGCCGTACCGTTATTTACCGTTCTGTCGGCGTTATACATACACATACTCATACCAAATTTCAGCTTTCTAGTCCTAATTATCACGGAGCTAAGCCGCGGACGGACGGACGGACGGACGGACGGACGGACAGACGGACATGGCGAAACTATAAGGGTTCCTAGTTGACTACGGAACCCTAAAAAGGCATAGGCAAGGCGTATGTTGTCATTGGCGGGGGGTCACATTTCCATGCAGCTGACTGTACCTAGTGCACTTACTTTACATGGAATGATTTACATAAGAGGATTTTATGTAGGTTTTTGAGAAAAGATAATATTGAATAGTAGGTTCGATATTCGTGAACAAATCTACCATCCATAAAGTCTTCACCTGTCAGCCTGCACGGCTCTTACAGAAGTTGCAACAGCCAACAAAAACATTAATTTCAATTGCCATTCTGTATAGAGAAATTCCCATTACGCAATAACTTATAACCGCTCCATTTCAAATACAAAGTTGCACCAACATTCCAACGGCGACATGACTTGTTTATCATGTCAGTAAACATTAGCACAAAAACCCATTTAGGTCCGATAGCGGTGGTTTTTGTCGTAGGCCATAAATAAGCGGGACGTGGATGCTGCGCCCGCGTCGATTTGGGCGATACGCTATCGGCGGAAGGCGCGCTCTTGACCCCCGATACTGATAACACCGGGTATAAATAGAAACAGGATAACGGCGCGCCGTGTCAAGTCCATACTGCTACATTGTGCGGAGTCGATCAGGCGTGCTCGAAAGTAATGCTCAGTCTTGGAAATGTAAGCCAAAAAAGAAAGAAAACAATTGGGGAAGTGCGAGTCCGACTCGCGCATGAAGGGTTCCGTACCATAATATATAACAAGTTTGTTGTATGGAAGCATTGGGAGCCCCCCTTAAATATTTATTTTATTTCATTTTTAGTATTTGTTGTTATAGCGGCAATAGAAATACATCATCTGTGAAAATTGCAACTGTCTAGCTATCACCGTTCTTGAGATATAGCCTGGTGACGGACGGACGGACAGCGATGTCTCAGTAATAGGGTCCCGTTTTTACCCTTTGGGTACGGAACTCTAAAAACGAAGAGGTGATACTTATATGTTTTTCAAAATAAAAAGTAGGTCGCATCGTATTCGTATCTAAGCACCAGCCCGTCATTCTCTGCGAAAACGGGTTCACCCGACTAATCGGCAATCGCAGCAATCCCTAAATGTTTTGACACTTCACAAATTCCCGAGATAAATGTCTCACGTAGTTTTTGCCGCTTTGGCAGCCTCTTAACAGTTTCTACAGTGCGATATCAGCGATATGTCATAGGCTACACATGTTAACCGCGTGAGAATATTATTCAAGTATTCAAGAGGTGTGTTAAACACTGATAATAATCGCTGAAACGATAAATAACCCTCGACACAAGAAGAAAAAAACTTATGGTCTTCAAGCCGCTGAATAGACATCTTGAATCGTAGCTATGAACACTCTCGATCAAGTCACATTTCAAAGAAATTAAACTAAATCAAAAGATGCATAAAGACATAACCATCCGACTTGCCGTTGCTGTTCTCACCTTCCCTAGGCAGAAGACTAGCGCTGCGATGTTCTCCTGATGTCGCAGCATTATCCTTTTGCGATGGATCACTATGTACTTTTTTACACTATTTTACTGCCTAAATTAAGATTGTTTTAGTTTTTATTTCTTTGTTATGGTGATGTCCGTGTAAGAGTGAAGATACCACCAAGGCATCGTAGGTAGGTACGCATACGTAAACTGTTAAATAATAAAATTAAACAGTGCTGTTATTGCATAATCTAAACAGCACATTACAATTTACAAAATGAAGGACTACGTATAAGTAGTGCCAATAACTGGATTGTTTAAATTTATCCTAGAATGCAAATTGTACATAGTTAAGCCATGTTCGAATTTCCGATACAGAGAACTATCTTATTGTAATAAACACAGCCGCAGTTACTCAATGATTGAAGTGAGCAAATGGGGAGTTAGAAGTAACTACGATGTAAAAGGTAAAAGTCACGGTGATCGATCGTCTAATATTAGGTACTTACCTATTTTTACTGTGACTTGTCAAGTTACCATGTAGTTCACGTACAACCTGGGACCTAGATACTTAGTTCCTCCGTTTCTACTTATTATTGTTCTGCCTGTCGTGACACTACAGTCACAATTTAGTGAACTTAGTAGGTACTACACAACATCTGAAACGCATTTTAGTAATTAGAGCCGCAATTCATCAAATTACGGTAATAGCAGAAAATCTTATTCATTACAAAACAGTAAGTATTTTTTACGAGATGTATGTAAGAGTGCGATACAATTCCAGTGATATTTAAGAGTGATTTTTGGAACAGAAACGTTATTATTTAGCGGTGATTAAAACGCGTTTCCCCATCTTTATGCGAAGTGGTCCGGTGGGCGGGTCGCGCCGGGTCGTCGCTCGAGCCTCCGCAATCAATAAGTCAAGCCTTGGTTGGTCTACCTGTACACGTGGCTCGCTGACTTTACGATCTTAGGGTGGGTTGGTTTTAGGCTGACAATTCAAGGCTGCGAAAAAATATACAACCCAAGTAACTCGTCTACCAAGAAATAGAAATTAAATCACTGTATACAATTTGTCGTTCTGCAGTTGTCCTCTAAAACTTTCTGTTTCTAGGATATAACAAATTATCAATAAACAAATAAAACATAATTAGAATAAAATCAATTTGCTTTTTCTGCTTGTTTACAAACAATCTCGAAAAATTGTAAGTTGTATTTTACTTTGGGTGAACAATGCAATTTGTGTTTAAGAAAAAGGTATATAATAATATACAATCAAATAGACTACTTTTATATTATGTATAACAGAAATATAAAAAGTAAAAAAGACTGTTCGCGCGACCCTGCCAGGATTCGAACCTGGAATCTTCTGATCCGTAGTCAGACGCGTTATCCGTTGCGCCACAGGGCCAGTTGTGTAACAAGGTGAAATTATAAGCCAAGTTTAGAATACTTCCTTTTCCACAAAAGATGATTTTTTTATTTCCAATTCCAACTGTCCTCAAATAAAAACTATAAAAAAATCATGTCTAACGTTTGTTGTTGTAAAACGCAATATGTGTGAGTAATTAATTCCTTTTTGCTTATTTCTCACTAAATTACTGTTACCTAATTGCAATCTGCCTTTGTTAAAACGGTTTAGCGTTACCAAAAAAATAAAATAAAATAAATTATTTATTATTTATTATTGAGTACGTTCTTACTTATAGTTAAGAAATATGTGTTATAAATAATTAAGTATTATTTAACTGAATACGTATAAGATGTTCGTAAAAGTAACAATAACAGCAATGAACATGTAAGTAAGTTAAGCGGCTGCTGATGGCGATACAATACAAAGGGTTCATTAGCGCCACGTGAGCATGTTACTAACTAATTAAAGAACACAGAGGTCGTGTGCGCTGCGGCCCGCGTGCTGTAGTGCGTGCGGCGCCCGCTAATTCGGGTGGCGCCACTGGACTTTGCTTTTGCTTTGCCGTGATGCCCGTGATGATGTTGCCGTGCTTGGCGCTAACTCGATGGGGCTTTGCGATATCATCATTGCACTGGATCTTTCTCTAGATTATTTTAAAATGAGTTTAGGTACCAATATAATGTTTTGTATAGATCTAGTGGGACTGATGAATTGGCTTGCTCGATGCAGATCTGATTACCATACTTCGCTTACCACCTCACCTCTTAACTTACTCAACTCAAAGGTAACTTAAACAGATAGTTGACGTTTGCGCTACTTCATACTCTAAATAAAATACATACTTAACGTAAATAAACCAAATAAATGTTTGAAACCTTTACAACTAAATTATATTATTAAAGTTCCTTTGTAAACGTGTTTTAATTTCGTTTGTAAAGTTTGTTTTCATTTGTAATCTATCCTCGTCCTGCCCAGTGTTCTCAATAAAGAACACATTGGAATTAGTGGTTCCTGCCCAAGGTTTTTTATTCAAATTTGGCGCCTGGAGTCAAAAAATTTCGTGATTTGCGGTTTTATTTGCTTGTTTCTGATTGGTAAGAGTGTTGGCCAATACTTGGTCAAGGCCTTGCATCGAAGTTCTTTGAACTCCACGATCAGTGTCACGCCAAGCGTCCAGGATGCCACATCTTCGCTAAAGAGGTAAGTTTGATCCATACTTATCTTAGTAATCGTGCATGTTTTTTCAATAAATATCAGATTAATTTAAGCTCGAATAGTTCTAATTTATAATTAATGGTTTATTTTTGTAATTTAGGTTATTTTCGATTTTTCAAGTTCATTTTTCGAAATGTGTGATTTATTGAGAACATTGGGCAGAACTGACTACTTTTTTTTGTTATAGCACTGATTGATCAAGTCGAGGGATTGAAGGTGTCAGATAATCAAAAATATAATGCCAATAGCAATGAAAGATGATGAAGATCACTAACGACGGCGAAGAAGATACACATTATACGCCGCCGCGTCGTCCCCCGATAAACCCTAGTGAGACCAGTACAGATACAGCAGCTGAGACTGATGAAGTACGTATACCATTTTCGCTGAGATCAATCTATGAAGCAGGTAGATGTGGCAGTGGTGGTCAACATGGGGATACGTAAGTGGACAAAGTGGTGGCAGATGCAGTGAAGGCAGAGGACTCCAAGCTCAACCACAGAATAGATAATAGTACAAGTACAGAAGGCACACTACTTTGATCTTTACAAAAGCCGCTTTTTTAGCCGAAAAAATATGATTTATGGCCCTTCTAAAGTCGTCGTCCCCAGCGCAAGCCAAACGGAACGTTAAAGCTGCGTACCAACGGTGAAAATGAATTGGCTCGCTTGCCGCGTCGCCGAGAGCGAGGGCTGTCAACGACTAAAAATAAAAATGTATTTCCCATTTATTTCTTGCATTCAATATAGAGAGCAATATATTTATATTCTTCATACATTATATTTATTATTTCATTATTTAACTATAAAATAATCAATCTCAGAATTTGGACGTATTGAATCCACCACCAGGCCGCAAAACATTTTAGCTTTACTTTTAAACATTTTAATACGTATAATATAATAAAATAATGTAACGAATGCGTTACCTTAACATGCAATTAAATTCTTGAGCTTCATTTTATTTTTGCTTAGTTGTCCGATATTTATTAATTTATTCATATATATATTCATCACTACATACCTAGTATAAAACAAAGTCGTTTCCTGCTGTCTGTCTGTCTGCCCCTATGTATGCTTAGATCTTTAAAAATGCGCACGGACGCACCGTGCAAAGCCGGGGCGGGTCGCTAGTAACAAATAAAACATGTACAAAGGCGAACTTATCCCTATTAGGGATCCCTTCCAATACATTTCTTTTAACTCATTATTTATATATTTTATATACTTACCTATCAAACGATCACTCAATCGTTTATTCATTACTAGTAACCCCGCTTCGATTGTAGTAGATCGCATTCAATTTTTCTTTCTTAATTTACCTTTGTGTCATTATTTATAAAAATAAAAAAAATGTGGTATTACCACATAAAAAATATGAATCGATAAAAAGATTCTATACAAACATTACTAGTAATTTTACAAAAGTGATATCAAATATTATTATAAAAACCTTTATGATTGTTGATTTAGTAGTAGACATATTTATTTTACTAGACTTTTAATTGACAAATAGCAGCAAATAATCAATTCAAAATTATGTAAGTACTTAACAATTAAAATTGGTCTGAGTATTACCAGTGTAAAATATGGAAGTAGATACACCTGCAATATGTTTTTTTATTATTATTCAGTAACTAATTATTATATATTATGTTAATTTTCTTACCTTTCGGCATCCTTCGGAAATGTTGGGAGAGCGAAAAACGCGTGATTCCAATTTCGATCATTGTTCTATATAATATCTTTTCGCTGTCTTTTTGCTCATTTAAACACTATTATAATATAACACTGGTATCAACAGATGAATGCGGAACGTTCACTTGCGACGTAAATCGTGAGCGAGACGCGCGCGAAAATCGTGTAGGTACGTGCGTTCCGAGACAGAGCGTGTCAGCCACTGAATAGTCCGCATGCATGAGGCGACCGGCATGTACTTGTAGCGGGAAACGATAATCGCGGAGTGCGCCCCGCCTGGCTCAACTAACCCGTGCGTCGTTAAGTTTTTAAGTTTTGTTGTCAAAATAGGGACTTTATATGAGGTTTTGTTAGAAATTATGCCCAATAGATGCCATTAACAAGTCGTCAGTTGTTATTTTCATTGATCTCAACCCTTTTTTTACTATTAAAATACTATAAAATGGAAATCTGCTTTATTTATTATCTCGCAACTGCTAATTAGAGATTACGTTATAATCAAGATTTTTATGCCCAATGTTCTTAATAAATGACAAAAAAATAATATACTATGTAGGCAATTCAGTCCAATGTTCTTAAAAAAGAACAAAAGATATAGACTCCTAAAGTGGCTCAGTCTATCAAATACATACCCATTATAACGAAAAAAAAATATAAAAAAAATCTGGCTTACCTTTAACACAACAATTTCAATAAAAAAGGTGTTGTGCAGAACCCATATAAATTAGAATGTACTTAATTAAGAACATTGGGCAGAACCGGGATGACTGTCGAAAAATGCTTGGGCAGGACGAGGCTATTAAAATAACATAATTACCTAATTTCATAATCTCCACTTTATAAATATCTACGCGTACGCCACTTTGTGTCGGTCAAAAATTCGACCTGAAAAAACATTTTACATTATAACAATATTTTATTTTTACGATTTCTCTTGTCATATTAGTGTGAAATAGCGGCGGCGAGCTATTTTTCATACTATAAAACTTTTCAAGCAGGTCATTAGTGAGATAAACGAGTATGACAAGGTCCTAGGCCATCAACGCGTCGTCGCCTGCGCTAGACGGTGTCCGCTGTCTTACTTCCTCAGTAAAAATATCGTTTTATGATTCTTAATCTAGAATATCCCGGGTTGACACTTACGAGTATGAGACGCTGACAGCAGATTCCAACCAGTTATTCCAGAACTTTTGTTGGTTTTTCTTGGTTGACTTTCGTAATCTCTCGTATTGTTTACTGAATAAATAACTATGAACTATCTATCAGGTTTTTAAACTGCGGTGAATCGCCTCGCATAAAAATCAAAAGTATTGTTAGTAACATTAAAATAAAGACGGACAGGGGACACACGGTAGAACACAGAACGTTGGTTAATCATATCACAGAATTCACAGAGATACTAGGTATTTAATAATCCACCACCTCGTTTGTGCTGTTCTTGTGTTACGACCAAAGGTCATCCAGATGATACTCGTTCCTAGTGATCTTTTATCCGAGTGAATGAAGCATCTCCGTATAAGGTTGACCCAGAATTCTTTCGGATGTCTGGTTTTCGTGAAATTTTGTAAGCAGGTTGAATAATTATACAGATTTTTTTATCGATTATTTCGTTTTTTTTTTTGGAAACGTAAAAATAGCCAACATATGCAGCAACTTTATCAGCTATTTTGAAAAAGCCTGCCACTTGTCTTTATTTATGCTAATAAAAAAAAAACCTACAGAGTGCAACAAGCCAAAAATATTCAAGAATGCACATGAGAAGGTTCTCATAATATTTGTCAAGTTGTCAACGAGGTTACAGATATAACGCGCTTTCTCTAAGTATCTATGTACAAGTGGTTTGTGGGATAAGTGCGAAGTGCGGACAGTTAGCCTGAGTGCTGATGTCGGTGACGTGCGTTCAAGTGCTAGAGTTCAGGTATGGATTTGGAATCCGATGGGAGTATTTTCCAAGAGGACTAAAAACATATCAAATGTATAAAAAAAGAGACAAGCTTTTATTGCCGATTTAGTTTTGGAATCTTACTAGTCAACTTCTGACAGCCACCATCAAGGTTTTCGTTTACAAATCGTTATGGTTTAATATGAACAAATAAACCAATTTTCATAAAAAAATACAGCCTTGGATGCCAGCTCGTCTGCATCAAGTAAAATGTCTTTAGAAATATTTAGGTTTATGTAGGTATAGCCTAGCAAGTGTAGGTCTAGCCCAGGGGTAGTGGCGCTACAAACAGCGTTCATAAAATATGGCAATAATGAGCATACGTCATATATTTGCGTCAGTAGCGATTTGTCAAAGATTTGTCATTAACCAAATTCAAAACATTGTTTACTAGAATGCTGCTCAATCCTTCGTTCTTCTTGCGAAATAAGTAAGTACCGAATCCTATCGAAAAAACTTTCACCACTGTGCATAGTTTTGGCTTTAGGTATTATGCAATACATTCTTGAAAGTTGCGGAATATTTAGTCCTGTTTCCCCTTTGTTTAATCAGTGAGATTCACTGGCATTCAACGTCAGTTACCAAAAATTTGTCGTTGCCAGTAAAATAAATTAGTACCACTAAAATCCGCAATATGGCGTGTGGGTTGAAAAACAACATGTTGGACTATACCTAATACATACTTATTACAGGAAGAGTATTAAAACTTAATTAGTTTTCCTGAGTTGAAATGTCTCAGTGAAAACTAGTATTCCCATAAAAGTGTGTTTGGCTTGAGCCTCATGTTTGCGGTTCCCACAGACGTCCCACGCAGTCGCACCTATTCGACTCTTCCAAAAGGTTCGTCGCTTCGTTAGACAAATATCTCAACCATTGCATGAGTTGGGAAAACCATATTTATGGTAATGAAATGAATACATTTGACACAACAGACGTATAGGTACATGATAAATTAAATTGTATTTTTGTAACCTAATATCAACTCTTTGGAGTTGAGTCGTTTTAAAACCATAGTTATTATTTTTATTATTTATTTATTTCATAAGTAAGTACAAACAAAATTACATTTTATTATAACGGCATCGTTAAACCAATAATTAATAATAATTGCGTATGACTATAAGCATATAAATATGATATGGAAAGAAAAAGAGTTGGAATCTACATATAATCTATATCTTACGTATAAACTAACCCTAGTTTTTGAAGTTGGGTCAAAAACGTGTATTTTAGGCCAGATTTTCAGATGGTGTGCAAAATGCATCTACATTAAGTTGTTTCAGTCGTGAACTCATAAACACAGAAATAAATAAATAATTGCCTTGTGCATCACCTACTCATTATGATGGTTTATTCTGATATTTCTGATCAACTCCACTACCTAAAGGTTGTCTGAATGAGATCGCTCGCTCTTTAGCGATAAGGCCGCCTGTTGCCTACCGTTATTTTTTTTTTTATTTGTGTTCAATTTGTAAACTTTTTTATTTTGCAATAAAAATATTTTGTATTCTTGATAAAAATATTTTGTATTGTTGTAGTTACCCACTGTATATTTTCAGTGAATAACGTTATTGATGTGTCTGGTTTCGTTTATAGTGTAAGTAACGGGTTTAGAGATAAACATTACATGTAGTGGTATGGGCGTGCAATAAGGAAGTTTATTGTAGGTGGCCCGCTGCTCGGCTCGGAACGCGGCAGGTCATACGTAAGTAGTCACTATCGCATTACCGCCGGTGTCAACTGACTGGCGCCAGAATGGCGGAATTCTTAGAACGTGATACCCGTCATACGAGAAATTTGTTGACATGGAAAGATCGTGTCGGTCATTCGACCGTGCATTTTAGAATGGAACCGAGTATATGAGCACGATAACAAATAGAGCGTCTCAATTTAGCGCCCTTATTTATTAAACTGGTGATGTCGGACTCATCATCCCTAATGCATGCATATGTCGTTGCTTCAGCATTTACGCCCTTAGTACTATGAATATTAATTTAGTATATTCAGACCCTCTACCCTTCCCCGGAGTATACTACAGTGCGGGGTACCCGGAGGGTGTCGGATGGATTGTAGAGTCCTCCTTTAAATGGTTATTGGTACGTTGCACAATGTGTAGCGCCATATGGAATATTAGATTGGGACACTTGGGACATGGTGGATGCGGGATTGGTTTTCCAACCGGCACAACTGGCTACATTTGCGTGCAAACGTTGTTTTATGCCATTTAGGACCAACTGTTTTTACTTTAAGCTTATGGCGGCTGAACAAATGTTACATTCGTTCCGCTGACCGGAGAGTTTATCTCACCGTAAGTTATGCCATGCACCGACATATGCTAATGAGTTCTGTGTATTATTCTAACGTTCTAACCTTGTTTCTTAACGTAATACGTATACGTACGTATTAAAAGTGTATATTGTATTGGATATCATATAACAATATAAAATAAAAACTCGTATAGGTAGCGTTATAATTATAATTTATGATGACGCTTAAAATGAAAGGAACACAAAAAGTAATTTCGCAAGGAAATCCTATAAAAACATCGTTTCATCACTGAACAGTCTTTTCCCATTATGCCGTCCATCCATTCATATCGGGTGACTTAATCAAAACGTGCACTTGTCGAGTGGGTCGGGGGGCGAATATATTCATTTCGTCCGCAATATTTGTACATTAGAGGTCTCGGCTCGCTTCGCTCCCTCTAACTGCGTCCCTCGCTTGACTTCGGATTTCCTTCGTCCTCTACCACGGTTACTGAACGCGAGATCGCATCTAGGTGCCAGTAACGCATGTTTAAACATTTTACTGCACCACATTATGAAACCACATTCTTCGACATCTTTAGCTACGAGTATGCTCGTTATGTTCACATAAAATTATATTAGTTACGACATAAAACTTAAACGGACATTTCCGCCCATCATAAACGAAATGCCATGTAATGAAAGCTGCTGCGAGGCAAGCGTTGTCTAGTACCTAGCGGGGAAAATAACTACCTAACAGTAGTTGAAGCTGTAAATAAATCATGTTTGTATACTCAGATATTAGGTGCATGGCCACGAACTACGAGTTCCGATAAATACTTAGTCAAATGGCAATACATTTTTGATAAGTACATATTTCACTTTCAGTCAATAAACTTCAATATCAAAAAAACACTTCAAAATTAATACATATTTTTGCCTGGTAAACTACAAAACTCCGTAGTTTCTTGGGTGTTCCTTGTAATCGTGAGATCGTAATTATTATGATCTGTTTGCGTGATAAAAAAACTTCGTAGAATCGAGACGTTATAATTGGCATGACGATTTAAAGAAAGGTCATACAAGTTGTGAATTAATTGTGGTAGGGGATTTAACCGAGGGCCCAAGGAAATACAGGGGACGGCTCGATAGTAATGAAACCTTAAATCCCTGGCACAGACTCGTAATCCGCGGCGAAAAGTTACAGGGGTGCCAGTTGGCCGGAGCTAATGCGGTTTAGTGTTTCATTTCAAGCCCACATTGTGTTTTTATACACTGATAGTGTTGTTTTTGCGTTTAATCCCATTATAATAGCGTAAATGTCATAATGTTCAACATTGACTCTATAATTGGCACCTTTAAACTGAATTTGAAACCCACCACAAACACAAAGACAGTATTAATCTATTACAATTTGTGTGTTCAATATAGGCATTAGGACGTGTGTACGCAATGAGCATAGCATACTTAGATAGCAGAACTTTCGTTTCGCAACTTTGATTGTAAAAAAATACAATAAGTACAGACTCGTGACGATTCTACAAAGTTCTTTTGATGTAGTAATTTATGAGAACATGAATTGTCCATTTATAGAACATGATTGGCGAAATCTCGTTAGTGCGACCCTGCGCTCGGCACGCGGAGCCGTAGGCGGCACACGTGCACTCTCTTAATGAGACCCTGCCCCGTCTGCCGGCCATCTTCGCGGCGATCGATACCTTGTTTATGTATTGTACTTACCTTTCGATTCGATTGGTAGATACTTGTTTTATTAGAACGCTGTATAATAAAATACGGGTAAAAAAGGAAATCTGTTAATTAAATGGAATTAACAAAGCCATAAATACGAATAAGTAGGTATCTATTTCATTAGGGAAATAAAAAAGAAGCAAAGTAAATGGCCAAGTAGGTAATGAGCATGAAACAGAATAAAACAAAAATGCAAAAAAGTTCGCAGTCGGTAGGATTCGAACCTACGCTCCCAGAGGGAATCTGATTTCTAGTCAGACGCCTTAACCGCTCGGCCACGACTGCCGCGACAACTTGGTCGAAAATTTTGTTCAGTTAACATCACATACATTGCGATTAAATAAAGTCCATTATGAAAAGACAGAAACACATTAATATGTTCGAGTTTAGTTTAATTTTTAGTATAGTTTTATTGTAAGTATATTAAGTTGTATTCCTTAGACTTTATTTTGTACTAAGAAACACATTTTACAAGTTTTTATTTTATTTGCAACTAGCTGTGCCCCGCGGTGTTACCCGCTCATCCCACGGGAACACTAAATTTATTCGGGATTAAAAGTATCCTATGTCCTTTCCCGGGTCTCAAACTATCTTCATACCAAATTTCATCTAAGTCGGTTCAGCGGTTTAAGCGTGAAGAGGTAACAGACAGACAGACAGACAGACACACTTTCGCATTTATAATATTAGTATGGATATACGTATGTAACTGTTTGTTCGGGTGGAATCTTGCATACCTACTTATATAATTATATGGTACCATGGCGGTGATCTGATGATAGAGTCGAAAGGTGGCCCTAGAAACTCTGTAATAGATAAAGCAATCCTACCGAGTTTGGGGTCTTTAGAATCGTTTCAGTGAGCAATTGATGGACGTTGAAGGAAAATTGGGTACAGTCGGCTATAAAGGCTTGTCACATAAATTATTTTTTTGAGAGAATCTTATTTAAATCCTATCAAAAGAATCAAAAGAAAAAATATTTATAGTTGTTGTGTTTATAAGATAAATAGCAAATTTAGCAGTTGTGTACCTAACTTATATCAATGTATATCTATTTGCAGTCGATTTTGCTATACCTACGTAGAACAAATGAATGAAATAGAACAAGAAGTTCCCGACATTTGTATGAAGTGCAGCGACGTATAGGTATTTAATGATTATTAGATATGAAGGTATTGAAGGTGAACATGCTTAATGGCTAAATTAATCGTAAGTCGTGACTATACGGAAAGTCTTTAGTCGTGAAATCACTGGGTCCTTCGGTTCAGACTCAGATAAATAGTCAGCACTTAATATCTATACCACTTTGTCTATACTTAGTTAGGAAATTTGTGGTTCATGCGTATTTCTTAGCATGCTTCTTAATTACAATATCCGAGAAATTTAAGAGTTCCTAGTTATAATATGTGCAGGCATTATCATGGATACCGATAGTATGTTTTAGTTTCTCGATATTTTCGCCAAGTGTGAAGTCACATTTGAAAAATATAGTTTTATTCGTACAATAAAAGTTTACAGGTCAATACACATTATGTACAGTCGCCATCAGATATATCGCAGCATATAAGGCGTTCATAAATATCGTAACACGACTCTTATTGACTGGGCGTTACAGTACATGTTCAGATATTTATGAACGTCTTATATGCTGCGATATATATGATGGCGACTGTACCTAATTATTTTAGGTATATAGTTATATACATACTGATTAGGAGGCGTGACGTCAAATACAATACAACAAGTACTCTTTATTGCACACCTCATAAAACATACAGGAGAAATACAATGCAAAATATTACAATTAGAGGTAAACAACAGGCGGTCTTATCGCTAAAGAGCGATCTCTTCCAGACAACCTTTGGGTAGTGGGAAACTGAAAAAATATTTCGTTAATAGGCGGTGCAAAAATCAGAAAAAACAAAATGAGTAATATATACACGAAAAATATATAAATACATAAATATAATAAACGATAAATACATACATACATTCAGCCAAAAAAAAAATAGGACCAAATAAGTCGATTACTTCGATTATTTCACTTTTACTTATACCTTAACCTTACTTACCTTTTAGTTTGGTATGCAACTAGGCACGGATACACACGATTTTGATGAGGGAAGTTTCAAAATGTTTAAGTTGGTACTTTGTTGGCAAGTCGTTCATCATGGGGGGACAATACTGCCATGCTTCGGTAAAAGGACGTATATCTTACTATTGGCATCCGTATAAAGATACGACCTTTTACCATAACACGGCAGAATAACTCCCTCTGTATCCGCGCTGTACTCTACTTTGACTCTAATATGGAAAACTCTGTATGTACTATGGAAGTTACAGTAGGATGTTGTGTTCAGAAGATACTGTGCATATTGTTAGCGAGGTATTGGTTGCATGTGCAGGCGGCGTATCGCGAACAATGGACATGGCGATGTGCAATGTGCATCAGCGCGGCGCCTGAACCGCGGTGTGTGACCTTACCTGGGCACAGAGTTTGAAGTTAGAAATACGTACAAAAATCTGTGTTGATATACTTATTTGCGTACAGCGGATAATCTTTATCAATACTTTGTTTACCCACTGATAATGATATTCTTTTTGCGCATTATATTAAATATTATGTCAAGTACTTGCTAAAGGAATAAACTGATAGCCAGGAATACTTAAACTGGCACAGTCAATCAGCAGATATAATTAACGAAGATTATATAATAATTATTGTACACCTACTCAGTACAGACGTGACTACGATATACTTATATACCTAGCAGTGGTATGGTAATTATGGTATCAAATTTGTCCATGGGTAAACCGGGGCAAATTATTTTTCACCGTCAATAGGCAAAGAGCCACTGATATCGAGTGAAATAGCGACCTTAGCAGCATCTCCGAATGGTCCAGAAGTTTTGTTATAACTGTCAACCCTACCAAATGTCAAGCAATCATACTCGGCAGCTCTAGGCAGCTATCTCTCATAGATTTTACTTGCTTGACACCGATCATCTTTGACGATGTTGCTGTTCCTTTCGCAGCCACAATGAAAAACCTGGGTCTGGTTATTGATAGTAGTCTAACCTGGAGTCCCCAGGTGTCTGACGTCTGTCGTAAAGTCACCAACATTTTGAGATCACTCTACAGGTTTAAGCATTTTCTGCCGGTCTGCACCAAAACTCTTCTTGTCCAAACGTTGATACTTCCCATTATTGATTATGCTGATGTGTGCTACTCCAATATCACTCAGGAATTGTTGAGTAAGCTAGATCGGTTGCTCAACAACTGTATAAGATTCATCTTTGGCCTCCGGAAGTATGATCATGTATCTGCTTCTCGTCGTCAACTGAACTGGCGCCCTATCCGGGAACGCAGGTCATTAAAAATTCTATGCACTCTTTACTCAATTTTGTTTGATCCAGCAACCCCGGGCTATCTTAAATCTAAATTCATATTTTTAACTGCTCGGCCTGGGTGCGAGCTGCGCTCATCACGAACTCTCAAACTCACTCTTCCTTCTCACCGTACTGGTTTCATGTCCAATTCCTTTGCGATTCAAGCAATTCGTTTGTAGAACGATCTCCCTCTCTCCATTAGGAAAGCTCAGAGAAAATTCTCCTTCAAGCGCATGGTGCGCAAACATCTCTCCAAAGAATTACAGGATTGATTGTCTATATGGTGTTTTACAGGGGTACATATGTATATATATAAATATATTTGTATTTATGTATGTGTATTGTATTGCATATATGTGTATGTATAGGTATATCGTTAATACATATATATCAAACTTATTGAATTTTGTCTCATTTTAGGTTTTTAGCCACGGCTTTTTATGATCCTGCACCAACTGCTAGTTTCTGTTTGGCCCTATGGTTGACTGGTAGAGAATGCCTTATGGCATTAAGTCCGCCATTTGTACTCTTACTTTTGTATTTTGTGCAATAAAGTTTAAATAAATAAATAAATAAATGTCATAACCAAATAATCCTAAGTCCACCAATGGTTCCTCTTGTTCCTCTTATAGGAGCTCTACGTACAAAATGCCCCCTACCACAGCCTATCGTTTCTGACGACTAAACTGGTCGAGCATCACATGGAAAATGCAATTTCAGCTAGGAACGAAATAACTGGATGAATGGAAAGCACAGGGAAACCAGTCCTAAAGAATGCTGCACTACTACGAATACACAAACACATATTTTGAGTACTTTATCCAAAACGGTTACATCGCTTTAATGCTGTGCTGGTTAAATAGATGTTTACGTTATGAAAACTTACTCGATTTTGAATCCACCTCTTAGCCTCTTAGGACTACGTCACAAACACAACACTCTACTCCATTACAAATATGTAGGGTTGGCAGTCTCGGTTTTTTTTATATTAATACCTATGCCTAATGGGTCTTTCAGGACTCTCGATATTAACACTTCCCAGTACTGCCAATCCCAATCCCAAAATACATATCGACGGTGGAAAGGAGAAACCCCTTAAGCGACATTTTGCTAACTTTACAGGAGAGCGTTTAAAAGTATTAATTTTCTTTAAAAAAATCGTATCTATTTTCTAGTCGTTTTAGGGACTTCAGTTCTATGGACGTATTTTATTAAATTGTAATACCTATCCACCAATAGTAACGTTACTGAAAAAAACTTAGAATCTTCTGATATAAACGTCGCTTAATTTAAATTGACCTGGAAAAAAACCCAGAGAAACCCTCTAAGCGACATTGCAATTTTAAGGTAGATGCTAGAAAAAAACAATTATACGACCTTTTACATCATACTTATCACTAGAATATTACTTTAAGCAACTATAGTGAGGAAAACATTTTCTCATGATTATTAAAGAGATTTTGTGGTCCGGAAATGTGTTATGCAACTATTATAATCAATTATATATTTTAAATACAATAGGTATAAACCCAATTATTGTTAAGTCATCTTAAATGGGTACCTAGTAACCCAAAACCGAAAAAAAAACAGGAATGTACAGGGTAAACATGAATAAGTAAATAAAACAGAAAAAAAAACGATAATGTTTATTTAAATTTCAAGTTTCCACTTCCTTTAATTATTCTTGTGTTTTTCCTAATTTACTATCAGTCTTAGTAATTTATTATAATAACACTAATACTAGTAATGACATACATAATTTTTAATATTAAACTTTAAAGGCAGGGATACAAATCAACATAACTTAATAAATAAGTTCTCTTATCATAGCTAATGTCTTATTACTTCTTATCAGGCTTAAAGAGATCAATTACCTATAAAATCAGTCTTAAATTAGACAACTTTGTAATCTAAGTGATATGTGTAATCTTTAAATTATAGTAGTAAAGTTTACATTAAAAATAGACACTAACGAAAACGTGGAACTTTTTTTTAAACTAGTCTGCGACGGCAAATAGCGAGACAACCGCCTCCCCACAATGTTCGCTGCCGACTGAAGCGACCGACTGGTTACTTCATGTTTATAAAAACGCCATTCACAGGTATATTACACTAAAAATGGTTCACTGAAGCGACGATTGACAGGTAAAACCGATAATTCAAGCCCCAGGATACCTTTTAGATCTTTCACTTAAACGACTAAAGCAAGTTTTAACGAATACATTTAGCGACATAAATGCTCCAATTTCAACGTGTCGCTTGAAGGAGCAAATACTGTCGTAAATTTTGTGACAATCAATTAACCGACAGCATTTGTTGTTCATAATTCCAGAAGACACGATTAAGCACCTAACCTTATATAATTTGTGTTTGTAATAAAAACTTTAACGCCATTGCTACAAATTCAAGCCATTTTTAAAAACACTTTAAGCGATCACGTATAAAATTGTGAGTAGTTTAAGTGACGTAGTTCAAATTTAAATCAAATTATGTGTCGCATAACTGGGTGTTTTTTAAATCGGTCCACTATTTATAAGCTACCTTAACCGACATCAAAGTCATCAGATCGCTACGTAAACCGGCTTAAAAGACGCAGAAAAAAAAGCTGATTCCAACGATATATATAACTCAAATTCATTGAAAATGTCGTTAAAGGGGTTTCTCCTTTCCACCGTCGATATATTTTCACGAAAGGGTACGTACACGTGGAGTGTCCCTCACACGACGCGACTAAGCGGTCTATATTCGGAGAGACGATTGTGAAGTAAATTACATTCATTTGCTGCAAGTTTATAGTATTGCTGTTCTGCAATGAGCATTACTGTCTCGCTGCCGCTGTATGAATGCATTCGCGTGTTAATCCGGTTTATAGCGCTGTTTGAGCCGCCGCGTTTATAATATAAATGCTTCCAGGTATTCAGACCATTACACGTTATATATATATATACCTACGATACGTTGCGTAGATTTAATACTTGCGTGAATTGGGTAGAGACCAGGGAAGAAATAACTGCAGATTGTGACAGTTGTGTAACTTTAATGTATGCGATACTTAAAAACATTAAAGTATGGAATGTCAATAGCTAAACGTATACGACTGCTAAAATTGATATCCGTCAGTTCTTCAAAAAGTCTGTCACTTATCAGAGTTCGGAAATAAGTAAAATTTTAAACGCCAACGTAGCCTCCAGAGAGTTAGCCTAAAAAGAGGATATTTGTATAGTACGGTATTAATTTTAAGGTACTAATAAACTTTTTTTCTTATATTTGGTAATTAGACCATTCAATATAATAATAGCACATTAGCGACTTACGTTTTTGATTGCTCGCCATTGACAGCCACAGATAGTTTGCGATCTGTTAAATAAGATTAGAGCCAGCCTAGCAATGGTTCACCTATCCCGCCTTTGGACAGTTTACCTAGGAGTATATCATGGTCCACTTTATCGAACGCTTTACTGAAATCAGTATACGGCCTGTTACCGGCATGCGGGCATTTATTAAAACTGATAATAATATGATCCATTAGTAATTGTTTGCACTCAGTGCAAGAGATTGAGTTGCCTTACCCAGCTTTACTTCACGTAAGAGTAGCACATACAGTTAGTTAGTTGCGCTGGGCATTTCCCGCAAGTCAACATCCAACGTGCCTATTTTACGTGAAAAGGGGGTAGCGCTACTCCAACTACCCCCAATACACACACAAAGTCTCTAAATGATTATACTAAAAATACATTATTAAGAGGACAGAGTCGGAAATTAACCAATGCTTGACTATGGGTACTAGACGACGATAGACATAATACATAAATATAAATGCATACATAGATAGATAACATCCATGAACCAGGTACAAGTATTCATTGTACAAATATCTGCCTTGGGATTCGAACCCGGGACCGTCGGCTCAGTAGGTTATTAGGTAGCTGCACTGCCACTGTGCCGTCGTCAACTATAAATAACTATTGATGATTGTTTATTTTATTTATGTGAATTATTAATAAATATGAAACAACGTTTTCCCGTACAAAAATATATTTGTGTTTGTGCATAAGTCCGCAAATAACTTCGCAACATATTAAACCACAATATCAGCATTGTTAATGTCAAACAATGGGTTTCCCGTCACAGGGTTAATATTCCAATATCAGTAATACAGTACATTATAAATAGTCGACACTTCTACAGTCTATTTATCCTTATATATATATGTCTTTATAAATTTGTGCTCTTACACAGGCGAGGGCAGGCGAGACGAGATTTGTATAGTAAACGTGAGATAAACTGGATTGAGCGACCAACTTAACATGGACAACTGTTGTCTCCATGAATCAGAAAACAAAGGGATCCTTTTGCCGATTGAGGTACGGCAGGGTTCCGTAGCTCGTAGTTTCCGTAACCTCAATCAAAAGGATAACCAAGAGAAGATTTAACCATCCAATATTTAAATACTTACTATTTATTTTAAGCCTCGCAAACTCAATACCATCACAATGATCGAATTTAAGCACATCACTATTCGTTACCTCATTCAGTGCGTTGATAATATCGATACAGTTAGGTGCAGCGGAAGTGATGCCCTAGTCACCGGCATTGTGTGCAGAGCGGCCGCATTTATAAATACACCATGTGGACATTTATGTCTACACAATCCATTCTTTATCACTGTTATAAAATTGGAAAAATGGTATTGGCTGTGCACCAGTGGCCTGGCGTCCATAAAACCCGATTTCTAACGGGTTACTTATTTTAGAGCGTTTGAGCACCTTTCCCTAATTGCTCTTAGAGAATAACTAAGCCAGTACTGTTTCAGGTTGGCCAGGGATATCACAGCCGTGCACTGCAGGATATTTTACTGCTTGAAATTACCGTGAAATAAACTATCTAGAGATCACTGAATAGAAAAACCTTATACTCGAAATCGAATCGAAAATTGTAAGGTAGAGCGACTCGGCTCGGATGAAGATGAAAGGCAACAATTTCAGAATAGAACTAGGTATTATTAAACATTTCGCTTGTAATCGATTCATTTCTCTAAATAGTTTAAAAGTGTCCTAAATATTCTCTGCTATTCCCCTAATTAGCATCTGATTTAGTCATAACATTGACTTCCATGTAGCTTACAAGTAAACCCTCCTGAACAATTTTCTTGTAACTTGTGTTATAACTAGTTGGCCGTTGGAGTTACGATTTAATAACAACATGTTTAGTTGCGCTTAGGACAAAAATAACATTAGCATTGCAATGTAGCATGGGAGGCGCAGGCGTGGGGCAAACAACGGCGCCTCCAGGGAAATATGCATTGCCCTTTACACTCCTGCAATATTAAACACGACTGCCGGGTTAGGTACTCTCTATGGATATGTTACTAACCTTAAAATATTCATGGCTGCAGTTCTCCAGTTCAAATTACGGTGATGGGTTTCTAAAGGGTCGTTTTAATATTGGACATTTATGTTAACTGAAAAGGCATATGCCCATTATGAGAAGATATATCATGAAGAAATAATATGTAGCCACCCTTATACTCGTAGTATTATAACTGACTGAGGTAAGTATCACAGCGCTGGATATTGAGCCATGAACTTAATTCAAAGTAATGCTCAATGGCAATAAGGCTCATGTTATTAAGCATAATATGAATTACTAGAAGAGCACCTGCTAGCAATCGCTTAAAAAAGATCTTTACCGTAAGCAGTTGGGTAAAAAGTAGCCTAATATAATCATCTTTAGATGTTCAGAAATCCTTGAACCAAAATTTTATACAATCCGTCCAACCGCATTAGTGATGAGCGGAAGAAGAATATTTTACTAATAGGTGGCGCTGTACGGTAAAACATCAAGTCATTAACCTAATTTTAATTTCTCGTTGTCTTTTATAATTTAGAATTTGTGAATCGCCTAACAATGCGACAAGAATAGGTATAATTATATTCATATTATTATTTTATCGCAAGTCAAATACGGAAAACTGTACCAAATAAACACAGATTAAGATACAGACAATCCGATGAAATGTAGGTAATTAAATTGAGCGATAAAAATGATTTATGTCGCATAGGTATTTTCAATTGTATTTATGTTTGGCTTGGAGCAATCTTAAGTGCAAAGTTGGTTCATTTGGTCCTATTGTATGAATAATATATAAATCGGTAGCGTGAAAGGTTAACGAGAGGCGAGTGACGTGCCCCACGCTATTATCGTTCTGGTAAGTTGGAACATTGTGTGGAAATAAGCTAGTAGCGATTTACGTAGCTTATAACCTTTACATTATTTTTTTATCGAAACAATACCGTCTGTTAGCGTAAACCTGCACCGGTCGGCGAGTGATGATCCCTGGGACACTTCATTTGACATTTTACACATTCACTTTGTAATGACCTCGCTGTCACATCAGCATTTTTGTAACCCAGGTAAAAAATTATAAAAAAAAATTCGTAAGTATAAAAACGTCGCATTATTGCTTAATAATTATAAAAAATATCACATTTTGTGATGTGTCTCAGAGATTTTTCGTCACTCGAGGTATAAATAAGTATGTAGGGTAAATCGCCAATAATTGGCCACCGTTCAATAACTGGCCACCTCAAACTAAAAATGAACTCTGTTCACCTACAAACTGAATTCATTTTATTATATCGTGGCCAGTTATTGAAGGGCGGCCAGTAATTAACAGCTTATACTAAAATGAATTATATTTATAGGTAAACAGAGTTCATTTTTAGTTTGAGGTGGCCAGTTATTAAACGGTGGCCAATTATTGGCGATTTACCCTATAGCGATTTAGAGCGAATCAGCGCTCAAGTAACTCTCAGAATAGAAAAAATCAATATCGGTTTATTAGAATGCCACTGACAAACATATAAACATGTTAACTTAATTATAATATAACAAATATTCGATAATTCAAAATTCCTTCTAAGCATTGTTGTTCCTAAGGTTAGTGAAATGAAATGAAATAATTTATTAGCATAAACATGGTTGTAACATTGTGCGTCTGTCTTAACATTATTAATATGAGTATCACATGTTTGCTAACATAGCATGCAAAAATTAACATCTTAACTAGTAAAATGAAAACGCTAAAGTTAATAACAGACAGATTTTTTACTGTTGAAATACGCTTACACATTTCTAACCGAATTAGAGTCAAGCAGTCAAGTCGAGGTAAATGAAGTCTCCTTATAGATCGAATCCCGTTATACATGTTAATGGCGACGCCGGTGTGGGCTAATCAGTCGTGTCGTTAAAGTGTTTTTTTGCGATTAGTACTCAAATGATTTACGTATCACAAAGCCACCTGAACACAACACAACGTAACCGTTAGGTATTGATGTTATCGCGGGAAACAATAAACGCAACATTCTTGAATCTAATCTACGCGCACGGAAATTTTATATTAGGAACACGTACACTGACGTACATTCTTGTGTAAATAAATGGATACTCGTATAACAGGGTCCTAATGTGACGAGGCATTCTGATATCCTCAGTTTAGCAATATCATAGTTTTAGCACTGTCTCATAAATTCTTATAACTGATATAATCTATATTCTATCCGTGAGATCCTGTAATTGGCTTCCCTGCTTTCTATTATATTTAAGTTTACTCAAAATTGTTAAAGCTGTTGGTTCTCCTAAATAAATAAATAAATAAATAAATATGCTATTCGAATAGCATTAAGGTGAAATATTAGGAAGATATCTTGGTTCAATGTTTATGATAATCACTTAAAAAAAAACACTTCATGGGGAAGAAATCGTATTTTCAAGAAGAGGTGGAAGAGTTACTATAAAAAAGAAAAACACCGAAATCGCTATAGATGTGTCTATAATATTTGAGGAGTTCCTTCGATTCCTCACGGATCTCGTCATCAGATCTAGACCAAAATTTTACCAATCTGAAGATGCCATCTCTCCAACAAGCAAATATTTTTTGAATTGGTTTATAAATGATGGAGTTCTGAGATAACAAGCATAAAAAATACAACAAAAATTAAAAAAAAATTAACGGGTTATTTTTTTGGCTTTTTAGTTTTACTGAAGTCGGTTCTATTTTTTGTTAAATATTTTTTTTTTTGCTTTTTAGTGATTCATAATATTCATATAAAAGTTCTAGTGGCCATCTGTGTTCATCATGAGTTTCCTTACACCAAATCCTATTTACTGAATGTAAATTCTTGACTTTATCAATAAATTACCGAAAGCGCCGTACATGTCCCTATAACATTTGAAGAGTTCCCTCGATTTCTCTAAGATTCCATCATCAGATCCCGACTTAGTGCCAACGGGACCAACTCAGAGTTATACCCTTTCCATTAAAAATAAATAAATTGAAAATCGGTTCACGGTTCTCGGAGATATCGAGTAGCATACATACAAAAAAAAAAAAAATAGTTTGAATTGAGAACCTCCTCCTTTTTGAAGTCGGTTAAAAATTCATAACCTATAAATAAGATAGGTCGTATGAGTTATAGTCGCCTGAGAATTTTCTACTAGAATAGGTAGTTAAAACCCTGGGTTCAACAGACAGTCAGAGACTTAGTAATAAGTACCGTCGTTGAAACTGTAAAAAAACTAGCTAATACAGAAATGCTACCTTGATTTGGCATTGCGTAAGTCCAGTATTGTTTAGTCCACGAATTGCGTGGCTATTGTTCATGTTGCTGTTGCATGCGGTCATCTCACAGCGGGCATTGTTATGCTTAGTATAACCGCGTTGCCTGGTTACGCCTCTCGTGCCTTTGCCTTTTAACCAAGCTAACCCATTCGGGCGGTTTGACTCCTAAAGCGAACCGGCTGATGCCATTTTGTGCTGGTTTTCCAAAGGGCCGTAATTGCGATTTCGAACACGTTCGTGTTACCTGACGCGACGTCATGTAGTCATGTTTACTTGGTCTACCCACGATAGAGCGCTGTTTGTTTTACTTTGTTGGTATCTCGTATTGACATTTTGCGCGCCATCACGAAGGTAAAAACTGCCTCGGTTAATGTTGGTTGCCCTGGGCCTCAGCCTGCTCGACCCTGACATCTATGCGAGATCTCGCCAGCATCTTTCTACATTAGCGATTTACGTTATTCGACATTTGCAGTAACGTCATTTTCTTTTTTATTACATATTTTACTAAGCGGTTTACACTCACGTGAAGTTGTCAGGAACGGCCCGACATGTTTCGAACTCGTATGGAGCTCTTTTCTTCTTGCTTTTTTTGTATTTAATAAGTTTTAATAAGATTATCTTCTTGTTCATTGAGATAACTATACTTACTCCATTTTGATTGGCGTAAAATTCAGCCAGTATTTTGTCTAATTTTACAATTTTCCCTTTAAAGTGTAATTTTGTGAATATCACTGCAGGTCGAATTGCAAAAAAGGCTATATTTCCAATGTAATGCCGGTACAAAGCTGTTATATTGCTAAGTAGGTGATATCGCAAACCTCCGTAGCCTGCCTCTGTTAATATGAAGTTGGCCTACTCTGTCTAATTGGTGAGTGGGCGATAACAAGTGTGTGTAAGATTTATGTATGAGTCAAGTGTACTATCTAGCCATCGGTATCAGCGTTATCAGCTCGGTGCGCTCACACCGCGCCAGTGCAAACACCTGCCGGCTCACCTGTCGCGTATATCTTAGACGCACTACGATGTCAGTAACGGTTCCGGAGGATATAATCAGTTAATGATAAACACATTATTACTAATGCTTTCATGTACATGTTGCGCTAAATCAGTCCAGGTGTACTCAAATAATGAATATCATGATCGCTGTTTGTTACAAATTGACGTCTATCGCTTACGAGCCTTCGATTTGCGATTTCGTCAGAAGTCTGAATATCCCGCTTTTCGACTTTACTAGCCTCAGCCGTCGACCATTCTGTTTCAAATAACAAGTTCATAATATCAGACTGTTTGTTATTTTATTTCGAATAGATGCAAATATAACACTTGATGAATGTGTCAGTTAGACATTGGTTATGAATCCATGAAAATCCTTCAGCACACATTATCGCACAAGCGGACTGCATAGCGCCCCAGATCGGCTAATATCGCTCGTGCATACGTTGAATGGCCACGTCGTCACGCATTTCCCGGGCGTAGCGAATTTGACACGGCTTTCAGGCGCGACGCGATAACAATAGCTGCTACCCGTGCACTGTTATCAGTACTGGTACCTATGTGATCCAGGGCACTATGCAGCCGAAAATTTGAGGACAATCTACTTTGATCGGAAGAATCAGTAGTCTGTCTTGTCTAGTACTTACGCAAAAACAAAAATCCCGGTCATGGTATCCTCAATCTCCACTCCGAAACATTATTTCCCATCTGTAGCGTTTCGTAAAATTTTCATTTGTCCGAATGTAATTTTTTGCTGAAGCCCGTAATAACATCTTCAGGATTTTATAAACATGTTTTTATAGAAACTATTAGTTTACGTTAGGTTTGTTTTATAAGTATTCTGAAAAATTAAAAGTTTTGGAAAACGAAACAAATGAAACTTGGGCGAAAAGTTAAAAATGGGAAACAAAAATTAGTGTTTCTGATAGAAATTTTCCTTTCATGAGTGAAACTTATTATTTTAGGTGCGACGTATAAGAACACCTGCGCGTTATCAGAGATGGTGCTGCGTCCAACCGTCGTGGCACCGCTGCCGGATGTGCAAGATAATGTACTTAGTTCGAAGAATCTGTATTCTGGATACACACGATAGAGGTAGAGATCTGATGTGCAGTACGTTTGTTTATATCAGACACTACAGACAATTTATTTAAACTTTATTGCACAAAACAAAAGTCAGTACAAATGGCGGACTTCATGCCAATAAATGACAATGGGACAAGTTTTTTTTAGGATGTCTATTGATCCTAATTAGCCTATTTTTTACTGGGATCAAAAGGCTTTATGCGACTAATTTAGAGTGCTCTAAGGGTCGGAAATTACCATTAAGTTCGACATTGATGTCGAGCCGTGATGTAAAGGTCCTTACGGACAAAGAAAGACTATGGGGAAAACGCTGGAAAAATAATTTATTTTTAATAAGTAATACTGTATCTGTAAGGCATTCATTGGCTTTATTAGGGCAATACGTGTAAATGCATGTGCAGAGTCGCGAAGATCACGACGGCTTCTGCCGAAAGTGTGAACTTTTGGATTTAATTATATTACATGAAACATTATTCCTTACCATTATTTAGTGGCACCAACAATTAGGTATTTCTGACAGTATAATGGTTGATTATATATGTGTCAGACAAAATATTATACATCATATTAATTATAAGAAAGGGCATCGTACGTCTTTGCAATGTCAAGCACGGCACATTAACATGATGTGCCGACACTAATACAACAGCTTTGTACGTAACCAATAATTATATCCATATTTATAACTGTGTGGTGGTTGTTACCCAAAGGGTAAAAACGGGACTCTATACCTGAGACTTCAAAGTCCGTCCGTCCGTGCGTCTGTCACCAGGCTGTATCTCAAAAACGGTGATTAGTTAGACAGTTGAAATTTTCACAGATGATGTATTTCTATTGCCGCTATAACAACAAATACTAAAAATAATATAAAATAAATATTTAAGGGGGCTCCCGCCTCCCATACAACAAACTTGTTATAGACCGTCCGTCCGTCTGTCACCAGGCTGTATCGCAAGAACGGTGATAGCTAGACAATTGAAATTTACACAGATGATGTATTTCTATTGCCGCTATAACAACAAATACTAAAAATAAAATAAAATAAATATTTAAGGTGGGCTCCCATACAACCAACGGGATTGGTTGCGTTAACTTTGCACCTCATTTGTATAGGGCGCTATACATACCAGGTGCAAACTTAACCATTTAAGGATGGAAAGTGTTTGTACGGAACCTTCGGTGCGCGAGTCCGACTCGCACTTGACCGGTTTTTTTTTGACTAGTGTACCATAGGTTTTCTAAAGTTACATCAACACAATGGAGAACGGATGTCTTTTTTTTAAAGTTTTTTTTTCATCTACTAGCCAGTATATTAAAAAAAAACCGGCCAAATGCGAGTCTGAATCGCGCACCGAGGGCTCCGTACAACTAAATAATTTTAACTTTTTTGTTTTCTGTATTTGTTGTTAAAGCGGCAACAAAAACACATCATCTGTGAAAAAATCAACTGTCTATATATTATAGCTGTCACGGTTCTTGAGATACAGCCTGGTGACAGACGGAACGCGGAGGCTTAGTAATATAGGGCCCCGTTTTTACCCTTTGGGTACGGAACCCTAAAAAGATGCAAATGTCATTTTTCGCCCTGTATGGCTCTTATACGTATAGGTACCTCTTTTTGCTTCATTTGGTAGCGGTACTGCCGAACTCTTAGGCTAAGGCTTTCATTTAGGTACTAGGTAGTAATAATTGACGGAAATTGACTGAACAGTAAAAAATATTTTTGTAATCGCAATTAATATTATGTCTCCTTTTAGAAACATGTAGGTACTCGTATGTGTAGGTTCGCAATTGGCAAACGTAGTAGGTAATTCAGGATTCAGGATTATTCACTTGAGCTGAAAAGTAGAAAGTCCATAATTGAACAAGATTGTGCAACATAGGTATACCTAAATGGCTAGCAAGTAACTACTGCTTTTAAGCAAGGCTCGTTTGTGCGGATATCGAGGAATTCTGGGTCTATGAACGATTTACCACTGAGTGCAGCCGTACTGAAAATTAAAAAAACCAAGGCTGTTAGCTCCGGTACGATGCGGACACCGACACACCTGTTTAATGGACTTATCGCTATCAAGCTGATACCGTATCGCTCATCAAACAACGCGCATACCTATCTAATTCAGTACGAGGACCCACTTAGTTCCAAGTAAAGGTACTTGGAGTCTACGCGGTAACACAGATATGTCTTTGAATTTAGAATGAATTGTACAGCGAGCAAGCTAAGTTTGCCAATACCATATTATGCATGCTAAAACATTTAGTTATCAAATGGAGAAAGTTAATTTACCTACTTGATGGAATCTAAACAAATGCAAACACTTTTGGTGCCTATAAGGATGCGTACATAGTTAAGGGCTTTAATTAAAACAAAATTAAATTGATTCCTTTGTTTAACGATAGTTACCCATATCTTTTGTACGAGTAACTGTCGTAACACAAAAGACGCGATTGTAATTTTGTTTTTATTAACTCTTTAACTATGTACATGTTTTTTGAAAATGACTCGCGTTTCATGGCCATTTAAATTGGCCGTTTAAACCCACTTGTTGCAGCATTTACTATCAGTTTCTATTTGAGGTTTAGGCTCTGCATTTGATCTTTGAAAGTTGAAATTGCATTGTGATCTAACTGCACTATTTTTTATGCAACAGAACCACCTGAACCAAAAGTCGTCATTTTGGTTTTTGTATCAAGTTATTTAACTATAACGATACTTACTCAATCTGGAACTATTTATTCAAAGTAAAGCATTTGTTTTACTTTGAACTTAATGATACTGGATCGGTTCAATGTGCTCAATATTTAAGACAGTTTTGTTTACATTTTAATAAATAATTATAAATAATAGTCCTGTTCCTCAGTCAGTGTCTCGGAAACCAACTTACAAAATTCAAAGCTCCCGCTATCTGGCCCTGTGGCGCAACGGATAACGCGTCTGACTACGGATCAGAAGATTCCAGGTTCGAATCCTGGCAGGGTCGCGGCCTACATTTTTGCATTTTTCTGTTGATGTCTCATTTACCTGTCCTCAACAATTACTTGTATTGTTTACCCCCACGAGATGGTTAAGCGTTAATGTTTGGCCAACAAGCGTTTCATTTTATGCCGCTTAGCGTGTAATATTCTACCTTGTAGCTCGAGGTTAAAGCATGTTATGCAATGCAGCGGATTCATTGTGTTCTATGTACAAAAGAGGGCTTTAGTATTGGCCGCAGAGAGATTATTTTAGCGTGTGAGAGGGTACTTGTTAAATGATGATTATAAACACGCAGCTGACCAAATATTGTAGTTTGTAGCGCGATAATTGGCCGTGATGCAATCGCGTGATCTCTGAGCGCCGTGTCCGCGTCTCAGCTCACAGCATTTTTTTTATTTTATAAAATAAAATAGGCACATACACAATCGATAAAAAGATTCTATAAAAATATATAAAATATGGTGTTCAGTGATATATGAACGCAATTACTCAATTCTTCCAAATATTTCTCTTTAATAAATTGAGGATATGACATATTTATATGTTTCTTCCAGTAGAGTTAAAAAATGAATTAAGAAAGTTACTTCAAATGTGATTAATTGATTATCCAGTACTATGACATTTTTTGACTCGTCGTCCCAGTTTTTGGGGCTTGGAAGTGCAACCTGCCAAGTTGATGTTACAGATGTTAAGTAATATAACAAAGGCTAAGTAGGTGTATATTTTTGGGATAGGTTGTTTAAAATTAAAAATAGTTATTCATTCAAAACTTTTTTTATTTTCGGTTTCATTGATTCTTCCTTTAATGTTAGATAATCAGTGCAGATTTTATCAACTACGAACTGAAATTACAGTATGAAGAAATACATTTTGAAGTACAGTTTAGAAACTAGTATTGTAGTGGTTGTTTGTGACCTGTTGATTTTGAACTGCATGGAGCATTTTAAGTGTTTGCGGTGTTTAAGGCATGTTTATTTAGCTATCCGCGTAGTAAAGCTGTGCTCTCCAGAACGTCTCTCTTGAATTGATAATGTCCTCAATCGAGAATATTTCCTACGAAAAATAGAGGACGATATGAAATATATATGAGGCAACAGATAACCTCGCCCACCGCAATCACCGAAAAACAATTTGTACCAAAGGTGGGCACCCCACCATCAACTCATCCCTCAATAACTAAATCTATAACAGTCTATTTAAAATTATAATACACCATAATAAGAATTATATAAGATAATTAAAGCATTTTCACCTTATATTCAAAATAAAATCATAAAAGGTCTCAATTTGATAATTTTCCGCTAAAATTTAATATTGTTTTTACATTTATTACATACACTATTTACATATAGAGCGCGCCCGACACAATTTATAAATTAAATGATAACGTTTGTGCCGAGCACTTACATAATACCTATTCCATACCCTAATAGCAACAAAATCGCCATGCAAAATCACACTCATGAAAATTTAAATTAAATTAATAAAATTATTTAGATAAACCAACTTTCAATCGGTTTACATCTTTGATATTAATGGAAGCATCGTTTAAGAACTAAGAATCTAGGACTGAAATTAAAACAGAAATACAAGCTTTCTTTTACAAATGAAAACATATTCATATAAAAGGTTCCGTGGAGGAATCACAAATTCAAGATAGTAGCATCATTTCCAAGTGGCAGTCCTGACTGGGTTTCTAGGTCTTTCGCAAACCGTTCAACACATAACATACATAGGACTAACAACTAGTAAAGCTTTTTACATGAAAATTAACAAAACAATCGGTCAGAGGTCGTCGCCAACGATTGATTGCATTGCAATGCTGTCTCCTCCCGTAATGCCACAAATTTACATTAAATTAACGTAGTACTTATATTGATCGTAACGAGATCGTACTTAGGATGTCTTCGCGAGAAGCTCGCCTGCGCACCAGCGCTCCTTCCGCCTTGCGCAGCCTTCTTCACGAGGTATATTTAATTTTACCATAAATTATCTTTCTTCTTAATCTAGCACAGTGGCCTGTCCTGTTGACTCTGCTTTTCTGCCGCCTGTAACAATGAATAAAACATAGGTAAGTATATGTACAATAGGAAAGAAATAAAGAGCCTACGATTAAATGAAGGGGTTCAGAACGACAGAAGGCAAGCCCTTGCCACCCACTGCAGGGTGACGAGGGTGCAGTTACCAATCGTTGCACAGATGCGCGCGCACATGTCTACGTAGAAAATGTTTAGTTCAAGAACTATTTTACTGTAATCGACCAAAAACACATTGATTTTATCTAATGGATATAATATTCCGTGATTAAGTTCATCGCAATTAAACGGTAGCCAGTAACTGCGACAAATAGCGTATCGGGTGTCTGTGCACGCATCCGACCCGCGTCCGGCCATCTGTCACCACATATGCGCTCTGTTTCAACACTTTTTAATTCATTAGCGTTTTGACAATGGGTCAATTATTTTGCTGCCCCAAATTAATTGAAGGATGTTACGAAACACTATAAGGGAACCGAATCAGCGTAAGTGACAGACCGTTTAAATGGCAAGAAAGTTAGTTATGTGAGTCGAGCAGGATGTTTACATTGAAGGAGTAGTTGTTCATTTGCAGTTTCAGCATAACTTTTTCGGTGCTAAGTGTTAGATTACTGCTTCCCGTCCGTACATCCGCGCCGCAGCTGAGCGGGCGCACGTGGCCACACCCTATTTACGGACACATACCAAAGGGAGAGCACACATGTTCCGACAGATCGGGACTTTGCGAGCACACGTGAAATCCCTTTATGTGACGAGCATTGTCGACTGGATAATAAAAAGGTAGGTATGAGCGTCGCATTTATTTAGCTATCCGGCTACTGGCACCGTCACGTGTGCTCGGTGCGCAGCTGTGAGCGACCGTTAGCCGCACAATGCCCTCGATCGATCCGTCGGCGATGGAATTGATCGGCGAAATCGTTGCACGTGCAAACTTTTGCGGAGACATTTCGCGGCGAACTGCATTGTCTACTCGACGCCGCCGCCACATTTTATTAGTTCGGAGAAGCGTAAAGGTGCTCGTAAAACTTTCACATGCGATTTATGCGTGGCGAGGTGCGCGGAGACTGCGATATTCAGAGGAGTAAAGAGCGTGGGCGCGGACACCTGGCCGCTCGTTAGTGTCGTCTGTCGCGGCGCGGCAGCAAGCGACGTCGCCGGGCGTCCGGCCGTGTAGGAACCTAAGCCTTTCTTTTGTGTCTGATGCAGTCCTGACACAACCGAACAAAGCTGATCAACTGGCATAAGGAACGGTATACAATATCTGATACATTAATTTATCGGGAAGCTGTTCAAAGCTAAATTAATTTTGAGGAGAGTCATGCGGGTATATAATTGAATGACTAACTGGTAACGGTATTCATTCTTTAGTTAAGATTGACGGCAGAAAAAGGTTACGGTGAACGAACAATATTATGTAATTGATAAGACATGATGTTCGTTAATGGGTTTGGTTAGCCACGCTATTAGATTCACACGACATTGTTTCTTGTACTGCTATTAAGTTGCAGTGCCTGAAGTAAAACACGATAATTATGGGACAATACTAGGTTAAAGCCGTAAAGGACAAGAACGTGAGTGAGAGCGGAGGAACCGACAAGTATCGGCGAAAGGTCCCACGGCCTCGCGAGTTCAGGCAGCTGCGAGCAACAATTACCGTCGCCGAGATAGCGGCGTGGCGTATGCTCGTGACCGGAGTTTGTGGCACAGGCGATGCCCCGTCAGATATCACCGTGAAATGCCGCCTCACGACGTGCACGGTGCTTCGGATTCCGGCACGATCGCCTTGAGCCTTTTTGTATGCTTTGTAGCTCTCGGATTAAGTACAGGAACATTCATATGAGACTTAATATTTTCACATTATTCCTCGTCTGGGCAAGAATGCGGTCCGATTAGTCAGCATTCCGATATTGTATTGTGGTAGGCGGTAAATTAGTGAATATCGTGCGATGTCGCCGGCGCCCGGAGCTCATTAAATCAGTGGTGCTTGTTTATTGGATACCTGAGTAATATGATCTACGATTATGTTTATATCGATATAGTATTCTGAATTCTTTGCATATATGTTGTTAAGATAAGAATGAATTTTGATTAGCAGTCTGGCGATCCGAAAGGCTCCTAATATTAGATGTTTTTTTTTTATATTTATATATATTTGCCGGACTTGTCCGTTGGCGCCGGAATGCGGGTGAAGGGTAACAGGTTTTGAAAGATCTTTAAAAGGATTGTTTTTCAAAATGAAGTTATGGATGATTGTTCTGTCACTGGTGTAATACAATTAACATTGACGTTAAGCGTTTGTTTGGAGTATAAAGGACTATTACAAAACATTTTTGTCATCTAAACAGGTGGCAGATGAATTTGTTTTCGCAAATTATTGCAAAGATGCTATTCGACCGTTTGGGCACTTGCGTTGCTGTAAATTCTGGGCAACCCGTCGTGTCCCCTAAATCACGCTCGTCGTGTGCATTTCTCTGGGTTCCAACAACCGGCAGATATTAAAATTTACGTGGCACGAGCAAGTATTAACGAGCGCGCTTGCGCCTGCGGCCGTAATCGCAGGCGCTCGAATAAATCCTGCACGATGCACCTGCCGCTCTGACGGTGCAACACAATCTCGACTCGGTGCAATTTTAGACAATTCTCAGGCTTGGAATCTCTGCGTATGTCGGGGGCAATTCGAAACAAGAATGACGGAATGACCATCTCGCGCAGGTGTTAGGCGGAATGTTAAACGGGGCAGCATACTTAAATACGTGTTGAATATTCAAATAGTGTGTCAGTACACGGTCGTTTACGCGGCGCCGGCGCAGGTGGCCGCGCTTCAAGGCTGAAATTCAAAACAGTCGTCACGCATGCGTGAACAGCGGTTTAGATTGTGACTATTGTTTACCTACCTAAATCCACCTACAACCTAAATCTGTTCTGAATGATTTGGTCGTGTGGCCTGAATGGTTAGTTAAGTGCTTGGGTAAATCTAAGTTTAAGCCATGTTTGGGTGACATCTAGACTTGCGTAGTTTCTATGTTAGTACAATGAATTTACGTTGCAATGCGTGCGACGCAGTGGCGTCTCGCGGTCGCTTGTGAAACTCGGCATCTCCGCTTTTACCTTCCCGCGCTTGCGAAACGCGCAGGTGCGCGCGCCGCAAAAACAACGACGCGCCTGATTTCATTTACTTTTTATGCAATACTGTCTGGTCGGACAAGTAAGTTAGCGTAGTTTATTGGCGTTAGTGGTAAACGTATAAATCCTAATTTAAACATTCGTAAACAATAAACATTGCTAATGATGTAATATCAACAAATTTTGATAGGAAATATTTATGAACTTGGCTTGCCCTCCCGTGCCTAATTTTAATAGCGGTTCAAACGTTTCATTAATCATAGACAATATTAAAGGCAAGAAAATAAGGAGAAAATGTTTTGAATCACCACCAACACTGAGTAAACAGAGTGTTTATATGTACTAACCGTTTGATTGTTGTGTTCGTGGGCGGAAGGTGTTCTACGGAGGATGGTGTTGGGCGGCGGGCGCGGGCCCAGCGGGCGGCGCTCCTGGCGCCGCTGCGCCACGCACGGCACTCCAGCCAAAGCACCTTCAGCATCAAACTGCTCCATAGCGGGATGGTTCTCCAAAGCCGACTGCAGGTCGCAGATGTAGTCGATCACGTGCTGGATCACCTCCAACTTCGAGATCTTCCTGTTCTTCGGCATAAAGGGAACCAGGTCTTGTAATTTTGACAAATACATCTGGATCTCCGCGTTCTCGCCTTCCCGATGCCTTTGAATACGGCCACCGGCGATCGCCGGCACGGAGGCGCCGGTCGCGCACACTGCTGTTATCGCTTTCATTGTGGTTTGCGAGTTGCACTAACACGAACACTGGACGTAAAATACGCGGACGCGCGGTCGGTGCGGACTGTGAGTGAGGAATGAGGAGATGCGCGGTGGCGCCCGGTTTATATGGGCGCGGGCGGGGCGCGGGGCGTGCCAGACGGGCCAATGGGCGCGCGGGGCGAAGCCTGATTTTCCCATGGCGGCGGTGGGCGCCGCGTCTGCCTGCGCTGGGCGCTCGCCTGGGCGGCCCTGACTAAGGCCGTTGCGCTCGTGTCATGCACTTTGTCCTGCATTGTTGACTTTTAATATTTAAAACATGCAATAATAATTGAAATTTAATTGTTTCAAACAAAATCTACGGATAGGTACCTACATCTTAAATAACATTTTTGATTTGTAGAGTCATGCATGAATTTTTAATTTTAATCATGTTCAAAATCTGTTCATAATCTACTAGCCCGGTTTTCAACTTCTTTACATGTGTAAACATATGTACATATTTACTCTAAGTATTTTTTTGTATTATTTAATAGTATCAAAGCCATACCTACTGTTACTAAAACCATAAACCATAAAGTTTTATACAAACGTAATAAAATCGACGTTACTTTCACACTGACGAAGCTCCGTAGGTACCTAAAGCTCGCAAGCTTTAACAGATTTTCTGAAAATACTGATTAAACAAGTGCCGAAAACTCGTGTTAGAGGCCGAGGCTGAGTCGATGAGCCTTTAAATAAGAATATAGAATTAAAAATGTCTTTACGTCTACCTTACATGAGTATAGATATAGCTGGCATTTCAATAATTAGAAGAACATATACCTGCACATATGTATCAATTAGTGAGGGTTTATAATGGAGGCATACATAACTACGTGTCGGAACAATTAGGCTGTGGCGGCGGGGTGCGCGGCGCGGGGGGCGGGGAGGTGGGGGCGCAGGGGGGCCTGGACGAACAATGGCCGTACGTGAGGGCATCCACTTGTCGCGCTCCCACGGGGACAGGTCCGCCGGACCCTGAAAGCCTCCAGAAAGGTACCTGTAAAAACGGCACCAATTCCCGAATAAAATGAATCAATATTTATTTATGACGCAAATGGAAGTTTAAGATATTCACATTTTAAATTATATCTCCTCCTATCCTATCTTTGATAATCTCTTTATGGAGATTTAACTTATATTATATAGCGTGCATTTTTCCTAGCAAACAGTGGCCTAATATCACTTTCAGGTCCAAATTCTACATCTATGCAAATCAACATCAGGTTCTTGCGTTGCGGCATACCCTTCTCAGAAACCATAGTACAATATTTTGGATTGTTATTAAACAATCCTAACTAAACCTAATCTAGTATAGGATGACATTTTCAAGATTTATGAGATTATGACTTCAGGGGATAAAATTACAAGGAAATGAAAATTCGATGTAACGTTAGTCTCCAAAAACAGTAAATAGCTAGACTATCAACATACCTACATTTTGCATTCCTATACGAATAATACTTACTCCTTTGGTATTGTGTCTTGGTATAAACGTCATCCGACTTTTATAATCTGAGCCTACTTTTTAGGGTCCCGTAACGAAATGGTGCTAACGGGACCATAATTCCAGGCGGCGAGGATACTATTAGGCCTTAGCTTTTTGTCTATCCATCTACTTATCACAGGGTATTTTCAACGTCGTGTTTCAATATAGGTAATAATAATTTTCGCATTATGCGTATTAGGTAACTATGGCCTCTGTAACGACAAATACTAAACACGAAATTTAAAACTAAACTCCCCCTTCAGACGTGTGATTTTAGGTTTTTTTTTGGCGTTTGAATGGTAATAGGTAGACACTTGTTTCTACAAAGTATGTAATGTTTACTATGGCCACTTGAACAACAAATGCTAAATAAGTCAAACATACAAATATATATAATATATATATATATATATGGTACGGAACCCGTCGTCCTTGAGTCCGACTCTCACTTGTCCAATTTTAGAGTTATTAAACTGTGATCATATCTAAAGCAAAACAAACAGCATAAGCACTTGTTCTAGTCCGCGAGCACCGGCCTATCTACCTGCACTGGATATCTGAGTGACGAATGTTTTTTTGATTTCTAGGCATCATGACATGATTCTTAATTCATTAATCGCTACGTCAATCTATATTTTATAGGTATTTTATCAGTTCCTACTGTAAAAATACCTACATATAGCTATTCGTTTTATTGCGCATTATTAGCTGAAGATAGATTATATAATTATTTGCGACATATCTAAGTGGACTCGGTACAAATATTTTTGTGTAAATTCAATTATACGCGACTCTAGTGCAATTTGTACTATGTCCATATATTCCTTAATTGCTAAGGCATGTTAGTATTTTCAGAAAGATCGAGACATTCCAGGCAGCCTTACGTGAGGTATAAGGTATAACCACGTATAACACTCTTATGCGACCACACAAAGAGGTCGAATCGTAATAACTACGCAGTGACCATAAAAAACGAGCGGCAAAAAGTCGAGTCACCTTGGAGGCGGGAGTAAAGAACCCAGGTAGTGAATTGCTTCATTTGGCGTTATTTGGAACGGCATTCAAATCTAAGTGATGTGATTCAAATAACGCAATTTAGCGACGAATAGTCAAAGTGACGACCGACGACGCTCGGGAAAAGTTATTATTACGCTCTTTTTATCAGATTTAATGGTATTGGTTGAGAACACAAAAAAATTAAATTACCACCGACGTGACGTGCAAAGGCTTGGGAACTAGCTGTTTAAATTGTTTTGTAAGTAAAAAAATTACGTACTTAAAGTAGAAATTCGAAAAAAAAAGTTTTCTATAAACTTGGCCGCAGGAAAGGCTTAAGCGCTGTATTTATTTGATCGTATCGTGGTTCGTCTTTTAAAGTTTTAGGATTAAAGATTCTTGTTTTTTTACTTACTCAACAGATTCTGTCTAATAATGATATAAAAGTCGTTCATGTTCACACCATGAAAGGTAATATAATTTAAATTTGCCTTTTGAATGCGAGGCGGAAAACCAGGTGACTCAGGAGATTTACAATCAATTCAATTAGTTTCAATACCTGCAAATAGATATTGTCTAAACGCGTAGGATTTTTTGTGCAGTGTCTCGAGCGTATCAAAAGCATCTTGCAGTGTAATTTGTTCCGGAATATTGTCTTAGGGTAGCAGGTACTCTCTATTGTCAGATTTGTTGGCGACAAGTGGAAAAAAGTTGATAGAAAAAATAGTGCGGCCATATAAATATACCTTACGAACTATGAAATAAGCAAGGTGCTTTTATGGTTGTGTAAATAAATGATGAAAGTGTAGACGCGAAAAAAATGGCATGGTGAGTTCTTATCGCTTTGTTCTATCAGGTGAGAAAATGGCGAGACAGAGCCGAGTATCTGTTATTATATTAGATTGGCAGGAGATTTATGGCTATCTTAATTTGTACTAAAAGCAGAGAAGGTAAGACATATTTTTTCTCACTTTAATAATGTTAGCCACATATTTGTGACAATTCTGCTGATGGATATGGAATCCCGCTGTTTCCGTTAAGGATGATGGTGATAAATATCACCTTACCCTACCCTACCCTCTGAAGTATTTAGATAGGACTTAACATAGATATCGCGCACATTTGTCTAGCTAGGATATAATTATAGTATAGGTACTTGCGCACAATAACAGATATTTCTTAGTATGCGACCGACCTTAGTCCTCACTTAGTCATTCAGAAAAAACTAACCCGTTCACGGTCAAACCTACGACTTTAAATATAATAAGAGTAAATATTTAGTGTCTATAGTGGTCGGTAATGCCCCGTGACCCGCCGGGCGGAGGCTCTCACGCCGAGACTCCCACGGACATCGCACATACTCCAAATTATGCCGCGATTTACTCCACCTCCATCTCTCACGATTACCGCATTCCCTTGTAATAAGACTATTCATTTAAGTAATAGCTATCGCATATCCAGGCAATAGGGAACTTGCATGAAATTGGAGTTCATTATTATTTTAGTTATTAAACCAGTACGTCTACCACTGTGACACGCGACTCTATGTCGCGCGATAAATGCTACCTGTCACTTTCCTTTCAATGCCGTGCGAGCTAGACAGGTGATGCTGAGTCGCGCTACAAGGGAAGTCGCGGTAAGATATGCTAGCCCTGCTGTTCATAAACGCTAAATTAACTACAAATAAATGCTTAAGCCTACTCAAAAATATGTCAATTTTGTTTTATAATTTTCAGTCACATTAAAAATACTATCTAATTCACATAATAACGTAAATATAACTGTACGATAGTAGCATACTTAAACGCAGTAATTTAAGAACTACATTGTAAAATGCATGTTTTCTGCGTATGTGCGTTATTATTGTTTGACTCCCATTTCTTCAGTTATAGGCTGCCTGTCCACAGAAGCAAAGCGGAGAAAACCAATCAGGCTGCGTCTTTGTAAGCCCAAGATAAGTACATTTAATTTAATTCTGAGGAATATGATTCGTCCATTTTACACATCTCTGCTCCACTCCAGTGGACAGGCAGTATACTGTCCTAATTACGTTAGGCCGTATGGGAATATGAGTAGAATAAAAACCTTCTATAATAATAGGTAAAGCCTGACCAGAAGTATATGAAGATGCGCCATATTGCGGAATTTCACTGGAACTAATTTCTTACACTGGCAATGCTTTTATGATGGTTTGTCAACAAGGTCAATGTCATTCGAGGTGATTTCTTTAAAAGGCAAATATTTAAAATTATCCAAAGAAAATGCCGAAAATCATTCACAGTCGTGAACTTGATTATAAGTTAAGTGTACATGAATTTAGTACACGAAAAACAGTCAGGAAAAGAGTACATTCCATTAAATGATATTACGAGGTTAACATAGTGGAACTAACAGGTATTTAAAACTAATGTCATTATAGTAGGTTGCGATTGGTTGCAAAATTGTTGCCATATAAATCTTATAAATAGCGCCCTCTTGACAATCCTCATATATTTCTGGTCAAGCTTTACAATATATTTTTGTTGCAAGTTCCCAATCACCCCAAAGTACCCAAAAATCCAAGGGATCAAGGTTGGTGATTGATTTTATATAATTAACCTAATGCATTATGGTAGGTGTAATCAACACGATATAGTGCAATTTAGCACGAGTGCCTACTGTACTTGCAATTTGATTAATGGACATGATAGTCGAAACCACGGGCTTGACGAATTGAACTCAGGCCAGAGGTCAGCAGACTTTGATTTCTTTCTGATTCTATGTTTATTACTCCTAGTTAGAAGATACATATTTTCATTATAAGTAGCCTAACTATCACATACTTAGACATTCTTAAAATAAATTCTCAGAAAGCTGAGCTAATACAGTTGAGCTTTTCTAGTAGAGCGCTAGCTTTGGCACAGGCTTTGGTTAGGTTTTGTTTTATGACAATCCTACAAAGTTAAATGTTTCTAAGAAACGAAAAAATATATTTATAGATAATTCTGATAAATATTACTACTTAACATTATGATTCTGACTATTTATTGGTTTCATGGCAGTAAAAAGCTATGGATTCCATAATAAAGATATCGTCGATAGTGAGCAACAGTAAAATAGATAAGTTTAGCACTTCTTCATTTTCTTAATTATGCTCAGCACATCCTAATAGTGTCGTGAAACAATTTTTTTTACGAATAAGTTCAAAATATGTCACTAACATCGTTCAATCAGAAAAAAATGTGGTACTTTGTATAATTTACTAAATCATTTAGTTTCTAAATAAGATCATGAACATTTATGAGGCCTAATTTAAGATTTTTGCGACGATCATCAAGTATAATCAATAAAGCACAATACTTATTTCATGTCTGTCTGATCGAGCAAGCCCGCGCAGGTCGGGCGTCCATAATTATCCCGCGACCTGTGACCCGCGCTTCCCACGCCGGCCATCAGTTCACACGAGAACCCCGCGCTTCCCATCGGAACTTGTGATTTTCCAACCTCATTCGTGGTGATTTTGGTGGTCACGTACCGAAACCGCGTTGGTAATCAAAAGCGACCACTGAGAATGCGTGTTTTGTTCCGTTGTTAAATTTATGCTATCTCCGCGTATGAGATGCGGAACTAATGCAGCAACAAAGGATTTAGATCTCAATCGGGCCGATGTATCCAGTGGATCGTAGAAAAAAGCTGGAGAGACTAGGCGCACACGCCGACGCGTGTCGGGAAAGCGCGTAATGAGCCCGCACCTGCATGGACGAATTAAGGGATTTCTCGCGCCCTCCCGTGGGACCCGCGTTGGAGGGCCGTGCCTACTGTTTGTTCGTCGTTCGTCAACATCGACACGCGACCTGCCAATAACGAAGCCAATATCGCATGACCAGCGGCGTTTTATGATCCTGGATATTGAGTTACTGGCGTTTGTCAATATTAATAAGGTAATACTGTGGGAACATTACTGGGTAATATAATATGACCTGTAAAAGTGTTATGGTTATGGGCTATGAAGGAGTAATTTCTTGATGAATTTGGCTAGTGTTACTTTAGTGGACTATCAGCCGAGTTCATAAATTTATGAACAAAAAATTTATAAAAAATATGTGAAATTGCCTTTATTGTTGACGGCATAGGGTGTTCAGATATTTTTGATCATATTTTTGCTGATTAATTTTAAAACTCGACTGTACTCACACACAATGCAGAAATGGAGATCAAGGATTTGAACGGAAAGAAAGTTGTATTTCAGGGAAGAAATTGCTTCGATGGGTTGCACAAATCACTGCGTATCGATCGCTCAATTCAAACCCAAGTACTATATTACAATTTACCAGTTGAACTGCAATTGTCTCTCGCATTTGAAAAGCATTACACAAAGCTAGGGGTAATATGGAATAATGCTGATCAATCAGTATAGTCTCACGCGATGGGAGCGGCGCGTGCGCGGCACTCCCACGGCACGCGACGGTCCCGCATACAGGGTTGAGGGTAGGTCTAATGAGACTTCTTACATAACTACATCTGTAGGCCGATATTCGTTGTTTCGTTCATCAAAACGAAAGCCGTGGTGCTACATATCTCAGCAAATCATCTGACGGGAAGTATTCTACTAACTAACTACATAAATTATACATACCTTCATGAGAATACGCACTGTAGGTATACCGATATTAGAGATATATCGTTTACAGCCATGTGAATGTGATACTTATTGGGATAGTAGGTATAATACATGTCAAATAATCGCTGTCTCTGTCATTAGAATAAAATAGGCATGCAATACTAGCATTTTGAATTTCAATGAAGCCATACTAAAAAAAGCCTACCTACTAAATATATTCCAGGCTGACTTGCTGCTGATAGGCTGACTGCGGTTGTTCTCGAAAAATGCTTCAAAAACATAGTTCAGGTATGCTAATGCCACGCGGGTGAACCTTAGAAAAGTCTTAAAATAATAACTAGTAGGTATCTTTTATAGGAATATATTGTCTATCTATCTATCAGCTGCAGATTCCACTGCTGAATACAGGCCTCGCCCATAGCTTGCCACAATGTGCGATCCTGTGTAGATCGCATCCATCGCCAACGCCCTGCGATCCCAACGAGGTCATCTGTCGATCTAGTCGGGGGCCGTCCCGTCCCGCCAATCTGGGACTTTGCTGCCCTAACGGCTCCGGTTACTTTGTTTTTTTCTGTGAATATCATCACGCTTCCTGACTATATCACGCTGATAAACTGCGAGTTACTACTACCAAATTAAATCTAAGCAATTCTACATTGTGTCACTTAAATAATATTGCTCATTTGAGTAATGTTCCCGATTCACCCCGTCTAGAGATTAATAGCATGGCTACAATACGTAAAGGCGGGGAGGCTTTAATTCGCAATAAGCGTAAAAGGCATTTAATAATGCAGACGTCCGTCCACGTGCGTGAGGAGCAAACACTATCGGCGTAATGAGGGTGCGGGGGTGAAGGGGTGAAGGGGGATGCCACGTGGCCGTCACGTGACAGTTTTACATTTCCACGAGGGGTGGGTTTAGCTAAATGCATTATGTAAAATTTTTGTGAAAACTCACTTTTTTGGGTTGGGGTATGTTTTATGTTAGGTATTATGTATGATGGGGTCGCGTAAGATACGAGTAAGATCCGTACGTGCAACGTGCATCGGTGGATCATGAATCGGTGGGTTCGGTGTGCTCGTGTTTTCTATTTAAACCTAGCTGACAAGAAAGAAAGAAAGAAATAAATACATTTATTCGTGACGAGACACAAGACAGATGTCGGTCTCTCAAAAGTATTGGAGGTCGTATATGTACTGGCTACATATTAAGTTTAATCGTATTACACATGACATGCTTGTCATAGAATTAATACAAAATGTTCTTGTAACAGACTTCATAGAAGTCGGATGCAAAATATTGATGAGACCAAATTAAAGCACCACCAGCCCACTGCCACTCTAGCTGATGTTATTATAACATGTTTTTCCTTCAAAAAGGAGGTACGGGAAAAAGAAAAAAACCGGCCAAGTGCGAGTCGGACTCGCGCACCGAGGGTTCCGTACAAACCTGCAAGGTTTACAAAGTTCGTTCATTACGACAATCGAGTCATAACTATGGTATTTTTATTGCAAAATGAAATTCATAACATTACAATGGGGAAAGATGGAGGAGCATAAATTTAAGACAAAGATCTCTTTATCGTTTAAGTAAATTCATACAATTCATTGAATTTAATTATAAGTATAACACTTTAAGCAGTTAGGACGCATTTAGATTATACAGCTACATTCACCAAAACATCGGGATTGAATGACGATGAGTGAGGTCGTCTTTGCCGTTTGAAAAATGTTGCCCTCCCCATACATAGTATAATAACTCGCGGTCATTGCTGTAACTACAATTATGTTTACAATCACAATTTTTTTTTTTTTTTTTGGTGGTATAACTACTTAAAATTTTAAGCTTTTCGGAATTTTTCTGTTACCTGTGCTGTAAGCTATTGCTTCTTACCAAATTTCGAGATTCTATGTCAACGGGAAGTGGTCTTTAGGTTTTAATTCCCTTGCGTGTAGTTGCGAGTTTCAAAATATGCGGTATCAATGGTTGTACTTTTGCGTTTTGCGTTTTTGCGTTGACTTAGATTTTTTTTTTTTTTCACGGGTTAAAGGCAATTAGATCTAAGTATTTGATATGAATTTCAACTTGATAGCTCTACGCGTTCATGAGGAAAAAAGTAATAAGTTTATATTTATAAAAAAATATATATTTTGTAATGTAACTAAAAATTTAAGGTTTTCGGAATTTTTCCTTTATGTGTGCTATAAAACGTTGCTTCATGCCAAATTTCAAGATTATAGGTCGACTGGAAGTACCCTTTAGGTTTTGATTCCCTTGCGAGTACTTGCGAGTTTCAAAATATGCAGCTTAAATTGCTGTTTCTTTTGATTGCGTTGACATAGAAGTTTGATTTTGTTACAGCTTAAAGGTATTATAGACCTGAGTATTTGGTATGAATTTCAATTTAATACCTCTACGCGTTTATGAGGAAATGGGTAGTAAGTTTAAAATTATTAAAAAAAAAAAATATTATGTGATGTAACTAAAAATTTATGGTTTTCGTAATTTTTCCTTTATCTATGCTATAAGACGTTGCTTCGTACCAAATTTCAAGATTCTGAGTTCACGGGAAGCACCCTGTAGGTTTTGATTCCCTTGCAAGTGTCGAAAATTTGCGGCATAAACGGCTGCATCTTTTGATTGCGTTGGCTTAGAAGTTTGATTTTTTCACAGCTTCAAGGGACAGTAGACCTGAGTAATTGATATAAATTTCAGCTTCATACCTCCACGCGTTCCTGAGAAAAAGGGTCTTGACAGACGGACGGACGGACGGACAGACGGACAACAAAGTGATCCTATAAGGGTTCCGTTTTTTCCTTTTGAGGTACGGAACCCTAAAAAGTGGAGTTTTTACGTTTCCTTAAATTTTCTCGTCATAAAAAACCTTCCTCTATTATTGGTCCACCCGTTTTCGAGTTTTACGCTTAACATTTAGTGATTATTTTTTATTTACATATATTACATAGATAGATATTTAGTTCAGAAATACTAACTACGCTTCCCCCGCTAGTGTTCTTCGCACTTATGTTGGGATTTGTCACTCACTATTTACCAATTATCCTTAAACGGTAAAAACAGTAGGCTATGTTACAGGACTAAGTGACAAATACAATGTTTGTGTAAATCCGGCGACAAGTATTCAATAATCTTTACATCTTTTTAATTTTTTAAGGATTTAAAGACATTCATAGCGGCTTTGCTGTTTTAACAAAGGCTGAGGAGGATTAAAACCAAAAAAGATTCCGGTTTTGTAATTTTATTACATATTGGTACCATATTCTAAGAGCTTGTTGTGCCATTGTTATTGACTACTAACATCATACTTTTTACTAACGGAATGTTAGATTAATCACAATTGCCAGGGTAAGCCCGCATGACCCCCGTGACAAGTAATTCTTACGAACTTGTATTGACGATGTGATCAAAGTGGTTTTGTTCATTCATTAACTGTTCTAACGGCATTTATTGATAACAAACATTTCTCAGGGCAAAAACGCCTTGTTCGGTGCTAAAATGATGCTGTTACCCTATGGCGTTTTTATTTTATTTAAGTTTGCGTAATTAAGTACTTTAGTGCGAAGAAAATGAATTGCGCTGTCAAAGCGAAACTCCCACACAATCATAACAGAAACTGTGTTATTTTCCCACAATCGGCATTACAATGATTATAATGAAAACTAGGGATCAAAGCCGATTGAATCACCCCGATCGCAATTTTGACGTCACCCTAATAAACCAGTGCAATCTGACCCATAGAATTAAAGTACCAAGTACGAACTTCACTCAAAGACGATAAGGGACAGGGGGTTTACATAAACTGGCTAAGACTGGACGCAGCCATAGGGTGTTGTGACACGGCGTGGGAGCCGCCTCTATTGTATAGGCACTTAACTCGGTCGTGATAAAAGAGCTATAGGACCATTAGACGGATTCGCTTTGCTCATTCGTTGTCGTTGATGAATGGATATGAAATGTATGATTTCGACACAGGGATTAATCCATGCTAAGCCGCAAAGATATCCTGAGAATTATTTTACGTATGCGTTTTAATAGCTAAATAAATAAATAAATATCGGACAACCTCACACAAATCGATCTAGTCCCAAATTAAGCTCAAGAAGGCTTGTGTTATGGGTAATAGACGACGATATACGTACTTATATAGATAAATAAATTACTTAAATACATGGAACAACCATGACCCAAGCACAAATATTCGAGTTCATCACACAAATATTTGCCCCGGCCGGGATTTGAACCCGGGACCGCCGCCTCATGCTAATAAATCCTAAACTTGCTTAGGGTGCCGATATATTTCTTATTGTGATTGAGAAATGCGGGTTCAAAATAAAATACTCTCACACAAACAATCGTAGATTGTTATCAAAGTGCGCAAACAATTCGCTGTACTTAAACCAAAATTCTCCATGCAAATTCCGTATGTAGGTATTTCGCATAGTTCGATACTCGCGAGCTATTAACGGAACCAATGAGCCGTATCCGCTTTATTGTACTTTTTGAAGTACTTACTATGCAATACCACGGTAATAGAAAACGTCGACTCGGGGTGAAAGCCAGGTGTGTGGGGCACGATATCTTGATTCACTTTAAACTTATGAGGGTTTTAATTCATATTACAGTCTACCGTTTTTTTATAGTGAAAGGAACGCCCTTAACCTTTGGCGTGAATTATTGGTGACCCTAATTGCGATGATGCGATATCGCTTTGTATGCGTTGACGCCGCTATTGGTATATTTGTGGAGTTTTTTCTCGGCGGCTGTGTGGAGCGTTGTTTGGGGTTTTAAGTTGTTTGTTATTGTTGCTTCCTTAGACGGCGCATTGTGATGCAGACGACGTGTTGTGTAATGCAGGACCATTGAAAGTTTACGAGCTACGGTCTCGATGAAAAATGAGCTATTATACGATGCGGATTTGCTATTGACATTTTAATTTGATAGCTGCGAGTGTCATCCATTTTGGAACAGCCTGTATCCTGACATTTATTATAGTTTTAGAACGCATTAATTTGTGGAAAGTTGAACGAGATATTTTTTTAAATTACGTAACGAAAATCTTGCATAATTTTGTGTTTAAACAATTGAAACTCACTTTTTTTTTAAACCATAGATACAAAGATCAAAGCTCAGAGAAAAATTTAAATGCGTAACCTGGTGGAAGAGACCGGGAATTGAACCCGGTATCTCTGGATTGCCGGTCCAAAATACGTTTTTTTTTTCATTAGTAAAGTAAAGTGAACATATAAAAGTCGAGCGCAAGCAAAGCATTTAATTTTTTTTGGTGTAAGTGTATATAAGGTAAGATTCCTCAATATCGACATAACTCCAAAATAAACATTTACTAAAATTAATTCGAGGCGAGATTTAAGCGAACATGATGTAAATCCATATCCCGCGTATCTGTAGCACTTACGGCAGTCAAACAAAAACAAAGCGCGCGTTTTATGGAAAGCGGCCGTTTGTCGAAAACGCAACATTTGTTTGGGCTTAACAAGGTGTTAGCTCCCCTACGAATCAGTACAGCACAACTGCGCGTATGTGAATCGCGGCGCCGCGCTTTTCACACCAGCAGCTGCGCAAGCGCTCAGCTGCCTGTATGCAAACGCCTAATAAACTCACTATTTTTATTGCGACACTTGCACTGTCACATTGTCATCGATCGATAGGCGTTACCATAGCCGTAAGTCTGGTCTCCGCCTGGATGCAGAGTTATGCGATCGAGACGTGGGAATCGAATCTTGCGTTATAAAAGACATAAAACACGTCGTCGTAATCGTAATCTTGGTTGTAAATGCATAACAATAATCCAGCTCAACAAACTGCGCTATTGTTTGTGATTATGCAACAGAGCAACCTATGCATAAAAATAGCAACTTTTTATCACTTGAGGTAATTAATTTGTGTAATGATACGGAGAAGAAATGCAATAAAAATTAAATATCTTATTAGGAGCCTCTACACATCTATCCTAGAGCTTCTCTAGAATCAATGCTGACAGATTATAATTTATTTAAAACTGATGCACTCTTTTTCCGCTGTATGAGATGTATCTTATGCTAAGTGCCTATTACCTAGTTAGTAACATGGGCATAATGTATATTTACTCAATTATACGTTCATGAATTCATGATGTTCAGAAATGTTCAAGCAGAAGCAGTATCTATGAAGTATTTGTTGTTAACCAAACTTTTTATTGGGTTCAATTATTTTTAATGTAACATAAAAAAATAAGTTCTAACAATTCGAACAAAATCGAAGCATTCGTGTTATAATATATTCATAAATAATAACGACAACCTCACACAAATTAACCTAGTCCCACAGTAAGCTCTAGTAGGATCGTGTTATGGGCATTAGACGTTGATAAACATACTTATTTAGATAAATACATTACTTAAATACAAATAACACCCATGACCCAGAATTTATAAGAAGTGCAAAACTATTAATGATATCCAAAATTGCTGCTAATAACTTCAGTTTCGGCCACACGTTTTTTCCATCAGGAAACAAAATTAGTCATTTAACAGCCCTTCGGTCTAAAAGCAGTTTCAGCTGTTGGACATGTGTAGAGGTCCTATTCGGAGACAAAGCGCCGTTGTTGCGCGCACGCCGCTATATCGGGCAGCGCACATGCGCCCAGCACCGCCCGCCCAGACCGATACAAACGCCGCTATAAAACTTACTCGTTATTAGGAGCTTTTTCTTTTTCTATAAATGGCTTTATTACCTCCGGTTTATGCTAGGCCTTTGTTGCGTGGCCGTCGGGTGAGAAGATCACCTTAAGAAACGGCAAACGATAGGGACGATAATAGCAACCATTCGTTCATTGTTTTACACGTGCGCTCCGTATGGGGAAGTACACATTATTAGCATCAGGATTTGTTCAGAGACGAAGACTCAATTTCATACCAAGCTTAAATTATTCCATACAAACTTTTTTAGCTATTTATTACTTCCAACCAAGCAGGTTATTTTTATAAATTTCACCTACATTGTTTCTTCGTTTCGGGATTATTAATACTTACAGTAAGTATGTATGCCTCATGCTTAATAATGTGACAAAATGTATAAAGTGGCTTATCTTTAAAAATTTCGTTGATTAATAGGTTGAAGTTTATTTCTTAACGTAACAAATGTAACTCATGAGACACGTTCCCGTTCAGCGTCCCCTGACGTCTGCAGTGATTAATGGGCGCAACATTGTGTCAATATTTGCATAAGAAGCGGACAAGAAAGGAACTTATCATTCCGCGGATCTCATTCGCGCACATTACTTTGATGACTCTTCTTATGTTTCAGGGAACCGTTTTTAGAATTTGGACTCTTTGCGCTTAATAAGAAGTTTATAAGTTCAAATAGCAGTGTTACTATTAATCGTTGTACCAAATAGGATTATACAGCAATGTTTATTGGATTCATATTCGCATAGCTGTTTTCTTAGGGTGATATGTCCACGTAGCAATAGCTGTCGTAGGGACTGAAGTAAACTCGTTGGACGCGTCAATAAAAATATTCATTGACTCACACTCTATTTAACAGTTGATGAGGCGGATCTCAGGGCTAGCGTAGGGATGTACACGCTTGAAGACTGTAATTATTTCGACTTCGAAGTGGAACTCGCTTCCGAGATTTTTTCCCAGAAAATTAGATCCTGGACCCCTTCAAGTCGAGTCAAAGAGAAAATACTAAACCGTAATTTTCTAGACGTATGTTTCGTTATTCGTTAATGATATTTCATTTATTGCAGGTTATATATGACACGTAAAAGGTGACCGTGCACTGAAATTGAAAAAACTTGGCGAGTTAGATTAGATTTCTAGATCGCCTGCGATCTAACTTTCATTAATCTTTTTGACAAGGAATCCAGATCAGCGTGATGGTCACTGTGACACATTCACTTTTCAGTTCCCTTAATGCAAAGGTTGTCGCTACGTTTTCCCTCACCGTATCTTAGTGCCAGCCCTGACTGGACACGTCCACACAAGCGATCTGATTGACGCTATGAAAAATGACGCGACAATGTTTTGAGAAATTGCGCCCAAGACCACGTCGCACTTGGTATAGGACTTTATGACTTGCATAATTTAACTGGCCCCATCAGGAACCGGATCAGACACTTTGTCAGTTGGACCGCTTTTGTTCAGACATTTGATTAGGGCGATGTCCGCTTTTCTTACACTGTCCGTTCTTGACGTTTAGTCATTTATCTGCGTCTGGTTTTACGAAACTAAGAATAGAGCTACGTTTCATTTTTTAAGACCCTCTCTTTGTAACTATGCAGGGTTTTAACCTTGCAGCGTATATTAATGATTCGTTCGTGATGCTAATGAGTTCTGCGGGAAGCCTTGAAGTTAATGAAGTGGGAAAAATGTGTTTTCAACCGCGTTATGGTATGCAAAGTAAAGGCAGGTTGCATATAAATACATATAAAAATAAAGATAAAGATACATCTTATATGTATAGTATATCTACTCCTATTTTGTAAGATTGATTTTAAATAATAAGGTTTGACATCAATCAAACAGTAAAAGATACGTACCGAATTGTTTCCTTTAACATTTACGAAAGTAAATATGAAACTAAGAACACATTAGAGGCGCGTTTATTTTAAATTAGCTTATCTCTACAGTGAAAGTCAACGCCGTGAATCTTGACGTGATGTGACGTGCCGTGGTGTGCGAGTAGCCCTGTCGGAAGACTCCGCTCGTTAGCCAGGTGTCACGCCAGACTCCTTCATTTTTCCGCCTCAACTCACGTTATTTTCGAACTACTCATTTTACTCACGCGCTCTACTTTTCGGTTTTCAGATAATGATTTTTTGTTTCTTAGAAAATGAATATGAGACACCATCTTGGATAGGAATAATTTATTATTTCGATATTTTTAAATTCGTAGAAGTAGACTACAAAATAATTTCTTAAAGGGAAATATAACTTAATCTAGGACTAAGCTACGGCTGAAAAGGGGCTATGTGTACTCGTAAGTACCAAAGATGCTGGCAGTATTTCTTCGTTGTATTGCGGTACTAATACGCTGGGCGAGGAAGTTGCTGGCTTTTTGGTGGCCTACGTAGTCGACGAATGTGACATGGCAGGATTAAAGTACTGTCTTGCTTTAGTGAAAAGCTACGTATTTTTATGGATTTCATAGTAGGAGTTGCCTTTTTACCGTAGCAATGCAGAACAGGGTTCCAGCACTTTCTTGAAAAGAATTTCGGACTGATAAAAACTAGAAAAAACACCTTTCCGAAAGCAATTGGTAGGAGGTAAAGGGATAACCTATTCTTAATCCCAACACGTTCAGAACGGGTTGAATAGGCCGACTTCAGCATATGGAGGGCTATAAAAAGGTAAAGGTAGCTTTTGTTTTAAAAGTAGCAACTACAAGCCAAGAAGGTCCTTTATTTAAGTATGTACCTATTTCGGCGTCTAGTATGTCTACTTATTAGTATTAAGTTTATAAAAACATTGCTCAGTTTGGGACCAGATCGATTTGTGTAAGATTATCCCTTAGAGCTATTGTTCCTCAGTCTTCTTTTGTTCTACATTTGTTGATCATTTGTGGGGATTGGTTCCCTAGTAAAACTTTTGATAAAGCGACCATGTGGCTCCCAGGCCACTTGGAAGAAAAATCCACAAAGAATAACTAAAACATAAATGTTTGTCTACACTTGTTGATGGTTTACGTGGCCTTGGGAATAGTGGCACATTTGGTGTTCACCTTTAAGGCTAGTAAAACGTTTGATAAATCGGCCATGTGGCTCCCAGAACACGTGGAAGGAAATGCACACATTTGTGTCCACGCAAATCTGCGCGGCACATTGCTGCACTACTGTTATCACCGTAGATAACGACCAAGCGCAGATGCGGGACTTGTGAACAGACCCCACTAAGAAAAATTAGTCACCACTAGAGAAATGTATAATATCACATTTTGGTCACACCTGGCTTCGTTACTTATGATTTTTTTCCACTTCGCTACAGATTTCACTGATTTAATTTCACCCAATGTAAAATGGAAATCCTCGCTTGGAAGGTAAAATGGGATAAGCGACATTTTTGATGATACTGATTTTATCGTTAAAATTTGCTGATTTTTATGCGTTGAATGATCTAGCGCTCGTGTAAAGTTACTATTTAGTCGTTCATCCCATTTCTTCTTTCAAACGTCGAAATGCTCACTTGTGTACATTTGTGGGACAGCGCATAGATGTGGGATACGAACAATGCGTCACTTCAAATTCTGGTTACACCTGGACGTTTTCGAAGCCAATCATTAATTAATTATGTTATTGTTCCAGATTTCATTGTTGAAGATTTTACTGATTACATTTTATGAACAATTTGCTACACCTGTACACGTATATATATTAACAATGAGTAGTATAACGTAGGTATTGTCAGTGGTCAATAGATAATTATTTTTCTGCATGTGCGCAGATGCAGAACTTATGAAAAGAATGCGTCGTGTCATTTACTGGCCACATCTAGACATCGTTTTTGAAGTAAATATTTATAGTTATTAAATAATCCAAGACTTCAGTTTACGGACAACGGAATAATATGTTGGCTGTATAAAGTAGGTAATTATCCTTACCAAAAAGCTTCACAAAATTGAACATTAAAGAAAAATTACGTCAATCATTTAAATACCTATATGTATTACTGGTGGAGGTCGCCGCGTCTATTTCGCATGCCATCTAAGTTTATCATCGACGGTAGTCTGCCATATGGTAAACGCGATAACATAGTGTTTTCATTTAATGGTGTTTTAGATAAGAATGAAATTCCATCCGATTTGGCTTCTAACTACAAAACAGAATACCTTCGTCAAATATTTCTTTACAAAATCAATGCGTGACGCATTCAAAATTAGGAAAAATACTTTACTCAACGTACTTATCTGCCTTATTTTTGTACCTCCAACAGTGACAATGACAATACAAATTTAATTACCACTCATTTCGGCATTTCACTAAACACTAGATTTGATCAAATCCATACCATTACGGCATATAGACACAATAGCCTCAGGTGGCCTTATGTTTTTCACCGAATCCGTAAGCTTTTCAGATTTTTTATTAAACAAACCTATCCTAGCTGACAAACTGGGCTCTACTAATTTGATTTCGGAGAAATGCGTATCCTGGAAACTAAAACACTTGCGAAATGTACGTTTAGGAAAAGTCGATACCATTTCATCAATCATAAGTCATAAGTCTATTTATTCATTGACTTTGAATGTACGCCGGCATGTAGCGTATATGAGTGTAGTGGTAGGAGGGCTTGGGCAGAGGTTTTCTAAGTTGACGTTTGGTGTCAAGATCTTCAGGACGTGTGCCTTATTGAATATCGCTTTAGTTGCCCGTTACGGACAGAGGGCGTTTCAAGTTCCTATAGCGCAGGTCTGGTATTGGCCTGCAGTTTTTTTACTAGTAAAAACAGCTTTGATCAGCCTGGTGGGCTCCATCAATACGTACAAGGTGACCACACCTGTATAGCATAAAACAGGCAATAGAGCTAACTTAGTTCGCATATCACACAAGTAATCATAGCGCCATCAGTGACAGATGCGCGATACGCTATCTGTGCTATCTGTAGTATCTGTGTAATGAGCTCGATACGGTGGCTGAAGCTGCCTTATTAGCTCCATGACGCGAGCCGTAATCCTCACCTCCATCGATAGCTCGATAGTGTTGAAGTGGCCCATATGTCCAACACAATAATATATTGTCTAATATCAGTTATCACCAGTCCGCCGTAAAGCTTCGTGATCGGAGGACATCTTCGTAATAAACGGAAGGAAGTAGGCATTTGAAAACGTTAGAAAATGCAGACCTAAAACATAGAATATAACAATAATCCGTGCGCAATTGAGTATGATACAATAGACGAGTTGTCTTTATTCCTCCTAGATTTCATCATCAAATTCTGTCGTGATAAAAATAAATGTGTAGTGCCTGGAACATACTAACAAAACTTTTACAAACATGATGAACTGAGAACCTTCTCCTTTTTTAAGTCGGTTAAAAAGCAGTCAGAAAAAATAACACCTAAGCTACCCCAAGTATATCTGTTATAGCAGTCGCGAGTTATTCTAGGTGGTTGCAGTAACAAAAGCGCATAAATTGAGAGATACCGCGACGCACGTGTGCGCGCAGCTGCGCTGCGATGCGTGCGCGCCGACTGCCGACTGCCCAGTCGGTCGTCGGATTTGCACGACAAATATATGTATGCCGTTTTATTTTTTATCTATTTCAGGTTTCACATTTTATCTATATAGAGACTTTTCTGAGTGTAACTTAATAATATTATACGTACAACATGCGTAAATTTGAAAAAACAAACCTTGCATAGGTTTCGTTCAAAACAGATAATTTATTATATAAAGCTAAAATCAACGTTATTGTCATGTTTTGGATCACAAACTTCACATTCTTAATTAGATACGTAATAAAGACACACATAAAAAAAAACTTTCTTTTAAAGTCGGTTAGTCCACTCCAAAGGTTAGAGCCACAAATTACAGTAGGCACCTAATATTTATTCAGGTATGGCGCATTACCTATTGAAAGCAGGTTTTTGACCTGAAAAACGTCGTTGGTAAACAAACAGATGTCGGACATAATTTAACTTTACAACTAGCCATTTGAAACACAGTAGAAACTCGAAATCTGCGCAGCAGATCCACGTGTTCCATAATGAGGAGCATAAAACTTAAATGTGCTTTCTTTGGGAAGAACGAGGTCCGTTCTCACGTAACATGTGGACTGCAGGATTTTTGGAAGACGGCTGTTGGGTCTGTCTTGCAGATGGTCGGCCGCTTCAAAGTTCAGTTCCAGAAATATCGATACTAACTCATTGTCGGTCATGAAAAGATGTTTTTAATTACGGTTTGCTGATTGCGATAATCTTTTTTAACTACGTTGTTAGATATTTTCAGATCTTAAATATTCTTATCAGGAGGAGACACATAAGATGCAAATTGTATGTTTATATTTAAATAAGTGTTAACTTCGCACCTAGGTTTATTTATAGCCCGCTATTCGCAGCCTAGTCTCGATGGCGGTGTCAGACGGACGCGTGTCATGCTGTCTGCGAGCGCGCTTGACACGCTGTCACTGCGCAGGAAATCTCTGGCAAATTGTCTACCTATTGAGAAAGCGAGGTCACCTCTTGACACTTAATGACGAATTTTGGGACGTAAATAATTTTTGTAGCTATATTCTATAATATGTCTACCACACTTTTACCTTATCTTTCAGAACTTGGCGTATTCGGAAATGTCGATAAGAGACCAAATATCCTAGAAACTTGATATGAATGTTAGAGATAAACCCTACTCTAAGTTGGCCGATCAAACATTCGTTGAGGCATTCCCTAAGATGAGATCACTGTGAAGAAGAAAAGCTAAACATAAGCTCAAAATTCAGTAATTCCACGTTCCTGAACTTAATGTGGTAGAAGAATAAATACACTTTAATGCGACGTTGGTGGATGGTTAAGGCACAAGGATAAAAAAATGATAAATTGCGATCGATTGAGGTCCGGGCCGGGTTGTTTACCGATGTATGGATCACTCAATCGTAATAACTTGCATTTTTATTCGTGATCTGTATTCAATGAGATTTGTCTTCACTGTTTTGTTTGCCATCAACCAGTAAAATTTACAGGAAATATAAGAGCACATTACCAGCAGTAGGTACCTAAGAGAAATAACAATTGTCAATAACATTCGATACATCTGTATCTATTGTATTTATTGTGGGTGTCATTTACAGAATGGTATTTATTTAGCTCGACGACCTAGTTAGGATTGCGGGAAGCAATTGGATGAGGGCGGCGTACGACCATTTTGGAGAACTTTTGGCGAGGCCTTTGTCCAGCAGTAGTCGTCTATGATGTCGTAGATATCGATACCTAAGAGCACAATCGTACTAACATTTCGGAAAAAAGTCGTTTGCAATTAGGAAGTTAGCGCACAACTGTACGTGGTTTAAACTTAGAATAATAACGCCTAGAAGGATAGTTTCAACCGGCCGAGGCGCCACACGTGAGGCATAAAATGGATTCATGTAGTTGTGAACAACTCGTATTTACACGCGCCGATACTCACACAAACACAGCAATAATGTTGCTAGCGCAATCACTTTTCCCCTGAAATTGGGGGTATACTCATGCCAGTGGTGACATTCTAAATTTTAATTGAATCATAGACCCGTTGTTGGCTTCATACACTATTAAATACATTAAACAAAGGTTTTTTTTTTATTTATTATTATTAATTTGCAATGTCACTTGAAAATAAATAAAATCGTAAATAGAAGGTATGGTCAAATCCTGAAATGACTTTTCAGCCAGCTGAAAACGATTCTAAATCACTGAAATTGACGTTCGAAGTTTTTGACCAAATCCACCGGCGTAACACACTTTTATTTGCACAGTCGTCAACTCATCATCGAGACATTTGTGACGAGCCCTAACACGTTGTGTTTTTGTGTAATTTAGGAGCTAACTATGGCCTCCTTCCGTCCTCATCATCAGACCAGCTTGGTATTACCATAATAATGCATTCTCACGTGATTTAAACAGGTGTACAAAATTTAAACTCGATTCAAATTTGATTTGCAATATTTGACCCAGACATACTCTAACATACACGGCAAGTCAAATGAAAGGATAATAAAAATCAAGTGATCTCCTTATTTTTTTCATATTTGTATTTTAAATTATAGGCTCCCAAAAATAGGTCAGTATATTATCAGGACAGAATTATGGGTAAAAAAAGTCCGTTACACTGGAAACACTACGTTGTCATGCCGCTTATAGAAAATATGAGATTTTGATTACTGTTTTACGTAAAAATACGAGTTAAAGAATAATATTTACGAGTGAAATGTTGTCTTAGCATGTTTATCCTTTTTATCAGATGCATTGTGACACCCTATCACTGTACAAACCGTCATAATAATTGAAAATGCGGGAGCTCTTTACACCTGTCACGTGTCCTTGCAACTGACAAGCCGATCGACGCTTTTAGCCATTTCTGGCTAACTTTTAGTGGCCTCACCGTTGCGCGTGAACTGGGTTTCTATTTCAATTAGCGCACAACTGTACGTGGCAAAATAATTGTAATTAGTACGAGTGTGAACTAAGGTATGATGATGATGATTTATTTTATGCTTATGCGCAAATGCCAATATTATAAATAGAAGTAAGGAACAACGTAATATCTAATTGCATTAATCATATCCTATATCATACATATACGATTAGAATATAAATTAAAATTTTGACGAATTGAGCTAAAAATAATCGCGTATTGTAATGTGACATCCGGCGGACGGCGCTACGTGTCCGGTTTGCATATGAGCTAAGATTTGCAAGCTTGACTACTATATAATTATTTTTATTAAAGCAGTTACCTAACGTCTGATATCGTAAACCAAATGTTTACAATCAAGCGAAAAATTTAAAATCCACCATTGAATTGTTCCTTTTTTCGCTTCATTGTAAACATACCTATACTTAGGCTTTTTTTTTTTTTTTTTTTTTTTTTTTTTACTACGACGGTGGCAAACAAGCATGCGGCCCGCCTGATGTTAAGCAGTTACCGCCGCCTATGAACGCTTGCAACGCCAGGAGCATCACGCGCGCGTTGCCGACCCTTTAAGAACCTATTTACTCCCCTCTTGAAGAACTGCATACTGTAGCCCCCGGGGAAAACCTCGGCAGGGAGCTCATTCCACATGCGAAGCGTTCGCGGTAGGAAGTTCCTCTGGAACCGGACAGTTCTCGACCATTTAGGCTCCAGCATGTGAGGATGAACACCCTGCCGATGGCGAGCAGTGCGGTGGTAGAAGGTAGCCGTGGGCATCATGTCAAACAATTCCTCAGAACACATCCCATTATACAGACGGTAGAACACACACAAGGAGGCAAAGTCTCTCCTCAGACTTAAAGGCTCGATTCCGTCTGTGAGTTTAGGATTGTCAACAATTCGCACAGCACGTCTTTGTACCGAGTCAAAAGGGCTAAGCTGGTATGCGGGGGCTCCTGCCCAGAGGTGACTACAGTACTCCATGTGGGGTCGGACTTGCGCTTTGTACAGCAGTAGCCTTTGACCAGGAGTGAAGTACCGCTTCGCTCTGTGCAGTACACCAAGCTTTTTAGATGCCAGCTTTGCCTTATCCTCTAAATGACTTCGGAACTGAACGTCACTGGTGATGTCAACCCCAAGGATCCCAATACTCTTTGAGATGTTGAGGGATGTGTTCTGGAATTGCGGGGCCACAGTAAACGGAGTTTTCTTAGCGGTGAACGCGCAAACTTGTGTCTTAGAGGGGTTAAACCGGACCAAGTTATCCCGCCCCCAATCGGAGACTCTAGATAGAGTACTCTCAATTTTAGACACAAGTTGCTCGCGGCTTTCTTCCACAACGGAACGAGGGATGTTAGCACGGCCTGTGTAGAATGCATCCCCAGTGCTGTCGTCCGCATAGCAATGAATGTCACCAACGGATAACATATCATTGATATGAATCAGAAACAGCGTTGGAGATAGCACTGAGCCTTGTGGGACGCCAGCATTTATAACCATGTGTTTAGAGCAGCTGCCGTCAACTACGGCTTTTATGCTTCTGTTGGTTAAAAAGCTGGCGATCCATTTGCACAAGCCCTCGGGTAGTCCGTAAGATGGCAGCTTCGACAGAAGACCACGATGCCAGACCCGATCGAATGCCTTGGCTATATCTAGGCTAACTGCCAAGGCCTCACCTTGACTCTCAATAGCTGATGCCCATCGGTGTGTAAGATATACTAGAAGATCACCAGTGCAGCGACCGTGGCGAAAGCCGTATTGATGGTCGCTGATCAGATCGTGCTCTTCCAGATATCTTAGGAGCTTCGTGTTGATTACACGCTCCATCACCTTTGAAAGAAGGGAGGTAATAGCTATAGGCCTATAGTTCGATGGGTCTGATCTGTCCCCTTTTTTGGGCACAGGATGCACGTGGGCAGTCTTCCACGAAGACGGAACTTGCGTTTTCCGGTAAGAAAGCGCGAAGAGGCGCGTTAACACAGGGCACAGCTCGGGAGCACACTGCTTGAGCACCACTGCTGGTATGCCGTCCGGCCCACTCGACTTATGGATGTCTAGACTAAGCAACTCCCTTCGGACATCCCTTTGAGAAAAGGTAATTTCCGGCATGGAGTAACCGCAACATGGGATGATAGGTGGCACGGTGCTCCCGTCATCATCCAAAGTCGAGTTCGAGGCAAAGATATTACCAAGTAAATCGGCTTTCTTAAATGCTGATATCAGGCTATTCGCGACTCGCGTCAAGTCACAGAATTCTCAGTTTATGGCAAACGGGGTTAAAAGTGTATTGATGAGAGCCTAAGATTTTAAAATGTTTGATATGCAGTTAGATCTGCTTTTTTTAAATGTTTCATAGTATTTTACTCGCACTAGTCGCACTATACAACCTGTGCAGTCGCCTCAGATGTATCGTAGCAAATAATGCGTTTTTAAATATCTGATCATGTAGTACTCTAAGGCCCTGACGAGTGTCGTGTTCAGATATTTATGAACGCATTATTTGCTTTGATCTATCTGATAGCGATTGTACAAGAAAAAAAATGCGTAATTTGGACTAGGTATTAATTTGAAATGCTGTCAAAATATCTACTAAGTTATCATTGAAGAAAAGAGCTCTACATTTAGTGACTAACTAGCATTACAAAACTGATTATCTAATCTACCATCCCCAATGTATATGGTAATATAGGTAACCTTTGTGCCATATATTTGGGCAAAATATCTGCGCCGTGTCGCGTCATGCAACGCATGTGCGTATCAAATGTGCGCACAAGGAGGCATTCAGCCGCGGCCGCGACAGCGCACCGTTGTGTGCCACGTGCTGTGCAGATTCACATGTGTTCACATAGGGAGCGCTTTCATCTCTGTATACACCTAGGTAAATAAAATACAATTTGGTGGTTAGCGTTCGATCAGGCATGATTTTGGTCACTGCTGGCCATCTAATAGGCCCCATGGGGGTGCGAGTGTGAGTGACAAAGCCTCTGTCACTCACACTCGCATATTGTCAAAAAGTGACGGATGCTTTGCTTGGATACTTATTTATCGCATGATAGAAGAAACTATAATAGGCCCGCTGGATTAAGGCCACTCTTTTCTAAAACAGCAATGCGTTGATAGCACACAACCGCGTTATAGGAAGCACTCTCGTCTCTGTATGCTCCTTGCAGTGGCGCGGCGTCAAAGGGTAACAATTGGCAAGACGGGAACGATTTAGCTTACCTTCTCACCAAAAATTTTAGAGAATGGCCCTCAAACGACCTAGGAAAGCCAGTAGAAATCGAGTACTATAGATGTCACGCCACTGGCACCTAGGTAAATAAATCTCACAGTTGGGCGGTTAGCGTTCGATTAAGAGTGATTTGGTTTTCGCTGGCTATCTGGATCAATAGCACTTTCTAAAACACTAGCACTTATCGGCGCCATAGGCACAATTTCATTTCTGCATAATCCTAAATAAATAAAACTAGTATCTTAGCGTTTAACATCCAATTAGGAATGACTTAGTTTCTCCGGGCCTTCTGGAACAGCATCAACGTGTATCAAGCTGTCATTTTATCTATAATCATTCGGTTTTCATGAGATACAAGCTAGTTCGTCACTTACCTATAACACTTTCGTGAGACATCTCACAAATCACCTTTTGAATGGAACGACTTTGAAACATGTCGGGCCGTTTCTGATACATTATTGAGAATGAAATCATCAAATATTATTAAATAAATAAATAAATATCGGGCAACCTCACATAAATCGATCTAGTCCCAAAGTAAGCTCAAGAAGGCGATTATTAGTTCGTTAACGCACTTGTTACTAATATTTAGATAAGTATAATTATTTGTTTACTGTTCTGTTTGAAGTCATCTAAACTTGCGCCATCGTGTCAGCGTTGGTTAACAATGCGATCTGGCGCGGATAAGCATAAAACGTGTGCTGAATCCCTCGTCACCGGCACATACACTTACGTCATTCAAAACTGCAATCTTACCCATCTACGACGGTTACGAGGTCCGAATCGCAGATAGAGCACGTCCCGCGTGGACGGGAATAAAGACAATAGTCGTGAGTGGATACTTGAGATTAAAATCTCTTTGTAGGCTCCGCCGATGCCAACTGTCAGTTGAAAAGACTCCGACTGGACGACCACCGTTCCATTAATATCGTGAAAAGTTTAAAAAATAAAAGTAACGAGTTATTTCTTGAAACAATTGATACGCAGGTACGCGATTGCTAACGATAAATGCAGGAACCGAACTTGACTGTCCGCGGAACGGAAGCGCAGCGTGGGAGGGACAACCTGGTTAGGATCGGGGGCAGAAATTGGATGAGGGCGGCGCAAGGTACCCATGGTTGTAGAGAACTTGGGGGAGGCCTTTGTCCAGCAGTGGGCGTCTATCGGCTGATATGATGATGACTGTCATATTCATATGTCTGACGGACATACGAAGTATATCGATTTTCGTTACTCGACCATCATTATAAATGAGATATGTAGCAATATATTTATCATAAGTATACAAAACTTGATACCTACTTATATACTTATTGCTAGAAATGTATACCAATCAAAATAATATCGGCATGTAATATGTATAATAGGTATTTACATTTAAAATACTTTAACGTTTGCCTTTGCGTTTAATGGTTATCGTTAAAGTATGTAATAAAATTAAAAATCCTAATTTAGATGTGAGTGACATTCGAATAGTTTCGAACGTCGCCGCCCTATTGTGAAATGGGGGCGACGCATACACGCATGTAAATTGGCCTATGATCCTCCACTTGTTGTATGCAAATCAGCGCACGCGCTTCCGGACCCAAGGTCTGTGACTGCGAATTGTTTGCATCACCGGGAAATCCAAAGTATGATTGATCGGACACATTTAAACGATGGACCAAATATAGGTAATTAAGTTACAGTACAATATGAACTCAGAAGTGATTATTGTCATGTTGTTTACATAATTTGTATTCGAATAGAATCATTTAGGAACGATGAGTTTTCTTTATAGCTACCACCGTTGATGGGGTTTGTTAAACTTTTATAGTGCTTAAGACCAGGAGCGACAGTAACTTGGAGAAGACATATAGCATGCATATATAGGCAATTTTATTATAAAAAACGTTTGTATGTACCAATCTCACAGTTAATCGGAAACATTCAGACGAGTTAACTTTTCCTCCTCGACGTTGAAAGAAGCCTGAGTGTCTTTAATAAGTTTAAAGATACTTACATACTTATTCTATTATCACATTAATAATGGGTTGTTAATATGTTAATGTTTTGATTGGTGATTAGTGTGAGAGCGAGCATTCATTTGCTCCTAAATGCATTAGGAATTGTATAAACTCGCTCTAGTCACCATCAAAATGTTAACAGGCCCTTAGGAATATGCTTTAAAAAAATATTATTTTGATTATTTATATCACTGTACAAAACCATACGCCATGAACCTTAAACCGTTAGGTTAGGATCGTTTTACAATCCCAAGAAGGGAAACTCTCAGAAGCTCTATTGTAAGTTTGCTTACGCTAATTTAGGAAATCTAAACACGATCAAGACTTTGTTAAGTTGAAAATCGGGTAATTTTAAATCAATACAACGTAAGTTTGTATAATCTTGGATTAGATGGATTTTTATTACTTCAGAACAGTGGTAACATTTAGTACTTCCTATTTCGTTGATTTACATTAAGTTGCATACAAACTAACAGATGCAATCCAAGTTCACAAGCAGTGTCAGATAGAGTGCACATGTGGAAACAGACGCTATACTGACAGAACAGAAGCTGCGCCCGCGCCTGCTCAGCGCACCACGTGGCCTCAACAGTAACCAGCCGCGACACATGCTCGAGTGTAAGTTTTCTATATATAATTTTGTTTTGTATAAATAATTACAATTTTAATGGATTTCCACCTAAAATTAACAGAGTAATAAAATTAAAAGCAAGTGTTTATTATTCAAAAACATGTTGCAGATTTTTTTTCAGAAATCTTACTATGTCGTACCCAAAGGTTGTCTGGAAGAGATCGCTCTTTAGCGATAAGACCGCCTATTGTCTACCACCTGTTTAATTTAAGATTTCTCATGTAATATTTTTCTTGTTGGTGTGCAATAAAGTGTTGTTGTATTGTATTGTATTGTATGTCGATTCATTATATTTTTGTTTTCCGGCGTCAATACACTGATGATCAAAGATCTAACTCGCAGCGTCATAGTAATTGTCTTCCCAATGGGCAATAAATACGGGTGTACTTTATTAATAGAGGCAGGCGTGGTGTTTCACAAATAGTTATTGGCATGCACGTGGCAGCGTCACTGTCAGCTGCACTGAGTATTCGACATTGTCCATCAAACTGAGCCCGAATTCGACGGATGCGATATCCCCAATTTACCTAATAAGTAAGTTATTATTCAAGGAATATCTTAAGGTAAGAACCTATGGCAATACGGGACGTACGGCAAGTGACTATTTAGAGTCAGACATAGTATTAATCCCACCAAAAACATTTCATGTAAAATTAGCGGCCAAGACTCACATACTCAAAACGCTTTCGCTGTAAAAAAAGTTATCAGATCCCAGTAAAAGCCAAGCCCCTAAGCCCTGACCCTACTAACCCTACCACCTTGGTTTAAAAAGTATGGCATCAACTGGCTTCAAGCCCCTAAGCCCTGAGTTTACTAACCCTACACCTTGGTTTCAAAAGTATGTCTTGGCCGTTTCATAGAGTAAAGTAAATAAGTCCATCGGACCGTCTGGCCCATACGGTATCAAGAAATTAGGTTTTTTTAGGTTTAAGACATTTATTCTCATAAGAACATAATATAATACATTCACTTAAAATGAGAACTTAAATTTAAGTTGCTTAAAAACTAGGTTTACTACTCGTTCGATTCCCACATCCCGAACGCCGCACGCTGACGCACTTGTTATCACTTATAAATTAAGTTTATATCTCATGATAATATATATAAACTTAATTCCTTACCATATAAGCCGGACAGTCCGTTAGACTTATTTACGGTACTCTATGAAACGGCTAAGCTATATAAATATAGTTGCAACTTTCTAAGCTGTTCGTTTCTACTTGAGAGCTTATCTTGCAAACATTGGCGTACTATTGTCAAGTTTGTCATAATCGTGTAGAGAAGCTTTACTTTAGAACAAACGGAGGTAATGTAACGAAAAAACGCAAACAACTTTACATCATCTTTTCTAAGTCACAATTAAAATTGCAATAGCATAGCTCTTTCGAATACGATAGATAAACTTCGATCTAATAATTCTTCTGTAAAACCCATTGAGACCTTACCTTGAAAATAACCAAAGAATAATTACCTGGAAATGCATAAAACGGGACCGAGTTCTATTCCTTGAGGCCTAATTTAAAACAGATAGTATATATGGAATGATAGGCCTATATGTTCAGCAATGGACGTCCTGTGGCTGAAATGATGATGATGATGAGTATATAGAATATTCTCTTCGATTTCCACGGTTGTTATTGATATTTATTTAAACTTTATTGCACTAAACAAAAGTCAGTACAAATGGCGGACTTGATGCCAAATGGCATTCTCTACCAGTCAACTATAGAGCCAAACAGAGATACTAGAAGTTGGTGCAAATCGGAAATCTAATTGTACAGAGAGCATCTAGGGTACAAGTAATTACTAAATATGATTAAGTACTGTATAAACGAAGATACATACATATATTTACACACTATAAATATATAAATAATGAATACAAGTATATCCGAAAGTCTACAACATGGGATGATGGAAGGACTATTCGGGCTCTCGTTCCAGCAGATGCTTTACGCAGCATACACTTGAAAGCTACCTTGCTTGGGGCTTGTCTGATAGAGAGGGAGTGAATTCCAGACCTTTCCATTGGCATGCCGGAATGGCGAAAGATTTAGACATAAAACCATTATGGTGCGAAGGAATGGAAAGTTTGTGAATTCGGGAGGAACGAAGTTCACAGCCTGGACGGGGAGTTCGAAAAATGAATTAACTTTTTAGATATTCCGGAGTAGAAGGCTCGAACAGGATAGAAAACAGACAGCAAAGGATCCTAAGGGATCTGCGACTACGAATGGGGAGCCAGGTAAGCTGACGGCCAAAGAATGAAATACATTATCATGTAAATTATATGTAAATACAAAATAATTTTGAATTGAGCCGACGTTCGTTTCTTGCATAGGTAGGTATATAAGAATTTCACTGGATAGTGGCCTATAGAAAACACAAAAAAAATCTCTGTAAAATTTGTTTCTGCAAACTACACATTTTTTAATCTGAATTAAGAACAAACTTTATGCAAATACATACTGGATGAGAAGGATTCATTCTTTTCATTAAAAGAAAGTGATAGGAACTCAAATTAATTACTTAATAGAATACAAAGGACAGTACTATAGGTTAAACTTTAACTATGACAGATAATTTTGGCTTTAAGAAGATATTATTTTATTTTATTTTTATTTTTCTTTATTGGCACACTAAACAGATTACATTCATTTCAAAAAATAAAGATACAAAGGACAGGCATTACAGATAAATGTCATCCAAAATAAGCATGCACATCATGATTTTAACAATATAACTACATTAAAAAAAATATCCTAAAATAAAAATTATTATAAATGTAATATTATTATAATGGCAAAACTGTTTAATTCAACATTTTATACATATTGAGCATCTTGAGATAGAATAACAAAACATTCAAAGATGTGTAAACAGAGAGCGTTTAACGCGAAAGCAATTCTACAATCTGCCTCCTGAAAACCAAAAATCGTGGATTGAAAATGTCGATGTCATTATTTTTTGACACTAGGTCGTTGTACTGACGGCACATTCTTACGATAGGATTGTAATAAGAGGTGTTGTTTGTAAATTGTAATATTAGGTGTATTAATGTAGGTAGTACCTCTAAATACTAATCGTGAATGTGGTTTCCAAACTATCGTGATCGTGACCATCGCACGTGTCGATCGATGGCGACGGCGGCGGCGGCCCGCGGCAGTGCTGCCTTAATTGTTCGTATAACCGAAATCTTGCTGGCTTGATTTTGAAAAAATCTTTAAAAACTACTCAAATAATGTCTCGAGTCATCCATCCAGGTCATAGTCAGATTTAGGTTTGAGTCTTTCCTGTGACACATATGACACATAAGTGAAATTAAGGATTCCAGAGCCTAATTTGCTGATAAAACTCGTATGAGAAAAAATAATGTTCCCTCTTCTATAATCCGATGTAACAGCAATATAAACCTAGATTCATACAAGGTCTTAACTTATGATCACTGGAGGGACGACTTTTGTTTTTGACGGACTGACTATGACCCATACAGATCCACCATGCTTGACAGTAAAATAAGTTTTCCATTAATCCAAAAAATAAACCTAGTTTTCTACTTATTAGCTTGCTTTACGTTTGCTATTACGTTTTTGCTTCATTTACTATGTGTTTTAAAAGTTGCAATTAAGGCAATGTTCGGTTTGATTTCAAATTGAAAATGCATTCACCAAGGAGATCTCATTACAATGCATTAATTCCTTTTTTATTTCTACGTATGTCGTCGTCAATATATGTATATTGATGCAAAGTAAAACTAACGTTCCTTACACGAGTCCGTATCCCTAATAAATACATATTATACCTAGCTCGACATTTAAAAACGCAATTATTTATTTTCGAAAATAGATCTCGGAAAACGTGAGCCCACATATTATGCCAAATAGCTGTAAAACCGGTTCGACTAATTCAGTGTTAATTATTTTTCTGTATGTAACAAATAAGTAATATATTTTTATGATAATCACAGCCTTCAAAAACTGGATGCAAGTTAATCGTCATTGCTGCTGCGGACTGTAAAAAAGTCTTGTAACAACGTGGTCTGTCATACAAACTTAATTTATGGAGCGGTTGGATTTTATACTAAAACCAACATACGTTTACTATCAAAAATTACTTCATAAGCAACTTTAAGCTCTAAAGACTCCAACAAAAGAATTGTTCAGTTTTTTCAGGCGGCTTGTATAGTTGTCTGAATTTTAACAGCGACACACTCCTCTCGAGTAAGTTTGATGGGTATTTTATAGCCGAGTTCTAATTACGAGGTTTCCTCTGCGCGATACTAGGACAGCCGACTACCCGATTGTTTGTAGGCACGTTTACAGTGGAGCATATAAATTTAACGGGCGTTCGTTGAATAGGTAACCCTTTGTCGGCGAGTGGCGTGACTTCGGTGTATGATCAGCCAGTGGGAACACAAAGAGCTTTCAAGTCGGACATTTGTTGGGTACCAAGTTGCTTCGTACTGTCATTTACTCTAAAATTATAATAGTTTTTTTTTTATGTCTTAGGGGGCAAACGAGCAAACGAATCGCCTGATGGAAAGCGATTACCGTCGCCCATAGACACCTGTCACACCAGAGGAGTCACAAGTGCGTTGCCGGCCTTTCAGGTGGGAATACGCTCTTTTCTTGAAGATTTGAAGGTCGTATCGGTCCGGAAATACCGCAAGCGACAATTCATTCCACAATGCAGTCGTGCGAGGCAGGAAATTTCTAGAAAAGCGCACAGTTGTGGACTGCCAACTATCTAAGTGGTGAGGATGAAAGGATTGTCGCGTAGAACGACGGCGGAAAGAAGCGGCAGGAATCAATCCGAACAACTCCTCGGAGAACTCCCCGTTATACAAGCGATAAAAGATGCAGGGAGAGGCTACATCTCCTATAGTTCTACGTCCCTTAATGATAACGAGTGATGTGTCGAGTAATTTCAGTTGTACACTTTACATTTTGGCGGTTTGGTATTGTATTTGGTACTGTTCAAACTTAAATATGACGGGCCTAAGTCTAATGCTTAACTTTGTACCTACCCTAGCCACATTATAACAATTATTCCACCCGTCGTTATGGTACATGAAATAGAGTCGAAAAGTTAGGTTAGGTCATTAGGTTTATCTGTTTTAAATCTCATATTAAGTAAAAAATGAATACTTACTACAAAAACAAAATATGCAGAATGTTGTTTGACTTTACTATAATAAAACCAAATAGATGATTTTGAATACATATCCAATCACCATTAAAGTCATCACACTATCAACTTTATGATTCATATTCCGATAACGTTTACGTAATTCCTAATAATTTTGTGCCTCTGAGGTCTCCGTAGCGTCACCTGCAATCCGTTTAAAATTCAATATATTTAGTCGTAAATAACCCATTTTACGAGCCATAATCCAGACACATGTCAAACAAACTGTTGACACTTAAAAACGTGACGAGGACACTTAAATAAAAGATTTACAACAATACAAACATTTGCTGGGCCCCGTGACAGTTTTTTTGCACGAAAGGTTCGTATTTAAATACAGCGATAGTGATATTTCAACCTCCAATAAGTACCTCTTGGTTCCGTGGCCCAAAAACCTCACGTCTGGAAAATGTAAAATGGCTACTTCCAGTCTGAGAAAATTAATACCTATGGTTATCCAATCCAATCAGCATAAATAAATAAGTAGGTAAATCAGTATGGGTTCCATGACGTACTTATTCTGCAAATCATCATCTGCTGCACTACAGCCCTGGGTGGGCCTTGGCCTGGTCGAGTAACTTTCTCCATTCCAGTATATTCTATGCGTTTTCACTTAAACCGTATTCTAAGAAGCATACCAAAAATTCCCGATTAAGGGGGTTGAGCTGACGTCGGATTTCAAATTTGAAATGTTACTATAATAAGTTATGAAATAACAATGCATAAAACATTAATCGTTCAGTTTTAATTTTTCAGTCTAGAGTTGCATACATTCGAGAAGCAGCAGCATTTTCAAGTACATTTTAATGATTCGCTGGAACACACATACATTTATTGTACCTACTGTCACTCAAAGCGTTCTCCATAATCCAATAAAATATAAAAAAAAGAGATAATCTTATTCGTCTAATATGTTGTAATAATTAAATATTCGTCTAGAGACAAGCAACACCACAGCTGAGCTTTGGGTATTTCCATCTAGGCATGTTTGCAGATGTATTCCAAATAGTTATGAATTTAAATGAAGCCTTTATTATGAGATAACTATACGTCGTATCAGAGTTCCGGGTGTGACGAGATCGCGAGGAGCTGACCGAGTTATACTCGTACCAGCTGCCAGGTGCAAGGCCGGAGGAAGGACCGGCGTGACCTCAAAATAGCTATTTGCATTATTCATCGGCCACATTCCATCACGAGATACTAAATTCTAAACGAAATTAAGTCGAATCGACGCATTAATCAAGGTTTTTACTCAGACGATCGACGCCGATGTGTTGTGACGCCAATGCATATATTATCTGGTATATTTTTGATAGCAGCAAACAAAATCAGCTGTCACATAATAGTTATTCTCATTAATAATAACTAATATTTAACATAATGTGTCCGGTTTTATCAAGTTATAAAAACAGTTATCTGGTTGGCAAGGTCGCTGGAGATGGGCATAGGGGCAATAAGCGAACGACGCGTTGCCCACGCACGGCGCAGCGCCGGCGCAGCCAGTGCGCGCCGCAAGCAAGGACGCACTCCGTCTTCAAATTGTCGATAAATACCAGCATTACAAATAAGAAACAGGAAAACATTAAAACTCTGGCCGGCGGCGTAGTACAAAACAAAAAAACCGCAAGTGATCGACGAAAATGTTTAACATGGATCATAACAACGGCGTCAGTTATTAAAAACTCACCACATAATCGTAAAAATAAACTCCCGTACCGAATTGAAGCTAGAAAATTTTCCATTTAACTTCAGCAATAACATAACAACAGAGCTATTTCGAGCGGGTATCAACACCGCAACTATGCGAGATTTTGCATATTTTCTCACTCTACCACATTGTTGGCATTGGCTAATTTATGGAAAGTTTTTAATGGAACAACCTGCTGTTATGCTGATTCTGATTTTATATAGGACTGGTCATAGATTAACTGCCTGTAACCTATGGCCTTATTTAAATTTTATGATCTGGCTATTATGAAATACAAGGCGGGTAACCAGCTGCGTTTTAGCCCCATGAAATTCTACATACATCGGAAGATGTTAAAGGTTGCTTGGTGATAAAACGTCACTGTTTTGGATTTCCTGAAATTAATTTGGTTTCAGAGTAGTTTCGTCTGGGGTAATAGACAATAAAAAGTATTGTTGGAATGTCCACATTAAATAAAGTGTGTGGGGATTTGTCACAGCGCACACGTGCAGCCATTTCAGTAAACTGATTGTTTGTTGTGACGCCGCGCGCCGCGGGCGCAGCGTCTTGTGACACCATCATTTAACGGAATGTTCGGTTTAATTGTTCACTATACCTATATACATTTGTGTAGATACTCTACATATACAGTACAGTACAGTTAGTTCTACAGTATTTTTTTAAACATTTGATTTTATTCGTATACCCATAGATAGATTACTATTGACATAACATAAACACACTTACTAGAAGATATACATACTCGTACTGGCAGTCAAAGCTGTTTCAAAGTCAAGATATTGAGCTGTTTGAATCCAAGATCATCAACAATTTTCTAAATGTCGATTTTTATTTTGTTTCTTCGTCTCAGCGATTACTCCAAAAATCAAATCAATAAACAAAAGGAAGGTAAAATTGGTAGTTTGTCAACGCAAAATAATCTGAAGTAGGTACCTAATACGTATGTAGGTATGGATAAGCGGAAATTAACGGTGTTAACGCTTCTTGATTTCAGCAATGCGTTCAATACTGTTGATTTTGATATTTTATTAGGTACTCTACGTTCTCTTAATATATCTCCTGCGGTTATTGATTGGTTTCGTAGTTATCTAGGTGGTCGTTGGCAGAGAATAAAGGTGGATAATTCCCGATCTTCGTGGTGCAACACTTTGGCCGGTGTTCCGCAGGGTGGAGTGCTATCACCCTTGTTGTTTTATATTTTCATTAATTCCATTACACGTAACCTTTCTTCGCGCTATCACCTTTATGCCGACGATCTTCAAATCTATTTGCAGGGTGAGGTTGGAGAACTTCCGTCTGTTATTAACTCTGTAGGTAAATGATGACTTGGCACACATTTTGAACTGGAGCTATAGATTTGGTCTCAAAGTAAACCCAGTAAAGACCCAAGCTATTATAGTTGGTAGTCCTAAACTTATAGTTAGGGTTGATGTTGATAAGCTGCCATCAATTTATTTCGATGGTGTCTTAATTCCTTTTTCACAACAAGTCAAAGACCTGGGTATTATTTTGGACCAGACCTTATCTTGGGTGCCTCAGGTGAATGAAGTCAGCAGGAAGAGGTTTGCAGGTGAGCTCTCTTAGAAGACTCCGTAATTTTCTTCCAATTGCCACCAAAATTGCGCTTTGCCAAACCTTACTTCTTCCAATCTTAGATTATGCTGATATCTCCTACCCTGATCTCACAGAAGAACAGCTTAATAAACTTGAGCGTATTCAGAATATTTGCATCAGGTTCATATTTGGGTTACGTAAATATGACCATGTTTCCAGTTTCCGTTCGCAGCTCAAGTGGCTCCCTATCCGCTTTCGTCGTAACTCTCACATTCTCTCTCTTCTTTACAATATTCTTTTTCTCCCTGCAACTCCCTGCTACCTCAAGGAGCGTTTCAGTTACCTTCGTTCTATTAGGTCCTCTCAAAATTTGCTCCTGGCTGTCCCTTCTTCTTCTTCTAAATTCTATAACAGCTCATTTACCTTTCAGGCTACTCTACTGTGGAACTCTCTCCCTGTTGAATTGAAACGTAGTCAATCCGTTGCTACTTTCAAAACGCACCTCAAAGAACATTAGGTACTTGTCTCTCCTTTAATACTCTGGCACTGTGACTGACATAATCTGTGGTTCGTTACACAAAATATTATTTTAAATATAAGGTTTAAGTAAGTTTATATATGAGTATATATTTAGTCATATGTTCATTTATGTATATTTTTATGTATGTTTATGTATCAATATATATTATTATAGGTTTTAGTAGATTTAAATAATTTTTCAGTATGTTTCTTGATTACTTTTTGCATCGCCTACTCATCTCATTTCATTTATATTAATCCGCTACCCAAAGGTTGTCTGGAAGAGATCGCTTTTTAGCGATAAGATCGCCTATTGTTTGCCTCTATTGTAATGTTAAGTGTCATCTGTATTTGTATTTCTTTCTTCTTGAGGTGTGCAATAAAGAGTATTCTATTCTATTTTATTCTATTCTAATATAATGTTGTGGTGCGTCAGGCCAGCTGCGCGGCGGCCGCACCGGCGCCGCCGCGACCTGACCCACGATATGACACTTTACTTATTTCTCGTGTCCTCACACACTAACGCTTCTTACTGTTCGGTTCAGGAGAATCGTTTTCGATAATCTTGAATACATTGTTGTCAACGAAGTATTTTATCGTCAACAACAATGTCTATTCATGCATAGTTTACATTACCCTCGTGATGTCTAGATATGGAAATTACCTGCGACCTGCGTATAGCTATATCAAACAATGTTAATACAGTAGAAGAGTTTGAAGAATTTTTTGCAGAACTTTCTCTCTGATTCAAATCAAAAAGCAGATTATGTTTCAATTTAACTTGAAAAGATTGGTTTCTTTGTATAATATACATATATTATATACCTACTATATTGTACTTACATTACATATATGGCGTGACGTCCAAATTACTCCTTATGTACATTATTTTCAATGTCGATGAAGATTAAAATGGCGTATTATGTAAAACAAGCGACCCGCCCCGACTTCGCACGGGTGCAATGCTGATAAATAATGCATAGTATTATGCATATAAACGTTCCTCTTGAATCACTCTATCTATTAAATAAAACCGCATCAAAGTCCGTTGCGTAGTTTTAAAGATATAAATATACATAGGGTCAGACAGCAGAAGGCGACTTTGTTTTATAGGTACTATGTATGATACGTATAAAGAAGCACGTGTAAACCCTAACACAAAATTTGGGAAAACAATTTTTTTCAGAGGTATAAATCTTATATTTTTTCTCGACAGAATACGTTATTTGGATTCAGAATCTATGATTCGAATATTTTTATGTTGCATAGTTTTTTAGATATATCTTTTTTTAAACCTCTGTGACATATATGGTCACATTTCGAATCCTATCGGGAAAAAATATCACATGTAGGTACTCGTATACCTCTGAAAAACTTAATGCTCCCAATTATCATAGACCATTACACATTTTTCACGTTGTCAAACTCATTGCTTAATAGCAACAACATATTTCGGATTAGTGGTTCGTGTCATAAACGGGACTAAAGTTCATCTGTTCTATAATGACAAACTATGCAACGTTACGGTCAATAAGTAGCCAGTCGCTGACGGAAAACTTGGTAACAGTCATATCATAACATTATCAATGGGCCAGCTATTTCCCTGTGGCCGGCAGCTGCGCTCATTGATCGATCAGCAGCCTGATTCTGTTCGAAGGAATGTAATAAATATAAAGTAAATGCAACGACATGTTTATTGTACGTCGATATCATAAGTTTGAAGTGACATTTTTACAGAGCGTAATCAGAATCGTGTTGTCGGGGAATATGAGAGGGATTGGAGGTAAAATTTATAGTGGAAGCGTCTGAGTGATGATGTATAAGAGAAATGTGTTTAGTGGTTTGTAGTCGACTAGCCTTATAAACTGTTATCGTGCACTTCTGTTTGTATGTGGTGGTCTCTGTCTTAGCTAAATCTAGGCACGTGTGGTTTACTGCCGTGTGGAGGCGCGTCGAACAGCAGGAAGTACTTAAACTGCCTCACGTCATGTGGGTCTGTACTGTACTTAAGGTCACCGTAGCTGGGTTCTACTGATATTGTGGGAAGGTACTGTGTTACCGCGACTTGGGTGAAGATGCAGTTTTGTACAGAATGGCACTGTAGTGAGCTTGGACGTAGTTGCGACCCGCGATAATCCGGGAGGCACCATTCTCAAATAATCTCGCTATCAACTATCGGCTACAGCTGTTTGTTGTACATAGATTGCGTGTTGGTCGGTGTCGTCGTCTTCGCGTAGTTGGGTGAAATTAGTGTTGTAGTTAGTACCGAATTAGAGAATGGCGCTGTAGTGTGCGCGGACGCAGCTGCGACTCGCGATAACCCCCGAGGCGCCACTCTCTCTCATTCATCTCGCTATCCGCTGTAGGCTACAGCTGTTAGTTGTGCATAGATTGCGTGTTGGTCAGTTTCGTCGTCTTCGCGTAGTTGGGTGATATGAATATTGCAGTTTAGTACAGAATGGTGCTGTAGTGTGCGCGGACGCAGCTGCGACCCACGATAACCCGCGAGGCGCCACTCTCTCATTCATCTCGTTATCAACTATCGGCTACAGCTGTTTGTTGCGACGCGATTACTTTAATTGCTTGCTCTATCACGCGCTCTCTTGATTGCTTACGCAACAACACATTAATCAAACTTGTGTTATTTGCCGTTTAATTAAGACCATTGTAATTTGAAACGTTGTAATTAATCGGAGATCTTTGCGTGAAAGACTAAATATACCTTGTGCATACTTAAAAAATTGTACCGGGTATCTGATTTAGAATGAGTAAAGAACACATATAAACAATGAACACGTTAGAGTTGACATAGCTGTAAGCAAAAGGGTTTTCCTTTTCTTTTAAATTATTAATGTTGCACATATATCAATTACACAAAGAGTAAGTTTAAGTGTACCTACAAATGACCTATATTATGTCCTAAAACAAAATTCTAACAATTATTTGAAGCTTTAACATGAAAATGTATTATTGCTAACTAAATAATAACACTACCTATATGTAAGTATACAAAAATACCACTATTTGAATGACATAATTAATTAATTACATTATAATTATATACTGACAATACCTAAGTTACTTTTGACCTTATTCCTAATTATTGCCTTATTTGACTTTGTTATTTTCAGTGTTGTTTTTATCGTGTTAATTCTTGTATTTTGACAATCCATTTATGAGCTTCTTTGACATTTTTATCTGTTTGTTTAAAATTTTGACATGTAATTATTTTATCTGTTTTATTATTAATTCCGCTGTTTTTACTATCAATTTCACCACATTTTATCTGTTAATATTAATATAGGTATATGACGATCATAGTATAAGTGCATGTAAATTGACTTAGTGTAATTTATATTGTCATTTTATATTATGAAATAAATAAATCTTAATCTAAATCTAAATCATATTCTCAATGGAAATCTAACAATTTAACTTAACAATATTGATTAGCTTCGATACTTATAGCATAGGTCGCGAAATATAAAACCCATACGATTCAAAAACATAATCCTCAGAGCTGGATACTCGGAACCCAACAAAGGCTTTTGTTTCCACTCGGGCAAGGAGCGCGATTTAGCTTACAGCCTTTTTGCTCGTATTGCATTCCCCCGTACTGACCTGAGAATCGGCATAGACTTAAAGAACTGGTTTTGCGTGCCTCAACAATCTGAAAAATATCTCGCTTGCATTATAAACCGCGACCGCTTTTATAATAACAAAAGGTTTAGTGGCGTCGGCATAAACATAAAATGTAACTTGAATCGAAGTCGCTCGCCGTGTGACGGCGGTTTAGCTGCATGCGCGTGCGCACCGAGATGCGATCACCCGCGCGCTGCGTGCGAATCGACTTCATTTCAGATTCAAATTATATTGCAAAAGTACGTATAGAATGAGAAAACATTGTTGGCTCGATCGAATAACTAAAACATTTGTAGCGATTCTTATTACAAACACTCATATTTGTTAACCTAGTTATTTACGCATTCGTCGGCATTTTTGATCCAAGGCAAAAAGTTGCGAAATGGATGAACTATTTTGTTATAATTAAATTTCAAGTGTCTCGCACAGTTTGCTGCAATGGCTGAGTGTGGAAATGTGTACCGATTGGACAGTGGAATGGAAGTAAATAAGGCCTGTTGCGCACACGGGCACGCTCACATGGAGGTTGCTGACAGCCTCTCGATCTGTGACGTCATAGTTCTGTTACTGATGGTGACGATTGTGTTGGTCGCAGTGTACTACTTAGTGAGGCTGCTGACGAGCTTGTGCGTCAAGTACGTGAGGCGCGAGGTCATCAGAGAGATCAGTACGGCGGCGCTGCGGTCGACGGTGACGACGGCGGCTACCGATGTGTCGGGGGTCAGAAAAGTGTAGTGAAGATTAGTCTATCTATTTCGGTTAAAACCACCCTCTTGACAAAATGTCTCGTCGCTTTTATGAGATTTGGATCGGTACAGTGCTACGCGCAGAAATCTACTGAAGACTAATTAGTATTACCTAATAATACCTGCCAATTTTGTGTGGTCATATTCAAATTGAATTATCTGTTATTGTATTAAATGAATTAGCTATATTTCACTTGTTTCAATGATTGCATGTGATCCTCTTACTAATTTAATAACTAAATCATATCGAAAGATTAAATCTCCCTGTGAATTCAGTGACCGTTTCTTCGCCCTATTGAAGTAGCCCCTTGATGATTATCACACACAGGTGTAATTTCATGGATTGAAGTTTCGAGTCGTAGGCTCCGTCGCGCCCAACGGAGCGTGTCCTGGAAGGAGGGCCATCAGTGTGCGCCGTCACGGGGTGCTTTACTGTCTTGCATGGAGACGATAGCTCTGTGCTCAACTAGCGTGCTTCCTGCAAGAAGGCCAAGTATTTATTAAATACTTTATATGAAAGTTGAAAGTTACCATTGGGCAAAACACAGGACATTGGACGTGCTTTGAGAAATCGGAACATCGTAAACCGTACCTTGCCATAACATGAACGTGATCAGTCAGACTAAGAAACCCTTGTGTTGGTAATTTACCAAATATAGGTTTTTATATTGTTTTAAATTGTTATTTATTTTATAAACTAGAGGAGAGACTAAAACTATAAATAAAATTGTTGTAGTATAATAATTAGAGCAGTGTTCAAAATATGTTTTATAAAACCTTAAACTATATGTGTTACTCTTCAAAAACAATACCTATCATCTGATGATGTTACACACGAATTAACTCAATTCACTCGACATGATAAAATGTAGGTACTATATATGTACATAATAAGGTAGCTGGGAGTTTTCCAAAAAAAAAAACCCGAATCCCTTTTTCTTCCAGAACTTGGCGTTTTTGGGTTCATCTTACTCAGAATCGATAGCATTTTCAATGTTAAGAAAAAAAAATGTGTTTGTTCCATTACGTCACGTTTGAACTTTTTAGGGTTCCGTAGCCGAATGGAAAAAAACGGAACCCTTTAGGATTCGTCATGTCTGTCTGTCCGTCTGTCCGTCCGTCTGTCCGTCCGTCTGTCCGTCCGTATGTCACAGCCATTTTTTTCCGAAACTATAAGAGCTATACTGTTGAAACTTGGTAGGTAGATGTATTCTGTAAACCGCATTAAGATTTATCAAAATACTCAAACGGGTTTACTTTGAGTAAACCCGTTTGAGTATTTTGATATGTCTGAGACTCACGATAGTTTTCTATGTAAAATACGCATTAAGATTTTGATGCAAAAATAAAAAAATAATAATAAATATTAGGGGCTCCCCATACTTAGAACTGAAACTCAATTTTTTTTTCATCATACACATACGTGTGGGGTATCTATGGATAGGTCTTCAAAAATGATATGGAAGTTTCTAAAATATTTTTTTTTCTAAACTGAATAGTTTGCGTGACAGACGCTTCCAAAGTGGAAAAAAGATGGTCCCCCCTCTAACTTCTAAAATAAGAAAATGAAAAATCTAAAAAAAACATATGATGTACATTACTATAAAAACTAGCTACCAACGAAAATTGTTTTGAACGAGATCTAGTAAGTAGTTTTTTTTTTAATACCTAACTTTGCACCTAATTTATATGGGGCGCTATACATACCAGGTGCAAACTTAACTTAACCACTTAGGGATGGAGTGTTTGTACGGAACCCTCGGTGCGCGAGTCCGACTCGCGCTTGGCCGGTTTTTAATTTTTATTGCGAGCGTTATGTAGTGGACACTATTTCCATACAAATTTGGGAAGAAATAATTCTTCACATTGAAAATGCTATCAAATGCTATCCTGAGCAGGATGAACCCAAAAACTTCAAGTTTTGGATTTGGGATTTTTTTGGAACTCGCTCACAAAAATAAATGTTATAATAGGTATTATTCATGATTATTAATAAGCAGTACATTCCTCTATTTACCTACGTGTACTTACCACACATGGGCAGATTTCTGAAAATAAGTTTTAGCTGTTCGTTGTAGGTACCTATTCAAAGTAACATTAGTCGCGAGACCACCATGTGGGTTTGTCTTTAAATCAGCTAGTAACTGCATCAACCACCCACTTAAATTAAACTTCCGGAGAGGGTGACCAGGCGGCAGAGTTCCTCCCCAACGTCTTTTATTCAATTGTCTGACTCACTAACTTCTTGCTGTGATTATGATTACGGGTCCCAGTCTGTAGGGTGTTTACGCACCGTGATTCCCTACCGCACCTTTTTCATTCTTCGTTTCACTCTGTTGCCTTTTGGTGAATGACCGGTGAGAGTAAAAATAAAAACAGACAGGATTCATGGTCAGTGAGTAGACGTTACGATTTCTTGTGAAGGTTCTAATCGATTCGGGCGAGTCTACGTGACATTTATATCAGCCAATCAGCGCTCAATTTCCGCAAATGACGTCCAATTACGCGAGGGCACCTCGGCGCGGCCATTTAAGTGCGCGTGCACACCTGGCGCACGATTCGCGATCACGCGCGGATTTGATCGTAAATCCCACTGCGATGCTAAGTTATGCAACATGTTTGAAATTCCTTAGAAATGCGCTTGAAGTAATTTCTTTTCACGACTTTAGATCCTGTCAAAATGTTCGTCTGTTGCCAATAGTCGATAATTATGCTGCCAATACATGAAACATGCCTCGTCAGAGCTCCTACACTTCTACCGATCCTGTGTCTTGTCAGATGTAGGCAACCCAGAAGCTAGATGGTTGTTCACATCAACAAGTGTGTGACCGTATCAAATTAGACCTTCTGCAAGAGGCAAGGTCAAGCAGAGACACTAAAATTGTTTAACTTAATTGCAATAATAAAAATCGATACGTCTCTCCGTGCTAAACGATAAACCTCGTTTCAACGTGATGTCTATGGGTGTACAGTTAACTGTGTCTTCGCTAGTACACAGTTCAAAGATTTCATCGAGAATTCAACATTTTGCAACAATTCCTAAGCCACCGATCTTGTGTCAGTTGTGACATTCGGCTCTAGCCCTCGTGGCGGAAGCGGCGATTACCACCGCTAATGAGGAAGCAGTTACGGCGTGTATCCTGCGCAGCTATTAGTGCGTACGCGCAAACGCCCAGCGTGCCGAATGCTGCCGCTTGACTACTCAGTAAAAGACAGACTACGTACAGCTGAATTTTAGAGTCTAGTCCTCTGTATGCAACTGTTGTGTGACATTCTAAGAGCAATTTGGCTGACAGACAGCCAGATTAAGATCCGGCGATCTAAAAATTTAAATTTTACACAGAATATTCTTAGTCCATGTTAAGAAGGATTTTTAAAAACTTTACCTAAAGAACTTCAAATTACACCATAATTGGGTGGAATTTGAACTCCTAATAGTACTTAAATGTTGATTTTAATTCGTCACTAATTTGTAAATTACTATAGCTGTTTTGACCGGTACAGAATGCCTTATGGTATTAAGTCCGCCATTTATACTATTGTGTATTGTGCAATAAAGTTTAAATAAATAAACAATTGAATTTGAACTGTCGAACGGCAAATTTTTCAGCATGCCTGGCACGTCATATTATTGGGTCTTTCAAAAAAGTTCATAGCTTGCCTGGCAAGGAGGATCTGGCAAACAATTCGAACTCATTTAAAATCGGGGTCTATCGGCCTCTTAGAATCAGCATGAAGAAGGAAGAATAGTATCTTTATGCATATATTAAGGAAGTTTTACTATGAAACCGGTCTTTCCCTAGTTTCTATTATACATAATTAAACCGCATATAAATTCATCCAACAACGGTCATCCACGGTCCGAAGCACGAGATGCGCAGTGGCGCGGCGCACTGGGAACTTCTTGACCTTAATCGGCGACACCTGTCGACTCCTTCGGGAATCTTAATCATGGGAATGGCTGTTGGATCGCAGGGGACTTCATGGGGTTGGGATTGCAGGTGCGACAAATGTTCTATTGCTAGTTGCTACTAGCCAGTTGAGATGAAGGAAATGCTAATTAGGTACCGGAGGATGGATAGTCAAGGAAGAATAATAATGTTGGTTCGCAGGGGACTGCTGCAGGTGCGCCGCCGTATGTTCTATTGCAACTACCCAGTGGAAATGAAAGAAAATAAACATGGGATTTCGGCGAAATTATCAATTTCTACACAATCGTTTACCCTTCTCAGGAGATACATTATTACTGAATTAGGTACTCACTGCTAAATTATATTGGGTGGGAAACTTGTCATGAAGGAGAAAGTAAATACTGAGTCGTATAAAGGAAGAGTTGAAGTGTGATTACCGGACAGACAAGGGCGAAGCTCTTAGATATTATGATTGGAGGAAATTTATGTACGTAAGTAAGTATTATTTGAACATTTTTGGACCGGTTTCGGTTATGCGTGATATGTTAAGTAGGTATTGTAAATTATAATAATATAAGATGATTTGCGATCCACCTTAGCATCTTTTATGGCTAGATAATAATTATTTATCCCTCTTGACTTGACGGCAAGTCGAGGATAACAGTGCAAAATACCGTAAACAATCCCAACTGGTTCCCGCCGAAAAAGCGCGCCAAACTCCAGTTTATCAATGGATTGGGCAACAAAGCGTCATTGAGTTCAGGGCACGAGGCACCTGTAAGGGGTTCCCCGCCATATGGGGGGCTCACCTGGTTGAATCTCACCCCTCATGAGGGTTTGTTCTGCACACATGTCATCGGCGGCTGCGGCCGACAGATGCTAAAATTCGTTGGACTGCTGACGTGGTGTTGATTGAATATTATTAATACATACTTATTACATTTTTACGGCCCGGTATAAAAAAATCTGCGTTCCAAGATTTTTTAACGGCTGCATCATTTTTTTTTTATTTCTCGTTAAAATTGAATTGTAGGTAAATATTATAAATAAGTAGAAATTCCGCAATTAATATCTGAATATGAAAACAAAAAATTATGTTTCTAAATGTGGTGAAACAAACGTTTTTCAGCAAATTAAATACTTAAATACCTAATTATGTAGGTATCTATTTAATCTCCATGCTACGGGTTGCCACTTCTAATAAATAAATACATCGGCACATCCGGGTGGTGACATCGAACATATTACCTACTCGTGTGCACAGATAGCACATGAATATATACATTATATTAGAACTGGTAAAGTTCCGCACAAACGTGGATGTCCTCATTAATGCCGACCTACTTATATGTACGCACCGAAAAACGCGACATGTGGCGGCAGTAAATATATGTACACAGGTAATTAAGTATCAAGATGAAAAAGATGAAATCATATGAATATCATTCGCTCATGTTGATGGTCGGTTGTTCCAGTCAGCGATGACATGGACGGACGGCGATATGGCTCTGTGAGCTATAATAGACTCGCGAGTCCGTTTCAAAATGGCTGAAACATTATTTTTTACGTTTTCAACCACCACATCGCCACAATAAAAATTTTAAAAATTACCAAAAAAGACGACAACATCACGACAAGCAGGAAAACGACACGAACATACGAAAGCATTTTTGTCTAAGCTTAAACGGAGTCTCTCGGAAGTATGCTCCTGTCTCCTAAACATCAATCAGCTGATGTGACCCTTTGGTGATGGTAGTGTCCAAACTAGTAATGCCACGGGCCGGCGACGATGTAAATCGAGCGAGGCGTGCGCGGATATCCTCCCGAGGAGGATACTCGTGGGAACTACCTGTCCGTTTTGCTTGCCAGTTTAAAAACAGGTGGAAAAATCCATGTACCGTATCAATAACTAACTACTCATGTAATGGATCACTAAACAAATCCACTAAATTGTCGGGTTAACTTTCTGTATGCTGGTATGTAAGATATAAAATACATTTAAATGAGCAAATCTAAATCTAAATAATTTAACAGATTATGTCACGTACTTGCGTATATATTGAGATGGTTTACTGACGATTGCAGCTTCCATGCTGCAGGAAATTATAAGATTACTATTATCATTGATAAGTGCATGGTACAAGTATATTTCTTATATACCATTTATATTGCCTGTTATTATTTTACTAAAGTTACAAGTACCTACCTTTAATCTTGCCTGTTAAAGTTTTAATAAATCTTTTTTATAAATTGGTAGTTAATATTTCTATGTGTAGGGCATGTAGGGCATATGCGCCGCGCCGCCGGGAAACAACGCGATTAACAATAATAAGTGCACGGGTGCTATTGTAGTGATTGTAGGTATCGCACGCGCAGATGTCATGCCGCTTGCTCTTTGACAGCTGCGGAGGTCACTACCTATTAGCTATTGTGCCACTGTTGCCATTTGCTAACTAAATTATACTGTTTATCTATCCAAATATCATAAACCCTCCATGATGCGTTCAAGAACCGCACATTATGACCACCATAAAAATAGATTGTTTTGTTAGAACAAATTTCTTATCTGGTAAAATGTTATTATTGCTAAATAATATCATCGATTTTGATAATATTATTTCATTCAAATTTCGAACATCTCTGAAAAACAAAGAAATTTGATTTGACCTCTATTCTAATATCAGTTGACGTGACGAGACGTTCGAAATGAATTGTCAATATGCAATCAAATTTGACAAATGTCGCACGTAAGTAAGATATCGAACGATATGATAGTAGTGCCCGACCGTAGTTTATCTCTGAATAAAAAAAACTATCACAGCTGCCAGAAAACTTCATTACCGCCATTACCGGTAAAAATTTGTTTGTTACATAATATTGTTCGATTTGTTGAATTTGTACCATAAAATGAGCGATCAAGATGATATAGATATTTCGGCGACGCCTCCTGATATCTGATATGATATATGTTTTTTTTTTTAAACAAAACAGTCTATTTTAATGGTGGTCATAATGTGCGGCTCCTGAATGCATCATGAAGGCTTATGATAATATGTGGCTAGATAAAGTAGTGTATGTAACTGTACCTAATTAGGCATTAAAACACTCGTGTGATGTTGTTATGAAACAAGCCGAAGGCACCTACACTCGTGTTTAATACCCTTCATTATATACAGTCACATAAACTACTATTATATCGTCTTTGGTAAGGAATTATTAACATTAACGGGCGTCAAAGACTACTTGTTTGAACTTTTGATGTCTATGTTGTAGATGTGTGGGCATCGGGGCTACGCAATACTAAATTAAATTGTTTAAATCTCTGTTTTGGTAAGGAAATATTTACATAACCAGGCCAAACCCAATGTCCTTGAATTCAGATTGTGAAACACAAGATTTTTTTTATAATACATATATTTATATGGAAACAATTTTTTTAAGGATATGTATATATAAGCCGGTTTAATCTCAGAAATGGGTGTTTCTACAATTTGTTAATGTTCAGCGATCGGATCTGGGCTTAAATTTTCCGGGGTTTAAGTTCGTTATTTTAACATGGATATGAATATGACTTACAACTTACAATGCCGCGAGTATTTTTGGTATTTTAGATGTTAAAAGAAATCAATTAACGAATGAAAATATTGAGCAAATAATAGCATGTTACTTTATTATATAAACACGACTACTACATAGTATGTAGTTTTAATTTCATGTTATTTTTAGTTTAAGTTTTTGTCATGTATAATAAATGACCTATTATAGATAGCGAACATTTTCATTTTGTTTATTTAGCTTAACCCTCGACAAAATTTATTAATTATTAACAATAACCCATTTCCCAAAATCCCGGGAAATCCCGAGTCACATCCATGCTAAGCATAACGTTTGAGGTCGTTCACCCCAAATTGCATCCTGGATCCGACCACTGCTAATATTAATGAACATTTTGCGATACCACAATATTTTTGTTTAATGCACCCGGATGGGATTTCCTACGATACAATTGAAAATTGCAATATTTCAACAACCAATTATTTCAGTAAGTTTGGTTGGAAGCGCAGAAAAATACCCGAGTAAAAAATCGAAGATGAGTTTTACTCATGAAAATCGAAACCGTATTTATTTAGTCGTATCGGTGTATGTACTGTACTTACAAACAAAATAGAAACGCCAGACGCAGACGTTAAATACCTGCGCCTTCAATGTTTTTCCAGCGTTCAACTAAACAGTCCGATCAAACATCAGACAGCCTAAATGTGTTTTCAGTACAAACAGTCCGAAGCCGTGGAAATTACGGCCCACGACGGCGTGGAAATGGTTTTAAGTTCCTTCAAGCAACACAACAATAGCACAATACAATGTTGTGAAATCCGAGTCCTAGTCTATTTAAATAAGGTTGTTTTTCGATCGTGCGTTCGCTGCCATTGCCTGTAAAATTCGTAGAGTTCCATCGCGTGTGGCCTTCTGAGTTTTCAAAAAATTCCGAGCCATATTAAGATCTGGTTTGATAATATTGTTACTTATTAATTAAACAATAAGTGGATAATTATCTCAAAGTCACTTTAAATTAAATGGACCATTTTTATATTAATCTGTGGTAGTACATGAATATCGACCGCGAAACAAGTCAGAATGCCGTTAAATTGCACTGGGCCAGTTTCAGAAATGTTTCGAAAATTATGTTCCTTTTCGCTGGAACAAAAAGAACATAACCACAGCAAAATTTAATTTATGAGTTCTGAATAAAGTTCGAGTGATCTTTCAACTAGTGATTTAATGTAACTCGATAACCAACAATCAATACACACGCGGGATCATTATGAGCTGACAGAATGTGATTCGCGTTTTATACCTGTTTCATTCGTTATTTCGCAATCCAGATAAGAACAGAATAGATATTTCATTAGTTAAAAAAAAAATTACACGTCTTTATGTACCTAATATTGATTAGGTTTTTTTAATTTTCTTGGTGTTCTTTCTAATAAGGAGTGGTGTCAATAATTTGTCATTATTCTGTTCTATCGGTATCTTGTTATGCTGTAATCGGCCTGGGCCAGCAGTAGCGATTTCTCTCAGAACCTCTCAGTTTTCAACCCGAATCCTAATCTGAAAGCTAACGGACCGTACATTTATAGACCATACCACGGCCTTATGTCTCTGAAATGATCAATACATAAAGTAAATAGCAATCAAATTAGGCCCTTGTGCGAGAAACCTAGCCCGACATGAGATGCTAATTCAACCCAGAGTCTCATTACTCTGTCCCCAATATTGACGAACGCCGTATGAATCGTGGACCCATTTTCGATTGCCTTGTAGAAGTCGCGCAAAAATTATTTAGATGGCTTTTATGAATTGGCTAATATTGCAGATAAAGTAATGCTATAAGGCGGTTAAATAATCCCCCGAATAATCCCCGCCGTCGGCCCCTGATTGCTGCATTATTGACGGCTAGTTTACTCCAGCCAGTGAATGTTTGGAACACACATGCAGTCAATAATAGATTGACGTCACAAAGTCTATTCAAATCGCGAACGACTGAGAAAACGACGTTAATAAATCGAAATGCACCGCTCATATTGTGCAATTATTGACGTGAACGTCCAGTTAGGGCCGTAGCACACTTGCGATTTGCGAGCGAATTCTGTATGAAAGCTCGCTAGCAAATCGCAAGTGTGATACGGCCCTTAATGGGCAATGGCACAGTGGTTGGGTACCTACACTGTTTAACTTCGAGTCCGGTTCAATTTCTGTCTAAAAGCTCGTAGTCGCATCATAAATATGTATGTACCTTTTTTATGTCTTGACTACAATATCTCTGCCTTATTTTGAGATGTTAAGTTTGATTCAACCGCGCGTGATGTTGAGCCTGTCTGTTTTAAATTGTTAAAAGTTTGTTCTTAAGTAAAAAGCGTTCCGTTGCATTTTCATTTAAGACTATATTCATTACTATTCATATAACACGTATAACTTAATATGGACCATACGTATTTATTATTTCCTACATATGTATATATTAACTGTGTTATGTGGTCACTATTAAACTAAAGTAAAATACTATAACATAATATACACTGCGGCGACTGGCGCCACTTCCCATCGCATGAGCAACTTCGGTGTAGTGACTCAGTTTGCAGCGTACTTAGTGGTTGTAACTTATTCTTAGAGAAAATTATTGCGATCGTGAAGTTATGAATCATGAAGAGACGGACGACGTACCGTACCGATGACCTCACTTTACCTCATATAGTAAATAAATACAAGTCCGGGTACAATTTTAAACCAATCGACCTCTAGTCACAGACAAATACTGCATTTTTATTATTTTATTATTTATTCCTATAGGCATAAGTAGGGGTCTAGGGGGTGGCCGTGGTTCTCGTGTCTATCCCAGGATTTAGAGATTTCCATTCGTAATTCTAGGCCTCATCATATGGGCCATGGCATCTCAGGGGCAGAAAAATAACTGATACTTCAATGTATTTATTGTTCTATTAAATTCATTTACAGATGTAGCAACACCTACCGTCGATGACCGTAACTTCGCCTAGGCTTCCTATCTTCGCCTACCAAATATCTCTAGAGTTTTCAGAAGTATCTAAGTGTTTCTAAGAGATGCGCATTAGCTCCTCATACGACCTTTAGATATCTCTTAGAAACACTTAGATACTTCTGAAAACTCTAGAGATATTTGGTAGGCGAAGATAGGAAGCCTAGGCGAAGTTACGGTCATCGACGGTACATATTTGTATGTATGGGTATCAGTGACGTGTCGTGAAAAAAGCCTCAGGGCCAGCTGGAACAGGTTTCGCCTTTTCCTTCAGTACCAATTCTGAATGGTGCTCAATCTCCCTAAAGTGGGTCAGCCGATGGGAATCGAATTCTATGGACGCCACACCACATAAAGGTATTCCTATTCCTACAGCTTGAACATCTTATTCTCTCATTGATCTCAATCTCGAAGACCCATTTGTTAATTCTCATGCATCGGTTGTATTTCATTGCAACAATCGCTACTTGCTTTCTGCAATGCCTCGCGTCGCGTACTACAGTTTATTTACTATATACTAAAAGCAATTTAATTACTACAATAACTAAATAGCTGATAGCTAAAATTTTTACTAATTGAAAATGGTTATGTAAAACTTTTTATTGGTTTAAGATCCATAAAACATAACAGATTTATATTATTTATAAAATTTATGTAAATAGGTATGTATGTATGTAATCTCTTTATTGTACATTAAAATATAATTATAAGGACATTAAACTAATGATATGCACAAAGGCGAACTTATCCCTGTAAGGGATTTCTTCCAGTTAACCTTTGAGTAAATAAGAGAGAACAGAGAAGATCCAAGAAGATAGGCAAAACTATTAAAAATGCACAGAGACACTAAAGGCTTACGCAAAAAAAAGACAAAATCTTAAATATACCTACATAAACTTACACATTATGAATATAAATATTATAATATAAAACAAACTAATGAATATATAATAATAAAAATAATAAGTATTCAATTTTCACAATAAATACAGCACTCGACGAAATTAGGGGTCTAGAAGCCATAACCTTTTTAACTTTTCCTTAAATGATGCCACGGATTTATATTATCTGTACCTACTTAACAACGAACACGAGAACCTACAGATTGATCTTATAAGAGATATGTTACATTTACATAAATAAATACATAATAACAAATAAATATCAGACAACCTCACACAAATCGATCTAGTCCCAAATTAAGCTCAAGAAGGCTTGTGTTAATGGGTACTAGACGACGATATACATACTTATATAGATAAATATATACTTAAATACACAATATACATATTGCATGTATGAATGTTATATGTAGGTACTTATATGCGCGATAATACTTAGCTACAATAATAAATCAGTGAGTACCGCAGGGACGCACAGAAGCTGATTTCCAACTCGCACCTGTCCACGGTTCCCACACGTCTGTTACACAATAAATGCGTTTTTTATGCATCTAGCCTTTTTACTCCGTTTATTATTAGACCGCTCAGGATGTAACTAATAGCACTGAATCGCCGAGATGCGCATCAGGATGGACGGGATGTTTTTCTGCGCGACGAATCGCAACGATCGTAATGACCAGATTTATGTAACTCTGATAAGGTACAAAGATTTCAAGAGTCTTGGGAATTTGTTAGAATTCGCAGCAGACTTACCATCGACGGTAGTTACTGTATGTCTACTTACAAGACTAATGGTTCTGTGCGCTGTAGACTTCGCGATCATTTTTCGAAACGGCTACCGAAAACTTTTTTTACGTTTTGAACATTTTGGAAATTTTAAGAAACTGCCTCGACAACCTACCTGAAACCTGCTCACAAAATTTCACGAGAATCGGTTGAAAAATTTGGCCTGAAGAGGTCCAAAGGGGAAATATCCAACTAACGTTTCGATTTGTAAAACAAATAGAAATAAAATGTGCAGTTATTGATATCGGATACATGTCCACTTTCATAAAATGGACAGGTAAAAAATCTCATGTCATCTACAAATTTACAAAGTTCTTATCAACCTTCATCGATCAGGTAGCCTGCCTCCCAGATACATATAGAAAGTACCACAGTTAATTACTTCCTTACAAGTCGATTAACGATTCCTCGCAGGCCCGGTCGCAATTCGGGCGAATTAATACTCAGATTGGCGACGCAGTTTGACGAGACCAGCTCCTGTTCACTGCCACCTGTTCGCCGTTCCCACGCCCGCAGATCGGAGGCTGTGTGTGGCTAGCATGCCCCGCCACTTCTTTCCGCCACATTATTATTGAATTAAATTAACTTTGCTTCCGTAAAAACGTCATGATAAGGCCCTAAAATATTGCTTTCCGTGTAGACATAGAAACAAATGAGAAACTGGATTTCGGATCGGTTATCCTAGATTGTTTCGCGCCGCAAGCGCAGCTGAGTGTGCTAGACATGCGCATGAGCAACAAGTTGAGACAATGTCGCCAACCACGACATAATGCGGCCCGGCGTCGTCCGTACTCGTTATTTATGACACGTCTACTCGAGACGAGTTTTTGCGCCGCTATCGATGCGTGAAGCGCACTTAAAACTTAATTACACGTCATGAGAATAATCTGATTATATCGGACCAATGCCACGTACTTTGTTATTTACTCAGTCACAAAAAATTCACAGTTATTCTTCATAATCGCTTCGACGATGCTGTCGCTCTTTTATTTACATAAGCACTCGAAACAACGAGTCAAGATCGTGTCGTTTTGACAGGTACGATTAAACATGACATGACAGTGTAAAGGCCACGCTATGAAAATAAAAATAAACTTTCGAACGCGCAAATCTTAACATTGGATTGGAGGTATTTATCTATTTTTACTTGCTTGATTGCAAGAACTTTCTTTTTATTCAGATAAAAATCATGCAACAGACTCTGAAAGTTAGCGTTTACAATCACCAACTAGGTATTTTGTTGTAATTGCATGTTATTTTGGTGGTGGTTGAGGTGTGGTATTCCTACTAACTCTGAGTGAGTTATCAGAATAATCTCTCACATCTCATACTTATTACAGCGATCTTTCTTCGATCTTGTATTTGTTGATTTATTTGGTGCATGGAGCGGATGTCGAGCCCGAACCATTAGTAAAAATAAATAGGAATGTAAACCTTAAGCAGTAATTCCAAGCCAATATCCTCAGTCCTACCATAAATACATGCTTTGCACCTCCAGATAAGCGCTCATTCGTTTTACGGCCCAAGTGCACAATCAATTACCGGGGCCCTGAGGCCAACGCAACTCGTATGAACTTGAAACCGCAATTGGAAAACCACTTAACGACATTGTCCTTTTGTCGACGGCTTGCAGGTGCGTGGTGACGTCAGGATGGCCATGAGAATATCCAGAGAGCTGCCATTCTCACGCCTCCGCGAACCAGTTCCTCGCCAAACACCGAGTGCCGTTACTGCAACTGCATGCGTTTTAGATAACCTGTTGTTCCCATGTATGGAGCAGCTCTATTATAAGGTTTTATTATGTCTACAGTCTGCCCAGTTTGCTAATTATGTTATAGTTATAGTTGTCCTACGCCTTATTTATTTACATTGAGATACAAAGTTCTAGGTGCCTTATTCACTCGTATAATGTTATTATTATCTAAGTGCATAGTGTCCCACTGCTGGCCAAAGGCCTCCCTCTCATTTTTCCAAGTGTCTCGACACGTATTGTGTATTTTGTATCGTGATGCAAATGTTGGTTTAAAACTAAACCAACAATTCAGACTCTTCAGTTTCACAGAGCAAAGCATATTATACCTACTTGTAATGTACATACTTATGAGTAAATCTAATATGTGTGTGTGTACCTATCGCTAATATCAACATACTAAATAGTTCACACGTGGAACGTGAGGGTGTCAATTGTCTATGATTGCGATAAAATTATTCCGTCAAGTGCTTAAACAAGTCACCCCATTTGCATTGGAAATTACCATAAAATCAGTCCCATGTCGGCCAATTGTTCGGCGGGGGTGGGTGAATGGGCTACCGGAAGTGGCTGTGATGCGTGTAATGTATTCCGATTCCACATAAATTTGTAATGTACTGTCCACCAATTTGATAAGACCACCAAAAGGCTAAGCCTATCGTTGTAAAACAAACATTTTGCCATAAGAAACGCTGCGCTGAATTAGCTGAAGATATTTAGATAAAAATAACGATTGTTAGATCATAGTATAATAGCTACTAAAATGACTATCCCTACTATATCAACATGGACCCCGTACTCATTTTGATATATCACTCATATGACTATCATCTAGCTAACTGAACTGAAGACTGGAGATAGGAGCCACCATGCTAATACCATTCTTATTTCCAACTATCTATGTCTGTGGCTTAAGATTCAGATTAGGGATATAGTTTCTATCAGTGGTGGCGTGACGTCAAAGAAATACCTAAACAATTCTGCGCAGTCTTCTTTTTCTATAAGCAATCGATCGTTGAGCTAAATCAATGATCTAGTTAAACCGTAATTTTGAAATCATTGACAAAACAAATATCAAAAATGTGCCATTGTCAAAGGATTTACATGAGGTGCGACGGCTTTGTGTGACGGTGGCGGCGCCAGCGGGCTAGCGCATAGCCGACCGATCACTTTGTTTACCGTTACAATGAATGCATCGCCTTTACGATGCCTGCTCGTTTCATGCCGTTGCATTAACTGATTTGATCTGGGATTCGTCTCGTGGTTTTGGGTTAATTGATATTGAAGTAGCCAGGTTTGTAAGCAAATGCAAAAATACCAATGAGGCAATCCACAGGCGCCAAATGCCAGGCTATGAGATTGCTAACAAGTCATCTTAGCACTAAGTACCTAACAGTTAGTATAGCACAGTTATATAGTTAGTACCCAACGGAAGTGCAGTCAATGTAATAAACTTGCCAGGATATCTATTTCGACAAAGCACACGAAATGAAAAATGTAATTTGAAGGGGCAGCTGAAGGAACAGCTTTCTGGCAGTATATATCTGTAATAACATTTTGAATGGTTGTTAGTCAGTTTTCTACAGAAGGTCGATTGTTGACGATGGTTCGATGGTTCGATCCTCGCGTCTGTCTAGCAAAAAGAAGAACGCTCATTATTTCGTCGAATATTGAGAGCAAATTGACCCCAAATAATTGAGTGCCACCGAAGCGAGGACGGAAGCATCTGTCTACCATGATCAGTGGAGGATGTTCGGTGATTGGCTTTGGTGCATCCCATGGTGAGGTCCTCACATCTGTCCCGTGGAGCAGCGCACGCATATACTGTCATAGAATATTGATATTTTAAAAATTAAAAAGCGTCGTCCTAAAAGGAGAATGTCCTAAAATAACTGAATGCTGCCGGAGCAAGGACGAGTAGTCTAAGGTGCGGTCCTACGACTATCCGACGGAATGATGCATCATGCTGATAAAAATCCGTGATAAAAAGTAGCTCTTTAAAGTAAATTAATTTCACCGAAGCGAGTATGAGAACAGCTGTGGCTTTGTCCCGGTCAGAGATGGTAGATGTCCAATGTCAGCTTTTGGTGCAGCCGATGGTGAGGTCTCACGTCTGTCCGACGGAGCGGCGCGCGACGGGTGCGCCCGCGCGTACGCGGCTCCGGTTACCGCCAGACGCCGGACGGTGTCGGCTTACCGTCGACTTACACTGCCGTAGAGCCAAGATTTGAGTCTAATAAGAACTATACTTGCCTTACCTTGCCACCGTAATGATGGTTGAAGTTTGTGGACTTCCTTTAGTTGATGGTACGGGCGTCTGGTTTGAGACGCCAGGTGGTATCAGGCTACCAACTGTCGTGCACACTAGCACACTGCCATGGGTACAAATAAGATTTTATCGACTTTTGCATCTGAAACCATGGGATCTGTGGCTTTCTTTTGCGACCCACTCCTCTTGCGCAGTTTGGCGTTGTGGAGGTTCGCAATTTGCTCCAGGATGCGAAACATCTAAGATTTTTCACCGTCGGTGAAGTGCATTTTTTTTTTCTATTTCATTTGGTTAGAGAATAGAACAAATTAAAATTACCACATTACTGAACTTTTTATTGTGCAATTGACCATTACCTGTACTAATCTAAGTTTCAACATAGTAAAGACTAACACCGGGACTGTATCCATCGAAACGTCGTTGTTAATATTCATTGAGTAATAAAGCTTTACTACATAGTGCCACTTAGGGTAGCAGTGTAGCCTTCTTCCACTTCGCACTGCGGTGTCCAAGATCCGATGTGTATCAAAATTGCGGCAGTAATTTATAAGACGTTACGAAGTTAACGAGCCTGAAGCGTGTTTGTCCTCGGCCTCTTCGCCGCCTCCCCATACCTTGCCTTCGGAGAATTAGCAAACACTTTTTAATTTAAGACTATTAGCAAGTTTTCTGTAAGACTGAGTTACACAGTAGTAGTATCAAATTGTTTAGATACTCATCCGACGCCGTCTATAAAAAGAAATCCATATGAACATCACTATCTCTTTTTGTGTGGTCACTCCTTCGTGTCTGAAGATCGTTATTATCGGAAACCTTATTATTGGAAAGGAACACTTATATCCATCGGCTTCTGATGGTTGCCATTCGCACCCCGTCCCATTGCTTGGTGTTTTTTCCTTTAAGTGGTCTGTCACTTATGCTATGTACACACATATTATGGCATTTACATATCATCTATAAACCCATTACTCTGATCATGTTAGGCAGTATCAGTAAGTATAGTGTAACTATTAGTATGCTATAGAATAACTACTGACAATGGTTAAACTAAACGTTACAACTTACTTCCTTATTAACAGAGGCTTCCTGTTTGAACGCGAGCCACTAGCCCTGACAATCATCGTAAATTACCGCTAGCCGTTAATTATTTTATACGAGTGGGTCTCTTTGGTGATTACGTAGTTAAATACTTTCTTGGTATAAAAGTTATAAAACTATTAATGTGTAACGGGAATTATTTGCGGATCGGCGCTGATGTGATGTACGCAAAAACTGCAAGATGTCCCTCCTAAAAATTACATGTCTCATAGGTAATCACCACGCTTGAACATGGACATGGCATTAAGTAAAAACCAGATTATTGTACGATTCCATCCTGGAATTCCAATACGTATGGGTTATTAATTTTCGGGAAGCCAATATCATGAACTAGCAGATTTTACTCGAACATGACAACTTGGGAATAGATGTTAGTTAATTTACCTGTTAGACTTACTATTACCTTTTTTAGCTGCCCGGTTAAATACATGCCAAATTGCCAATAAGTATTTTAATAACAGAAACAATTGAATATAAGAAACCCATACATTTTTATTGCGACGTCGCGTCGACCGCTTGCTGGGATGCTGTTATTCGAATATCGCTTGATCGCAAGTGTAATTGGGTAACAGTTGGATTGGAACTCATATCGGCCGTTCAATTACATTACAGTGTATGCCCTTAAAAAGTGGAAAGGAGTAAAAAATCAAGAGCGAGGCGAACATTACCGGAACGTTACAGAAAATTATTGGTTTGCGAGTAACTGGACGCCGGTGACCGATGCGTTCCGGCTCCGGACCGCCAGTTATTAAATTCATTGGTGATTGAAAATGTAACACTGTTAAATTTACGTTACTTAATGACATTTGAACTGTCGTCGTTAAGAGGCCTTATTCAGAGGCCTTTTAGAGGACAAATATATCGATAACTAGCTTTTGCCCGCGACTACGTCCGCATGGAACTTGGAAGTATGGAAGCAACCTCGTACAACACGATAGATATCCACCTAATCACCTTAATTAATAAAAGGGATTATTAAAAGCGCCTAAGCAAATGTAAGAGCAATTGTGCTTTTGGTATATTAATTACATTTTCTACAGGGTCATCAATGTCATCATGAATTACTTACTCACTTTTCAATCTATTTAGGGATAATTTCCAGGATGAAAACTATCCTATGTCCTTCCTCGGATCTTAAACTATCTCCATGCCAAATTTCATCAAAATCGATTCAGCGATTTAAGCGTGAAGAGGTAACAGACAGACAGACACACTTTCGCATTTATAATATTAAGTATGGATAGTATGGATTTAAACCAACTTTTTGAAGTGAATAAATAATACTTTTGCCCGAGTTCTAGGTAGTAACAATACCATAAATATTTCTTGCTCATTGCGTGCAGTCGAAAATAAGTTCAAAAAACTAATTTTCCGCGTGTATTTTGTCAATTTCGAGTAGTTTTTGAATCAAAATTATCAATGAAAAACTCAAACTGTAGGTTTCAAGTATATACCAATAAATCCCAATAGCCCTGTTCTAGATAGTAACATCAATAATATGTTTAGAAACATGTTTGATTACAGAGAAAAAGGTCTAAAATAATCAGCACTTTAAAAGGAATAAAGCCTCTTAATACTTATTTATAATTATTGTTTTTCAATAAAGTCTGCAGTCGAGAAGTCGAGTAAGTTCTCATATAATACAAAACAATTGTTTCAAGATGAAGTGAGAGCCCAAGTAACTGTTATTTAAGTATATCAAGTTGTATCATGACCACTTAACATTTTTGCTGTGATCTTCATAAGTACTAAGGCAGGAACGAATTCTTTCTGCACCAGAGCACCAGTTGCGCCTATATTTGCGACTAATAGCGCCGTGTCTCATAAACTGTCTGAGCTCAGCATCGCAACACGACGGCCACCTTACACCACTGTAAGATAATCGATTTTTAAGCATGAATACGTCTTTGTAACGCGTTCGTAATTTATAGGTATCTCGAGATTGCCTATACAATAAAATCTTATCAGCGCGTTCAAACACAAGCTTCCTATCGTTTAAAAACTAGTGATCAAGGCTCCTGCGGATTAAAGTAACTCCTATCTAAGTTGGTCAACAGCGACGAAGAAGAAAATGAATAATAGCAGGCACTTGAGGGTCCATTCCGTAGCAGCCCGGCGGCCCCCGGCGTCCAGTGACCATAACCGGCGACGGTAATGACGGCCAATTTCCGAAAGCCCGCGCGGGCGCCGAGCACTCGGTGATCTACTGCAATCACGCACCTCGAGAAAGTAGCTCGAGAAACGTTCTCTTTAAATACTTTTTTTCTACTCCAGTACTTTTTCTGTTATTTATATAGTAACCAGCTCTAAATATAAAGCCATACATTAATTAAGACTTGTTAAAACTCTCGTCTATTTATATTTCCCATAAAACACTGCTAATATATTCCAAGTTATAGTATAGTTATAATGAGTTCCAATCCAAACGAACGTCAAATGAAAATGTAGATTACGAATTTAAGAAACCGCTGAATTCGTGCAGTTAATAATAAAAAAAAACGGCCTAGTGCGAGTTAGTCTCGCGCACCGAGGGTTCCGTAATAACTATGAAAGCTTGCTCGCTCTAACTAAATCATAAACTGTGAGCGACCGACAAACTTTTAACATTGCAGTTGGGCAACTGTTGTCCACATCGCCGCTAGTAGGTAGGTCGGGTAGGGGTAAAATTGTATTGTGGTTACCTATCTGAAACACTAATTTTTGTTTCCCATCTGTAACGTTTCGCCAAATTTTCATTTGTCCGAAAGCCATTCTTTTCAACAACTGTTAATTTTTCAGAATAATTATAAAACAAACCTAACCTAATCTAATGGGTTCTTTAAAACGATGTTTATAAAGTCCTGAAACTATTACAGGTTTCGGGATAAAACGACTTTCGGACAAATGAAAATTTGGCGAGACGTTACAGATGGGAAACAAAAATTAGTGTTTCAGATAGGTTACCTGTAATATAATAATAAATTTAAGTAAAAGGTTTCCGGATGTTTTTATTGACTTGTGCTAACAAAATGATGTTGGCCGGTTGGATACCTATTTCAAACCAAAAATACTTATTTATACAAGTAACTTTTACTACTTACCTACATAAAAAGTTTTTCGATAAATTTTGGTAGGCTACACTTATTACGATTGTATCTTTTATTCCCCAATTAAATGCCCCAAATTATTTCGATTGCATCTTGTAAAATTCCTTGAATGGGCGGTCTGTTGAACGCCTTTTCAAAAGTAGGTACCTATTCCTAGGTTAGGTTACCTCTAAGAACCCAGAGTGCCTAACCTTCAAATTGTTTCTTTTTTTATTTATTGCAATTTTTGTTTCAAGTTGTGGCAAACGACTTTGTGTCATTCGCATCTAACATCACATTATAGAGATAAAAATAACGTGCACCTTGCAAGAAATTGCCGTCCTCGAACTCAAATTATTCACTAACATCTCATTAAAATGATGAATTCATAAAAATGGTAATTTAGTTTCCCATTCGGGGGCCGGCAATTGCAAATTTGACTTCTGAGGTAGCGATCATCTCGACCGCAATTTACCTGTAGCCGATTTAATGAATCAATTTCTTTTTATTTCGGTGATTTGCGATTTATACGAGTTTATATTTAATTTCAAAGTTTATTTGGTTGTAAATATTCATTGCTCAAATAAAAATTATTCTCCTCTGGTTCGTTCGTGTGTTATTTATCGTTTATGTGATTAAATATCGATATAATTCAGAACATATGTATAATATTCAAAAAAAGGTAAGCAAATAAAACATATTAAGATATTGATAACAACATTAATCTATAAACTAATGATTCAAATTAAGTAGGAATATACCTACTTAAATGAAAAAAAAAAACAAATCGCTGTGTCGCTCGGAAGTGTGCTCAGAAGGCTGGCTGCATTGCTTTGCTGTATATCCATGCTGATTCGCTGGGCAAAATAGTGGACCACTGGTCACGGGTTGCCTCTATGAGGCGCGTCGACAAATCTTCGAAGAACCGACGCGCACTTGATCTCCACGGCCGCCCCAGAGTTTCTACCCTAAACGACGTAAATATGTAGCTGCTAAGTACCAGCTGCATATTTACGATGTTTGAGGCTTTTCGGAGACGAAGCTGCTTCACCAGCACCATTCTTGATGCCTATGAGACAGTGCCGGGGTGTCCTGTCCACGCACAGTAGCGCCACACCAACCGCCGACCCATACTCCAAATCACCAACGTCATCCCGTCTGGCCTTTTGCCGTCGTCCCTTGCCAAACCGCTAGTATAGGCTCTAGGACTGCCGGCACCTTGGCGCTGACAAAGGCCCTCCGGATGACGTCATTGATACGCCTGGTGAGGTATTCTGCCTGCACTCCGGTGGCATGAGAGGCCGTGGTGGCCTACTAGGCTATCGGCCAAAGCTTCGCAGCGACAGCGATGGCACTAGTTTGTTGGTGCATCAATCCTGAAACATGTGGCTAGTCTAAAACTATTATTTACGATCAATGTCCCCACTGTGTATGTGTGATGGGCAACGCTCGGAGCCACATAATAACTTTAGCAAATACATATATATGATAAATAGTTAGGTACGTTTTTGTCCATATTTTTTTTAGGATTTTAGGAAGCCCTTGAATTTTCTATTCAAACCACCTGCTAGTATTATAAATGTTGTCGTTATCATGGATGGAAATCATTTCCATTCATGTCTTGAGAATAAATTAGGCTGTTGCAATCTCCAATAAAAAAATTGCATAATAGAAGTGCAAATTAAAAAGTCAATCGTATGTCGTTCTTGAATCACAATGCAATGAAAAACATCCTGAGTAGAGGATAACTCGTTGCAACTTGCTCGGGCGACAGCGCAATTTCAATGGCAAATGAATGGATTGGATCACCGCACCCACAGGTGCAGCGTGAGATGCTTGATAAATAAAAATAAGTCGAATTTTTTTGACGTTTCTCACGTTCCATGTAACATGTCGGAACTTGTTTATATGCATGCCTGTTGCAGTTTGCATCTGTACGTACAGTAACGATAACGATTGCTCTAGTTTGAAATAAGTAACGAAATGTTCTCATCGGGAAAGATTTCGGAAGTTTTTTCAAGCAAGCGTTTCCTCGCGTCTCGCGTCGTACCTTTCACAATAATTATCCTATTTCCTAATAATTATCATTCGGATCTCTTTCAAAGAAAAAGTGAACTAGTTTTTTTTATGTCATAGGGGGCAAACGAGCAAACGGATGGCCTGATGGAAAGCGATTACCATCGCCCATAGACACCTGTAACACCTGAGGAGTCACAAGTGAGTTGCCTGCCTTTCCCCACGTGAAAGCGAGTCCGCTCTCCTTGATGGTTTGAAGGTCGTATCGGTCCGGAAATACCGACAGCGAGAATTCATTCCAAAATGCAGTCGTGCGAGGCAGGAAATTTCTAGAAAAACGCGTAGTTGTGGACTGCCAACTATTTAAGTGGTGAGGATGGAAGGATTGTCGCGCAGAACGATGGCAGAACTAATTATCATCTTTGACCATGTTTCTGTCGCAGTCATGTCAAAGTACTATTAACCAATGATTTTCAGGCAAAACTACTTTTGACCAACACGCTCAGTCAAAAGCAGTTTGGCCTGTTTTAGTCGGTTAAAAGTCCTTTTGACCAGTTCACACTTTTGACTGCAACATATCCACTATCATCTCTATCATCGTTGTTCAGTTTTTGAACTAAAAATATCAAATTAAAGTAAAATTTCTGTGACTAAGCTGATTGACTATAAAGCCTGGTCCCATGACTGACTTGTCAGAATTGGCAGGCTACACTGCGCAGATGGCGCGGCGGACCCGCAGCGCCAACCTCGACTATGTTGAGCACAGCCAAGTTTGGCGAACGCTTTGCATGCCGCTGTCGCCGCCGACGGGATCGCCCAATTTGGTAGGACTGATTGACGTGCTATTTTAAAAATATAGCTATTATACTGTCAGTGTGTTTATGAATTCTGTTTTTTGTAATTGATATTGAAACGTATTTTTAACATTGCTTTATTTATTTCTAAATAACTTAGTGACGAACGTATCTTACGTATCACCGCTTTTCAGTCGTTTGTCTGAATTTACCTACTGACATAATGGGTATTTAAAGTATTTAAACATGTTCGAGCATACAGGACAAATGCAGATCTTTGGCAAGACCGCTGAGGTTCAATAGCAATAGGTTTTGAGGATCATGAAGTGTTTGGACTTTTGTTTGTGACGATTCATAGAATAATAACAAGGAGCTAGCAGTGTGTGTGTAGACGAACTACACCATTTAACTATAGTGGGTCTGTGAGCGGTAGGCGCAGGTTCGTTTAGAAATTACTGATATTTGTCATTTTTTACGGTTTCAACGTGAAGCGGTGAAATTTTGCGAGTACGTTCGATAAGTATATAGATCTTTTCTATATAGATGATCAATAAACATAATATACGAAAGAAAAGTTCGTGAAGCTGGAGCAGAGACGCTTCGCTCGGTCGGTCAATTAACCAAGGCAGCAAAATCTTGTTTTTCTCTTATTAAGAGAATTGTTTTTTTTTTTTTAATTAAAATCGAATTTATGTTTAGGTGACATGAAAGACAGGAAATATATACATTTCCGCAGTACGTTACAGATACACCGAAGATCTGGCAAAAAGCTACATCACGCAATACTGTTCCTTTTTAAATGGCGTTGGCGGTTAGCCTATTTAACGTCACCCTACTCGTAAACACAAATTTTAAGTATAAAAAATATATTTTTAATTTTGTCATCGCATCTATTGTTACCCAGATTATTTGAACAGATGGACACGTGTGTTATAATAAATACTGTAAGTTAATGGTCTGATTTATATTCAAACATTGTTTAACTCCAAACAGGCGTATTCAGTGTGCGTACATACATTTCTTTTTTTTTTTTTTTTATAACGGCACAACATAGTGGCTCCACTTCGCCTGATGGTAAGCAAAAAGGGGAGCCCAAGTCGCAATTATTATTTTCACTGTTATTAGTATTACACAGACAATCTTAACCAAAATTATGTCACAAGAGCTCGTGGCCTCCATAGCTCAGGGGTTAGAGCACTGGTCTTGTAAACCAGGGGTCGAGAGTTCAAATCTCTCTGGAGGCATTTTTGCACGACCGCTTAGAAAGTTGTAATTTTTATAGCATTGCGTGTAATTACATAATAGCCAATAAAAATAACCGGTGTTTTATTGCCCATTATCTTGCACCTGTTGCGATTAGACGTTGACGAGAATATTTACAGTGACATACAACCAAAAATCTTTAAACGTGTCTAAAATAACTCTTAGACGTAAATAAGGCATAGATCTAAGAATTCTACAGTTGCACTATCTTTCCAGAAAAAGAAATGATTTGTATAGTTAAAATAAGTTCTAGAGTATAGATGAATAGAATTAGAAAAAAACCTCTCTTTTCTGTCGTTTCTTTTGGTTAGAATTAGAAACAAAAATGCTGAATTTTGGACTAGTAAACTGCTTTACATTTTCCAGAGCAGTTAAAAGAAGAGTTCCATACCGAGTAAGCCCCATTTAGTTAGAAGAATCCTTCCTTCTTCCAGCATTGGCTTCGCTCTGAGCAACGCTGCGAGCACAGCGCTGCACAGGTCTCCCCCCCTGCAGCGCCGGCCCGGCCTGCGCGGCCACCGCGCGGCGCTCTCCGCCCTATCTCCGGGGACTTTCCACAGGGTGACGAAACCATAAAGGCTCTGCGAGTAACCCCGACAACTGAACTGGTTGGAACTCCCATTAATTTACGCCAAGTTTTGTATATATAGCACGGACGTAAAAAACTTCAATAGCGTGATGCAGAACGTTTCAGATTTCCACTTATAATTCCTAAATTATCCAAATTCATGCGTTAGAAATTACATTTTATCAATAGTTGATTCCTATAAACGTAACTTGCCGTCTTTTTTGCATGCTCTTATCATTTGATAGCCAAAATTGAGATAGTGACAATGTTGAAGTATTATTCAAGTTAAAACGCCATCTATCGAACGGATAAGGAACTAATTCCATTTTCTTTAAGCCATAGTTTTATCTCAACTTACAAGAAGGAAACATTAAAATACAGCGTGTATATTTGATATAACCGCAAATTGAAGCCATGCGGACATTTTAGTGCTGTAATCTGATATTTATAAAAAATATTAATTTAGCGTCATTAATATTTGAAAATTTTCTGAGCAGCAATGTATATAGCGTAGTTATTACTAGGCGACAGTTGTGACATCACTATGTTAAGTGTCAACAAACAAATACATTACTGGGTGAATTATGTTATATGGCTTTATTTTCGATTTTATTAATAATTTACTTATCAATATATTAATAAGTGCCTATACTAAGACCCCGTATAAAGTTTGCGGTTATATCAAATATACACGGTGTATATAATTTTACAAGCAGTCATATATACAAATGGTTTCATAGGTATTCATAACTTTCTGACATTTACGGCACGGAGCGTTTGCATTTCGCCGAACAAAAAGGGCTTACAACTCTCGTCAGAAATGTCTATACGCCGGTTGACCGTAAAAATCTCGCTTTGCTGTTAAAGGTATGGAGTTTTGAATAGTTTGTTTGTTACATCCGTGATTCGTAATGAGTGTCGCTGTGTCGCAAGGCGGATTGGATGCTCGCGTTGAGAGGGTAAGGTCTGTTTCCGATTGCGTCGTCCGAGATGCGCGCCCGCAGGTGTGCGGCCGCCTGCTCGTCGCCGCGGCTACCACTCTCGGATATATGGTATTCATTTATTAATTTGCTTGCGCTGACCGTCGCCTCGACATATTAATGTAAATTGTAAACGATAATAGTGCTGATAACCTCACAATTCTTTTGCGAAAGCCGAGCCGTTTGGATTCTGGAAAAAGAAAAGAGAAAGGCGAAACAGAAGCGAGAAGTTAATTGTTTTGTAATTAAAAGCGTGTTCGTTTAAATTATTATTGTTATAGCTCTTCTTGTGAAAGTATGAAACTGTGCGTGTGCGGTGTGCGCTTGAGTTGTGAACGCAAAGTGACCGGTGACGGGAATGCTCCGGCGTTTTTATCAGGCGTTTACTTTATAATGAATTCGCTTTATGACTGGTCGAGTCACGCTCACTAATTGTTTGTTTACATGTATTAGTTAGTATGGAGCCGTTAATTGTTTATATATTTTTTTAAGAGTAGTATAAAACTAATTAAGTAGGTTTAATGCATGTGAAATGCTATGCCGCACTATAATACATAACTTCCCAAAAGGCAAAGAAATTAACAGTTTCAGTATATCACTCTTCCGTTACTCATCCAATATTTAATTCAAACTTGCATTCCGCCCAACATTATTTAATTAACAATAGTTCTTAAATAAAAAATCTAGATCATTGCGTACGGGTGGAATGTAACTTTAAATTATTTTTACACCTACTATGAATACTTTATGGTATGATTGTACTTCTACTGTTTGTTCTCTACGTCAAATATATTACCTTAGCAATCACGCGACCAGCTACCGCCGTTACACTTCTGTACCGCAGCTGCAAAACGTTCGCATTACTCGAGATTTCGATACCCTCGGGTAAAATTAGTAAATTGCATTTCCATTTCAATTGATTAAGCAATCTTTGCTCATTTTACAGTAATGGCCTATAATAAATCAAGATAGTAATATCAATTACAGTTAAGTAAATTTGTTAAACAGGCTTAATCTGTCCGCGTCGGCCTTGCAGTGACGGCTGGTGGCCGGCTAGCTGTGCGTATTGAGATTGAGATTCTGTGCGAAAGCTCTTTTGTCTTGTCTGCCGCTAGATTAGAGGTATGCGTAACGTAATGCGCTGAGAAATGCAACCGGACCGGACCGAATAGCGCGTTGCGTGCTGAATTTCACACGCACCTATTGAAGGACCTCGGCTGAGTTTAATACGGTTTCCGATTATATCTATTCATTACAGGCTCATTCATATTCAGGGTTACTTGATTTGTCTTTGTTGTTCTTCAACAGTCGAAGGGAATTTGGTAGAAGATGCAAGTGTGACAAGCGCTGTGCCATACATACGTCTTAGTATTCTAACTCATACAAACTAAGCCCCGATATAATGTCCAAGTATTCAAATTTATTGTATTGTTTATTTGGCATAACCTAATTTTTTTTCGTTTAAAGAATAAGTTATGTCGAAATTCCGGATGTGCGGATATCCAGTTGTGCAGATTTCTAGCTCTTCTCGTGAACAGGAAGCATTTCCCACCCGATTTTCGTGAAATTTTGTAAGCACTTGCTTTTGTAATAATATAGAATATTTTCGTCTATTCAGTCGAATTTTACGGTTTTAGAGACTGAGCTGGAAATTAAGTAGGTAATTCCGATTAGCTTGGTCACTGTTCTAAGGCCGAATTCCTGTCGGTGTTAGGAACCAGTCGATGCGTAAAAACCCGAGGCGGACCCGCTTGGCCGAAACTTGCTCGCAGCTGGCGTCGCTATTCAGAACTTTGTCAACATTCAGAGGCAAGTATTCATCTCAAAACTTGACCTAAGTGAACCTGCAAACCTGTAATGGTTGCGTTTATCGCGGGATAGATACATATAATGAGGCATCCGTCACTCAAAATTACAGATGTTTTATTTTTATCGACGAGTATAAAGCGATACACTTGAACATCATAACTCTAACTAGCTTATTTTATGATATGGAATGGAGTAGGCATAAATCTCTCTTTCACCACTACTGTACCCAAGACCGTGGACCAAGATGGTATAGTATATACCTACCACTACAGTAGTTATATCACCTACATACAACAATGCATAAATGTTACTTGGCATCACGTCAGACCCTGTATGAGGTTCTAATAACAGAACCAATTGACAATTATAGTAAATCCCTTCCCTTTAATTATGATTATGACTGTGAATTTTAATTTGAAAAAGTTGCGAGGCTTGCGAGAACAAAAGGCTGGCTGACAAGTTCCGATTTTTATCGTTGATGGCAGTTTTATAGAAAAGAAAATACGGACATATATGCCATGTGGCTTAACTGGTGCATTCATGTATTGAATCTTTATCGCACAAAAGAAGATAGGTTTGTTTTGTCGGATAAATAACGAACTTATTGAGCTACCTCTTTTTACAAACACGTAGGTGGATAACGTATGCTGTAATGAAATAATTGTAGCATTTAGCTCTTATTACACTTTGGGCCACTAGAATGGGGGCGAAATGACGCAGTTTTGCTCACAAATCACAACGCAGCGCCGAATGACAAAAGTGTGAATAGCACCCGCGGCCTACCTTAGACGAGTTATGAGTTCCGTATTCGTAGAACGCCTGAAATACTAATTGTGCTTTGCTAAATCACAGAATGCAAATTAGTCCTTTGTTAAGTAGGACCACTGACATTTATGATGCTTATTTAAGTCCAATTAATTACTATTGTTCGATACAGTAACAATTTAAGTATTATCTTGTAAGTTATTTTGTGATCGCTGTATTGATGATATTATGATAAAATGGTCATAATCATAACATAACATGCATGACACGCACGTAATGATCTTGAACATAAAATTAAGTACATAGGTAGGTAGACAAATATTTATTCCAGCTATTATTAAATGTCATGGAGTTGTATGTTTTTTATTGTTGATTGTACCGGTTGTCAACTAAAGAATTTATTCGGCCGCCTTACGTAACCGACCTTGCGAAGGCTTTCGAGAACATTGTCCACATTACTGGCTTTACCAAAACAAACACGTGTACAATTGACTTTGTACTTCACAAAGTAAAAGCAAATAATACTCAGTACTAGTTAGTATCTGTATTATATATATATATATATATATCTATTACCTTTACAATAAATACAGCTTACAATGACACTTTATCATAATTTATTAAACTTGGTAATATACCGCCCAGAAGAGGCTACAGAAAAAGTGTACAACGTTTGGTATTGTTGCATGTTCCTAAAATATTGTACAGTCAACTGCAGCGAAGAGTACTAGTAGTAAATCTTTTGACGAAGTTATTTTAGCGACAAGTCAATTATTTGCAACATAGGGTGAACGTATTTGCAGAACAGGATGGTTAGTTTTCTTTACATCCTACTGTACTTATCTATTCAACGACACGTATAATACTCGTACAATCAGAAGCAGAAGTTGCTACACAAGCCAAGTTACTCAAAATTATATGCACATGGGCTATATTATTTAGAGAATAAAGGTTGTACTGATCACTGTGAGCGCGTTAATATGCTTCTGCTTTTGCTGCTGACTATACCTTGAATAAATAAGTATAAGTGTCTAATTTCAAAACAAGCAATATAAAATAAAAGACGCTATTACAAGTTCCTCATTAATTATAATTAGTGAGATATAAAAAAGGTGTAAAAAATGGTAGAGGTGTACATGTATGTCGCGCCTAAAAGGCGTCGAGCGGGCGCATGCGCGCTGACAGCCACGGCTATTAAAATAATTCTTTTCACCATTAAATTAGGAATGTATTCAATAAGACAGGCTTTAATGAACTCGACCTCAATATTGGTGCCACTGGATCTTGTTATATAATTCCCTTACATAATGGCATACGTTTTTCCTAATGAAATTACATTGTATTATAAAGAAAACGGATAGGTTTTTATAAATAATGACACAAAGGTAAATTAAGAAAGAAAAATTGAATGCGATCTACTACGATCTAAGCGGGATATGAACCCGCGACCTCTGCGTTTCCGGCGCATTGCTCTTCCAACTGAGCTATTTGATCGCTACGTCAATCACACCAAATCTTTCATCCCTTAATTCTTTTACGCTACTAGAGCGCCCTCTGCATCATATATGTTTTTGAAATGCTTATGCGCATTAGCCATACCCTATAGGATGTGCGCTTTACACGCACGATCCCCAATCCCCATTGCTTTACAGCAAGTGTGAAGACTGCGAGAGAGATGGCACAGTTCTAAATATTTGTATAGAATCTTTTTTACCGATTCATATTTTTTTATGTGGTAATACCACATTTTTATTCGGGATCCCGCTTAGATTGTAGTAGATCGCATTAAATTTTTCTTTCTTAATTTACCTTTGTGTCATTATTTATAAAAATAAAAATATGGTATTACCACATAAAAAATATGATTCGGTAAAAAAGATTCTATACAAATATTTAAAACGGACAGGTACCTAATTTAATATCGCTCCGCTTTTCAAAAAACGCCTTGAATTTATTTAGCACTTCTATTGTACTTGCTTATAATATAATTTCACCTACTAAATGTGCGAATTTTTGCTGTAAGTGCCTAACCTGTCTTCCTAATTAGTAAGCAATTCGTCATTTGGTAGGTACCTTACCTACACGTTAAAAACACCAAGAATATTGCATCAATTACCTACCTACATACCCATAAATCCCACGGAATTGAATAAACGGAATGTTGATCTTATAACATAATATAAGTTCTGTACGACTAACAGTTTAAGAAAGGTCTACGAAAAAATAGCTTACTGTTGAGTTTATTTCAGCTTTCTTCTCAACAGTGGTTTTAGCGATTTACAATGTGACTTGTAAAAGTTCCTTACTTACTTGCCGTAGGTACTTACTGAATAAATTATTTCATTTCATTTCAATTACATGAAAAAGATGGTAGTTGCTAATGATAATGAGATGAAGGCACAGCTTATTTCTTCTCGTTAAATTTTGCTTGTTTGAATAAATTCTAATGCATGGAAGTTAAATATCCAACGCTCCTTTCTAATAAATTCCCCATCCGGCTCCACTTGCCTACTTTTTCTAGAAAATCCATCATCAACATGGACATAACAATCTTGTCCGTTGATTACTCAGGGCTGGTAATGAAGTACCTCATCCTGTACTAAATTGTGCTATGGCGTGATGTCATACTTAAACGAAACATAAGTATAAAAAATATATATTAGAAGATCTAGTTCGAAGGACCAAAAATTTGACGTAGTAAAGCCCAGTGTTTTACAGGACTATATTTTTATAAAGATATGCTAGTTATCGAAGAGTCCAAGTTATCATATAGGTCATAATAAGAATTCACTGTATATCTGATGATGATGCTTAGAACGTCTTCTGAGACCTCGAGATCACGATAAAGACCAGATTTTCGATTTTACTCGGTCTAGGTTTTTATTTTTGGAGAAGATAAATTACGAGATTTTTTCTTTTCCTCCATCTTGGTTACTTGTAATCTTGTGCCTTACTTATAGCTGCAACCCGTTTCGTCCCAGCTAAACGCATCACAATAACATCTTATAATAAGTATTTTAGTGCACAGTGTACTTGTTTTTTACGGACATCTTTTCCTTTGAATCTTTGATTAAAGGCGCGATAACTTGGACTAAATGTAAGCTTTACGTCCGTATAATACTCTTCCTAGAAATGATACATAACATGGACATTAAAAATCTCGCTGGTTGATAACTCTGGTTATTAATAGGGCGAGTAATGAAGACGCCCGCCGCCTCATCCTGTTATAAGTGATGCTGTGACGTGATTTCACACTGGCTGGCTACTACTTACACTTCACTTGCGACCACGGTATTCCTAACTTTGCATTTCAAGGTTTGCATCATTTAAGAGAAGTTTAAAGATTTTTTTTAACAAAGAGTAGATATGGTACTAACCTGTCCATGATAAGCATCACAAACTTCATAATCGAAGAAGAAACCATTAACACCGAAGTTCAACTTTATAATGCTTTCCAAGTTATCCAAGGAAATCAACGTAGTAATAGTAGTCCTCTTAGTACATAGTTGTTGTAACCAACGGTTTTATTCCAGGATTCTTGGGTTAAATATTTAGGCTTCATTAAAACGATTTCTACATACTTATTCGAGACCTTACAAGATTAATTCCGTACAATCTAAGAGACATGTATATCGATCGTTTGATAGACGGATATGGACGCCTGTTGTTGTTGGTCTTTCATATAATTATTTCGATAGTTGATAACATTTAAAACTGTTATTTGTGTTTATCATCCAGTTACTTAAAGGTCAAGGGAAGACATCCCTTAATATCTTGCATGCAATATCAAATCATTCGCCTATCAAATTGGAACCAAATCCAACGCATGGTTGAAACAATCTACTCGCATCCGTGTCGATATGTACAATATATTTACGTCCTCGATTTGTAAATTTAATGAACAGTCAAACAGTGTTGTTAAGATAAATACTAACTACTAAGGGAGAAGCCAAAGTGGACGACGCTCGTAAAACCAGTATCAATTAGATCCGGTAGTGCGGGTACGTTCTGCATGAAATTGTTGACACCGCACAGATATGCAAATGGAGGCGCAATCACATGACAGCACTTGGACCGATAGTTGGCTGGGAATCGTATGGAGCGAACATATAGTTTAGTGGCGAATAAATAAAACTGCTTACGGTACAGTTAAGTGATGCAAACTGTTCGAAGTTGTAGGTAGGTGTTTCCGTTGAGGTCATTCATCATTTTTGACCAAGTCGCGCATCTTCTAATTATATTATAAACAAAATATTATCTAGGTTCTTCACCCATAGGGCGGCGTTTTTACTAGGAGAGTGTAGATCCAGGATACCTCCATTATATTTCCGTTTTGGGCAGTCATATATATGTGGTGGATGGATTGTGCAGGCGCCCCGCCCCACAATCGCACACTGGCGAGTCTCTCCAGCCACATTTAAACAGATAGTCAGCACAACGACCATGCTCCGTGCGGAGTCTGTTGAATTGGCACCATTCCCTTCTTGGAGCTGAGAAACCATAAGGTTTCTGTGTGGGATCATAAGTTGCGGGGCTAATACTTGGCGGGTTAGACTTCCATTCCTCTTGCAAGTTGTCTATACTTATCAAATTGAAACCACCCTCCAACAATCTTTGGGCGGTCTGGTAGGGTGGGTGTCGAGACTTCAATCGGTGATGAGGCGGATTTAGGAATTCTTGATGATTTGGCAGACTCGGATCGTTACGTATTTTATTACCTTCCCTTATCAGCGCTTGCTGTCTCCTAAGATGCGGCGGTGGAATGTGGCTCAAATGCGCTATTCAACCGTTATGGTAATGATTTCGACCTAACATATTTCGTATTGGTATGAATGAAGTTCATCCTCCAAGACAGCTATCCGAAAAGTATTGCAATGGATAGTCCACTTCAGGTGATACTGTTCAAGAAACTTGCATATGATGAACACATTGGCGTATTTAGGGGGGTGGCCGGGTGGTCCGTGCCCACCCCAATATGATCTAGTGCCCACCCAGGATTTTGGGATACCCCTGGCCCCCAGGCCCCACCTGAAAAATAATCTTAGATACGCCAATGGATGAACTCTACTCTGTACGAGTTCTCAAGCGCGTATGCTGGACCTGACAAGTCAGTAAATCCAACATTTATCACAAATCAAGAATAGAGATTTGACAGTTTGGAAGTATTGAATTCGCCTAGTTTTAACAACTCTTTGTACTTACGCCGGTGTTGTCCGACAAAGTAATCCTGTACTGGGTCTCGAGTTGTCCCATAACTCACACTAATCCGGGCCCGTCGGTAGTCGCTACTAATTCAAAGTACGGTAGTAGTAGAAGTAGTGACTGTTAGCACGCACCCGACTTAGGCTCACCAATGACCAGCTAGCTCTCCGTAGGTATAGACTATCTTAATTGAAAGTACGATGATTGAGTATGATGAATGAGTCTCAATATCAATACTTTCGTTAATTAAGAGTTATTCGTATTCAATAAGATATAGGATCAATATCATTTCATATTGTTCGTGTTAAGGTAGTGATAGACTGTGAATCGAATGTCACAAGTAAACACATACAAATAAAGGTAGATATCTCCTGAGGTCAAGATGACATGAGCGACAAGTGACACAGGGACATAATATGTTTGTGCTAAGATTTTTGATCAGTTTTTTGTAGTTTCCTTTTTATTATTATTATACAAAATATAAAAATGTGACACTTTATGCTCTTGCGGTTTGTACCTACATTTGAGACCACGGCGTATATATATATATATGCAACTACCTACACCGAAAGGTTAGATAGATAATGAAGGTAAATAAGAAATATCGCGACAGACACGTCATAATGTGTGTTAATAAAAGTTTAGAATATAAAAACTTTTTTCTTCTTGATATCTGCAATTGACTAATTCAGCCATAATCAGATTGTGTGAGTTTTTGGTATGTTTCGAGAGGTGTTTCATTAAACACTCTCCCATTTCATATAAAAACTTAAAGCTAAAAACATATATATATATATAATATATTGATGTTTTAGTTCACACCTTCCACACCTCTGGACAGAGGTGTGGAAGGTGTGAACTAAACTCATGTGTTGTTTATTATGATAAAAAGTTTGATAACAAACACTTGAGAGACATTTTTGCGTGAACATAATGTCACACAAGTGTTTATAAGTGTACCTACGTTTAAGATTGTCTGAGTATATCTCAGAATGTACCTATAAGTGCATATAGGTAAGTTGGGATGTTTTCTAATATACCTACGAGGAACATATGTCAAATGTAAATACTTTATCAAGTACATAGTGAAGCCTCTTATCAAATATTATTTCGGCGGGTCATCATAGTTCATAACTATAATTTCCGCGATGTATCTGTCTGTTGATATCATCGGTACCTTTACAGTTATCTGTTATCTGACAGTTTCTTCGCTAGATAAATGGGAACTCGGGGAATTTAACGCTTCACGACGGAATTTAAAGTGGTAACGAACCACCTGCTTCGTGATTTGTTCATATCTCACGGAAAACTAAAAATACGTGATAACAGCCTAATGTCTTAAATCCACCTTCAAACAACTGTGAAATTATACGCTTGTCTTAAAAATGTAAACTCTTGTTTACACAATATTATGAAAGCATTACCTCACTTGACATGATTTACGGCATGTATCGGGAACGCCGGTCGCGTGTAATATGATCGCCTAAATGTTGATGTTTTATTTATTTAAGTTTTCTGTCACATTCACAGCTCGTACATTAAGTTGCCTCGTTATGTAATCGTGCGTCGACATCAACCGCGCGCGCTATGCGAGGCATGCGGCATGCGGCGCCGAGTGCGTTGCTACGACGACAGCGTGCTTTATAATCACCATGGACTTCTGAACTCTGTCCATTCAGGGTGAGATTCTGTTGACAATGGGTTTTTCAAGCTATGAAATAGGGTAACATACAAGCGACCTCTGCATGTAGGCACAAATATCTATATTATGCTTATACATTTATTTCCAATCCTAGAATCGTTTGCGCTCGTTATCCTCCTGTTACATCATTATCATTTTACAGCATTTGTCATTGCACCTTTTCCTGTCACACAACTAAACTGTGTTGGGAAGAAAGTAATTACATATATTTATTTATTTAAACTTTATTTCACATACAAAATGTGCACAAATGGCCATACCAGTCAACCATTGGGCTAAACAGAAACATTTTATGGTGCATTTTATTTCCCATTGCCAAAATGTTCACAGGGCAAAATCCCATAAACTGTTCGCTCCAGAACGGAATCCCCGATCCCGCTTGGGTCTCATTAGACTCCAATAGGATTCCTATTGTATATTGTATTGTAGCTGGTACAACGCACTCGGTTGACCTGGCAGCTGGCTGGGAGATCTCGGCGTAATGAATGAGGTAATGTAAGTGGCAATAGTCTTGATCCGAACGTGTCGGTAAGTCGGTATTTAATCAAATCCCGGCCGGCGCATTGGCCGCAGCCGGCAGGTGCGCGCTGTTCTTATTAGAATCGTGTTAGAGGGCCGTAATTATTGGACGCCACCTGCTAGCATACATGTATTTATTAAACTATCTAATGTTTACGGAAATCGCGTCTTCGTGATGCCTCATTTAAATACTGCTCGGCGGGATGCATGAGCTTTTAGGTTCAGTAAACTTTACAGGATATGCTCAATGCGGTAGATGGCATTAAGTCCGCCATTTGTACTTTTTTGTAATGTACAATAAAGATGAAATAAATTAATAAATGTCATAATACCTACTCGTACTCCACTATATTATATTATGTACATCTACCTATATGTTATGGGAGTAAATATGTAGTTCGTTTATGTTGAGGGATATATTATATCGTATTTAAAAATAAGAGGTTGAATATTAATTTTATTAAAACTTTCGTGAGACATATTTAATTATTGTATTAAGCGGTTTACACTCACGTGAAATTGTCAGGAACGGCCCGACATGTTTCGAACTCGTATGGAGCTCTTCATCAGGGACGGCTGCCCGTACACCCGTAGGTTTAATATTAACCAATTTGAACAGTGAGTTTCAAATGTAGTTGAAGTTTTTAGTGGCCTACTACTATGGACATGCATCGGATTGTGCCGTAGTAGGTATATGGCAAAGACTTCTTTTCATCACATTTGCTCGTAAAGGATGGTATTACATGCAGGTGTACTGGAGGACTAAGGCCTATATAGTTCCCGCGGGAGTTATAAATTGTTATAACTCCCGAGGGAGTTATGGTTTTAGTTTTAAAAATATAGTTAGCACTCGCATATAACTTCAGACTAAGGAGGTTTTAATCCAGCCAAGGTTTTTTGTTGTACGAACAAAACTTGCCTACCAGCAATTTTTATTGTGTATTGAATTAATACGGTACATGTAACTGCATTAATATTTATGTTTTACAATTATTTAAGTGTATTTTGCAATAATTTTATTAAATTAAATTTAGAATTATCGTTACAATCTGGCAGTATAGCCTGTCATGTTTCTAAACTAAACGCAGTTCTTAGCATTATCTGTGGTAGACGACACAAAAAAAAAGAAAAAAAGTTATAAAATTATTGGTTAGGTACTATTTAGTTTTGTAACAAAATTAGTGTTCGTATTTAAGTTTTATAATATAACCGGTGAATAACCGGCGGGTAACCGGTTAATTATTGCTGCATAATATTGTTAATTGTTATTTGTTTAATGATAGATAGTAAGATTCTGTGTATATTTGTTTTCTGTTTTAAGCTGATGGCCGTTTTGCCAGTGCTTATAGTAAATTAAAAAAATATATACAGAAAAAAGTTGGTTGTCAATCGTTATCGTTTAATGTTTATTTTTGGCTTATTTCGTTGTTATTTACTCCAAAATGTGATGAAAAATATTGTGTGTAAGGCGGGTAGTAAGGGGATTACAAACTCAGGACATTAAAAGCCCTCCGCCTTCGGCGTCGGGCTTCTAATAGACCTTCGTTAGTAATCCCCTACTTACTACCCTTATGACACAATATACTATTAATGTAAGATATTAAGGATAACATTAATAAAAACCGGCCAAGAGCATGTCGGGCCACGCTCAGTAGGGTTCCGTAGTTGCCCATCCTTCACAATAGATGGGCTTAAATTAAGTACGAGAAAGATTTTAAGCTCTATAAAAAGGTCGTAAACGCCAAACGCCAAAGTAACTCTAATTACTTATTACCTTCTGGAAGTCACCGATTATAAGCGCCAGATTGAGCGGAATCTTTTAGTGCAATATGGCAGTTAACTAATATGTGTAACGTTCGAAGTATAAGGAAACAGCGCGGCACTTACGTCATTTTAAAGAAAATTATGAAATTTTGCGATAACTCAAAAATGGCTCGACCGATTTTATTCAATATAGTTTTCATTGAAAGAACTTATAAGACCTCATTTTCATGAATTTTTCCATAATTTTTTGAAACGTGGTTTAAAAGTTAGAGGGCGGGGACGCTATTTTTTTTATTTTCGGAACGAATATTTACAAAACTGCTGACTTTATCAAAAAAATTATGTTTACAAGACCCCTATTATTTTTAAAAGACCTATTCAACGACACCCCACACACTAGTGTTGAAACGAAAAAAAATTACACCCCCACTTTAGGTGTTTATTTTACCGTTTTGTCGGCGTCATACATACACATACTCATACCACAGCTTTCTAGTACTAATGGTCACGGAGCTAAGCCGCGGACGGACGGACAGACGGACAGACGGACATGGCGAAACTATAAGGGTTCCTAGTTGACTACGGAACCCTAAAAACCCAGTATAAATGCAACTACGACTACGGGGCCATTACAACTCTATAATATCTTGTCTCTTTAATTTAGGCTGTATCTGAATAGGTACATTAGGTACAGCAACTTTTAAGATCGTATATATGAGCGCTGCTTGTGTTCAATCATAAGTCATATCTATCACATTAATTATTGCTAAAATATACTTCTTGGACCTACACGATCTTCCCGAGAAACCATAAAATGGTATATAACAGATGGCAATGTACATCATTCAGGTTTATTAAAACAAAACAATGACACGAGTATCCTTTATTTACGAGCCAGCTACGAATACAAGGAAGCGACATTAAAACAAGTTTAGAAATAACATAAATAAGAGGCATGTTGCTGGGAGGCTCTAACGCGGCTCTAACGGCCGCCACCTGCCGCGGTACTTTTTAATCTTGTTACTTACCATGCCTTATACGTACTCGTCTAGAATTACACCATTACACCACGCCGGCCAGGGAAGCTACAGAACTGACTGTAGCTATACTCCGATTTCTAATTCAAGACAAAAAAAAATACCACAAGGTTGCCACTACAATAAAATATTTTTACAATAGTAAATTTATTTTTATTTTTAAACACGCTAAGATAATTTATTTATTGGTAACTTTAACTCTATGTTTTAACAAAATAACTAGAAATATTTTTTATTACATAATTACGAGAGGAGATAATAAAAACTTAAACACCGGAGATTTTTGGTACAAAATCTGGTATTGTACTTGTAACATTGTCCATTTGGTGCAAGCCAAGAAACAAACTCAGATGTCATTTAAATGTTGTCAATTTTGACAGTGACGTATCTGTCGTAGTTTTTTTGGTCTTGAATTAGAAATCGTAGTATAAATGCGGAACTTAGCAAGCAAACCTACTGATTATTCTTCTAAATATTGAATATCTCAAGTCCAAAAAACTGTACGCAGTTAAGTATTTTCTCAAAAGTTGCATACAGTACATTTCGAACCGATTTGTTGACACTGTACGCCTAGCGTAACTGTGTCACGTGACTCTTTGTCGAGCGACAAATACTACTGTCACTTTCCTTTCAGTACCGTACGAGTAAGACAGGTGATGCTGCGTCGCGCAACAAGAGAAGTCGCGGCAAGATATGCTAGCCCTGCTGATTCAGAACTCACTACAGATATGTATTTTTGGTGAGTTCCGAATCAGTGTCATATATAGGTAAGCAGTTAGCTTGTTATTTATTAGATACTTACTTGATACGTATTAGAAGGTTATAATGGCGTGGCGGCCATAGAGCCCGATTTCCACAGGCTGCCCCATATAGGTAATAATAGTATTTGAACGAATAAGTCATATAATATACATGTATTTACTTGTATCTTGGATGCTCTCCGAACGATTAATTTTCTACTCTGCACCCACTTGAAGCATCTCTGTTTGGCCCTATGGTTGACTGGTAGAGAATGCCATTAGGCATTAAGTTCGCCATTTCTACTGACTTAAATAAATAAGTACTCTACTGCTCCTGAAGACAAAGTAGGCCAAATTTGTTCTAGCTCTACCAAACATTAGGTTGACAACACGCAACGAGATTTGGCGCTGATGACTTTAACGGCATGATGGCATGATGCTAACGAAGTGGCCCAACAAACTAGCTACGCCAAACACGAGCCAGAATGTAGTCAGCAATTAATCATTTTCTCTTCCAATACTGAGTCTACAGATGAGATAAAAATGTATCATGTAAGCTGTCCTTTATCTTAAGCAATGGTGAGATACGGATAAGTCTCAAGCATAAGTCTTCAACACCGTTACGCTGCCCCCGTCGAACACTGACACCTGAAAACAATTATTGCGATGCTCCTAGTAAGTAACTTTACATCCTCATACTTTATGTGAAGGGATGGGACTTGTATTATATTGTTACGACAACAAACTCCGTTGTCCTAGAGTACAAAAACAAAATCTGTGGCTCAGTGGTCCGAACTACGGCACAGAACCGAATAGTCCCGGGATCGAATTCCAGCGCTCATAACTGTATTAAAGAACCGTTCCTTAAATCTATCTTGCAGCCCACGCACTTAACGATATGTTAATTCCTGAAAACATTCCGACACTTTATATCCATCCATGGATAATGTAGATTCCTGTGTCTATGGGCGGTCATAGTCCTGCGGTTAATAGAAGTGATTTGAGCCGTCTAACGCCGCGGGCGCAGTACAGCGTCGTCCTGTCACCTGCCTCATGCCTGCATTCCCGCCGAGATTGCGGACACCTGTGCCTTTTCACACTGTTTGCTTTAGTCGTGCTTAGCATCGTGTGCTCAGTGCTAGAAGTATGCCATTCCACATTCTGTAGCATTATATTTTAGACCCCAATCATACCATAAGTGAGCATTACCTTTCCAAATTTCGTCCATAGTTACGCTTCTAGAATTTGCCACCCTCTTCGTCAGCGTTGCCTGATGTATCGGCGTTTCCAAATTTCATCTAAGCCTGTTTGATGGATTACGTATGTTTTAAGGGTAACAAACATTCAAATCTCCTTTTTTACAGTAGGCACACTATGTTCAAACATTCATATAAACGCTTCAAAAACTATTAAACTTTTATGACTTACTCACTTTCCAACAAAAAATTCAGGGTGGATTTCTTAGCACTCTTGAGATCAAATTAAATTATTATACCAAGTAAATGTTGTTGCTAAATGTCTAACATTTTTGTATTTTTATTCAGTTTAGTTTTTTCTATTTGTACAGATAGGCGATGACATATTTTAAGATATGATCATATTGATCACGCGTTAATTTCTGCAAAATTATTTTTCAAACTAAACGTGAACTTGTGATGCCTCATTTACAAGTAGTCGGTACAGCAGAACTGACACAGATAGTTGCGCTGTTCCCAGCGTGTAGTCGGTGACACTTTTTGGAACTTGTGCGATTCACTATTGGGCAAATTGAGCAATTTTTTATTTCAATTTCTTAATCATGTCAGGTGTAATTTATTACAGCACGGGCATCGCAGGCAGGATGTTACTATGATGCAAAATCAGCTTGAACCGATCTATAGGTATTTAACTTTGATGCGACTATTGGTCAAGTTAAGCTTTTTCAAATTCTAATCATGTCCGTCGTGTTCTATTACAGCGCAGGATGTCATTACGATGCAAAAACTGCGCCGCAATCAGCGGCGGCAGGTGCGCGTGTGCTCATTACGCTAGTATAGAAAATCCGCACAACACCTGCGCAGGAAAATGTCAATTTTCTCCACGCCCACTCGCCCTGGGCCGGAGAAATTTATTAGCAGCCTCACAATCGCCAGACAAATGCCGCTCGTAAACTGCGCAAAGTAACGATAGAACCGCTTTTGATATATTGGCTATGGAGTACAGGGCGGCGGTTAATCAGAAGTACTTTGAAACTGTTGCCATAAAGGTAATGTATAGTTTACATACTAAATAGGTATTAGTTAGTGGCGTGGTATTAAAGTTAGTCTAACAGAAGACTGAAGTGCTAAATATGAACACTAAAGAAAATAGTGTCCTTAGTGTAGATTTAATTCTCATCTGACCTGACGGGGGTCAGGTAATTCAAACCATAAATAATATAGTTCGCAAATACTTCTAAAAGTTACTGATTTGACTTTCAATTGGTTCTTCACATATTTGTATTCGATGTGATAACTGTTGGAGACACTTCCTGATGATTGTTTTAAAACTTATTTTCACTACATCTTGAGACTCTTGAGAGTATATTAAAATACCTATCTCAAAAACTACGATCGATCTAAATAAACTCGTATTCAGTGAATATATTTTCGATATTTTTGTAGGTACTAATTATTAGTGGGTGGTGTTCGCTTTTATGTACGACGGTCAAATGCCTTTTACAAAGTGATCCTTCTGAACTTTTAGAATATTTTAACAAGTAGGGCCATCCTTAAGTTTTAGTGCAGGAGGGAGTTATGATATCACAAATTTTTCGTAAAGGATTTTTTTCTGTGATGTATCATTTGATATCACTTTTATTTTATGTCGTAAACGACCATCCACTATATCGTCTCTTGATTATCGTTTAGTATAGCCAGCGTAGATCGCATCCAGCCTGCGACCACCCACTCCGGCGCCGACATAAGCCGCGTGCTCATAAACCTACATTCCTCGACAAGCCGAACAATAGCCAATTCCACGTGCCACGGCGGTAGACTGAGGCTCGCTTCATACGTTATCGATATAACTAACTTCCGTTAACAATGAGCATGTATGTTTTAATGTTTCACGTTAAAAAAAATAGTATTTTTGTTATTATTCTTCTTCATACACAACATACATCTCACACATAGTGCGTGCTCAAAGTATGTATGCTGGATTTGCTCTTGCTAGGTTCTTCTTCTAAACCTTGTATAACCTGTTGTGCCATGACCATCACGTTGGAATATATGACTAACGATCATAATATATGAATAAGGAATATACGACTAGCCATAAATAAACCCATTCCTGGGCGTCATAAAAGTGCAACTTGTGTTGAAAAGCAAATTATGATCTCAAGAGGCAAAAGCATGGTTAGAGACAACGAAGGAGGGGCTATTTTATTATTGGTAAACAGGACACTGCCTCCAGTTACTTCACTACGTTATCTGTTCAGCATGCCAATTGGAACGTTGTAAAAAGAAGCTCCAAACAAGGCAGTCGTAACTATGTAAATCCCTCAAGAGTTCCTGTTTGCCCCTGGACTAGTCTGAATGATCTTGATTGGATAAACACGTCCTTACAATAGAACACAATATATGCTCCATAATTTGCAATCTGGAGTACAATTGAGTAGTTTCTACAATCTAATTGGCATCGATTATTTGTTGATTGAAACAAGTGAAACCCAGAATGTGTTAACTCTTTAAGGTAAATAACCTGCCAATGTCAAAACCGAATAAATTCGTATATGTTTGGACATTTAACTGATAAGATGTTTATTTAGTTGCAAGTGACTGTAAGTGGATGTTTCCTGCCAGTGGCAACAACCTTTGCATATTTTTACAGTTTGAACGAGGTAATTTCTTACACAGGGTGTGCAAATATCTACAAAGGCGAACTTTAAGTAAAACTCTATTGTACAAAATTGTAACTTCTCTCTCAGTCAAATTAATGAATAATGACCAAAATTAATAGAATATTGCACGAATAGTAATGATTTTGGCTATTTATGATTGTGTAAGTTTCATTTGGTCATTAAATTCGGTCATAATAAGAACGTAACGAAGCAAACTCTAAAATATTACCTGCGTCAGTCAAATCCGATGTCAACCTGTTAAACACGTCATCAAAGAATGATGAAAATATACTTCCTGTAGGTGATGTTTGGAGACGGCCACCTGTGCACACGGCGGCGTTCCCACCATCGCCACCGTCAGTCAATATTGACTCAGATTAAATCAATTCCCTGGATGCGCACTATCTCACGTCAAGCGGCTCTAATGCAGCCACCGACCACTGTTGGTTCTGTGGATTAGCCATGCCTAGGGCTGCCATCCGTCCGGATTTCCCCGGAGATGTCCTAGTTTGGAGGCCACCTTGGGGACGTCCGGGGCCGGGGGGGTTTTCAAAGAATGTCCGGTGAAAACCCGAACGCTTTTTATGTGAATGAAAAATAAGGTTCTGTCAAAAATTTCATTTAGGTATGTGACAAGCTTTTATAGCCTACTGTACTTTTCTTTGAACATCCATCAATTGCTCACAGAGACGCTTCTAAAGAGCCCAAACTCGATATGATTGCTTTATTTATTACGGAGTTCCTATGGCCACCTTCCAGCTCCATCATCAGATCAGCTCCACGTCATCATAATATTTCATTGTCATGCGATTTGCATATTCGTGCAAAATTTCAGCTCAATCGGAAATCGGAAAGTGGGTCAAAATTAACTTGCAAAATTCCATTACAACGGGTCAGCTTAAAGTAAATTAACCCCTCGTATGCGGCGTCAAAAATTTGCTAATCAAATTGAAATTAACTGACATTTAATATAAGGTTCAAATGTCCCGCACGGATCCGTGTCTAAGCATACGAGGGGTTAAAGCTTGTAATAAAGCGATTGTTTTTTTTATAATAATATACGTCCGGGGAAAAATTGCGATTTACGCCAAATGCCCGGGTAAATCTTTGTCCGGGTTCGGCGAATTTAGAGATGGCAACCCTAGCTATACCCAGTGCTAATAGTCGGCGAAAAGAATACTAATATCGGTGTCGTTGTTTCGCCAACAAACGTTTCATGGATTAGTTCATCGAATAACATTTCATCGATAATTTTTTTCTCTGGAATATTGATAATTCTTGAAAAATATATTTTATTGATTTGGCTGGGTTAAATTAGGTTTGTTTTATGATCCATATATTTGCGGTATAGGTCGATGAAATGAAACAATTTATGAAATGTGTGTCGGCAAAACACGGGTAAACTATGTAGTTTTTCGTCTTAGTGAAAAAAAAAACTTCCGCTTCTAATTCTAATTTTAAAATATGGCTTCCATCAGGTTAATGATGATTTCGCCAATTTCAAGTTTGCTCGTAGAGCATGCCGTTGTTCGGTGAGGTTTTGCTTTTTGTAAAGTGATAGCGATTTACAAAAAACCACGCGGACTATCGGGCCTTGACCCAGGAAGGGCTATGTACGCTTCAAGTTGAATTCTTCATTAGCTATTCACTCATACGTTAGATCACTGCACAATACGCTATCAATACTACACATTGAACAACAAAAATGAATAAATAATGAACAACGCAACTTAAACGCATGCGGCCATCTTAAGTCACAAACCGGAAGTCCAACTTCCGCTTAATTGGTAAACTATACCGTCAGAGACAGCAACTACGTGATAATTACATTAACAGTCAACAAAACATATTGATCGCTCATTAGTTGCCTCAACATGCTTATTCTATAAGCATCCTTACCTTACATCCAAATAATATGCACTTCATATTACCAACGACAATAACGAGGCAGTTAGTATTTAAAATCAATATGTTTTGTTGACTGTTGATTTAACTACCGCGTAGTAGTCATCTATGACGGCAGTTAACCAGCAAACCGTGTGTTTTATTCATAGACTCGAAAAGTTTAGTACGATGTTTGACGTTTTTCAGACTACAAACTTATCACTTTTCTGTATTCGGCTTAGAAAGAGGACGTAATCACTGTTATTATATTTTTTCAAAAAATACTGATTATTTTAATATTAATTTATAAAAGTTTACTACAACTATGCCACAATGGAAAGGTTACTGTGGTCTGGTGTCTAATAAAAAAAAATGAATGACGTTGAACTTGACATTATCGACAGCTTTTTTTTCGCAGATCAAAAACAAAAAAAAGGTCAAGTCTAATCAGGCATTATAGTTGTCGTAGATTTTGGTAATTTTATGTATTTTCTTATATTTCTTTACATACAGAAAAATTAATTCAAACGTTTTTAGGTGTGTACACGACGCAAAGCTCTCTCGATTTCTATATTAATTTCCACCTGTTAGAAATATGAAATGTTGTCAATTATGATTATATTATACACGATTATTTTTAATCGGTGATCAGGAGTAGAAAAATATCAATATTTAGCTAAAATTAAACTTAATACGCGAGGTCCCGCGCAATTACCTCACTGTTAAATTAATTAAAAGTTAAAACATAATTAAAACTAATAACCACTAGATACATGGTCATCCTACATAAGTTATTGAAGTACGATACCTACGTCAAGTGTCATCGCTTTGGCGGGAAATTTTACGAAATTTTCTACGACTTTGTTTATGTAATGACAATGTCAATGACAAGTTATTACTCATAAATTGTCATTCCCATTAAATTATTAAAGAGGTTGTAAGCACACCGATACAGATTGGTTCGGTGACAAGGAATTTAAGACAAAATTGATTTCCAAATAAAAATTATCATAGAAAAATAAAAGTTTGTTTTCATGTAATTAGACTTCAACGTGACCGCCATCAATTACTGAGTTAGAAAAGTTGGAACCTGATCACCGATTTAAAATCATCGTGTATATAATCATAATTGACAATTATGATTACAAAAAAAATATAAGGCGGTACTCCTGAACACGGCGCGTATCGTCAGGAGTACCGCCTTATTATTATTTTTATCAAGTATTTATTGTATGGAAAAATGAAAAAAAAAAATCATAAATGGGCTTAGGTTCATATAAGATTTATTACTCCTTAGGACCTCAGGAATGCGTGGTTAAAATCTTTCGCAATGCTCATGGGCACCTTGTATAATGCAATAGGAGGAGCGTTATTTTTATATATGTCGTTAAGTTGCGCTTCTGCGGTTGAAAGTATAGTTAACGTTACTTAGCAACGGCACAGGCAACGGTTTGTTTATACATTTTTAATAAAAGTCATCGTGTATTTCATCATGCGTTTTTCCTGTAATACTTAAAGGACTAAGTAGAAATTACTCTGGTCACCAAAAATATTAAAGTTTTCAATTCTACACAGTTCACTCCCTATAAATAAAGTATAAAAAAATCATTATATTTTGGTACTCTGGCGCTCTTGCGGACGGCATTAGAACTATACTACTCCTTACCGCAATGGAAACTTTTTCAAATATTCTTCTATGTAAGATATTGCTCCTCCTCTCTACTCTACCCTCCATAATGCAAGTAATAGGAAGAACGTTTTGTTTAATTTAAGTACATATCGACAGCAAAAAGCGCAAACGCTGTAACCTCCAATGAATGCCCTTGGCGGTTACAGCATTTACTCTTTTTGCCGTCGATATTCCATCAGTACCACGTACACTTTATAGCGAATTTCAACGGTATTTCTTCATACGTTTATAAAAAACCCGGCCAAGTGCGAGTCGTACAAATACTTATACTATCTCAACTGGCCGGGTTAAGGTAGCACCTAGTATGAATGGCGCCGGATGCATATGTATGAGGTGCAAAGTTACCGCAACCGAGTTCTCCAAAGTATGGTTTTGGAAAAGGACAATATTTATTATGATTTAATTACAAATGTACTTTGCCAGGCACGGCCCAACTTGTTTCGAACTCAAATGGACATCAGGGACAGATATAATTATATTTTATGGGTGCGCGCTAAACCTCCACTACAACGCTTGAGGCACGACGACCAAACACGGATAGATCTGTGCAAATAAACCAGAGGAAAATACCCATTAATACTCCGAAATGTTGACCTACTTATAAGGGGCCAGCCAATCGCGCCAGAGCAAATATTGGCCGATGTCGTTAGTTTAATGAACGTGGTTTTATTGCTGTATCAGACGCTGCAATAAAATAGTAGACTCAGAACGTTTAAGTTTTCACCTGTCTCAAACTCCAATATATTCACAAGCGTTGGAAATTATTATGTTTGTGTCAGACGAAGATAGCACCCAAAATTAGTGATATCCCATTTCGTAAATGACTTGCAGCTTTATTCCAAGAAGGGATACATAACTCAGCAAATAAACAATTCCGAATAATTAGAGGGAACTGTTGATAATTAGCCAATTTGGAGTTTTTATCGCAGCCCTTGCCTAGAGCGGCTCGACCTAAAAACTGTTGCAAACGTCCACGCAGGCGCCGTTTACTAAAACTGCCAAACATTCGCTCGTAAAGAGCGGAGAGCCGCCCACCTAACGAGCGGAGATTTTTTAATAATTGCCACCAGCTGCATCGGCGGGATAGATCTGGTGTTTTTGCCGATTCTGCACGGACATGTCCTTAATAGGCTGTTGTGAAACCAATGACGCAAAATTACAGCGCAGATAGTCAGTCGCATTTAGGCGAAGCGCCGGCTGCAATCGAGGCCCGTAACCTTCGCCGAATTTCAGGGGTTTAGGTGTCCTCCGCCAAAAGAACTGACCTTCCTACTACTTTGCTACTTACAGATTAGTTGTCTTTGGGATGGAAAGAAATGTCTTTTATTTTCAAACGATGCGTGATGTATGTTCGTCGTCATAAAACATAAAATGTTAACATCGTTTTTAGGGTTCCGTACCCAAAGGGTAAAAACGGGACCCTATTACTGAGACTTCGCTGTCCGTCCGTCCGTCCGTCCGTCTGTCACCAGGCTATATCTCAAGAACGGTGATAGCTAGACAGTTGAAATTTTCGCAGATGATGTATTTTCTATTGCCGCTATAACAAAAAATAAAATAAAATAAATATTTAAGGGGGGCTCCCATACAACAAACTTGTTTTATGGTACGAAACCCTTTATGCGCGAGTCGGACTCGCTCTTGCCCAATTTTTACATATGCCCAGAAAAACAGTCCTCGTGCAAGAAGCTGTCACATGATTACTGCCGTCAGTCAAGAAAATTTTAACTTGGAAAAAAGGCCAAAAAACGCAGCGCCGAATCACATGTCTATTGTTGAAGACAAAATAATCTAATAATAGATCATAAGGGTTAGAAAAACACCATTTTACCATCCGTGTGTTTCTGAAAAGTTATTATGTTTTCTAGATACCTATATTCAGGAAAATATTTGAGTACACGCAAACCCATCACAAATACCGACCATTTAGATACAAGTAAAATATAGTGTCCATATAAAAATTTTGCTATCTGAAATATAAACTAATGGAATCCTTAATTCTCGTCTTGTGAACAATGCCATTAATGTAAACCCCCCATAAAGGAATACTCAAAGAGCGTACCTAATTATTTTTGAGTGAGGTGCTAAAAATCGTCGTGCAAAGAAAAAGAGTTAAAATTCACAAGGGCCACGTCACCCCAAAGACGCTTAGGCAGGTGTGTACCCTTTAATTGGCTTGCCGAAACCAAATTAGATTCCAATTTTAGGCGCTTACATTTTTTTACTTTTTGTTCAATCGTAATTCCGAGTGGTTATCGCATTCCTTTGAAGTTTAACTAGGTATTTTCTGGAACACAATTAAATATAAATCTAATGGCGCCCAGGACCAATTTGATTTCGAGCTAATGGTTACTTAATATCTAGAAGATACCTGCATACACTTTGTTTGAGTAATTAGTATGTATATTTAAGTACACAGATAACACGTGAGGCGCCGGCGCCGATGATTGTTCGAGTAGTTTAAATCGGAACACCCAAACCTTCGGAAGTTTTATTTGTCCGAATACATATTCCGAATTCTCATAAATCCAAAAGCGAATTTTCAGCAAATAAACGTTGTTGCTGTCTAGATGATAATATGTTACACAATATAGGTAATCCGATTAGGTTTGTGTGATATCCAAAAACATATCAAAAAAATTAATTAGAATCGTGAAAATTCGGAATAATGATGCTTATGAAGTAATGTAGTGTAACTATAGATACAAGCAAGTTGTAAGGAGACAAACAAGTAGGTAAACACCAACTTTTAGCATTTGCATATATATATTTCACAACATTTTCAATTTTTCATAATTGTTTCACATCAGAACATTGTCAAAAATTATTTACATTTTAATAAAAACTTCTGTGCGACTGCAAAAATCACCAAAACTATAACAATACAAAACATTTATGCCTTCAGTAGCGATAAAAACGTCACGTTTTATCTAACTTGCGTAATATCACACTTACTTATCAGTAGACTTGTCTCCTAAAGTTCAATAGCGAAATCATTCAGCACCTCGAGAATCGAAATAAACCTTGACCTCGACGAACCAGTCATACTGTAAACTGTACCATAAACACGTATTGCATAATACTTACAGTACCTTAATGTATGTTCGCTTTATATTTACACAATCTTAAAATACTTACTAGGTATATTATATAAATTAAAAACGTTGTTTTTTTTTCATACAACTCAGTTCCTCGGGGGATGGCGTATATTTCAAACCTGTGTCATTAAGCATGGTGACCACCCAGGCGTCTGGGGGCAGCTTGCCGGACTCCAGCAGTCTGACGGCGGCCGCCACGTTGGCACCGCTCGTGTATCCCACGTACAGACCCTCCTTTTCGCCCAACAGCATCTTGTAGCGCACCGCCTCCTCGTCCGACACGGCCAGCGCCTCGTCCATTATCTCGTACTTGAACAGAGCCGGCACGACCCCGTAACCCGACCCTTGAAGTAAATGGCACGTTTTCGTGATCGGATGACCAGCGATTACTTCCGAGCCTTCGGGTTCAACTATATAAGTCTTCGCTTCAGGATTTTTCTCCTTCAAGAATTTTGAGGTCCCCGTGAACGTACCGCCCGTCCCAGCCGTCGCCAAAAATGCATCGACGCGCCCTCCCGTTTGCCTCCAAATTTCTGGCCCCGTAGTTTCATAGTGAGCTTGTACGTTCGCTTCGTTGTAGAACTGATTGACGAGGAAGGCGCCGGTGTCTTCGACGACTTTCAAACATTCCTCTTCAGCCGCTTGAACGTCAGCGTACGTCACCTTACCATACACGCCTTCGACTTGTGGTACCCGCACGCATGTTGCGCCAAGCGCCTCCATGTGAACGGCTCTTTGTTCGCTGTTGCCTTTGGACATGTAGATCTTTAAAGGGTGCTCCAACACGGCCGCGACGACGGCGAGGCCGCAGCCCTGATTTCCGGATGTCACTTCCATAACCGGATGGCCGGGCTTAAGCTTGCCACTCTTCCGAGCGGCTTCTATCATGTAGAGCGATGAGCGGCACTTGATGGAGCCACCCGGATTCATAAATTCACATTTGGCCAAAATTCGTCCGGGGCCAGTCCACAATCGATCTAGAGCCACGAGCGGAGTATTACCGATTAGCTCCAGTGCCGATGCCTTGATGTCGGTGTTGTCGGTGTGAGGTGCCGGAGTCATGATGAACTTCTATCACTTGTTGCTGCAAGTACTGAGTAGATGTCGCGTTTGAAAAACACTGGTGCTTTGTGGCAGTGGCAGCAGTTATTTAAAACGTGCGCCGCGCGGGCGCATTGGTAGCGAGCGCAAAGCTAACCGAACTTGTCCTAGAGTCGTGCGCAAGGTAAAGATCGTACGAAGAGTGCCGGATGCCGATGCCGTAGTGCCGTGCGCCGCGCTGAACGCAGGCCCGCGACACCTCTATCGATAACACTATACTGCCGTCCTAATTCAAAAGGACGGATGTCCAAAAAATCGATTTTTAGTTTTTGTCGTTTTCCTATAGATTAGGTGTTACTCCATCATATGAACTAAATAAAAAAAAATATTTCAAAAAGTTGTTAAGAAATTTAGCACATCTCCAAAAACATACTATTTCCTAAGCGAGTTGGTCGTATGTGCCTTAAACTAAGCTAAAACGCCCCATCTTCACATTCCTAATCAATTATGGACGCATATCACCTGCTATGCGGCTTTATGGCTTAGGAAATCTGCTATGCGTTTTTTTGGCTTAGGAATCATAATGAAAACATTCAGAGTAAAGGTAGACAGATAATAAATTTGCGTAAAACGTAAATTTTATATTTGATAGTGATTTTTTTATTTTATCGTAATATGTCATATACAGTGGCATCAGACAACTCGAGTACTTAATATTTTAAATCAACATTAAGATTAGTTAGCCACTTAATGGCTTCGTCACTGAGGGAAAACAGGTCTTCAGGAGAGCCGCCGGCATAGCGCGTTATGGGGCAGTCGTGGATGATGTGCTGGATGGTTTGCTCTCCGGCTCCACAGGGGCCGGCAGGAGAATCCACCCACCCGCAGCGGCATTTATATTGAGCGCAGCGGCCGTGACCAGGGCGAAGTCGGTTCAAACTACACCAATCACGTCTAGGAAGATCTGACCCTTTTATTCGTGAGCCCGGTATAATCTCACAACCCACTTTTCCTTCCATTTCCGAGTTCCACATCTGCAACCATTCCTGTTTGAGGTTGAAGTGATTATCAAACAGTTTTGAGGCGATGTTGTATGATGTGTTTCTGGACTTCAGGCGGTGTGTGGTGGCAACAAAAAACTCGAAATTGATAGGGATACTTGGGATTTTCTGGATTTTGAGGACTTCTTTTCTAGGGCTTCCTTCCTCCTCAGTTCAGGTGGAGGGAACCGGCAGAGCACTGGTAGCCAGTGGCAGGGGTTGATTGAAGGGTCCCAGAGATAAGTCGCATAGCCTTGTTCAGCTCGACGTCAACCCTCGCGGTGTGAGCACTTCCTAGCCAGGCCGGCGCGCAGTATTCGGCCGTGGAGAACACCAATGACAGCGTGGACGTGCGCAGTACTTCCGAATTCGCTCCCCAAGTAGTTCCACTTATGCCTTGATCACACCTACCGAGACAGTGGGCGAGACAGTGATCTCATCCCTGTCACACACAAGACAAACGGGCGAGACAGAGCACTGTCTCGCCACTGTACTCGGTAGGTGTGATCAAGGCATTAGCTTCTGGATGATGTTGTTACGAGTCTGGAGTTTGCGTGCTGTGTTGGTTGAAGGTCAGCGACCGGTCGAGCGTGACGCCGAGGTATTTTGGTGTAAAGTTGTGCTTTAGGGTGGATCCGTAGAGGCTAACCTTGATAGTGATTGTGACTAAACAAACATCGCCTAAGTAAACATTAGCCTAACACGTCCCGATCGCACAAAATTGACAAATTTATGAAGTTGTGTAAGGTTTGTATGGCATTATTGTACATCATTAGAAAGAGAGACAGACAAGATATATGTTTTTTAAACAATTTCAAGAGCGTGGTCTATTGGAGTTTTTTTTTAAATGGTAATCAAAGTTTCAGTTTCATTGAATTTTCACGTGACCAGACCCGACTTGTCGGAAATTTTGATTTTCATAGAACCGTACAACATTACACCTTGCAATAAAATAAAGATTTCGGGTCTAGGCACTGAAACTTTTTAGTAATTTAAGTTTTAAAAATTAAATAAATGTCATAAAAAAATCCGTGGGCCTAAGATTTTTTTTAGACACCGTAAGAGGTAGCAAATGACCCCTTCTATCCCCCATTTTAATTTGGTAACCAATGTACCAAACACCCTGTATAAATAAAAATGTAGTGCTTGACGAACATAACATATTAACATTGAAGTTTTATTTCCGAATAAATTTCCTTAGACTTAATAACGGATATATGAAATGCTTAACAAAATGACGGTAAGTTGGATAAGCGTCCCATTCGTGTAGGAATTTGTTTAAATATGTTAAGCAAAAAAAACGCAAGTTTATTTTTTCATAAAATACACAATAAAAATATATATAGATTCGAGTACGACACTCTAGTGACAATGTTTTCTTTACTTTAAAAAAATTGTTTTTTTTTTTTATTAAGTTTTAGAGTTTGCGGTGAATGAAAATCTAAAATCACCCATTTCTCAAACCCTGTGCAACTGACATGCGTCCTTTTGAATTAGGACGGCAGTATAGTCCCTGTCACACTCACTTCCACGTCCGTAGATTATAGTAGGTCCATTAGTATCGTTTTAGGAAGTTTTTCAAAACTTGCCGTTTTATGGAGGCATTATTAAAACAATAATTTCTTATTGTATGAGCCAAATGACACACGACTCCTGCGCGGCGGCGTCGATCGGTGTACAGTAGACTGTTATTTCGAGTGGGTTCTTACTTAGTATTGTACGTACGTATACATAAATCATGGATAAATATTGTATACGCACATCGTTGACCGACTGAAAGCCCAAACAAACCTCCAACTCCTCCAAGTCCTTGTTTAGCCCTTATAAAAGGGAAAGACTGAATTCATTGTAGCCTATTCTGTTATTTAACTGTAACGTAATTTTAGAGTTTTCGAATGAAAAAAAATTTCTTCAACAACAAACAATCATATTTTGGAGGATAATTGAACGAGCTATCATAAAAAATTGCCGCAATGGCCATCGATGTAAATACCTATAATATTGGAGGAGTTCTTTGATCTCGTCATCAGATCTGCACCAAAATTTTATGAGGCCAACATGGGGATGTCTCTTGTCGAACAAAAGCAAACGTATTATTAGTTACATATATAAATGACGGAATTCTGAGGTAACAAACTGAAAAAACCGGCCAAGAGCATGTCGGGCCACGCTCAGTGTAGGGTTCCGTAATCCGTAGTTGCCCACCCTTCACTATAGACAAGGTTTAAATTACGAGAAAGATTTCAAGCTCTATAAAAGGTCGTAAACGCCAAAGTAACAGTTTTTACTTATTACCTTCTGGAAGTTATCGATTGTACGCGCCTAGCGAAATGTTTTAATACGGATGCGTAACGCTCGAAGTATAAGGACACCGCGCGGCACTTAAGTCATTTTAAAGAAAATTATAAAATTTTGCGATAACTCAAAAACGGCTCGACCGATTTTATTCAATATAGTTTTCATTGAAAGTACTTATAAGGCCTCATTGTCATGAATTTTTCCATATTTTTTTTAATCCCTGGTTGAAAAGCGAATATTTACAAAACTGCAAATTTCATCAAAAAATAATGTTCGGAGACTACCTATTATTTTGCCCTTACACTAGTTTTGGAACGAAAAAAAAAATCACCCCCACTTTAGATGTACGGGAGTAACCCGAAAACAAATTGTTTTTTGTTATTTATTTTACCGTTTTGTCGGCGTGATACATACTCATACCCTCATACTCATACCAAATTTCAGCTTTCTAGTGCTAATGATCACGGAGCTAAGCCGCGGATGGACAGACAGACAGACAGACGCACAGACGGACATGGCGAAACTATAAGGGTTCCCAGTTGACTACGGAACCCTAAAAAGAAAACCGGTAGGAAAACCTCCTCGTTTTTGAAGTCAATCGAAAAATTCACTCATCACTGCACTACACTTCTGCGTCACGTGCATTACATCTCAATGATGCTGAATATACATGTCAACAAATTACATTATGTTTGCGCCAACAGGCAAAACACACAAAAAGTGCAAATAACCGCCACCCCTCGACAGCCGCGCGATTATGACACAAGTGGCAATTCGGAGATATTTAACATCCTGCAATTTTAACCATACAACATACTATCGAAATACAGCTTTTACTACCAACTTTTAAGGTGCAATTTTTAATAAAGAGGGGTTAAAGGTGACTTAAAATGCCATATTCAAAACCCGACCTTATCGCAAAGATTTAAAGCGCATCACAGTACAATGCATCGGTAAATCGCAGCAGTCTTTTGACTCGGTGTTGCCAGTTGAAGACCCACCAGATGTCAATACGGAGCGCCCATTGTTAACAAATACGGGTACAATTGTGCACAATGCATTACATTATTTAGTGAAGGCGAGTAGGCGAGCGGGCCAAATGTCGGCTATTTGATAATTGGGTATCCATCGATCAAACAACCTAATATGGCGGACAAATGGTACTTGAACATAACAATTTTACTGTCACATTTGTTCGCAGATGATGTCAAATTTTTAGTTTTTGCCCTCGATATACCGTAATAATTACCTTTGATATATAGTTATCGGACCGTATCTGTTTATTTTTTCCGTATCAGTATACCCTACAAAATAAATATTACCTACTTAAAACAAAGGTCGTATCTCAATGTCAATGTACTTACTAGATACGAGGTTTTGAAGAACGGTGACAGAATTTTTTGTGAGTTTGTTGTCAGCGGGGATATATTTATTATGTAGGGTATACTGATACGGAAAAGACAAACGTCTGTAAGGATGGGCCATGTAGCCTAAGGTAAAAAAATTCAATAGGTATGTCAAAGTTATGAGACTGCGAGAATATTTAAATGTAGACTTACGCAGACTTAGCTTCGTGAAACTCAAGTCATGTACACGCTTGTCAAATAATGCGGGTTGTAGGATCTGCCTGTAGAAGGCATATGTTCGTAACACTGGCTCACTCGCCGCCGCACACATAGAAACGTCATACGTCCACTCTCGCCCTCGGCTCACGTGTTACTGACGCAGCATCCCATGTGACGTGCGCCCGAGACAGCGTATATCTATTTATGTATAGATACTACCACAAACACTACATCCCTTCCATGTTAAAAAGCTTTTAATTATTTGAACTCAAATTCACAGAATTCACTTTATGCCTAAACTGCATATCAATAATGTGTGTGAATTACAGGGAATCTATAGAATCCCAGTTATGTGCGAGTAGGTAAGTATTGTAATTATGTTTAAGTTAGTCTACAATTCCTCTGCCTTTCCCCAAAAGTTGACCGACAGTGTACCCGTAATACAAGCTTTGTCGTAATACAACCTTGGTGCAACAAATAAAGAATAATTACATATAAATGTGTCCTCAGTCTCATTTTCTACGATTGCTTTCTATTCTTCTACTTCCTTCAGATGTAGCCTTAGTGTTTGCCCTAACTGTTCATTCCTAACCGTGACATCCCCACCGGTGCGTGTCACTAGACCCTGTGTGGAGTATACAATTTAAACCTACGTTTGTTTGTCTCTATTTCGTAAATATAAGATACATCTACTTCTCTAAATCATCCTTCTTTGTTTGCTATCTCTTATAAGTATATTCCTTTCCCTTCTCCTTTTTCTCCTTGTTACTGCTTTAACTCTAAGTCTAAGATAAATATTCTGATAGAGATCCTGTTGTTCTTGAAATGACAGTTTTCTAGCCTTTTCATCCATATTCTAGTCTTTCAATTTCGGAAATATGTTATATCACCAATAACCCAATAAATCAACTCGAAAAATAGTCATGACACGTATTTTTACGACTATGTGACCGAGAAATAGTCGTAAGTACGAGTCGAGTATAAATAAATGGAATGGAATGCATACAAATCAGTATTCTCGAAGTTGGAATTTCTGCACTTTTTTGACCATGCTCCTTTAAAATCACTGATGGTCTATAAACATCACTCATGTGAGTAAGTAGCATCTTTAAAACACGGAATATTGTATAAAATATATGTTGATATGTTGGAGTTTACATTTCCCAAAGCTCTCGATTCAGCAGTTACAGAACTTATGCCATTAAAAATGCTCTTTTAAAACCACAAAAAGTTAGATTATCGATCTTTGAACTCCGTCATAACGCCACAACGTAACATTTAAATATTTTATACCAGACAAATACAATTCGAACTCACGTATCGACGATTTCGTCACATGAAATCAATTGAGATCTCTATTTCTATGACTACCACAGAATATGTCTATTTACCAAATTTTGCATAAGAAAGAAATCGCACCTCATCTAAATGGCGTAGACCTAGTGTCACTGACTGAGAAATATCTACAATTATATACTAATTAATTATCAAAATAATTATCAGATGTAATAAACAAAATTGACACTCTTCACGTAATATTATCAGGGGTATATGGTAGATACTTTTTTTTTTATAAGGTAACAATAAGAATTGGTTGTAAGATATGTTTTATTTAGATTTTCTCTTACCAGCTCTATAAAAACCTGTATCTCGCCTAATTCGACAATATCCGGATACGGGAGTCCTATTTAAGCATCAGAATTTGAGTAACATATAAGTACGTAAATGTATCTGATTCCTTTGGAATTTATTATTATTATTTGAAACATTATTATCCAATATAGATATCAACTCAATTTTCTCTTGTTGTTTACAAAATGAAAGGTACTTAGACAACAAAGTAAGTAGTAAGTTTATTTGATTACATATGACTCAAACTTATGAAATATAAGAAACCGCAATTTAGATTCAGTATCCTTTTTCAAGTCGAATAAATGTTATCAAATCACTTAAAATTGATAGCATGCTGTAAAAATGCAACCATAATTTTAGAATTAGGTAAGTAAAAGTATCAAAATATGGCTTATGTAGCTTTCGTCAATATAAAATCACATTCGTTGGAACAAGGAAACAGTATGTTTAGTTTTCTTGACTCCCATCACACGCATAATATTAAGGTACCTATGGTTACTTCGTTGCCACTAATATGACTAGACAGCCGAATAAATGTTGTTGGTTAGCAATCAAAGTGGAATATAAGCGATTTCGACCACTTTAAAACGACTAAACAGTTGAGATATTACATCGAAACTGACCTGTTGCGGAGACTCAGGGGTGATGCCAAATCACTGATAAAACACAGTAGATCTATTTCTAACAATTCAATTATCTACCTAGGTACTTTGTCTATTACACGTTTTATATTATTTGTCAGCGTCATTATATAAAGGCCAGCAGCCAATCTGTTTTTTTTTTAATATTGCCGATCTGGTCAGGTCAGGTGTCATTTCTTTAGCATAGTCGACCGCCGATCAAATCAGAGGTTCTTCGGGTCGGGTGGCCACATCATTGACAAAGTGGTTGATATTTAAGACTAAATTTTATCGACTGAGAGAATTATTAATGCGAGTGTAGGATTGTACGAATATCATCTATCACTTTCAAAATTTACTTGAAATGTATATGCAGTGCTTACTCATATCAGATTTGTATCTTATTAAGGTATGGTTTCTGTTCCTAACTCTGTTTCATGAAGTTACTTACATAACTATGATTAAGATTGATAATTATATATTTTTTCCAAATACCGTTTTTTTTTCTACTACTCCTTTCATATCTCTTACTTCTCGCAATACGGGTTAGGTACATCACCAATTGCTACCAGTTTTTAATATCTTAACAAATGTATCTATTTAATAAATTGTATTTGAAGAAACATGAAGCTAAAACTACAGATTTCATAACTGAAGGGAGATCTTGAAACTATTTGCCAAACAAGCGTTTCAATGTAATGGAAGTTAAGTATCCAATATAATGAAGTCTTTTGCTATCTAATTTAATGCAGTCTAGTGTTCCAATTTAATGCAGTCGGGTGTTCTAATGTAATGTAGTTTGTCGTACCAATTGAATGGAGTCCGTCATGCCAACTTAATGGCGTCTGTTATTCCAATTGAATGGAGCTGTCATGCCAATTTAATGGAGTCTGTTATTCCAATTGAATGGAGCCTGTCATTCCAATTTAATGGAGCCTGTCATTCCAATTTAATGGAGCCTGTCATTCCAATTTAATGGAGCCTTGCATTTCCAATTTAATGGAGTCTGTCATTCCAATTTAATGGAGCCTGTTATTCCAATTTAATGGAGCCTGTCATTCCAATTTAATGGAGCCTTGCATTTCCAATTTAATGGAGTCTGTCATTCCAATTTAATGGAGCCTTGCATTTCCAATTTAATGGAGCCACATATTCCAATTTAATGGAGCCACATATTCCAATTTAATGGAGCCTTGCATTTCCAATTTAATGGAGCCTTGCATTTCCAATTTAATGGAGCCTTGCATTTCCAATTTAATGGAGCCGTGCATTTCCAATTTAATGGAGCCTTGCATTTACAATTTAATGGAGCCTGATATTCCAATTTAATGGAGCCTTGCATTTCCAATTTAATGGAGCCTGTGATTCCAATTTAATGGAGCCGTCTATTCCAATTTAATGGAGACTCGAAAACCAATTGAATGGTGACTTGTATTCCAATTTAATGGAGTATCGTAAACCAATTTAATGGTGGCCCTTTTCCAATTTAATGGGACACGATAATCTCATAAAAATGTCCTCAACGCCCACTTACCACAAAAAGGAAAACAAATTTGACTATATATTTGTTATATTACATTTACTTTTATCTAACTAATCAATATTCTTATATGGAGATCTCTTCACGAACTTAACTTTGGACTCTATTTACTATAAACGTATTTAATATTTACGTCGGCTAATAAGTCTCACGTTACTATAGGCTATTCATCTCTCACATAGCAAAATATCATCAATCATCAATAGTAAGATTAACATATTTATTATAAAGCCTGCATGCAATGCATAACATGCAAGATGTATTATATATTATGTAATATTAAATGAAAACTGTAATATGATTACAGTATGCTCTCCTAGGCATATCATCTATAAATCGGTAAGATGGATAGCATTATAATAAAAAAATATTAAATTTTGTACCATGACGGTTATCATTAGAAACTTGTAGTTTTAATGAAATAATGAACTTTATTCTGCAAGTAGGCCACAAGGGCACTTTTACATGTCTGAGTCTACCGGCATTTCACAAGAGGAGACCACTGTTGAGAAGAAGAGTTTAAATGTATTATACTAAACAATCTTGCTGTAAGTAATTGTATAGTCAGACATTCTACTTTATAATACTAATCAGGCTGTAGGTAATTGCTACATTGGATTATTTATTCTTTAATGATCTTGACTTAAATAGATTCCAAATGTTCATTACAAATTGGAATAAAAATCCATTCGTTTATTTTATTAAAAAATAAATTAAATTATACAATGGCATCGTGATACTACAATTTACACTTTTAAGACTTATTTGCTACATTTTCCGACGCATGTTTTGTTTTGTCAAAATTGTACAAACTACAAACACAACCTCAAAATTAGCCGTATTAAAACATGTATATGTAAAATATCAAACTAATTTCAACTTGCAAACACATAGCAGCATTGATTATATTATTACATTAATTTATAATGGCACCGTGATTATAAAATGTATAATATCAACAATTTTCGACGCCTTTTTGCTTCGTCGAAATTGTACGAACATAACCTCAAAATTTGTGTAGGTGCGCCGGTTTGGCGACCACCTTTGGTTTGCGACCACTTGACGGACTTCATTTCTTTATATCAAGATAATAACATTTCTATAGATGCCACAAATACAAAAAAAACCTTACTGGTTTTTAAATGATTTCTAAATAAGAATTGATACCGTCTGAAATAAATGGTTTAGTCCAGCGTTGTAGAAAAAATGTTCAGTGTGCGTGATGACGCAGTGGTGATTGGTCTTGCAGCGAGTTAGAGAAAAAATAGCACGGCGCGCGGCGTTCGACAGTAAGTTTTATAACTTATTTCATGCTGTACACATAAGTTCCATGTTTCATTAGTGCAATCGTTAACTTTTATTAATCTTTTAGTTAATGTTTGCTATTTTTGTACTTAATTTTAACATAAAATCCAGTGGTCGTCAACCGGAATGCTTATTTATCAAAAACTTCGGATTGCGGCCATATGGTCGCAATCCAACGTATACAGCAATATTTTGTTTCTCCTAGTATGGTCCTTATGCTTCATTCAAAACTGTTATAATTTAAGGTGTAGTGTTGTAAAACTGTAAAGAAGTGATTCTTTGGTTTGCGGCCGCCAGTTTCTTTGAAGGAACTTTATTTAAATCGACTACAAATATTAGATAGTAAGTAGGTGGTCGTTAACTGACGTAATTGAAATAAATACGTTAGTTCGCGGCCACCATTATTTAGTATGAGGGAAAGGATGGTCGTAAACCAAATCAGTGTGAATAAAAATATTGGTTTGCGGCCACCATAATTTAGTATGAGGGAAAGGACGGCCGTAAATCAAATAAGTATTGGCTTATTGAGGGCGACGTGTGATTTTTTTAATTTGGCTGGGTATTGAAAAGTTCTATTTATGCCATTACTATATAGTATATTATATAGTATATTATATACACTACTATATATAAATTTATTATATATGAGTGAGTTAACAGTACGGTTTTGCTAACTCGAGGCAAATATCGGTCTTAATATCTGATCCCGGGTCATAGCAGACAGAAATATATTATTAATTCAACTAATTTTTTAGATGGCGCTCCCAAAAAAATTGGACGCAACAAAGAAAAAGAAGCGGACTGTCCAGTACCCTTCGGCCGCCGACGAAACTATGCTACGTAACCAGTTACGTGTGAAGGATTGTTTTTCTTGCTACGAAACTAGTTACGTACAAAGAGGTTTTTCTTCCTACGAAACTGGTTTCGTAGAAAGAAGAATATTGAGAAGAATACTCAAAAGGCTTCTACTGGCTGCGTTTATCGTGGTTCCCGACAGAATAGCAAAATGAAAGTAGCCTATGTCTATTATTAAAGGCGGTTCTTTTTTATAAATTTTTTATTTATTATTTTGCTTTGGGAATTAAATTGTACAATTGATGTTTACCAAAACCTTTTCCAAAATTAAACATATGCTCTCCTGAAAACCGCATCCAAATCGGTTCTGCCAAATGCGAGATAAATGCGAACAAACATCCATGTATATTTTTTAGAATCCCTAAGCTTTGTGGCTCCAATTAGTAACAAAATCGTTCCGGTAGTATATCACGTCACTAATCGGAGGTGAGAAATTCTACTTTGTCTGAACCAATCTATGTGTTTTTTGTTGACTTCCGGATACTACGATAGTTTGTGAAATGTCTAATTGTGTTTGAAAAAGTTAATTATAATCTACTTTCCCAAAAAAACTGTGACTATCCCGGAACCCTATTTTTTGCCCACTGACACAACGTGCACCTTTCTGCAGTATTTTAGTATTAAGTTATGTATTAGGCTTTATTATTATTATTTTTATGTTTGATATCATATTCACATACAATGTACATTGTGACTGAATAAATAAACCGAACTGAACTGAACACTACTTCGTTTTATTGGAATTGACGCTATATTTGCAATAGCAGCCGAAGCTTATAACATTCTAATGTTGCCAGAATTTAGAAATTAACGCTTTTAGGGGAATATCAATTGCACAAGTCTGTTAGAATCGCTAGTGACTATCTCCGGAGGTTCCGGTCTGTCGATTTCTTTAGACATTGGAAAAAGTATTTTTTTGGCATTATAGACCGTATTCTTTTATAAATAAAGCACACGACTAAAATGTAAACTCGTTACTTTATCTGTATAGCCACGTTCAACATTCATACACATTTATTTCGAGTTTCTGCATGCCTCAGAATATGACTGAGTTGACAAACACATTTTAGCACTTTCCGTATCCTTATTTTGTAATAAATCTAGTAATAAATATAATATAGTTTATTTATTTATTACATTTCACAGCATAACAGTTACAACCAAGGCACTGTGAAACTAAGAATACATAACGTTTACATAAAAGAACAAAGGACAATTGTAAATTACACAGAAGAAGGTCGAACATCCATCATCTCACAAAACCTCAAACATTCATCGCACACATCTATCCTCTGCTTGCAAATATATCAAAGCGTGGAGCTGATTCTAGGAGCGAGTTTAAGAGGTAGGGCCCGAACCAGTGGAGAATTTCCATGGGACGCAATTCGCGCGGACGGCGCCGCTAATAGATGGCGACAACGGGGTCGGAAAAGGATTCTACTTGGAGTGGGAACATACAGGCGCACCGACTGAGCAACTAATTCGGGGCAGTCTGTATTACCACGTATGTACAATGCTACTTGCTACAGTAAGCAGCCTGCAATTCCGTCTTACCTCCAAGGAGTTAAAGCCCAAGAAACCCAGCAAAAACTTTGTCGGATATAAGAATGGGTAATAACCATATAACTATTTATATAAAAAAACGAAGGAACGCCTTTTGCACTCTTTCCAAAAGCTAGATGTAGGTTACTTCATGGTGGTTCCAAATAACGCTAGCCGCTTCGAGCTTGCTTCTAACCAGAGCAGTGTAAAGGAGCTTTATGGTCCCAGCATCATCGAAGTCCCTAGAGTTCCGAATAACAAACTCGAGCCTTCTATAAGAGTTAAGAGCCAAGGTGATCATGTGCTCATGAAAGTTAAGAGAAGAGTCCAGAGTAACTCCTAAATCCCTAATAGTCTCAACCAGAGTTATTTTCTCTGATATTAGGGTATAATTGTAAAGTAACGGATTACGGGCCCTACTGAATGTTATAACCGCACATTTCTCAGCATTGAAGAGAAGTCTATTTTCAATACTCCACTGGCATACGCGATCAATATCATCTTGCAGGGACTCACAATCTGATAAACCCTGTACACCATAAACGAGCTTCAGGTCATCGGCATACAGTAAATTTCTGGCGCACTTGGAAACCAGAGCCAGATCATTGACCATAACTCCAAAAAGCAACGGGCCCTGGCTGACCCCAGAACGAGTATGATATGGCTCTGAAATAAAGCATCCGTGCTGCACGTACTGCTGCCTGTCGCGAAGATAACAAGCAAAGAATTTCAGCCGTTTCGGTGAGAGACCAATAGCGCACAACTTGTTTAAGAGAACATCGTTATCAACGCGGTCAAACGCTTTCTTAAAGTCAAAGTACAGCACGTCAACCTTTATTCCATTATCCATATGATCTGAAATGGTATCAACCAGGGTTAAAAGGTTAGTCTCTACTGAAGGACGAGACCTAAAGCCATGCTGGGCATCACAGAGTAAAGGCTTCAATTGTGGAGCTACGATTGTATTTATAATGGACTCAAATAACTTAGCTATCGAAGATAGAATAGCTATTGGTCTATAACCCTCAACGTTGCCCGTACAACTAGATTTAGGAATCGGCCTCACCCGTGTAATCTTCCATTCATTAGGGTACTCTCCGGTATCCAGGGCCAAGTTAAAAACGTAAAGAAGCGGCACTGCTAACCATTCTTTGCACCCTTTCAGAATGAACGCCGGAATAATAGTTTTGTAAATATAACATGAATACCTAACATCTATAGAATCAAACGATAGCACTCATATAAAGGTAAGGTGGAAAAAAATATATATGTTCAACGTGTGGGACATTCAAATATGGCCATGTACACTTTTTTTTGAAAAAAAAACGCTCACTTTCTTATTTTCAGACCCCTAGCCAATAGCAATGCCTGTGTTAACAAAATACAAAAATATGTTTTGTCCCTTTCCCACTAATGAAAAAATGTGACAGAAACTGGTTTCGTAGCAAGAAAAATAATTCTTCCCACGTAACTGGTTACGTCGCATTGGTTTTGTAAGCGGTCGTATAGAAATAATCCTTTTGCTTGAGCGAATCCACTTAGCTTTGTACCCGATGAACAATACTCATTATCTGTATTGTTAGCTGTGGCCACAACTGCCACTTCAAAATGTAAGACGTTATAAGTGCAAATTACTTTTACACTAAATTAGTCTTTAAGTCAAACGAAATAAGGTTTACTCTTAAACAAAGAGAACAGAGATGTTGGTCACTTCATTGTCATTATAAGCATCGATAGGAACTTCACTGCTCTTTCACTTACGAAGTGACCAACATCTGTGTTCTCTTTGTTTAAGAGTAAACCTTATTTCGTTTGACTTAAAGACTAATTTAGTGTAAAAGTAATTTGCACTTATAACGCCTTACATTTTGAAGTGGCAGTTGTGGCCACAGCTAACAATACAGATAATGAGTATTGTTCATCGGGTACAAAGCTAATGGGATTCGCTTAAGAAATGGGCATCGAACTATACGTAACTAGTTTCGTAGGAAGAAAAAAACCTCTTTGTACGTAACTAGTTTCGTAGCAAGAAAAACAATCCTTCACATGTAACTGGTTACGTAGAATGGTTTCGTCGGTGGCCGAAGGGGTCCAGTACACCGAAGAGACCCTGAAAAAGCTCTCAATGGCATTCGGAAGGAAGGCAAGGGAATAAGAGAGACTTACAGATTGTATCAGAAAACAGTATTACATCAGATGATGAAAAATACTGTCAAAGTTGATTATTTTTAGGGTTCCGTACCCAAAGGGTAAAAACGGGACCCTATTACGGAGACTTTGCTGTCCGTCCGTCCGTCCGTCTGTCACCTCACCAGGCTATATCTCAAGAACGGTGATAGCTAGACAATTGAAATTTTCACAGATGATGTATTTCTATTGCCGCTATAACAACAAATACTAAAAATAAAATGAAATAAACATTTAAGGGGGGCTCCCATACAACAAACTTACAGATATTGGTACGGAGTCCCACTCGCACTTGGCCGGTTTTTTAATTATTTACCGAATAAGAAATAAATATGATTATCCTCCATTGTTAAAAGGCAATATTAAACATATTTTTAAATCAATTGTACTTGTTTTATTTTCATAATTTAAATATTAACATATTGGTCGCAAACTGGCTTACTGGCGGTCGTAAACTGATGAAAGTGGTCGCAAACTGACGTTTTGGCTATATTATTACTTTATCAGCATTTTATAATAATTTATGGATTGGAGTATAATATTTTTGATTTCATATTCAAACTAGACTATATTTGGGACTAGTTTACATTAACGCATACTATGCTGTGTGTTGATAATATTTTTTTTTGTCATCTGAAGTTGGCAACTCCGTTAACTGGTCGCAAACCAGCGCAATGACCCTACAACTTGCAAACACAAATCAGAATCTTTATTTTTCTTAAAGTAATTTCATGATACTCAAATAATACTAAGCCAAATACTAACATAATGACATAGTTTTAGTAATTTATCACTTTTCCTTTTGCACAAAAGTGGTTTGTTCCGTAAATAACTTTATTTCACTATTTTTTATAGGTTTCCTCTCTCTCTTTTTATTTGTTTTCCTTTCTTGTAGCAAAATAAACGTTGATTACCTTTTCACTCGTCGCCAAATGTAGGATCTGCCTGTAGAAGGCATATGTTCGTAACACTGGCTCACTCGCCGCCGCACACATAGCAACGTCATACGTCCACTCTCGCCCTCGGCTCACGTGTTACTGACGCAGCATCCCATGTGACGTGCGCCCGAGACAGCGTATATCTATTTATGTATAGATACTACCACAAACACTACACGGGTGGTAGACCGCAAGTCGGCACGGCATTGGCCAACTTAGGTAACACTTAATGCACTAGCTAGAGGTTAAATCATTACTCACTTTTTACGTTAATTTTCTTCAGCAATTTGGAATGAGAAGACTTATCTTTCCAGCTAACTAATAGTAGCTCTGTGAGCATTGACGTAATAATTACATGGACACACAATCAGACGGGAAAAATGGCACCCTCCCAAGTAATGCAAAATCACAAATCGCATTAGTTGGGCGATCAGTCTCGTTTAGACCATGACACGTGACGGGTCTCAAAAGTGACTTAATTTTCAGTGAAAAATTACAGAAATAACAGCTATAAAATAAAGGAACAGGACGGAATATTATTTTTTACTTAAGTTCTATTGATTAATTAACGAATCCTATGTAAAATCATAGCAATTTTTGTATTAGAATTATTAACTTTGTCCCCCTACAAAATGCTCCTCATCACAGAACAAAAATCGAAGGAGTCGCTATAGTTTTATATTTTATTAATAAATTAAGGAGTGCAATAAATAATTATCCTATTTTTTATTCAAGATTCCCATTCTCAACAACGTAAAAATGGAGATCACATTTAGCAAGAGACAAACGCGAAGAATAATTGAAGCCAAATAATTCGTCTCTCGTGTGTTCGGCATAATCATGTTTTTTTTATGTTAATAAACAGAAGCGTAAAATGATAAAATTCATAAATTACTAAAAAATAGCTCTGTTGTTATTGTTTTATTTTGTCACAGAGTCTAGACACTGTCAGTTTAAACCTTTGAACGCCAAGAACACATAAAGGCGACGGCGACGTGTGCTGCCGCCGTGCATACCACGCCACCGACAAATAAGATCAAACTTTAAAGGGTTAATAATGTCAATATTTTGCACTCGTCTTACTCTCATTTCACATACTGGAACAAGGACAAATAATGTCATTATTACTGATCCCTTCTATCTGAAACTTTTTATGCAGTTGTTAAATAAAAACGTAATTAAATTTGTTATTAACAATTTACAATAAAAACGTAACTAAATTAGTTATTAACAATTTACGAGTTTACTTAGTTCAAACATAAAATAAGTATATTTTAATACCTAAATAAAATAATAGTGAAAATATTTTTAGTATGTAAAAATTTTAAAATCTGATCCATTCGTGCCATGTTCCAAGTTTGACAAGAGACTTCAGTCAGAATACGCAAAAAAAGTTAATTTACACGTAAAATATTTGTGGTAATAAGTAATTAAGTCAATTTGACACTTAAACGTTTAAACAAAGAGTTCTATTGTACGAAGTCAATATGTTGCTGCAAATTATAAATAAGCGTTATTGGCATCTACTTGAACATGACAACGGTGCCACTTTATTTGACACTTTTGTTCGGGTCTGTGGCTCTATAATAAATAATACCTCAATGTCTGTGAGCTATGGTGAAGTTTGTTTTTAACGCCCGAAGAAAAAAGAGGGGTGTTATAAGTTTAACATGTGTATCTGTGTATCTGTGTATCTGTGTATCTGTGTGTCTGTCTGTGGCATCGTAGCGCCCAAGCGGATGGACCAATTTAAGTGCGGTTTTTTTTAATCGAAAGACTTTTCCGTCGAGATGGTTCTTAGCTATGTTTGGTGGAAATAGGACCAGTAGTTTCCAAGATATTCAGCTTTAATTGGAACAAGTGACGAGATCTCAGCCAATAATAAAGTCAATAATTCGAAATATTGGCTAAATGTTAAGTTTTATTAGCATTTTCTATATGACTCACTAATTGAGGGTCTCATGATGACCAGGTAGTTGCTAATGGATCTCAGCCAATATTGAAGGTAAGGATTCCAAAATTGAATGTTAAGGTGTATTAGCATTTTCTATATCACTCGGTAAATGAAGGTCTCATGATGACCAGCTATTTGTTAATGGATCTCAGCCAATATTGAAGCCATGAATTCAAAATTTTGGATAAATGATAAGTTTTATTAGCATTTTCTATATCACTCAATAAATGAAGGTCTCATGATGACCAGCTAGTTGTTAATGGATCTCAGCCCATATTGAAACTAAGGATTCCAAATTTTAGTTAAATGTTAAGTATTATTAGCATTTTCTATAGGTATCACTCAATAAATGAAGGTCTCATGATGACCAGCTAGTTTTTAATGGATCTCAGCCAATAGTGAAGCCATGAATTCAAAATTTTGGATAAATGATAAGTTTTATTAGCATTTTCTATATCACTCAATAAATGAAGGTCTCATGATGACCAGCTAGTTGTTAATGGATCTCAGCCCATATTGAAACTAAGGATTCCAAATTTTAGTTAAAGGTTAAGTATTATTAGCATTTTCTATATCACTCAATAATTAAGGTCTCATGGTGACCAGCTAGTTGTTAATGGATTTCAGCCAATATTGAAGCCAAGGGTTCCAAAGTTTTGGTTAAATGTTAAGTATTATTAGCATTTTCTATATCACTCAATAAATTAAGGTCTCATGATGACCAGCTAGTTGTGACAGGATCTAAGCCAAGAATGTCTAATGTTGGTTAAATGTAAAGTTCTATTAGCGTAATCAACAGATTAATAAATTTTTGACAGTACAATAATTTGGTACCTTGGAGCTGAAGATGGCCGTAGGAACTCCTAAACAAAACAAGATAAATCCATGGTTTTTGAGCTCGTCTGATTGTTCTTGATGAGCATTAACATTTGTGTAAGAAAGTACCTACAGTCAATAATAAAACCGAGTCTCAAAAAAACTTTTTTGACCAAAAAAACTCATTATAATTTCTGTCACAGTTTCGGAATTCTGCTAAAGCTGAATTGTTATTAGGACTATTGAACAGGTTCTTTTGATTGAGGTCACAAATAGCAACACCCTGCAAGATTTTAACGCGACTAAATGACACGTAAGCTTTAGCAAAAGTACTCTTGCCTAAGTGAATAACAGCCTTTTAGGATTTTGTAGTTTGTGTCAGTCTGTCCACAGCTTAGCTCAGGGACATAGTGGTTGGATACATTTTTTAAAACATTTTTTGTGTACCTTTCCTACACGTAACAAAAGTAAGGATGTTTATCCCATGGTGGGGGGTATCGATGATTAGGTCTCTCAAAACTAAGTCAAGTTACCTAGCACCAACTGCAATTTATATGGAGCTAAGTAAGCACCAGTAACTACTATTTGGATCCTGTAGAATAGAAACCTGGTTCTGTTTTAGGCCATAAGTAGCAGGTCCTTGCGACTCATTCAGTGCATTTAAAGTATATATTTTGATTGTCTTGGCTAATAACTTCGCCATTTCGCCATAATAAGCATTAACTAGTCTGACTTTAACGATTTTTTCCCAGAATGTTGCTTAAGGCTATTGAAATCAATATATATCCTAACTTCAATCTTAGAGAAGACGGCATTCATTACCACTGGCTTGGATCCTGTTGTTATCTACATATAGTCAAGGATCAAGCTAGACGAAAGATTGAAAACCCTGGACCTTAAACGGTGTAAAACAAAAATAGTGTCAAAAGAAGAAAATTCCGGGACGAAACTTCTGTTTGTTTAAAAAATATGAACAAAAAATAAAATTAAAAATTTAAAAAACCCCCGACATGACCACCAATAAAAAGAAAGAAATAAAATCTACGAAATGTACCTATACAATGAACAGTAGAAAAAGAATCCAAGCTTTGTTGCGTCGGGGGACCGCTAAGTAAATGAAATGCAATGTACTGAAAATCGTAAAGTGGGAAGCCCAAATGCATACATGCAATTTTGCGTTGGATGAATATATTTCATTTCATTTAGGTACTTAGCGGTCCCCCGATCGCAACGAAGCTTGGATTCTTTTTCTACTGTTCATTGTATAGGTACATTTCGTAGATTTTATTTCTTTCTTTTTATTGGTGGTCATGTCGGGGGTTTTTTAAATTTTTAATTTTATTTTATTAATTACGTTTTCTACCCTCATATCTGAGACATTTTGAAATTGGAACAATTAACTCGACTTGAAAAATTAACTATATCGTGCTCACAAAATTTCACGAGAAATGCGAGTTGTAGGCAAGAAAAGACGGAAATCCGGTCAAGTGAACATCCGGAATTCGGACATACGAGTTTTTTTGGCCTAGCTGAAACGGAGAGGTTTCGCTCGTTTCATATACTCGGTCAATAAAATTCTTGGCAAAAAGATATAGGATCGTCACTGACGTCTGCAGGTACAGGTACAGGTGAAAATAAGCCTTGTCGTAAATTTCCAGCCACTATTAAGTAGGTAACATACCTTGTGTATATAGCTAATCAAAAAGAAAAGTAGGGACGCACTCTGCTCTGTAACAGGGAAGTTGCTCTTTTTATACCTACTAATCGTACTACCGCCTCGTAAAGTTATTATTTTTTATACTACATAGTTGTACTTTTGCCTAAAACAAAAAAATACTTAACCCTCTCTTTCACCTCTTTAAGTACTTAAGAGGATATACCACTGCTCATTTTTTCATACAAATCGAGGTTTCGTTCTCGACTGTGTCCTCCTCCAATAAGTAAGTACTTAACCAATTGTAACGAAACTGCGGCAACTGAATGAGATGGAAATGTTCTGTGGCGGACCGTTTTGATTTTTGCGCTTCTTATTATAAAATGTGTGTACGTCTAGTTTTGGTCAATAGTTCGCTCCAAACAGAAGACGCCGAGTACACAAATTCTATAATAATAATCGCAAAAATCGAATGAGTCCGACACCAGAAACTGTCCATCTCATTCAGTTTCCACAATTTTGTTACAACAAATTTTAGAGGAGAAAATAGTCGAAAACGAAACCTCTATTTTTTTAATCCGGTTACGTAAAGTTTAAACATTTGTATGCGACGCCATAGTTACCAGGTGCTTTTAAACCTACATCATTATCATTATCATCATCATCATCATCATATCATCATGTCCAGTGCTGGAAAAAGGCCTCGACCAAAGTTCTCCACAACGATCGGTCTTGCGCCGCCCTCATCCAATTTCTGCCCGCGATCCTAACTAAGTTGTCGGTCCACCTCCTTGGGGGACTTCCCACGCTGCGTCGTCCGGTCCGCGGTCGCCACTCAAGAACCTTTCTGCCCCAACGGCCTTCGGTTCTACGAGCAATGTGCTCCGAACCTACAGCTATTGTGTATAACACCTATAGATCAGCGGCAGCAGAGCGGTAGTTCGGTAAACGTTGAACAATAAACATAAAATAACAAAAACATGAAGACTGCATCTTAGAATTGTACCGATTCCGATATCTTTTTTTACAACACAACTCAATGTGAGTTATTGTGTACACTCAGAAACATTAAAGACATTTTTCAAACTAATTGAAGTAAAAGGTAATTTATTGTGTCGTCTGGGCATCAACAAACCCAAAGGCTTTACAGGTGGAAAGAGACAGCGATTCCCAAGGAGCGGTATACAGACAAGGACAAAACCATGCGTTTGTTCTGTGGGAATCAAATCACGACTCACGCGCACCATGAAAGGATCGCGGGTCTGTTTTGTATACAGCGTGTTTCGGTTGCACAAAAATAAACTTTTTTTATGTGTAAGTACTGACTACTATGGACTAGATCCCACCTAATAGAGTACGGCGTGGCGGCAGACCACGACGGTGATGGCGAGATGACCTTGACACAAGATTGGTCTGTTCCTGCTTTCAACAGAGACGACTGGAAAAAAGAGAGAAAGGCCTTTGCCCAGCAGTGGCACACACATGCTAAACTAAACTTAATAAGTAAAGTACAGACAGACTCGATCAAACGGTTTTCGGTTCTTGAAACCTTACAATTTAAAGGGACCTTTGTCCATAGGAGGACCATAATGTGATGAATGATGATAATGATGTAAGGATTTTCTTATTGTTTGGTGATAAGAATAGGATTGGCTCACATTTTGCTCATATTGCTTTACCCAAAGTTGAGGAGAATATTGTCGAATTATGAGTATTTTACTTGTGCTATTATCTATTCTGTGGTATAACCTATAAAAGTAGGTTAAGAGTAGAAAAACCCGTCACCCGACATGTCCCAAATTCCTCCTGACAGTATATTGCATGATTACGTAAGCAAATGATAACTCGATAAGTAAATGGTAAGAGAGCACGCTGTGAAGGCCGCGGGCAGGTCGGATGCACCTGAGTATTTCACACCGCGCCGTGCCGGCGCCGCCGTGGCGACCGAGGTTCCGAGGCACCCAGTAAGCCATAGAACGGCCTACTAGGGGCTATCGATAAAGTAGTAAAAAAGCTGATCAAGTGCGAGTCGGACTCGCGCACCGAGGGTTCTGTACAAACTATAAAAGCACTGCATAATTGCTATTTCAAAAAGATAAACTGGAACTAAGCGACAAAACTTAATTTCGTAGTTGGAAAACTGTTATCCCGATACATTGACATTGGAGTTAGTTTACCAACTGCAAATAACTTTGTAATCACAAAAAGATAACATTTAAGTATTACCTATAATGCTAATACAATTTACGGTTTTTGGACCTATTTGTTTACTAGTGATGTTGCATCTTGGTTACAGCATGATGTTGCATCTTGCCAAATTTCATTATTTAAGTCAACGGAAAGTGCCTATAAGTTTGATTCTCTTGCGAGCTTCAACTAATTGAGCATTTACGCGGGGATTGCGTTGACTTATAACTTAGATTTTTTCACGGCCGAAAGGAGTAGCAGACCTGAGTAAGTATTGGATATTAATTACAGCTTGATACCTCTACGTGTTCCTGAGAAAAAGGTCTTGACAGACGGACAGACAATAAACTGATCCTATAAGGGTATCGTTTTACCTACCGGCTCGGCTTACCTATTTTTGAACGTTTGAGTATCCGTCTCCATTTATCTTAACAATAAAATTCACTTACCTATTTTAATATCTTTGTCATCACTGATCCTTTACGATAATTTTGCACCTGATAACTATGGCGTCGGATACAAATGAGGTCTAATTTAACGTAGCCGGGCTATTCAAATCGAGGTTTCGTTCTTGTCGGTATCCTTCCTTAACCAATCTTTACAAAATTTTAGGAACTAAATGGGAAGGAAATTAATATATGTACTTATTATAGAATTTGTGAAGGAGAAAACAGACGAGCTTCGATTTGTATGAAAAGATGAGCAATGGTATTTCCTCTTAAGGCTTGTATAGATATTCCTTTACTTATTTACGTTATTGTTTAACAGTTATTAACATTCGTGCGTTATAATAAAACTAAATGACTCATTTTAAAAAAATCGCAGTATTGGACAGGGGAGAAAGTCATAATATTCAAACTAAACCTGACCATTCTAAGCGTACTTAAGCCGCCCACTGGCGAACGCCGTGCGTGTCCCGTAATGGCATTAGTGCATAGCATTCCGATACGAGCCGAAGATTCATCGCCATTGTCGACCACGCTGTTCTGGCCTCGGCGTCCACCAAAACACAATTTCACGTTCCGATATGACGTTGCGCTGCGTCGCCGTAACTTAGAAACCCACGTGCCACAACATAAAATGCACACTACAACAACGTGACGTGACGGTACCACAACTAAACATTGCACCGATGTATAAACAGAGATAAAGTTGGTTTTCTCTTGATTAATTTCCTCGTCACATCGACACAATTTTCCCACGTTGACTCAAAATTAAAGGACACGACCATTTGTAACGTCAGTTTAAGGCCAAATGGCATACCTACTTGTCCTGTAACTGTCACTTTGCAGCTAGGTTGCAGTTCATATGCTGCCCGTTTGTATGTATATATCGGCCCTATAACTCAACGACAACTATACGCAAGCAATACAGTAAAAGCCATAAATACGTTCGCCATACCCGTTCTCACATATTCTTTTGGCGTAATAAACTGGACAAAATGTGACCTAAAAACACTTCAACGCAAAATTAATACGACAATGACCAGGTTTCGAAAACATCATCCGAGATCGTGCGTGCAGAGGTTAACATTACCGAGAAAAGAAGGTGGGCGAGGTATTATAGACATTAGTAACTTACATAATAGACAAATCATAACCCTGAGGAAATATTTTTTCAACAAAGCAGAAGCTTCTACACTCCACAGAGCCATCTCTAAAAATGATCGCAAATTCACCCCACTAAACCTGCAAGACAACACAACACAGAAAAACGAGACCTTAATAGACGACAAAGCAAAACTCACGGAATGGGCAGGTAAGTCTCTACATGGTAGGCATCGTCACGATTTATGCCAAGTCAATGTCGACAAAGAAGCGTCGAACGCGTGGCTGAGTCGGGGCGAGCTCTTCCCGGAGACGGAAGGCTTCATGATGGCAATTCAAGACCAGGTAATAGAGACCAGGAACTATCAACGACACATAATAAAGTCCGTAACTGTAGATGTATGTAGAAAATGCAATAGCTGCCCTGAAACCATCCAACACATTACAAGTGCATGTAAATCGATTGCTCAGACTGACTACAAACACAGACATGACCAAGTAGCTAATATTATTCACCAAAGACTTGCCCGCCAATTTAATTTAATTACCTCCATAGAACCATATTACAAATACAAACCCGAAAGTGTATTAGACAACCACACAATAAAGCTGTATTTTGACCGAGCCATCCTTACAGACCGAACGACCCACTACAATAGACCAGACATAACATTACTAAATAAAACAAACAGAACTGCCTTTTTAATAGATGTAGCTGTCCCTAATACACATAATTTACAGACTACAATCGCTGAAAAACTTACTAAATACACAGAACTTAAAGACGAAATTACACGACTTTGGCACCTACAAAAAGTAACTATAGTACCGATTGTCCTGTCAGCTACCGGCGTGATACCAAAACAGTTACACCAATCGTTAAAAACATTAAATCTTTCACCATACACATACAACCTACTCCAAAAAGCTGTTATTCTCAATACTTGCCGAATAGTAAGAAAATTCTTGCAAACTGATCAAGAACAGTCCACCATCCAAACAACAGCGCATCCTAACAATACATAAAATGCCTGTTGAATCTATCACTCAACCAGTGATATTACTTAAACAATTACCTGGTATGCACTTGGCTTCGGCCCGTGCATAACAGAACACCGGTGAAAGCCGAGAAAAAAATAAAAATGAACAAAATAATAATAATAATAATTCGTTTATTTCAGGCATCAAAGGCCCATAGATAAATACCTTACAATCTAACATACATATTTTAAATATTAAAATAACTAGGTCACGATGTGTTGAGTTGAGTCCATGGTGTTGGATAGCCGACCGCGGAAACGCCGGAATAAAACACCTTTCGGCCAAAATTCTTCCTTCATGAAGGTCGTTAGCTGGTCAGCTGGAACCCCCAACACATAAGAATTAAAATTCACTTTGTGGCGAGACTCCAACTTCACGACCCTCAGGATAATTCCGGTCTTCACACGTACATACTCTACGATCTCCTCGGCCTTCGTAGAGTAATGTAGAACATTTTGGTACATTATATAACTTTTGACGTTTTAACAGGGCAATACGATGTGATAAGTCACAATAAAACCCAACATTTAAAATGAATACAAATCGTATAATTAAATCACAACGCACGCAAGACCATAAATGCTTAGTATGCTGGTGTAATTGTTGTCGCATGCAGTCAGAAAACATTCATTTCGGAGCATATTGGCCGCTGAAGAATTGTTCGAAGATCGCCCCCCGCGCCGCATAGGCGAAGGGACGCATCGTGAGCTGATCGTCGATTACCAGACTGTTGGTACTTGACGGAGTCAAATGCTCCCACTTGGTAGTGATGATGCTGTCCAGTTTGGGAGTGGGATCTCTGGAAAACGTGTTATCATACCTTTAAAAAACGTCCGCAAAGAGATAACACAAAGGTTTTCACGTTTACTGCGTTTCTGATACTGGTATACAATACAATCGAGATTTGGGTGAGAGTGAAATGAGATAAGTTCCAATCTCGACGGTGTAAGTGCTAGCGACAAAATGGAAAATCCGAAGGGTACGGTACCCTGGTGAATAGTTACGCTTCATTTGCACTTCGTTAAAATGCTGCACCGTAGACACCAGCTACAAAAGTATGTAGTTATACCACGTATCATTAAAATGAATTCATGAATCAAATCAAATAATGTAACACATTTAAACCTTACCCATATTTCGCAAAATTTGTAAACAGCAGCACCATTCTATCTCGGACCATATTGTCAGTGTCAGAAATATTTTTAGTCGGCAACAAGGCAGAAGTCTGGATATAGCCGGAATCGTCGCCGTGGCAGGCCCCGGGAGATTTAATCCCCGCCTTCTTTTTTAAATAGTTTAGTTGACCACTGTATGCAAACTCATATAAATACACTGAGGAGGTATTTTTAGAAATTAAAGTCGCCGAAACATAAACTCCGCCAATGAAATCCACATCTGAGAAAAAGTCAATTGCGTATTCGTCATCTTCCCCGTAACGAGCTTTAATTTCTAAATAGATCTTCTTTAATTTATCTTCAACTTCGTTCTTCTTTGCATCATCTATTTCAAAAGGTAAGTGATCTAAAAATACTTTATTTTGCTTTAATTTTTCCAACAGAAGTGGGGCGAATGCCCTCAGCAGGAGGCCCTCGCGAGTGCAAAAGCCCGTCATGACCGGGACCCGCGTGAACTCTCCTCGGGACAGCAAGTCGTATGGAGACTTATCCAAGAACGGCTCCCAGTTACCGGGCTTTTCGACTGTCGGCACGAACCCAAAGTAAATTCCGCCTTTAAAACTGGTAGCTTCCAGAGCCGCCATAGACGCTACAATCAAATCTTTAGCAGGCAAATCCCGTAACTGCTGAATCAACTGATCATCGTCCGTAATATTATTGTCTTTTATTAGCGGAAGTTTGTTGATAATTTCCCTCATATTTGTATTCCCAGCCCAATGCTGCAATGTGGAGCCTGATTGCATAATAGCTTTATGGAACAGGCCTTTTGCCATCGGTGATAGCATAAGATACTCTACAGAAGCGCCGCCAGCACTTACTCCGAACACTGTTACGTTATTACGGTCACCGCCAAAGTTGCTGATATTCTTCTGAACCCATTTGAGAGCTTGAACTTGGTCCCTCAGCCCCATATTGCCGGGAGCATCAGGACGATCCAAACAGAGGAACCCGAGAATTCCGAGGCGGTAGTTCAAGGTGACCACAATCACGTCTTTCTCAACCAACCAGTCCGGGCCGTGGGTCATGGGGTCATTGCCAGTACCAAACATGAATCCTCCACCATGGAAAAAGACCATAACGGGCAGCGGTTCTTGTTCCTCGCTCTTTCCAGGCAGTGAAGAGGTGTATACATTCAGGTATAAACAGTCTTCCTTACCAAATACCGTCCTGGACGTTTTGTCGAACTGAATGCAGACGTTGCAGTCTTTCGTCGCATCTCGCACTCCGTCCCAGGGCTCTGGTGGTTCTGGGACCTAGAATGAGAGAAATAACCATAAGCTGATATCGCATACAAAATTATCGAAGAGTTAAATTCTAGGAAAGACCATAGTTTATTAAATTATTATTAATGGTAAGCGACTACTACTACCTGCCTACAGCGCATCATTAAAAAGGATCCCTAACAAGATAGGATGAACTCCCATTTATCCTAGCTGTTATGTAGGTAAGTTACGTTACGGCGTACCTAGTTACCTACAATATACATACAAATAAGTAATAACTTATCAAATTCCCTGCGTACTTAATTTAGGTATTCCAAGCCTCAAAATACAACTTTTCCCTTCAAATTAATTGGAGACTAGCAATCTCCCAATAATACAGGAAGTCTACATTAAGATTCAAAAAATATTTTCATGGTCGAGCTTCCGTCAATTACCTACTATTATTTTAAGAGGTAATTGTTGTTGTTGTTAGAACGTTGTTTACAAAACGAGTACGGACCATGGACACACAAGGAGCGTCATAATCATAATCGTTATATCCTATCGTCGGCTTTTGATATCCGTAACTTTCTTTTCTTTAACATTAAGAGGCCTTATTCCTTTTAAAATGCTGATTGTTTCGACATTTTTCTCTATGATCAAACATGTTTCTTTACATGTTATTGATGTTACTACCTAGAACAGGGCTATTGGAATTTATTGGTATATATTTGAAACCTACAGTTTGAATTTTTCATTGATAATTTTTGTTCGAAAAACTACTCGAAATTGACAAAATTCACGTGGAAAATTCGTTTTTTCAACTTATTTTCGATTGCACGCAATGAAAGCATGAAATAGCTACGTTACTACCTAGAACTCGGGAAAAAGTATTATTCACTTCAAAAAGTTGGTTGAAATTATCAATATATTCGTCATAATATGAAAAAAAATTTTTTTAAAAGGAATAAGGCCTCTTAACACCATACATTTCGGGCTAGGTACTAAAACACTGTAAATGTAAGCTTCCATGAATTGAAACGGTTCCGTAAAATCAGGGATTAAATACCTACAATGATAAAATGAAAGGACTAAATACTTAGTAAAGCAAGTTGAAGAAATTTTGCTACTTTACTCACCTTAAACCGAAGTTCTCCGACAGGTGGCTTCGCGTACGGAATTCCTTTGAACCCATAGTAGGGTTTGTTGTTAGTCTTCTTCTCATAGCCTCGTAACTTGCCTCTCTCCACAACAACAACTGGACTTGTCATAGTGGCTACTCTGTACACAGACAGCTCATAGACAACAAAGTAAATGCTTTAATTTTTAATGTTTAACCTCGATTACGTGGTGAGAACGAAGGTCGCTCGCTCGCCTGGTTAGGGCAGTGCTCGGGTGATTGTATTGTATCTGGCTGGATGGCAAAGCAGATACTTTTCAGCATAGTCGCTAGATGGCGTGAATATCAGTAGCCTTTGCCTATGTAATTAAATTACCAATACTTGATTGATATTGATAATTGATATCACTAATTAATAAAATATTACAATTAGAATTGCTTAGACCTGTGTCTCTTTCTTGCGAATCTTAAAAAAAACATTCAAAGTTACGAAACAACCAGCAATTCTAGTGAATTACCGAGTTCATGCTGATAACGTACTTTACTTACCTACAATAAGAACCGGCCAAGAGCATGTCGGGCCACGCTTAGTGTAGGGTTCCGTAGTTGCCCATCCTTCACAATAGATAGGCTTAAATTAGGTACGAGAAAGATTTCAAGCTCTATAAAAAAGGTCGTAAACGCCAAAGTAACTCTAATTACTTATTACCTTCTGGAAGTCATCGATTATACGCTCCAGATTGAGCGGAATCTTTTAATGCAATATGGCAGTTAACTAATATGTGTAACGTTCGAAGTATAAGGACACCGCGCGGCACTTACGTCATTTTAAAGAAAGTTATGAAATTTTGCGATAACTCAAAAACGGCTCAACCTATTTTATTCAATATAGTTTTCATTGAAAGTATTTATAAGGCCTCATTTTCTTGAATTTTTCTATAATTTTTATACCCGTGATTTAAAAGTAAGAGGGGGGGACACTATTTTTTTTATTTTCGGAGCGAATATTTACAAAACTACTGACTTATCAAAAAATTATGTTAAAAGACCCCTATTATTTTTAAAAGACCTATTCAACAACACCCACATACTAGTGTAGAAACGAAAAAAAAATTCAACCCCACTTTAGGTGTTGGAGAGGTACCCGAAAAAAAGTTTTTATTTTACCGTTTTGTCGGCGTCATACATACACATACTCATACCAAATTTCAGCTTTCTAGTAGGTACTAATGGTGACGGAGCTAAGCCGCGGACGAACGGACAGACGGACAGACGGACATGGCAAAACTATAAGGGTTCCTAGTTGACTACGGAACCCTTAAAATATTATAAAATCATCGTGACACAAACATAAAATATAAGGGTTACTCATTTAAGAATTAAAATAATACCTGTCTTCAAGAGTCAAAGATTGGAACCCGGAAAAACACAGAAACATTCTTTATCGTCAAAAGAGAAATTATTTTTGTACCTTACTTTCAGTGGGTACTTACAAATAAAAAATAGAGAAGAGTCATCGTCTCAGCTGAGCAAACTGACGATGTGGTTATCACTATCAGTGTGGCTCACTAGACGCAGTGGGAGTCGCGCAGCCTCCAAGCCGAATGGCTCTATCGAGGAACTCTGTAAAGAGGACAAGTCATCAGTTTTTTTACCAAAATCAAGTTTAAGTTGATTTTCGTAACAAAAAATTAAATAGGTAACGACTAGACTAAAGTTATGTTTGTTTTTTTTATGATGATGTCATTGAAACAAAATAAAATTAAGTTGAGTACAGTAAAAATTCAATGTTTATGAATAAGTAGGTTAGGTAGGACTACCTACATTGAAGATTTTTTAGAAAAAGTATATGAAATACATATTTTTGAACTATTTATGTAAATGTAATCGATATTTCGTTGAAATACCAATTACAGTTAGTATTTTCATTGGTTTGCATAGTAAAATGAAAGCCTAAATAATTATCACAAGCATTAGTTCCAAAGCGAAGGCTTTGTTTCGCCTCCATAATTAGAACGCTTCACACTAAACTGATTCAAATCCTGCGCCGAGATAGCCGGATGCGCACCTGTGCGCCTGCGTGAGAACCGACTACGATCTCTTCCAGACAACTACAACACTGCCGTGCAGCTGCCCAACATGCCACCACTACTATAATCACCGTTAAAGCCGTGCACATAAGAAACTGCCCGGCAGTTCCTTCGACGCAAACCGAACTTGTACTGTGTACATAAGGCTATAGAGCCTGGCCGTGTTTGTTGTGTTATTTTGTCCGCTTTGAACATCCGCGTATACGGCTATTATCGCAACTTTTTACTGTAATACTGTAACCACGCTCCGAGAGAAAAATAGCGCGATTGCGATTATCTCTGAAAGGTTTTTTAGGAAAACTATCTTTTAAGAGGCCTTATTCCTTTTAAAAAAATTTTTTTTCATATTATGACGAATATATTGATAATTTCAACCAACTTTTTGAAGTGAATAATACTTTTTCCCGAGTTCTAGGTAGTAACGTAGCTATTTCATGCTATCATTGCGTGCAATCGAAAATAAGTTGAAAAAACGAATTTTCCACGTGAATTTTGTCAATTTCGAGTAGTGTTTCGAACAAAAATTATCAATGAAAAATTCAAACTGTAGGTTTCAAATATATACCAATAAATTCCAATAGCCCTGTTCTAGGTAGTAACATCAATAACATGTAAAGAAACATGTTTGATCATAGAGAAAAATGTCGAAACAATCAGCATTTTAAAAGGAATAAGGCCTCTTAAGAGTTTGAAGCATCGAGTACTAATGCTATTTTTCATGAATGCAATAAGAACAATAAGAGGTTTTCCCATCCATCGCTCTCGATCTATTATTATGAAGATTATTATGATAGTTGTAAAAGTAGTTTTCGTTTTTGCAAACAAACGATGACCAAGGTTTAAGATTAAATAAGTGACGTAGACAGTGATTTATTTGACTTACTTTTTCTTCGAGGAGAGTTACAAGATACTCTTTCCTACCGTACGTAACTTGTATATAATCTGTGACCGTACACCGACAAATCGGTTGAAAAATTGCGATCGGCTTCTAATGGAGACAGGTAGCAGGTAAAAGTAGTTTTCGTTTTTGCAAACAAACGATGACCAAGGTTTAAGATTAAATAAGTGACGTAGAAAGTGATTTATTTGACTTACTTTTTCTTCGAGGAGAGTTTCAAGATACTCCTTCCTACCGTACGTAACTTGTATATAATCTGTGACCGTACACCGACAAACCGGTTGAAAAATTGCGATCGGCTTCTAATGGAGACAGGTAGCAGAGTGGACTTGTCCCGAAATTCCTTCTAAAAAGGCGATGGTCGCCCTACGCAGTACACGTGAGCTGTTTGCAAAATTCGCGTCGGCAGGCCCGTGTGAACCTGCACACAATTCGGCCTTTTTGCATTTTTCCACTCTATACAAACTCTTTTTACAAGTCTATTCAATTCGCTTTGTCGATTCCCTAATCTTTCCTTTGCCCAATTATTTCTTATTGAATAAGTTATCATTATATTAAGATGCCTTATTCCTCTTAAAATTTATTTTTTTCATATTATGACGAATATATTGATAATTTCAACCAACTTTTTGAAGTGAATAATACTTTTTCCCGAGTTCTAGGTAGTAACGTAGCTATTTCATGCTTTCATTGCGTGCAATCGAAAATAAGTTGAAAAAACGAATTTTCCACGTGAATTTTGTCAATTTCGAGTAGTTTTTCGAACAAAAATTATCAATGAAAAATTCAAACTGTAGGTTTCAAATATATACCAATAAATTCCAATAGCCCTGTTCTAGGTAGTAACATCAATAACATGTAAAGAAACATGTTTGATCATAGAGAAAAATGTCGAAACAATCAGCATTTTAAAAGGAATAAGGCCTCTTAAACATAAGTAAAAACATTGAGCTTATAATGATGTTGTTAGGTAGCTTGATACAATTTAATATGTATGTATACGTAGAGCTTTACCTTAATTTTTAAGTCACATTTGGTAAAGTGGCTACCATGTTAAATACAATACCTACGTGGTCACGGTGTTAATTGGTTCTGTTACTGTCCTATAGTCTTTGAACTACGGGATATAATTCATGTAAATCGCTTTATTCAATTGTGCAATTTGAAGAGAAAACGAAAAATTTTAACAAAAAAAAGAACCGACTTCAGTAAAACTAAAAATCCAAAAATAACCCGTTCAAGTACAGATTACATTTGACTCACCCTTTGAAGTCGATCCCAAACCACTGTTATTATATTTATATATTAAAGTTTACGTGAGGTTTGGACCTTTTTTCGCTTTTTAGTGATTCATATGAAATACTTATGGCGGGGTGGTCAGGGAGGTCTTGAAGGAATGCATGTCGTTCTAATTATCTCCTAACTCCTAACCGTTAAGGACTTGTACCTTCCATCATCAGTTCAGCATTGGAAGATGATGACTACCATATGCAAATACTTAAATAGTTTTAGAAAATATATGAAAAATATTATGACTGCCTATAAAATTTCAGGAATTCCTTCGATTCCTCATGGATCTCGTCATCCGATCTTCACCAAAATTTTATGGGACCAACCTTGAGATGTCTCTTCATAAACCTAAAAAGAATTTTCCAAATCGACTCATAAATGACGGAGTTATGAGGTAACAAACATTAAAAAAAAAAAAAAAAAAAAAAAAAAAAAACATACAACCGAACTGAGAACCCCCTCCTTTTTTTGAAGTCGGTTAAAAACTGAAAGCTCTTGTATATGACTGGCTTTTGTACGCTACTGACTGGACATTTACTCATATTCATTCCGCGGTGTGAATACCAATATGATTGGATAAAGGAAGTGTTGAACAGTTGTTTGGAAACACACCTCATGTCATCCTCATATACAATTTGTGAGATAATTTGTACACATGGTGTATAGTAACCGATATTTTATTTTATACGCTTCTTCAATTATCCGTCATAACTAAATCCTCAAAACTCAGAAGAACCCGCATGGAACCCGCAGGGTGGCAGGCTGGTGGGAAAAGGAAGACAATGGCTAGAGGACTCTGAGGACTAAGAACAGACTGATGTGAAAAAAAATAGGAGCAAAAATTGCGCTTTTGCAGGGGAGTACAGTTTGAGAGTGGTTATATAGTTACTCGGGTTTAATTAAAGTGTGCACACAGTGTGCACTTGTCAGTAAAACAGTGGAAATTGTATAGGTACCTAATTAGGAAGGTACCTATCCCGATTATGCATCAATTACGTATTCAACTAAGGTATTCAATTGTCAAACCTCCGAAGCCTCAAACCCTTTGCTGTAAACAATAGGCTCTATGCTTTCATGTAGCCGCATAAATGCGGAGGCGGTCATAAATCGCGATGCGCACGCATGAATCCGTGTGAGTGCGTGTATGTATAAGAGGTTATTAAGTTCGTGTGTGGGAGGTTGCAGTGGTGTGCGCCGGCCGCGCAGGTGTGCCTGAGACTGGACGGCGCCGGCGCACATTCCAGTGGCGGTCACGGCGCCGCCCAGGGGCATTTCACTCAGTACTTTACAGATTTCATACATTAAAACTTGCGTGCGTTTTATACGAGACTCGCTCGATAGATGGAGCAAAATTCAATATTTGAATTAGTGTTATTAAAACGAAATCTGTTTTTATATTATTATTTTATCCATAAATAAACATATAATAAAAACATAATTATAAGTTATTGTGAAAGATTATGAAGCATTATTTTAATTTATCATTACAGGCAACATTACGGCTTAAGATTAGATCCCCGTTCCATTCCACTCATTTATTTTTTAGATTTCACCTATTATATTGTATGATGATTGTCACAAAAATTTAATATCCACAAAAAAAATGGAAAATAATAAATGCGTATTTTTTTAAATGTAAAAAAACAATAGTAGAAAGTAAACTAAAAGACTACTTAATACAATTCGGTGTAGAGGAACGCGTAGCGTGGTGCTGTTTGACAGTTTACTTTATTTATGGACAAGTTGGTTTTCTGGTGGATATTCAAACGGGTATAAGAAATCTTCTTCGACTGTGCTTTATGGATATTAGCGAACGTTGTTGATCTTCACGCACGAACTTGGATTCCGACGACAGAAGTTCCAGGAAGGATTTCCATCCCGGCTATGTGTAATGGATCACAATTGCCTCGTTAAACTATTTTAAAGTCATGGTAGCAGTAAAAAATGTTGTGTGTGTCTACCTGTGGTAAGCGTTTGTTCTAACTATGTTCCCCAAAATTAATTAAATAAAAATAATTAATTATAAATGTGTCTTTTTTATACCTTCCTACAAACATAACTAGTTTTAAAGCCCACTTATTATGTTAAGTGTGAGGTACAGATGAATCATATAATTAATATGTATTGAAAGTACCTATAGTACAGTGCATAGCGATTGCTATGTATACATATGTACATGATTCAGATAACTCGAAACTCGCTCAATAGATGGCGCTAGTACACAAAGGAAGCTGATGACTCTATCTCAGTATGTATAATTTACTCTATGGCGCCGCCACTTGCGTACTTGGTGCGGACATGAGTTGGATGACCAAAAATGATGCAATGGTTTTTGGTTATGGTGGCGATGTAGAGAAGCTTATGCTGGGCTTAGAGGCAGAAGTTGAGTTGTTTCTCTCCCTGTACGAAAAACTACTAATTCAAAAAATTATAATTACCGTATATATAATGTCATAGCAGAGAACTTAAAAAAATACATTAAAAAAACATTACAAAAAGCACCCAGGCTAGCACAATAAAAAATTGGGCAAGTGCGAGTCCGACTCGCGCATGAAGGGTTCCATACCATAATCTATAACAAGTTTGTTGTATGGGAGCCCCCTTAAATATTTATTTTATTTTATTTTTAGTATTTGTTGTTGTTATAGCGGCAATAGAAATACATCATCTGTGAACATTTCAACTGTCTAGCTATCACCGTTCTTGAGATACCTACAGCCTGGTGACAGACGGACGGACGGACGGACAGCGAAGTCTCAGTAATAGGGTCCCGTTTTTACCCTTTGGGTACGGAACCCTAAAAAAAATACCATACCATAGGACTAACTTATTTTATGATAAACAGCAAATTGTTAAGCTAATTTAATATTAAAATGTATTTACTACCCGAAATGGATTGGACTTTCAGCGTTCGTCAAAAACTTTTGCGTAGTCGTAACTTGTAATTGAAAACTCTCGCGTCATCTGTCGGAACGAAGGTAAAGGTCGTAAAAATAAATGTTTACGCTGATTGCACTGCCATCTATGGAATATTTTTAAAACTATATTGGTAGCCATTATAGCTTACTTAGTTTGACTACTCGGCGATAGATGGCAGATCAGAAAACTCCATAATACAATTATAATTTATATATTTGATTCACAAAATAAATATTTAAAATCGTGATCAATAAAAATAAATTATTATTTTTCTATTCCAGTTTCTTAACTTGCTTTCATAATTTCATATTTTTATATGACAACCCTACAAACACATGGATTGGCTGAGATAGGCAATCTTCCTTCCGCCCGCCGCCCGCCCGTCAAAGTTCGTCGTTCGTCTTCGTCGTTCGCCGGCTAGTTCTCAATCCAAATCGAATTTTCTAGATTGAAAGCAGATAACCATAAACTGCTCCGCTCTTCACTTGTCTTAATTTTCGTCTTACGGCACAAAAATGGCAACTGCGGCGAGGCGACTAATTCCCCTATTGGATCGTGTTTTAATCAAACGCGCTGAAGCAGTTACCAAAACTGCAGGCGGTATCGTGCTTCCCGAGAAAGCGCAAAGCAAAGTTCTCCATGGAGAAGTTGTCGCCGTGGGACCCGGTTCAAGAAAGGAGAATGGAGACTTCGTTCCCCTCATGGTGAAGGTCGGCGACAAGGTGCTCCTCCCTGAATACGGCGGCACTAAAGTCTCGCTCGAATCTGAAGACAAGGAGTATCATCTCTTCCGAGAATCTGACATTTTGGCAAAAATCGACAACTAAATTAGTGCATAGTTTTAAATTGTGGTTCGAATTGGTTAGTCATAAATTTTAGAAATCGTAGTGTATGAACATGAAGTGATTGTGTAATATGTTGGTTGCTGATGAAACATGGATATAATGTTATCTCCGTTGCATTTCTTATTATAATACTGTTATTGAAATTCTGTTTTATTTCTCTCTTATTCAGTACATTGTAATTGTCTTGACCGGGTATACATTACCTGATTTTACTGACAAACAAAACTAGGTTAGGTACTAACCTCTATAAAATTGTCTTATTTCCTATTTGACTTTCCTGGTTGACTGCTACAATATCAGCCATGGTTTTGCACCCAACATTGTTGGCTTTTGATAAGTTAAAATGAAAACTACCTAGAATCAACTCTATTGGGGATAGAGAGCTGCATGGTTGGAGGGTAGACAGAGCTAATATTAATACCTTTGAACACAGTTGTACCAACTTCGAAAAAGTAATTATACATATATTAGTGTGCAACTCTGAAATTGAAATCGGCAAAATGTAATTGGTATGAATGTGAACTTGATCGATATTGCAACTGAGATTCCTGTAGTTCCACCTGGTTACTTGCACATATCACGCTTTGCTGATTTCTATACCTGTGGGCTACAGGGCATCCCATGTGGTGATTTATGCCTCTATAGTATTTTTGGTGTCAGTGTGAAAATACTGTTTATTCGATGCTACATTTCTACCAGAAACAAAGCAACATGCACTTTTTTCTTGGTTATAGCAAGTGTGTGCAGCATCAGCATTCAAGTTCTAGTATAGCCTGATTATTTAACACTTTCACAACTAACAACCCACCTGGTGGGTGCTCGTGCAGGCCCAGCTCGACGGTGGTTTGTACTATGCAAGCACCTACCTGGTGGGCTCTGTCTGGGTTGCGCCCACCTAGCGGGCTTTATCAGTTTCTGGGGTAGTTTTTATATTTTTACCTGGTTGTGAAAGTGTTAAGATATGTCTTGTCTGCACTAAACCAGAATTTAAAGTAGTTAACCTCTTGACTGCCCAGCTTATTCACAAAGAACATTATCCCAGATGCCAAGCTAACGCTATCATCCAATAGTATGACTATGATGGTCAATAACATAGTGTTTGTGGCACAGCTTACTGTTAACATAGTTTGCCATCGCCTGGCTGAAAAAGTTAAATCCTCTACATATTGTATCTGGTAGAAATTCTTCTATCAGAATTCCCTACAAAATGTGTTCCAAGAGTACAACGAGCTGCAGAATTGCATGGCCTATTTATGAATTCATAAATGGGCCATGCATTTGTGCAACCCATCATCATTTCAGCCATAGGACGTCCACTGCTGGACACAGGCCTCCTCAATTGACATCCACATGGGCCGGATAGAAGCGACCCGCATCCAGCGAGTCCCCGCAACCCTGACCAGGTCGTCCGACCACCTTGCGGGTAGCCGTCCTACGCTGCGCTTGCCGGTACGTGGTCTCCACTCAAGAACCTTTCAGCCCCAACGCCCATCGGTTCTTTGAGCTATGTGCCCTGCCCATTGCCACTTCAGTTTGCTAACTCTGTTTGCTATGTCGGTGACGTTAGTTCGTCTACGAAGCTCATCATTTCTGATTCGATTACATAGAGAGATCCCAAGCATAGCCCTTTCCATAGCTCGCTGAGTGACTCTGAGCTTCCTTAAGAGGCCCATAGTTGGAGACCACGTCTCGGCTCCATAGGTCATCACCGGTAATACGCACTGGTTGAAGACTTTTGTCTTCAAGCACTGAGGTATCTTGGACGAGAAGACACTTCGCAGTTTTCCAATGGCAAAATGGTGAAGTTTTATCTAAAGACTTAGGTGTCATAGTCCATCCTAGGGTTATAAATATAGATAATGAATATCTAAGATAATGAAACGGCATAAAAAAAATAGTTTCAAATGTAATTTTTATCTATCACAGCGATTACAATAACATCTGTTCAATTAATCTCAAAATGTGCTTGAATTTAATAAGGCAGTTCTTATTAGAAATGTAGTCAGCATCAAATAGTAGCAACCAAAGCAACCAAATAATTAAATAGTAAATATTTGATCCTGATTCTATTTGTAAAACTTGTACTTGAAAATAATTAAGCAGATTTTCAATCTTTCTCTCTATGATCAGAATACATTTCGGTCCTTGCCATTGACTAGGCATTAAAAGTCAATTGGCGTCGTTTTCTATAAAATATACCTATAAGTTATATGCATAAGATGTATCATATCATTTCAAATGTAAGTAATGTTATTAATTATTCCTAATATGAGTAAACATTCTCGCCCATGATAACAGAACACTACATGTGATACAGAGAGAGTTATATGTATGTAACAAAACAATGATTATAACTAATTCTGAATAAATACTTTGAATAACACACCCAAACCTACGTATCATTAATGCAAAATAAACTCAATATGCTTACAATGTAATAAAGGTACATAATAATGGCATATCAAAACTTGATTTAAATGCAAATCTATTGTAAGGATATAGCAGTTCTTCGGACTGCAGCTGACAGGGCAGGATTGGGGTCTGGAGGTTCTGTTAATAACTGTACTGATGTCCAACAGCCGTCTTCACATGACTGCCGCAAGGCTTCCATCGTGGCTTGTACCCTCTGTCCATCCTCAAATGTAGCAGCAGCTCTCACAGGCTCCTTAATCCAATCCATCTGCTCTTTTACAGGCAAGAAAGCTTCTTTTAAAGCACTTATCATTTTGCATAGGCCCTTGATATATGGCTTCGGAATAACACTAGAAGCACAGCTCAAGTCTTCGACATCAACATAAATGACCTCCTCTTTCTCATGGCCTCTTTTGCTTTCCTCCTCTATAGTTTTCACTAAATTAGGTTTGTGCAGCCGACCATGTAAATCTCCACCTCTCACAACTAAGTACCCTTTTTTACTGCACATGTATATTTCTTGGTTGAAACAGGGTCCTGGCAAGTGGTTGTTCAGAGTGGCTGTGACCAACAAGCCCTTGTCCATTTGCAATTGGAATGTGCAGAAGTCTGGTGCTGTTATTTTCCTGATTCCATTGACTTTAGTTGTTTCTTCGACAAATGTTCGCAAAACTCCATGTACTTTGACAACTCTTTGTCCTGTTAGGAATGTGACCAAGTCAATAACATGGCTACCAACTAAAGTGAGGGTTCCTCCTCCCATTGTGTCATCACATAGCCAATTGTAAGTTTCTCCTAGTAGGGACCCCATTTGTACTCTTACATCCATTAAGGTTAGTTCATCTGGACTTCCAAGATAACCCTCTTGAATACATTTCCTCATGTGGCTGAAGGCAGGCAAGAATCGCAGGGAATGATTGATTATTGATATCAGTGTGGGATAATACTGAGCGGCGCGCACCATCTTTAAAGCCTCGGCTTGACAAAGCCCAGCTGGTTTATCACAAACCACATGCTTGCCGATGCCTAAGGCTTTTACAGATATCTGTGCGTGTAAATTGGGAGCGCATACGATGAACACAAGGTTTACATTCTTCTTTAACAGAACGTCGTCGATTTTATTCGTGAAGAATGGTATTTTGAGTTCTTTGGCCACTGTCTCGGCCTCTTGCAACGTGACTCCCCATATTGCCTCGACGGCGAAACCCTTTTCTCTTAGAAATGGCACTAGCACTTTGGCGACAGAGCCAGTACCGAAGACTCCAATGCCCGGCAGCATCCTAAATTCCTAACGGTTGTAATAATTATTCACACATGACTGCTGCGCACGGAGACGTGGGTATGCTGACTATTTTGATTGTATTAAGACATGTATCTAGTTTTTCTATTTTGCCAAGTCTCCTAATAATTTGTTTTCAATCCACAAACAATAATATAGGGAAACAATCGAATTTATCGATTACGATAAAAAAACAATTGGTAAATACGTATTGTCAAACGTCAACGTCAATTTGACAAGACAATTATGACACTATTTCACATTGTTCCAGACATTAAATTTCACGCAGATATACAGAGATGTCATAATAAATAAATATAACAATAAATTAAATTAAACAATAAAACTAATAACTAAACCTAAATATTATCTAATCAAAAAGCCCGCCCCGAATCGTTCCCGGTGCAAAAGTGCCTAACACGCTCGCCGCGTTACCGCGCTGGACCGCGATGGACATTTATTTATGTATTTAAAATCATAATTATTGATGTTTCATTGATGATATACTAAAAGATCAAATTCTATCTGTCAATGTAATCAATACAATACAAAATACTATATTGCACACATTGAGGTATTATTTATTATAGAGCCACAGACCCGAACAAAAGTGTCAAATAAAGTGGCACCGTTGTCATGTTCAAGTAGATGCCAATAACGCTTATTTATAATTTGCAGCAACATATTGACTTCGTACAATAGAACTCTTTGTTTAAACGTTTAAGTGTCAAATTGACTTAATTACTTATTACCACAAATATTTTACGTGTAAATTAACTTTTTTTGCGTATTCTGACTGAAGTCTCTTGTCAAACTTGGAACATGGCACGAATGGATCAGATTTTAAAATTTTTACATACTAAAAATATTTTCACTATTATTTTATTTAGGTATTAAAATATACTTATTTTATGTTTGAACTAAGTAAACTCGTAAATTGTTAATAACTAATTTAGTTACGTTTTTATTGTAAATTGTTAATAACAAATTTAATTACGTTTTTATTTAACAACTGCATAAAAAGTTTCAGATAGAAGGGATCAGTAATAATGACATTATTTGTCCTTGTTCCAGTATGTGAAATGAGAGTAAGACGAGTGCAAAATATTGACATTATTAACCCTTTAAAGTTTGATCTTATTTGTCGGTGGCGTGGTATGCACGGCGGCAGCACACGTCGCCGTCGCCTTTATGTGTTCTTGGCGTTCAAAGGTTTAAACTGACAGTGTCTAGACTCTGTGACAAAATAAAACAATAACAACAGAGCTATTTTTTAGTAATTTATGAATTTTATCATTTTACGCTTCTGTTTATTAACATAAAAAAAACATGATTATGCCGAACACACGAGAGACGAATTATTTGGCTTCAATTATTCTTCGCGTTTGTCTCTTGCTAAATGTGATCTCCATTTTTACGTTGTTGAGAATGGGAATCTTGAATAAAAAATAGGATAATTATTTATTGCACTCCTTAATTTATTAATAAAATATAAAACTATAGCGACTCCTTCGATTTTTGTTCTGTGATGAGGTGCATTTTGTAGGGGGACAAAGTTAATAATTCTAATACAAAAATTGCTATGATTTTACATAGGATTCGTTAATTAATCAATAGAACTTAAGTAAAAAATAATATTCCGTCCTGTTCCTTTATTTTATAGCTGTTATTTCTGTAATTTTTCACTGAAAATTAAGTCACTTTTGAGACCCGTCACGTGTCATGGTCTAAACGAGACTGATCGCCCAACTAATGCGATTTGTGATTTTGCATTACTTGGGAGGGTGCCATTTTTCCCGTCTGATTGTGTGTCCATGTAATTATTACGTCAATGATTGCACACCAAAAAAGTTTACAAAATTAATGACAATCAAACAAAAATCTTTTTCCCCAATGTTTGCCCTTTCCTATGGTAGAATTATGAAGTGTAATAGGAAGAGCGGTATCTTCATGTATCCAAAAGTGTTCGCTGAAAGGTGTTAAATTGTTGGCGCTACTGTGGCTGAAAGAAGTTCCGTTACTTAGCTACGGTTTCTTTAGACATTAAAAAAATATATATATGCATTTTTTCTGTAGGTATATATATCGAGGGCTTCATACTATAGGGGCGTATGCGCAAAAATGCGATTTTTCGTTTTTAACGGCATCGTATTCATCTAATAATGTATATGTTCATACGTCTATTACTCTATTGTGTGATTTACCAAAAATTGTCGCACAATAGCGGCGTATGTACATACGACCATATTTACCATACTTTTTAGTGATAGTATCAGTCTTCGGCCTCATATACCGTCACACCATATGGGCGCAAAGTCCTTGAACGTCACACCTTTCTCCGAAAATCATCGCCGGTTAGGCTCAGGTTCCCAAGAAATATGGGGCAGGGGGGCGCTGAAGACATAAATAAACAGGCGTCCTTACATAATTATACCGTTATGGATTGCTACCATCATGCATAATTATCTATCTCAGACAGCTGCGGGGACAAAGCTAACTAGTCAAGCTGGAGAAGTTTAGGATAAGCAGAAAAATACGAGGAAACTCAATACAACAATGAACATTTGAGCACGGGCACAAATTAGTCAAGTCCAAACTAAGTCTCCTCTCCAAACAGGTAACTGCAGTTTTAGGATCCCTACACAAGCCAGATATTACCTTCACCAGCTCAGCGGCGGAAGAAACAACCCTCGTACAGACTCACTTCTCGGGCTGTGAGTTATAACGGTTAGTGAGCTGGGTGGATGAGGAGAATACTCCAACGGAGAGAGAATGGCGACAAAAAATACAGAGGGCTTTCAACTGCTTGGCTCATACAAATCACCACAACCGAACGGAATAGAAGGGAAGAGATAATTATCAAGATATTTACTATTGTTTTGGCTGCCTGCGTACTGCGTAGACAAGTCAAAGTAATTGTCATACAAAACCAGGTAGAAACCTTCTAGTCAGGCGTTAGATTCTTCAGTGAAAATTAATCAGTTTTTTGCTTAAGCACTTGCAACATAAAGTATCCTGCAAAATACTAAAAACAAGTCTGTGCCTTAGGGACATTCATAGACATTGAGGGACGTTGACGGCAACGACAGGATAAAATTCGCCAGCATAAAAGCGGCTCTGGTAGGAGCCGGAATGAAAGTGATTCATCGCCATCGAAACTGGTGAAGTCAAAACTGGTGCACTCAAAAAGGCAGTGGTAGCAAAGTAAGAACCCTCGAAGCTACGTCCGCTCACCACTTTTGTGGAATCATCGCCACACTAAACGAACATCACTATTACACAGAGTCATCATATCCTGCGACATAGTAATACTAACGAGCGGTAATCACAAGGGTATGTGAATGTGACTTCTTTCGCTTTACACTGGCTGTCTAACAACAAACTGACAGTTTATTCGAAAACACTTAACTGGTAATGTTCCCTAACAGATGCTTTGTGGTAACTAACCCAAAATGATCAATACAGAGCTCTAATTTGTCGAGCAAGGTAAATAAACAAAACGTAGCATGCCCGGCATAATAAGTTTTAATTAAGAACAAAACTATTCAGATTCACCGTTGAAGCTAAACTACAATCACTTCAGAGGTTGATTTGCTTGACAGCCACGGGAAAACAGAACCTCAGGAGAGCAGCTAAGGTGTCCTCGAGTGAACAAATAGTGGGCACAACATCAACCGATTTCCGTAGTCTATTTTATAACTCGTCAGCAATATCAAGGGTCTCCTAGAATTGGGCTTTCTGATGGAGTTGGGTTGGCAAAAGTAGTGTCATCAACTCGCCACGGCGTACGGTTAATGCTTCGTTTTTGTAGAAGACTGTCATGTTATCACATTACAAACTAGTTACTAGAACCTATTAAGATTTCGTAAAATCCGATTTCAGCAGAGAGTGGGCACCTCAACTGCTTGGAGTTCACAAGAAGTCACCTTTAACGACTTTATGACTGCTGTTCTAGGCAAAGACCGACGGGTAGACAGAGGGACTTTATTTAGCACTGAAGTGCTCAGTTAATAATCGTTCGAGATGGTCAGCCGACTGGAGATCGACATCTGCCGTCATTACTTAACATCCCAGAATGTCGCCGATTCAAGAGCGGCGCTGGGTCATAAGTTCTTCTAAAAAGTTATAATCAAGGAAACGAATAATTTAATCAGTGAAATGTATATTTTTTCTTTACTAAATGCTTGAATTTTCCTTAGATCACCACTATACGACCACACTCAAAAGCCACTAGCACTGTTTTCTTGTCGGGCGAAACAGGCGTAAAAAAAAATCAGAAAAAATAGAAGGAGATTCGTAGCAATGTGAAAATTACTGTAAAAAGAAAGTATTTCGATATAAAAACAGAACTCAGACCAATTGCCATTGAATAATTGAATAGGAAAAGATTTAATTTATACGCCCCTCAATTTCAAGTATTTTTCAAGGAAAATCGACAGTCATTTCGAATATTTTCGCCGCAGTAAAGAGGCGTAAGCGCATAATTACTAGTTTTTAGGATAATTTACGTAAAATTGATCATACTAGATAAAAACAGTGACAATATAAATAGGGGAAAACCGGGAGATCTGACCAGGTAGGAGACTTGAACCATCTCGAATATTTTATTCAAATTTCGCGCCATCGGCGCCGTTGATAGCTCGAAAGACACTTGCATAAAGGCGGTGGCTGCAAGTGCGCCATATTGGCCGCAATTAGTACGATTCGGCTTATGAAGCGGTGGTAGCCTAGTGGTTAGGGCATGCGACTTTCAATCCGGAGGTCGCGGGTTCGAACCCGGCCCGTACCAATGAGTTTTTCGGAACTTATGTACGAAATTTCATTTGATATTTACCACTCGCTTTTCGGTGAAGGAAAACATCGTGAGGAAACCACCTAAGCCCAAATACGGCCTAGTTTCCCCTCTGGGTTGGAAGGTCAGATGGTAGTCGCTTTCGTAAAACTAGTGCCTACGCCACATCTTGGGATTTAGGTAGCCGACCCCGATTGAGAATTCATTCTCAAAAAATGGGACAAAGGCTAGGAGGATGGATGGCTTTGAGCAAGAAAAACGTGTTCTTGCGTTTCAAAACTAAATAAAAATATTTTTTTGTTTTCTTATACAATTTCAACAGTTTTGGAGGTAAGATCTGTTTTATTATCACATCGTATTCTTTGTTTAATGTAGTATTTTTAAGTTAATGTGTGTGGTATCGTCCGTTGCAATTGTTTAGAGGAAACATCACTTTTGTAAGGGGGGGTAGCGGGAGACTTGACCACTCTGTCGGTGGGAGACATGATCAGTGGTTTAAATGTCCCGCCCCCGCTCTGCTCTTTAGTTGATTATTATTTTATTATTATATTATTAAATGTTGATCATTTGTAAGAGAAACTCGTTTATATTTTCGGGTTTGTGATTCCTGATGATTATTGTTTAAAACTTGCATAGTTTTTGGTTATAAGTGAGATTATAGTTCAGTTTTTGTAATATGTAGGAAAAAAATGTCTAAAATGTTGTTAAATATAATTTCTTCTAAGAAAAACTCATAATAATAATTATGGTTTTACATGTTGTTGATTAATGTGTATAATCGTACGTGATTCCTGATGTTCCTGAGGTGCCTAGTTTTCTGTTAGAAGTGAGATCATAATTTATTTTCTTTAAAATTTACAAAAAACGGCCTCATGTCGTTAACTATTGATTATTTGTAAGATAAACTCATGTATAATTTTGGATTTATAGCTTATTTATTAATGTGCATAATCATATGTGATAATTGATGTGCCATTAGTGTTTATAATTCATCAGTTTTCTGTTACAAACAAGATTTTCATTTCCTATGATTTACAAGTCAAAAACTAGCTTAATTATGTTAAATGTTGATTGTTTCTGTAAGAAAGTCTCGTTCCTAATTATGGCAGTGTTTTTCGTGAAATATTAATAACAAAATCATAGTTTTTTTATTTTTTTTCCTTCTAGACAAATGGATGGTCAATTCTCCCTCAAGCCCTGGTCAACTCACCCGTAGGGGTGGGAGATTTGATCCATTTTTCCGTTTTTAAAAAACATGAAATAAAAAAATATATGTTGACTTTATAAACAATCTAATATTATCAAATTATACCTAACAAGATGAGACATACATGAGCCCAATTACAAGATGCTACGACTAATTCATAAAATTTTAAGCATCTTTAATGAAATTGGGGTTCACCTCTCCCGGACTTCCCCTACTCCATGCAAATTTGCAAAAAGATCCGTCGAAGGGACAAAAAGTTATTAAGTTTTTGCCTCTCCTGAAAAGTAGGGGTTTTGCGCATACGCCCCTATAGCATGAAGCCCTCGATATACTTAAAGGAACTATGTGGGACTAACTTTGGTCACCTAAAATATTAAAATTTTCAATTCGACAGTTCACTCCGTCTAAAACAAGTAATTTGTTCATACTTTCTTGCTACCTACTCTAGCGCTATTGCAGACGGTTTTGGAACTATTATTTACTGCTTACCACTTATTCAAATATTCTCATAGGAAAGATGCTGCTTCTTCCCTTTTACACTCCATATTATTGGCATACCTACTACAAGAAGTGAATGCCACAAAAGGGGAAAAGAAACTATCCTGACACTAAAATAGTTTAGACTGGATCGATTACTGCATTTTATCTCCAAAGAAGTACTACCTACATTTCAGGATAGTATCATATCATCAATTTTACTCAATTACTGTGTAACAGGAGTAAGGGGTAAAAAGATCGCTAAAGAAAGTTCAAACTTTCAATTTTAGAGTAGAGCAGAAATTTTAAAATAGTGTTCACTGCTTGTGTTAGATAAACAGCCAGTTGCTGATGGTGATGGGTGATTAATAAAAAAATCTCTACGGCTCCATCCAGCCCTAGACTCAATACAATACAATAGGTACAATACAAGTACGCTTTATTGCACGCCAAAAAATATCTACACAAGAAATCACATATAAACAAATAAAAAACGGTAGACAACAGGCGGTCTTATCGCTAAAGAGCGATCTCTTCCAGACAACCTTTGCGTAGTGGACTCTATCTTAGTTCTTGACGCTTGCTGGCGAAATCGCAAAATAAGACTTAACTAAGAATAAACCGTTGCGATTATAATGCGTCAAGTCAAAAAAGTGCATCACGCCATGAAGCCTTTTATCATCACTTGCCTACTTACCCGAAAAACAACAATGTAAGAAGCCTTATATACTTAATTTTGTTTTTGAGACGCCTCGTCCAATTTCTATTCGCGCTAAAATTAATTGAATAATTTAACTCTGCTGTAAGTGGGATAAAGAATAACATTTGTATTTGTGCGCTAAAATTAATTGAATAATTGAACTCTGCTGTAAGTGGGATAAAGAATAACATTTGTTGAGAAAACAGTAGGTAGCGCAAGTCACAAATAAATACTCGATGGCGCTTAAAGCGGGCGGTAAACTCAATGTTTGACATCGGCCACCTGGAGACGTAGGGTTGGCACACACAATTAAATTTTGTTAACATTTTTCATATTATGCGCAGCACGAAAATCTAATAGTCGGCATATTTTTGATATCTGCATGAATATGTAATGATGGCTATTTGATTCAAACAAAACTTCCTCCCTAGAGATTGAGATTCGAATCAGACGTGGAACTTTTGGTGATTTTGGTTTGTAATGCTTTGTTAGTGCCGTAGCTACCGGAGAATTGGGTGGTTCCGTGCAACTGGACCAAGCCGTGCTTGGTTAAAGTTTTCTAAAATTTTACTATTAGGTTAAAAAGTGTTGACGCTTTATGACAACCCTACGGGCAACCTATATACGGCAATCCCAACACCTCACTGCTGGAGCTGAGCGTTTGATCATCTTTGCAATTAGGGTTGACGGATCCAACAATAGTTTTCATTTTCACAAAAAAACTAGGTATGGAGGAGGAGTGAACGAGGTACTGGGGAGGGTCACACTGAGCAACTTTCACTATGGGGACAACCACGAAATCTCGGAAAAATAATATCAATTAACTATTAATTGATACTTAACAATCAATTAATTATCTATTAACTCTTAATCTCTCTTCTTTTTTCGAGTTGTCCCCATAGTGAAAGTTGCTCAGTGTGACCCTCCCCAGTACCCCGTTCACTCCTGCTCCATGACCCCGGAATCACCCTGTAGAAATGGCAATCAACGTGCCACCAATCAAATACGTAATTACAACACCCTACAATATGGGTACTAGACGACGATATACACATAGGTAATGAGTTATATACCTACAATACTTAAATACATAGAAAAATCCATGACCCAGGTACAAGTATTCGCGTTCATCACAAAAATATTCGTCCTTGCTGGGATTCGAACCCAGAACCGTAGGCAGTTGCTTTACCACTGCGCCAATTGCGTCGTCATATAGGCTAGTATTAACATTATTGTTAATTATTAAGCGGTTTACACTCACATGGCTTAATGCAATAATTAAATATGTCTCACGAAAGTTTTAATACGAGTAATATCCCGATTCTAAAGCCATGGGAATGTGTCTAGCAACAATTTCGTTCATATTCGCCCCGGGGCGTGAAACATGTGCACCCCGAAGTATTACGTGTCACGGAAGTGCCCTTACCCTCAACTGTCAATCTTTTATCTCACTTCTGACGCCGCTAATTGATCTGCCTAGAAACAGTAGAAAAAAATATGAGATAATAAATAAATATTCGACCAACCTCACACAAAATCAATCTGGTCCCACAGCAAACTCTAGTAAGCTTGTGTTATGGACACGACGATAAACACACCTACTTAAATAGAAGTAACATCCATCATCCATCCTGCTACAGGTAAGTAGATAATACTTACTAGGAAGTCCCAACCTTATTGTCATTAGCGTAATAACAAAAACGAAAAAATAAAAAATTCACTTTTCATCCATGACAGCACAAATATTCGAGTTCATCACACAAATATTTGCCCTTGCCGGGATTTGAACCCAGGACCTTCGGCTAAGTAGGCAGTTCCAACCGCGTTGATAATAACATGCAACAAGTGCCTTATGTAAGGTATATTTCAACTGTAATTATATAAATTTTATACGAGCTGTCGGGAAAAATCACAACTTATGTTTAGTGAGTTTGGTCAAGAGGAGCTCATTAGGTATGCGCCGTGAGTCGCACTAATAGCCAACGCATCAGCGCGCATGGCTCCGCTCCGCCTTTTTGTTCGGGCAATTCGGAGTGCGTTCCTCTCGCCTGTCATGCGCGCGATTATGTTCCTCCAGCGTCAGCCGCGTCGCCACAGGCACACCTCTCGTTGCGGCTCCTCCTTGCAGTCCTCACTACTCGAGAGAATATGATAGTGTGGAGGATGCGATGCGAATGCGGATTCTCGGTGGCGGCTGCGAATATCTTTTTATTGTGTCGTTCAAATTAGATTTTCTTTCGCGAGTTCTAGTCAAAGGTGCATATTCATCGGGAATTACGGAGCCGTTTAAATTTCCGAGATTAAAAATTATAACAGAATTTTACTCCCTTAGCTTATATTCCATCTGTATGGACAAATCTCGGCGACCCGGTTGTTATATTAGAACAAAAAATATAATGAAATAAACCGAATAGGTCTTTTTGCCATGATATGTCATGGGTTCGAAACTCCATGTTGCACAATTTTCAAATTTTCTTTATACTTAAATAATATTTTTTCGAAAAATTGGAAATCTTCTGAAATGCTTAATCTAGGTAGGTACAGGGTTTTTTACATTTTAAGGAGTGGTATCAACTAATAATATATTTACCCGGTAATATGTACAAATGCAAAGCACAACCTCAACAACAAAAACCAAACGGATTATTTATGAAACAAAAAGACGGTCCGTATTCCATGTATTTCGATTTCAGTTTAGTTGTTCCTCATTTGTCGAACGCGCGGGTGGGGCGTCGGAGGCACCGCCCAAAAATCCGCCCGCCTTGCCCAAGCGCATCGCACATGATAACTGTCATCCCGACTAACAGGCCACAAGACCCCTAAGTTTTTAAAAAGAAATGTTCTTATTTTGAATTTTGTTTTTTTTTGGTGATTGTGCATTGTGTGATATGCCACGGAAACGAGTGAATAAGTCGCCATCGGTGGAAAAGCGGTCGGACGACGATGATGATTTTTTCTTCGATGATTCGCAGTCTGGCTCAGGTGAGGAAGTGTGTATCAGTGATAGTGAATTTTGATAGCGAACAATAGGTATCGTTTATTTGAATACGGCTATTTCTTAAATAAAGCTCTGAATGGTCTTTATGTTCATGAACAATTGTAGAGCCATTAAATATATATGTAATACGTAATATACTTATGGTTTATTTAAATACGGCTATTTCTTAAATAAAGCACTGATGGTCTTTATGTTCATGAACAATTGTAGAGACATTAAATAGGTTATACCAAATATAGGTAGGTACTTACCTTTATTTTTTTAACCGGACGCTTTATTTAAAACAGCCTGTCTGTACCTACTTTAGGGGTGAAATATGGAAATTTTAAAAGATGTGTGCGTATTTTTGGAGCACACCTAAACTTTGGTTTCATGGTTGGCTGGTTTGGTCAAATGAATGTTTATTTTAATTGAAATAAAAATGTTATTTTTTATATGTAAAAACAATAACGACTATTATTGTTTTTACATATAAAAAATAACATCTTTTTTCAATTAAAATAAAGTACAGTAAAAATGACTTCGAAGTGCCTGTTATTTAGTAAACAATTTAGAAACCGGCCTCGTTTGTTACGCAAGCTAAATTGCAGAATTTGAACGATGCAAAATCAAAACAATTAAAAATGAAATGAATTGAACTATATAACCAGCCGTTAATTTAGAATACTTTATGGAATTACATGAGTTTCTGAATTAATTTCATTTTCATCCCTATCTTGCTTAAAAGTCAAGACGGACTCAATTCGCGCGGCGCTCTTAATAGCCGACGCGCCAGCGCGCCCCAAGCTTGCAAGCTGCCCGCTACGCAGAAAATCTCAAAATCAAGGCAAGACGTAAATCTTTAGATAAACTATATACGGGCGAAATTTCGTAAAGCCTCAAATCGCATAATATAAACACCTGCGATCTGGGCCATTCATGAATTCACCGCCTGTGATGTCCTGTGGTTCCATGCGGGAGTAGATTCAATAAAACACTTAAATGGGTTTTCTGTCGGCCATCACCTGCCCGCCTCCGTTGACGTCTGTCATAGCAATGGCGGCAGCCGGGCAGTTGTGGGGACCCTTTATTATCATAAAGGTGTCTATACACTACACCGCCCTAGGTTTGTAATGTACCATTACGTGCTTACCTTTTCAAAGCGAAGAAGTAATATTTTACAAGTCGGATGTGCGTTTCGCAATGTGGAGTGCTGGATATTTGAGAGCAATTAGTTATCCGGTGGATTTAGTAATTTCCCTCTCCGCTGGACTTTGGGTCACTATGAATCTTCTTATAAGGTCCATAGTGAATGATTAAGTTTCAGTAGTTAAGTAGGTAGGTCATCTTCATCACTGACAGTGACAACCTACAACCCTTCGTAATCCAAAGCTGCCCGAATGAGTTAAATTCGACGTCTTCCTAAGCAGTATGGACCTACCTAGATGGATAGTCTGTCCTAGGTACCTATATAAATATTGTCTAAGACTTCGAATACTTATATATACTACCGAATACTTAATACTTATCGAATACTTATATATTATATATATACTACGCCGTGAGTAAATCTAAGATTTAGAAAATATTCGTCATTAACATTGATATCAAATCCTTTCCAGTCCTAGAGATTAAATATGCCTTTCAAATGCCAAAGAAATATTCCATACACTGGTCAAACACCAAATCGTTATACGTAGCAAGGGCGAGATTTTTATTAAAAAAAAAGAGTCTTGATTTTATGGCAAGCAGTAGAAATCCGATTTTAGATTTTAGATAATCTTCAGTCTATCATCATCATCAGTCTATATCAGTCAACTGCTAGACATAGGACTCTTCCATGGCATGATACTGAGCTCGATTTACTCCTTCTCCAGTCACTAGTCACCACCCCAACAAATACCCCCACTCAGCCTTTTTACAGCCTGTGTCAGACTCTCTCTCTCTCTCTCTCTCTCTCTCTCTCTCTCTCTCTCGGCTCTTCAGCCTAATATCAATTTAAACATCGGCAGGTCGGGGTGGGCACGAGCCACAGCACAGGAACGCCGCCAACGCAAGAGAGCGTGCTAGGATGAGGGTGCTCTCCAAAGCCTTTTGCCGGTAAGTTACTAACAATTTAACTAATCTGCGGGCCTATGGTTACTTTTATCACGCGATAATTAAATGACAAAGTAAACGCAACCATCATAGGTCCCCTGATAATGCTCTGTTATGTCTATCAGAACAGAAATAACAATGGTAGGTACCTGTCTGTATCTATACGTAATGATACGCGTGTTTATGTGTGAAATCATGCCAGTAAAAAAACTAATACGAACTACCTGTGATCCCAGAGCTGGCGGTTTCTCGGACAAAGGCTCAGTATTGCTGTGCAGCGGGGAAACGCCGCCAGCATCTTGGGATCATTTCCGCCAATGACCGACCTTGGCTAGAGTTAGGTTAGTGTAGGTTTTAGGTTTTTAAGTTGTTTTACCACTTCATTCGAATGTTTTTTTAAATAAATTTATTACTTTATTGCCAGTGATAAACCATGTTATCTTCCTAGAATCTTCACTACGTCAGCATCGGTCAGAAGCTTTGTTATGTCGCATCCAGTACGTTTAGTTGGGATTTTTCTGTCGCTAAGCTGTCACCATTTGGTCTACAACCCCATCATACCCAGAGAAGCAGTAGCTGTGGTCTAGTTCATCATAAATTTAAGAGTCAAACTGTTGTCGGTGTATCTGATGTAGAACATAGCTGTCTCCATTTATCCCTATCCATAGCCAACTTCTGGTCTAGTTAACGCTGCTTATTTATTTCAGGTTGAAAACAACTCTTCCATGGGTTCCAGCAGACACAAAGCTGTCGAAACTGGACACATTGCGGCTGGCTGCGTCATATATTGCACATCTACGCACCTTGTTACACGAGCCCCGGTCTGCAAACAACCCTCGGCCTATCAGCCTAGTGAGTTACTCCTGATCCTGCATTCCTAATATCAATAGTACCTGCATTGGCATATATAGGGGGGTGGCCGGGTGGGCCGTGCCCACCCCAGTATGGTCTAGTGCCCACCCCAGGATTTTGGGTTACCCATATAAATTCATCTCAAAAGCCATGGCCAGGCCCCGGCCAGGCCCCCCCCAGGCCCCGTCTGGAAAATAATCTTAGTTACGCCAATGAGTACCTGCAGTGAACGTAGTGAGGTCACGGTATAAGAGAATAAGGTATGGCACTCCAGTGAGACTTTCTACGTCACTAATTAGCTGCCGCTTAGGTAACAAAATAATTATAAGGAAAAAAATGTTTGCCGCCATTCGTACAAAAAATAATCATTATGCATTTATGCATTACGATTGTATTGTTATTGACTAAGTTTTATTTTTCCGGGTTAATTGATTTAAAATACTCACGATTTTATGAGATTCACACAGGTAACAAGGGAATCGAGGAATATTATGATACACCACTGACAACACAGAAACGGATTGACAGAACCAACCAACCAATCATAGAGCGATGGAGTGCCATACCATATTTTCTTATAGGTACCATGGGTGAGGCCGTCACAACTTCCTTCGCCTTCGAACATTGACGTAGGTAGCTAGCCTTAGACAGGTCTTCTATTAGACGGGTATAGTATAGCAGGATAGCCTTGGAAAAATTGCCTCCGGAACGATATGCCTTAATTATAAATGTTAAACACCATACACAACTTTTGAAAACACTCTTCCTCACAGGGAGCTCACCCATCCTTAAAACAGTTGTATTGAAACTTTTATACCCTAATAGAGTGTTCAAAATCGTACTTGAATGAAATATGCTTTGCATGTTGTTTTTGGCCACCTTTGGACCCTGTATATTTAGTATAGTACTTAGTATGAACACCGATCTGCTCGGTTTTTGCACCCGCTCAACCTCGTAAGGTAGGTACACTTCTTGTAAACATACTATATATTATTTGAAAAAGTTCATGGAACAGTAGTTCTGTCCTACCAATACGAAAATGTATTTTTAATTGGGAACATTATTTTTTCGAGGTATTCGTACCTATTTTAGAGTATGTAACTACGAGTAACGTTATCTGGACTCAGAATCTACGAATACAATAGGTACGTAGTTTCTTTTTGTGGCGTATAGTTTTCAAGATATATTTTAAAAAATCCCCGATATGATATTTGTTCACGTCTGAGATGTATGGTATGCTTACTTAGGCATACCACATTCTTACCTGGGATAACTCGGGGCACCTATACGAAAGTAACGTAGCAAAATTTTTTATCGACAAAAAATATATCGATGTTACTGTCAACATCTAATTTCATCGACATAAATAAATATTAATTATTTCTCCACATTTTCAAATAAAAAAATAAACATATTAAAACGTGTATTTACATGTTTATTTTAAAATATTTTTCATAATATACTTACGTAAATTGACATTTTGATTGAAATGACATCCTCATACTTTTATTATCTTAATTTAAGAGGCTCAATATCAGATCAGATATGACATCGAACCTCTTTATAGTAATCGAGAATGTTCAATGAGCACATATATTAATTTAATTATATCGACATCTTTTTTATCGATATCCTATCCCTAGAACGTGCCCCGAGTTAGCACAGGTATGCACATTGCCCAAGGTTTATATGGAATTAGTAAAGATAATAAAAAAAATAACTGTCACTGTGGCGACAACCCATTTTTGGAGTTAAAGTATAGGTAGAATGAATGAATACGTATGTAAAACTTAATGATAACTTATTTTCGTCACAGCCAATTGTTTCAAATTGCTTTTTGTAAACATCATTATTAAATTATCAGTAGCGTGCCCAAAGTCGTGTCTATAAACGTCAAGCAGCGACCTGCGGCCCCGCCCACATGTCACGCGGGATAATTGTTGACAATTTATCCCCTGTCACAGTTGTCATCTGCTAATTCGTCCGGCGCACGCGACTGTACCGCAATGAATCAATGCGCAGACGCTGACAAACAAAGTATATGGACACGCATTTCGGAGGTGAATATAAATCAGGTATAATGTTGATTAAGCACATCCGTAGTTGAGTATCAATGCATAGTAATATAATTATAAATATTTGTAAATCTCTTAGATCTTAAACTAGCAAACGCGATAGGTCAGCAAACTGTGATTTCCACACTCAATCTCACCAACTAGCTAGCTAGCTAGCGGGCAGAGCGAGACACCGCACTCGGACCTCCAGCTCCTACCTTTGGCCACTGCTTGCCGAGTGGAGTAGCATGTCTGGCACCAGCAGTGCAAAGGGTCCATAGGACCCGCAAGCTCATCTTGGGGAAAAAAAAACCTCTATCCTAGGAAATTAGAGCTTTAGGGTTGTCGATGCAACCCCCTCCCCCTTAGATATATATACCGCCGCGTAATCGCAAAGAACAAAGTCGCAAAGATTCAACACCCCAGTCCATATGTCGGATGTCGTTGGTTAGACGCTCGCTAAACGCCGAGCTGTCGTCGGGGATTAGGCGACACGTTCCACGAACGTGTCGCACAAAATGATCGATAGGCGGATTAACAGTTCAAACGCGGGTTACGTGTTTGCTCAGTGGTTTTTAGTATCATAATCATAGTTCTTGTTTCTTCTAATTTAACATACTCACTTACACATATCTCGATACAATTTAAAGTCTGCCAGCCTACCAAGAAGGCCCCGTTGTTTGTCCGTCGACGTTCCTCGTTAGGACGGCTGAGAAAGAGTGGAAGTTGGGTTCCTATCAGCTGGAATAAAATTTATTGGCCTAATGTATTGTTTGTCATAAAATCATTAGTAATTTTTTTCAGTCTCCATCCGTCCGTCTGTCTCTGTCCGTTTACGCTAGGAAGTCTGATCGGGGGTTCGGAACAGATACGTGGGGCTCCCGGTCAGACCTGTTTTATCCATAAAAACCCAGCACATTTTCCCTCCACATCACTTTGGGGTGAAGTCCACAGCGCTTTGCGCACGCTAACCTCGTATAAAGCAAACATAACCTAACAAGCTATAACACAAAACTAACGTAACATAACCCAAGATTTTACTTTTAAAATTCTTGCAACGTCCATTATTTCAGCGTCCATTATAGCTAACAATTTTATGCCATCCACTACGTACGTTATGACTTTCAATGTGTATGCGAGTATTAAGGAGTTCCGTGGAAGGTTATTTCGAAAAACTAAGACAAAGGAAATAAGAACCGCCCCTAATTTCTTAGTCCACGGGATGATGGCTGCATTTATGTTATGTTAAAACTATTTTAAACCTTTGATTGCCTATTAGCAGCTAATTAATTAAGTTTGTTTAATAAATTAGGTACGTCCTACGTTAATTCATTAGTAAGTTAGTAACATATACCCATCCACAACATTGCAATATCGGCAAAAGTTACACGATCATCTTGTGTGTTCCAAATATTCAAGGGCTTAAGAAAACAATCACTTTTTAAGTTAAAGAGCCACTATAAACACTCAAGGACCAGAATATCAGGATAGAACGAAAAGGTTACAACAACAAACAGTTTTACGCGCTGACCAAAAGTTTGCAGCTGTTTCTGGTATAAATAAAATTTATCTCCGGACGTTATGCGCCGGTTTTATTGTTTCGCTTACCCCTTTGTCTCACTCAGAGTCTTGTTTAATGATTTTATGTGTTGATAGCTCTCGCTTAAAAAAGCTTCGTAGCAAGAAATGCATAGGTATAGGTATGCCAAGTGCATGGGATGAGGGTCTTAAAAGCGATATTCGCTTGTGGATCTTACCTGTGCCCACGAGCACTGGGGCAGGAAAGTTCTTCACGAGATGAACTGACGATCTTGGAAAGGAAGGATCGCGGAATGGTGATGATGATGAGGCACACGGCTGACCATCGTGGAGATCCTTACCTCAAAAATTACTCGTCGCCTTAAACCGTGAAATGCAAAAAAAACATGTTTGAAAAAATCAAGAAGGTTGCAGTAAGCTTTATGCATACAATTTTTTTTATACATCGGCACTAAACATGTGTCAGTCTTTTTATGCAGAAAGTGTTTGTGCATAAAAAGTGCGGTCAAGTGCAATAAACGGATTCACACTTGCTCCGTGTTTAGACGATTTGGGGGGTCTTCGATTCGTTTTAGGGTGCATGCATGGCGTTTCGTTTGTTTGTTTGGTGTAGGTATGCAAATTAGACGATCCTTTCGATAGCCCTTCAACCATTTCACTTTTTATACATTCAGTGATCTCCTTCAGTTTATGTAGTGTAGACAACCCACGTTAAGTTTTCCAATTCGTTGTCACATTTGGACGACGCGTTTGGCGCAGTTTGTAGACATCTGCCTACTGGGCCGGCGGTCCTGGGTTCGAATCCTGGCCGGGGCAAATATTTGTGTGATGAACTCGAATATTTGTTCCTGGGTCATGGATGTTATCTATATATGTATTTATATAATATATATATCGTCGTCTAGTACCCATAGTACAAGCTTTGCTTAGTGGTGATGGGACTGGATCGATTTGTGTATATGATTGTCCCTTAATATTTATTTATTTATTTACATTCGAGCCTCATTTGAGAGCCTTATTCACGGGTATTAAATTGAGTCGGTTTTCTATCAGGTATTTTCGTTTCTGATTCGATCACGTAAAAGAACTCCGAACATACAAATCATTGGAAATGTCTGACCCGTGACGTCATACTGGTTTAGCGGGCTGTCACATTTCGAAGATGTTCGCAGATAGATATTTCCAACGGATTATATGTACAACTCTTCTCTGTACGTTAAGCACCAGAATTATGATGAGATATTGATCAATTTACCCATAATAACAACGTTAACAAATCACAAAGTCTGCTTCGCTCCTCGCTTCGCTCTGATATATCATCACTGACAACTGACAGGACACTGATTTAAGTAATCCTCTATTTTTATTAAAATACATAAACGGATTTACTCACGTCGTAGAAGTCGAGTAACGCTCGACATGTTTCGAATCGGTACGCGATTCATTATCACTATTATCAGGCAGTCGCGGCGTCGCGTCGTCGGCCAACCGAACCGTGTTCGGTTCGTGTGTGTATATTAATATGTCTGAGACTAATTTTTTTATGTAAAATCCTTTATTTTTTATTTCCAGGCATGGCCCTTTGCCTTCCAACATGGCGGATCACTCAGCTGTTCGATCTCGCAGCGATGGAGCGTCACACAGCCCCCAGAACCAGGCCGTAGCGACCAAAACCCCGACAACACGCAAAACACGAACTGCAACGATAACTATGGCCAAGAATATTCTGAAGACTATGAAGACAAAATGTACGACGACATGGTGAACGAACCGAATTGCAATCCCGCACAATACTGCAATTATGGATACAAAAATAATTATTATGAAATGAGGAATTATTCGGATAACTTGGTGAATAACTCGTAATTTATCTAGAACAATTTACAGGGATATCGCATGTATAATTTAATATTAAATTTCCACCGTCTCGTGCCCTTTACCCACGTTGAATTAAATATAGAGGCGATACAATCCTTTTAAATTATATTATATTTAAATGAATAATTGATATCTACCTACAAGCGGAAACCAAAGAGAACTTTGTCTAAGATAATATTGATTTAGAAAATAAATTGGCGAGTCTGTCAGTTCTTTTGTGCAATTATGTCTATATAAAAATATATATTATTTTCTACTTTCATATTTCTTTTCTTTTCATACTCTCTACGTGAGGATAGGATGTTAATGTTAAATGATCATCATATATTATAGTGATACTATAAAGAAGTAATTGTGATATGTATACCTAGTGTCTCATTTCGACTTAAAAACAATGCCAAGTTTATTATTAGGGACTGATTCTTAAATTCACGGAAAGTAGTTTCCCGTCAAACTGTATCGGACATCAAAGCGAATATAAAGCGACAAAGATATACAAGCGTATTAACTTACATGTTAAGAATTTCATATTTTTATTCATGCATTAGGAAAACGTTTGAGTTAATACAGATAAAGATTAAAAGTTTATGTGGCGTTTGCAGTGTTTTTAAACCCCTGACAAAAAATGGGGTGTTACAAGTTTAACATGTGTATCTGTGTCTGTGTGTATATCTGTGGCATTGTAGCTCCCAAATTGATGATCGAAAGCCTTGTGTGGTTCTTAGCTATGTTTGGTTGATTCGGGGGTTTTTTATAAGTTATTTTATTACTTAATTTATCGAAGCACGAGTTCTTTATATTAAGTTTCATAATATACAATGTTGCATATCGGCTCTAAATCACGAAATCAAGGTCAATCAATTTTTAATTATAATGAATATTAAGTAGAAATAGACGAAAATGTTAACACGTACCTATAACTGATATGATTTCATTTAAGCAATAAATTGTGTAATTTAAAAAAAACCTAAATTCGAATTTAGGGAACATTTCATACAGGACTCAGTGGAAGGAAATACAATATTCAAGAAGAGCACGTGAGTGAAACGGTAACACAATACCCTGGCCGGCGGCGAACCTGACAAAACAAACACGAATTAAGTGTGTGACATCCGCAAAAATAGATCCCTCACGGAATTTGTATTAATTGCTCTGTTCCACTATACAAAAAAATAGGATTATTTAGGGCTGATACAGACGGGGCTACAATTTGAAAGAACTGCACGCTGACTGCACGCCAACAGCGCAGTTTCTATAAAAGTTGCAGCTGGGTGGCAGTTCGTCTGTATAGGCCCTTATACCTACCTAGCGGATGTTGGGACTTGGTACTTATAGGTATGTACGTACGTAATCCAAATATGATATACGTTACGCCCACACAATATATTTTAGAGGTGCCCCTTATAATTTTAGAAACGGGGTTTCAGACAGATAACGCCTGCGTGACGGCCAGCGTGTAATTATAATCTACTTATCTGTAGACTTAATTTCAAGGAAAATGGTCCCGTTGTTTTTGCGGGATACGCATGCATACTACGACTAACTACTATGGACTATGTATATCTAATTATATATAAACCCCAGGCCAAAAGTATTAAAACAAAGTTTATTCTTTGAATATTTAAAGTTCCAATAATTATTCCTTGTGTAAATGTTAGTAACCGTTAGGCCACCCCTAAAAGAAAAAAAAAAACATCCACTATTAAAACATTTGCATATTGTAAAAATATATAGGTATATACTTACCTAAGTCCGGGACAAAGTGCATGACGTCGTTTTTTTATTGCGTTTCTACAACATGTAGCACTGGCAATTTTCATAAGCAGAATTTGCGTTAAGTATTGACTTTTAAAATGTTTATAATCATTTTTATATTGTGATTGTGTAAGTTATTCCGTAAGGAAATCACAGGTTTGTATAGTAATACAAGCTTGTTTCCATACTTTTGGCATTAAAGTCTGACCATGGCTTCACTCTGAATTATCATCCATCAATTTATTATTGCAGGGGTGATTGTACTGTACCTAAGTAGGTACACAGTCATATTGCTTAACAATAGTTATAACTAAGTATCCGGTTCAAAGGGCCATCCAAGAAATTAGTTCCGTTCAGAGAACATACAAGTTAAGAAATTTAGTATTTGAGATTTTATTTTGAAAATGCGATTTGAACATGGCAGGTGTAGGTGTACGGTAGACAGACAAAATATTTGTGGAATAAAAAATAAACACATACTCGTAATCATCGGAGCCTGGTACTGCCAACCCCTACATAAAAACGGGTTCCTCCGATTAAGGCAGATGGCGCCACCTAATTCGTTTGTCGCTTAGACCTCTTTTAACACACAAGCGCCATCTAGAAACAGCTTTTAATATATCTATGTGTTACGTGAAGTTCAGGCGCCATACGAGATACCTATATAGGGAACATACCATCGAAGGTGCTGCCAACTGGTGCAGCCAATCCGATCCGTTTACCTTTTTCATTTTATTTTATACTACGACGGTGCCAAACAAGCATGCAGCCCGCCTGATGTTAAGCAGTTACCGCCGTCGCCTTCGAATAATTTAGAATTAAGGATTACTAATCCTGGATTAGACCAGATATTTCGGCATGACCATAATCCTTTAGTTTTTGGATGTTTACAATTACATGTATCTCTGGAGCATGTCGTTGCAGCAAAGTGGTGTTAAAAAGCCTAATTCAATAGGCATGACGTTTTCGAGCTGATTTCTTATTAGGATCAAATGTCTATATGGGTGTCTCTTAAACTGCTCTAAAAGTCAGAAACGAGTTTGACATTCAACAAGCGCTTCATATATAAAATTGCTACACAGAGACGTGATATGGCGTCATTTCTATGTTGGTATCAATATTTTCATGGAGGAAATAAGTTATTTGACATTTTGCCACATCACACTATACAGTCCGGCCAAAAAGAGTAGAAATTAAAAAGTGGCAATACTGTAGTGTCCTCCCTTTGTAATCAATATAAGAAAACAAGGAAGACACTACAGTATTGACACTTTTTAATTTCTACTCTTTTTGGTCGCACTGTAGCATGATGGTTGTAAAGACAATTACACCTACTTTTTACGGAATTAGGGTAAACACACGTGTTGACTTCACCTTCAACAAAAAGTTGTCTTGTTAATAGTTACATCATAAGGATTCTCTAGATTTCGTGAAAATAATACATGATTGTAGCCAGTGAAAAGTTTATTTATAAATACTTTTATATAGGTATTATTATGCCAGAGCACAAAAAGACAATATTGTTTCAATTATTTACAACACATCGTAATGTAGGTAAAACTTAAGCGAGGCAATGTTTTGGTAAAATTTCCTTTTAAATACATAATTCTAAACTTATAACTAAAGCAATCGACATATGACAAGGTCTTGGGTCTACATCGTAACATATGTGTAGGTGGCATTTAAACTTAAAACTACTCGTGGCAATAGGGATAATGCTTATCTCACTTATCGGCGCAGCTACCGTCGTATCCATGATACGGGGCCCCCGGGTAACAGTTAGGGGCCCCAACTTATTGTGCCCTCGCCCATCGTCATCGTTATCATCGTATCAAGCTCCCATTTCAATGAGGATTTTTTTTACACTACGTCGAGGTCAGGGATCCATCAGTGAAGGCACCAGATTTGATATACAAGGTGCCCATGAGCATTGCGAAAGATTTTAACCACGCATTCCTGAGGTCCTAAGGAGTAATAAATCTTACAAGAACCTAGGCCAATTTATGTTTTTTTTTTTCATTTTTCCATACAATAAATACTTGATAAAAATAATAATAAGGCGGTACTCCTGACGATGCGCGCCGTGTTCAGGCCTTCAGGCCTGATAAATATTAGATACTATGAAAGGAATTCATAGGCGCATGTGATCGTAAAAACGAATGCTCATGATTAAGAACCACGAATTGAACCGATACATGTAGACATTAAAAAATTAAGAAATGTATCATATTTATGATTAAAATATGTTTCAGTAATTTAGTAAGTAAGATATTAAAAAACCTTCAATGGAATAGGAAGCCTTATGTGCCACGATATGTGTAGGTGTATTATAGAAGCTAGGTTTACGTTTACATAATTTAACTATAAAAACAAATTGTACATGGCATAGGAAACATTAATTGCTCTTGTGGTTACATTAACTGTCTAAATGCTTTTACGTTTCAATTTCACTATGTTATTATATCTAATGGCTAGTCTGATAAGAAAATGTAAAGCTACGCCTTAAGTGTAGCTAAGTATGTAAAAAATTATTGCGATTAATTGTAATTAAATTACTAGTTCATCTACAAAATTAACGTTTTGGACATTAGCTTAGATTTAGGTTGGTATAAAATGCGATTAGGATTACGCCTATCTGTTTGTATGGATCGTGCTGGCGAGATTCAAATCATACTTTCTGTAACAAAAATAAACGAAAGTAAAATGCGTGTTAGGATTCTAATTAAAGTTTCATTCATTAAACATCAAATCCGAAATTTACATTTATCCGAAAACATATTTTTTATTCAGAATTTTTATAATACTGTAAGCGCTATCACGCCAAACGATCATATTTGGTGTGTTTAAGATGACCCAAAAAAAAATTCACCCGAACTTGGTATTCGGAATCATGAAAATTCGGAATAGTGATGCATTTGGACAAATAAAACTTCGGATTAGCTTTAGCCTAGTGACTTTTCTGATCGCGCAACACAGCACTAGACTTTCTAGCACTGCACTGAAAGGAAACAGACAGATAGTTGACGTTTGACAGTCACGTGTCATACCATAGTTGTGCTAGAGGTATATACAGTTGTAAGCAGTCAAACAATGTTAGTTAGTTAGAAAATGAACCGACATACAAGTAAACCTTTTAGGAATTAGGTACTTTTTATTAAATCAGTAGCGTAAACGGAATAATTATATCGACACGAAAATTAAAAAAAAAAAATACTAGCGGGAATCAAACCACTTTGTACTGTAAGCTACCAAGTCATAAACCCAAAGCAATGATATTTTTCAACCAGTTCACTTTTTATATCTCCCTAATGCAGTTGAGTTGAGCATATGTTGCTGCATCTCAAAGGGTTGCTACTTTTTTATTCCTGCTATAGTGACCATATACACTGAGCTAAGTGACAGTAACCGTGCACCTGCTAGGCTACAATTGTCCTAATTAAAATGCAAACACTCCACTCCTTACCTAGATGAATCATATTCATGCGAATCTACTTATCCAAGCTAACCTCCTGCATCAGTATTACATAGTATACCGTTATAATAAAAATATTAACCCTACCATATTTTTGGTAGTCTCCTAGCTTTGATTTTCAATCTTCTTATTATAATGTGATGATTAGGTATACATAATTACGGCCTGGCTACGAATTCGCGCGTCCAACGGAACGGCTAGCGGCGGCCATATGAGTGAGTGAGACGCTGCGCTCGGACCTTCCGCTCCCACCCATGGTCGCTGCTCGCCGCTCCGCTTGGTGGGGTGAATAGAAGCAGGCCGTAAGTATGAACGCTTAGTGCTACTAACTTTAGACACCACAAAAGAGTATTGCTAATCTACAATGAAGTAAAATGTATATCGATTTTTCTTGATTCTCTAATATGGGTGAAGACCAAAAATTATCTTAATACACTCAATTAAAATTTGTATCAAAGTTTCCGCTGTGCGACGGCAATTAACCATCGAACAACGTACCTTAAGGTTATATTGTATCATTAATTTTGTCGCACAGCGGAACTTTCTCAAATCGTTTGTTTTTCTCGTCTTGTGTGGCTAAATTTGTCCAACTTTTTGGTCCTTACCCTAATAACTTCTTAACGGCCATTACGAAATGTTATAATGATTTTGCTAACAAAACCGTTTTAGCTAATAAAAATGTACATTATTTTATAAAACGCTTAACATTTTGCAAGCATTGCTTGTTAATTTATTTAAAACATTTTATTGCTGTGTTTTGCAGTACTACACGAATCTTAATCGACAAACAATATTACCTAATAATTATTACTAATTGAAATATTTGTTTTAAGAGACAATTTTTGAGCTAATTACAACGCAAAGTAAATAATCAATTATTTTTGCTTGAAATTATTTAAAGAATATCCACCCCAGAATTTCACATATTTCGGATAAAATGCTTTTGACACAATATATTTGCGTATGAGGAGGCCTTTTAGTAGAAGTTTTCTGACACAATTCATCTTTATACACCGTGTGCTCCAGAAAGTGAAAATTTGCGGAACTTAGTATAGCTTTCAATATTGACGTACATATTTCAGAAATGAATGAACGTGCAACTTTTTATGAAGTGACCAAAATGTGACCGACACCGTGTATGCGGATATAATTAGGCGGAAAATATGTCGCTATAGTCCGTTTCTCATAGCTTCGTGCGTATGTCATCTGTCATCTCAGTACATGTCAATCGAATTTAGGTTACAATATAAAATAAACTGGGATAAAAATATCACATGCACAAATTTACATGAAATAGACTTTATTCTTTCTCGAACTGACTGTATATGTGAATAAGTAAAAATAATCCCTGGGCCTTTATTATAAGTTATTACTATAGGTAACGTATTTACAACGTAATTACGTATCATTTCAATTTCCTATATCATGCAAAGACAGATCATATTTCAATTTAAACTAAAGGAAGGTGGCATAGTAACGAATTTTACCGGTTGGCAACTTTTAATTATTGATGTATTGAAGACACATTTTTATGTACGCCCCATTTTGCCAGTCTTCTTTTATATTTTTTTATTTTATCAGACGTGGCGTCAATCTCCCCGTTTATATACTAGTATATATTTTCAAGCAATAATCACGTTATTATTTTCGCTAAAATTGAGATTATTACTTAAAATTGATAATAAATAAATTATATAATCTTGTAATTAAAGCTCCTTTTTGCGAAATAAATGTTAATAAATTAATCGATTATACAGCTAACTTGTCACGCCGTTAAACTTTCCTAATCTTATAAATATGATGATTATCTTAACTTAAGTTATGATCAGGAATATCAAAAATAAATCCCAGCCATTAGTACATAATTACGTACATTGTGAAGATACTTTAGTAAAAGTCTACAGTGTTAATTACTCGTTAAGTGAAAATCACGTGCATCGATAATTATTTGTGATATTCCCATAATTACATAACTATTTATTTAAAATTACTCATTATACAAAGTCCCTGTAGAATGTCTTTTAACCATGAAGAAGAGAGCACAGTTATTTATATAGTTAAATATTATGTTTAGTTCATAATTTTAATATGATAAATATTAACTCGAACGAACATGTTCAATTTATAATATACACAAGTATTGCATGATCAAGTATTGTATAATTTTGATGAGGCTTAGGTATAATATGCTGATTGTGCGCTTAGCATGGATTCACTAAATGTAGTACTATAAATACACGCCGATGTACTATATAAAGTAAAACAATAAAATTATGATAATTTAACATTCAGTCATCAATGTATTATACGATTAAAATACATAGAGCAAAACTACACTTAAGTAAACACATGATTTAAAAAATAACGGGGACAAAATATCAATAGTGTCTTCTAAAATGATAATTAGGTAATATGAAAAAACTTAAAATAAAAATACGCGTCAAATGTATATTCGGGCTTTTCAATCCAATATAAAAACAATAAAGATTATAATTATTTAAAAAATGTATGTAAAATCCTGTGATTGAAATAAACATTTTTATTATATAAAAATATTTACTAAGTATTTAGAAAAGATTGAAAAACCGTTTCATACGTTAAAGCTCGTGTTTCCTAGAATAGCGGTGCCGTCACATAGCCGTCTCCATACTTTGTACCGCTATCCTAGGAAACCAGAGCTGAAAGGAATATTATGAAATAATCGTGCTCATTATCTGTCCCTCTTACGACTACGGAGTAAGAGTGGACAGAGCGACTACCTCCCTGAGAATATGCTCATCGTGGAATTGGACGTCGTGCGCTTGCGTACGAGGGTCGCCTCAACTGAAAAAAAAAAAAAGTTTTTATAAATTTATGAAACATGTAATGTCTCATTATTTTAATGTGGGTACACAACAATTTTATTTAAACCATTGATACGAAGTTCAAAGCTTTAACCTTTTGAGCGCCACAGTCGGCTGTGGCCGTCAACAAAAAATCGTGCCCCTGACGCCACGTCGGCCACAGCCGTCCAAATTTCAATGATCAAAAACTTTGTAATTCTAACCGCTACAAGTATTTTTCAATCCCTGTTGATTTCGGGGCACATCTTTTTTTTTACTCTGGCGTCAGTGGCACGGTAAATTGCTAGACCGCTTGGCGGTCAATAGGTTAAGAAAAAATTAAAAAGGAGTTACTTGGTGGAAGAGACCGGTAATCGAACCCGGTACCCCTGGATTACCGGTAATCCAGCAAGTAACAAAAAGTTCTATAACCAGGGCGTTTTGTCACCAAACAGTGATATAGTCGGCCTATACTGGTATCCATTGTGACTGCTTGCACTATAAAGGTTTTTAACAGAGCGTTTTAATTCTATAAATTAAAGAGCAATTAAGTTCTATATTTTAGCTCTTAGAACGCTTACAGAACCTTACAAAAGAATCTTTAAAGTGCTGCACTTTACTAGGTATTCAACAAGCGGCTATGGTACTATTTAGTACTGTAAATGAACTTACTGACACTTTTATGTATCCATTTTGCACTGTAACTGCGTCAAAACTACTTTTACAGTACTGACACTGTAGCAGTGTTAAAAACATTAATACAGGACCAATTTGCACTATAAAAGTACTCTGTACAAGCATTACGTAACGTTTAAGCTTCTTAAAAGCTTCCTCAACATCGCTATGGGGCTAGTTCTGTAAAAGTCATGAACACTTTTCTATAGTACTAATTAGTACTATAGCCATAGCCACTCCTTGTGCAGCTGCTAAATAACTTAAATTCTAAATAGCCCTTTAAGTGAGTTTGTGTTACTGCTACGAGACTAAAACGTGACATAAAAGCGTTAAAATGATTAATTAATGGACTAATTAGATCTGTAGCAGTTTATTAGTATAATTCATATCACTAGTAAAAATATGGCCGGTGTTTACGCCATGATGGCACATATTAGTAGACGGCTGGAGCCAATGTGTACTATAGCAGCCAAAGTCTTAATCATATTAATATTAATTAAATTTAAATTAGATTATTATGAGGGCGCATTGTCAAATTTGAAATCAGCATAATGAATTTATCAATACATTTTTTTTCGAAAGTTATCATATCCTTATGATTACACGTTACGTTAAGTAACAATGAAGCATAAATAACTTATCGATATTTATTTCTTTCAATACCATGATGGCATGACACATAGAATAAAATGGCAAACAGTTTTGACGACAAAAAACACTGGAATCGTTTACAGTGCAGAATAGCACTATACACATGTTTTGGTTACTTTTATAGTGCAAATTCGTGACATGATAGTTGCTGACAGGACTATTTTAGTAGGTACTAAAAAGCGTTTCACGACACTTTTATACTTCAACTACAGAGCTGATTTCTCACTGCGAGAGCTTTTATGTAATGTTTATAGAATGAATCAGTGATAAAACTAGGGCCTCTTTGGGGTTCTGTAAACATTTACAACACCCTTATAGTGCTAATCATGAACACTATTTAGCATGTCCAAAAACGTTTCCAGGACTTTTATAGTACCAAATTTTGTTACTTGCGTACTGGGTTCGATTATTTTTTCAATTTTTCTTTTGCTTTGATCTTTGTATCAATGGTTTAAAAAAAGTTTATGTCAAAAAAGTTTTTTTGTGACACGCTTTTATTGCCGACTGTACTTTCTTACGGAGATGCCACGACTTTGCGTGACAGTGGCAGCAGTGTAGGTACGTGTCTGCGAGAAATATAACTTATCTCTTTCTTCGCTGTACTATGAGAAAGTGACAAGCGATGCTATGTCGCGCGACAATAGTTGATAAGTAGTCGCGTAGCGTACTAGACGGGCTGAAGATAATGTGTCATTAATTCGATAATGATAATGTCATTTCACTGGTCAAGTCTTGAGGCGACAAGGGTTGTTCTGGTTCCTACCATACGACCCAATTAAATATGATCTGAACAGACGTAAGTCAACTTACTGGTAGAGTCCTGAGGCGACAGCGGCCGCTTTATCGCCTGCTGTAGTACTACGAGCCAGCCATCGCGCTCCTCGTGGGAAATCGCCGCGAGGCTGTAAGTCCGCTCCGGCGTCACCAAGTGAAAAGGGAACCGGGCCTCTTTGCAGCCGTTGCCGGTATTTGACACTTTGATGCAGTAGCCGTTTGATTCGTGTCCTGAAAATGAGAGTTTGTGTTTTTCTAAAGTGTTTCCAATCTTACAAGTGAAGGATTTTAAATTACAAGTTACGGTGTTAAACAATTCCTGTTAAGGAATGGGTAGTCCAAACGTTAGGAGACCTCCTCCAGCAGTTGGAAGATGGTGACAAAATAAAACCTTGAAGATTTAAATCCCTCGATTTGGATAATCGTCCAGCCTCTTTGTGGTACACAAGGATCCTGGGGTTTAGAGTCTAATTCTAGGTGCTCATGTGTTTTTTTTTACAGTTTGCTTCTCTAGTAAAGTTTACGAGCAGGTGGCAGATCAGACGGCAAAACCGAAGAATATCCTATTATCATGGTACATTAATTTCGTCTGGTACAGGGTGAAGTCTGAAGGCCTGGGATCTGTTTTCTACAGCCATCCTTCTGACGAACTTTGGTTAGAGAGGTGGTAAATTAGACGGCAAAACTAGACAAACATAAATCTTACCGATGAATATCTCTCCTTTCGGATAAGCGTCCAACGGTTCATCATGGTACATGAGTTTCCTCTGGTCCAGGGTGAACCAGCGTCTTCTGTGTGCGTCTGATGACCTTGGACCAGTTTTCCACAGCCAGCCTTCTCGTGCGAAGTCTTTGGGCAGGCGAAGGATCAGGTCGGACTGCGGTGTAGAGGGAAACGCCACTTGGAGGAGATGGAGCTTGGCGCAACGTATTGCCATGTACCTGGAAGAGAAGTTGGATATTTTTATTAGTTTCATATTCTTATATACAATCTAAATTGTGATCGTCGATTTATCATGGCATCATTAACGTTGTATTTATCATGCGTATAATTATTCCATTGTCTCATGTGAGCCGATTCTAGGTTAATTATAGCCAAAGAGGGTGTTTTTCAACCCACGCCATATTGCGGTTTTTTAGTGGTACTAGTACTAATTTATTTTTCTCAAAAATTGCATGTAATGTTGCCTTACCATCGCTAGATAGACTACAGTAAGTGGAAAATACCGAAGACTTTTTAGAAGTGTCCAGTAAACAGCGAGATATTAAATTTGGAATCAATATTTGTCCAGTAAGTAAGTATGTAATTCCTATTACGTATCAAGATATTTGAATATCGAAACACGATTTACATCGTCACCGACCTATAAAAAAACTAAGGATGTGAAGGCGATGAGGTCGTATATAAATGTAAAAATGATGCATTCCACAAATTGTTTTAATTATAGGTACAGTGCGACAGCAAATTGTAGAAATTAGAAAGTGGCGTCCCTTTTTCATAGATTAAATAGAAAGAGACGACATTGCAGTATACACTTGCAATTTACACTAAGAGCAAATGTAAAATAAAAAGAGGTTAGCACTATTGGCAGTATAAACGTAACTCAAGATGCATATTTAAAAAAAAAAAGTAGCGACAAGGTTTAGTGCGGAAGTTTGTATGCAGCGTTTAGTTCATAATTGTGCTGTGTAAAATTACAATGATATTTCGGAATTCCTTCCTTTTTTGTGTCGTTTAGAAAAAAAACCTCGGAGTTAAAATTGAAGGTAAGCTTTATGATATGAAAATTAGTTAGAAAATACAACAATGTATAACAATAATTAAATTTTATCTTTAAGACTTAGATTTGTAAGACAGTGCAAATAATTAAACGCAGTATTTATAATAAAAGAAATTAAGGCGGGATTTAAATTAAAAGACTAAAATTTCAAATTTGTTTGTGTGATCTATTACAATAATTCAGCAAAAATGAGTTCAAACGAGTCTGATTCCGAATAGACGGCACTCCTCCATACTTAAAAGCGGAGGCAGAATTAGCTAAAATAATTTACTACCGACTAAATCCAAGGAGATATAAAAAATACAAGAGATTCATTAAATGGAAGGACGAAAATTAAGTTAATAATTGGTCAGATAATGTGTGATAAGGTCAGAATATTTCAACAATCTTTCTGTGACTATCGGATGGCTACAAAGGAAAGAAATCACAAATATTCAGCAGCAAAATATCGAAAAGTTCTTAAATCAAGCTCTAGATGATAACCATTTTGGCGATGAAGGTAAATAAATGCTGCCACTATTTGATAACGATATAACTATATCTTTTATCCAAGTATAAACTCATAATTATTTTTGTTATAGGTTGTTATCATGGGAGTTAATGGTGCCTGCGACGACGAATATCACAATGTGTAATAATAAATATGGGATATAACCAAAATATTCATTGGAAAATGGCCGAATATGAATGTCACCTACAAAATATAATTTTAATCTAATTTTCTTGTTTAATTTTTGAGAAAAGCACTATACTTGCTTCGACCGTAAGAGCCATCCTGGCCTCGTATTATATCCGGACCTCGCCTACGGCTCGGTCCGTCTAATTCCTACTCGGCCAGTATGGCTTACTTACTGGTCTCTGCCGTAATGTACTATTACTGGCAACGACACATTTTGAAAAAAACTTTAAGTATCCAACCAAAACACTATACAAAGACACTTCAGTGCTTACTGTGAGGCAGCTTTTTATCAAAAGTCAAATATTAGTTCAGCACCAAAAGCAGCCAGACCATTGTGCTACACGCCGTCGAATTGATCTAGTCTATTCAGTCCCCACATCCAGGTTGGCCTTCTCCCGTAAGTTCCATAATTACCTTGGACCTCTTGTGTACAATCCTATAAGTAAACACATAAAATTACGTGACTTAAACCTATATCAATGTAAACGAATATTGGACGTTTTTCTTAATTCACTTAGCTATGAGGACACTGAAAACCTTATCAAATAAATGGCCAAACACATTCACATTCTATATGAATACTCACAACCATACATATACATACACATTCACACACATACACACTTAAATCTATAGTGGCACTATCGAATAAGCTATAACTTAAGTTTTCTATATCTTATTATTAAAAAGAAAGAAATTCACCTCCACTATCTACATATAATACTTCCTTACGAATACGCATTAAGCTAAGTAACTATACTCTGTCTGATCACTGGGCTCAAATGGTGTCACTTTGGCATAAGTTACTAACAAACATAATTATACATGTAAACTTTAGTCTTCTCAACCGAGTTTTAAACAGCGTGATCACTGATGTAATTTAACTTACTTTTATACTCTGTTTATTCACTATATTTTATACTGCCTGTGTTAATTTGTTAATACACATTTAACTTCACTCACTTACAAATAATGTTATATATAAGTACCAATGTGACCGACGACAACTCTTACTTCACCGTGATACAGTTTTAACCACGGTCTGTGGTTTTAACTAGTACGGGAAGTAATAGGACATCATTGTTTGCATAACTTATGTAACTAACAACTTAGAATTGTAAGGCAAGTGTCTGTTATCAACTTTTTTGTGATTTCATGTAGTTGTTTTGGTGAATAAAGTTATTATTATTATATTATTATTATTTTTGGTAACTGACGTTGAAATTAGTTAGTGAATGCCACTGATGTAAAGAAAGAGGACACGACTAAATATTCCGTAAATTATACATACATAGTGATGAAAGTCAAGTTTTTTTTTATAAGATTCAGAATTTTTGCAAGAAAAACTAAGGATTGAGCAGCTTTCTGGAAATCAATGTTATGAATTTGGTTGATGACAAATCCTTGACAAATCGCTAGCGATGTTTAATAATGCAATATGATGAATGCTCATTATTGCCATATGAAAGCTGTCATTATTGCCATATGAGGACTTTGTTGTCCGTCCGTCTGTCTGCTAGACCCTTTATCTCGAGAACGCGTCGAGTTGAACTAACAACACTGAGGTCTACGGTCCCTGGAAGCTGTGAAAAAATCAAACTTCTACGTTAACGTGAAAAAAAGATACGGCCGTTTACGTTTATGTCGCATTTCGACACTCTCAAGGGAATCAAAATGAATTCATCCGATACCAAACTTTGCACCTTGTGACACTACTTCCCGCACTACACGGGAATCAAAATAATAGGGTACTTCCCGATGACCTAGAACTATGAAATTTGGCAAGTAATATCGTCACATACAACAAATACTTACAAAAATCTGAAAACTATATAGGTACATTTGTAATAAAATCATACAAAATATAGTCCTTTCATAGATATCGTGTAAGTCGTTGTTTACAAACAAAAAACCGGCCAAGTGCGAGTCGGACTCGCGCACCGAGGGTTCCGTACAAACACTTTCCATCCCTAAGTGGTTAAGTTAAGTTTGCACCTGGTATGTATAGCGCCCCATATAAATTAGGTGCAAAGTTAGGTATTAAAAAAAAACTTCTAACTAGATCTCATTCAAAACAATTTTCGTTGGTAGTTTTTATAGTAATGTACATCATATGTTTTGTTTAGATTTTTCATTTTCTTATTTTAGAAGTTAGAGGGGGGGGGACCAACTTTTTTCCACTTTGGAAGCGTCTGTCACGCAAACTATTCGGTTTAGAAAAAAAATATTTTAGAAACCTCGATATCATTTTTGAAGATCTATCGACCTATGAAAAAAAAAATTTTGAGTTTCAGTTCTAAGTATGGGGAGCCCCCAATATTTATTATTATTTTTTTATTTTTGCATCAAAATCTTAATGCGTTTCACAGAATACATCTACCTACCAAGTTTCAACAGTATAGCTCTTATAGTTTCGGAAAAAAATGGCTGTGACATACGGACGGACAGACAGACGGACAGACAGACATGACGAATAGATTCGTTCGGAACCCTTATAGAAGGGTTCCGCTTTTTGCCATTTGGCTACGGAACCCTAAAAATGACTAAAACCAATCCTGTCTCTGGAACACAATGTATGTTTGACACGTTTAATGTGGAAGTTGACCGGTGACCGATAAATGGGATTCCGTTTAATTGAGCAAACACTAAACAAACAACATTATGTTGTCATTACATTTGAACGTGATTGACGTCAACATTAACCACAGACCGGATAGCGTTCTGTATGTTTGTCAATAAATGGGAAACATGGGTCAAGCGAATAAAACTTCCTATTTACAGAAGATGAGCCAAGAGGTGTTCCCATGGTTCTAACAAGTCAGCTATTTCGGGATCATAGAGCGCTCTGACGTGTATGACGGTTTGCTTTGGTTCAACTGATGCCATTGATATGGGCTAATGGGAAGATTGATCGATTTATAAAGAATTATTAACCGTATTTCATCGTCACATGTTAGGTACCTACAAATTTTCTAATGTAATTATTCATTGTTAAGTTTGACAAAATAACACCACCTAAAGAAATACTGGTGCAGGTAACAAAAATAAAATAATATATTTTTAGTGTGCTTGTTTACATTAGGGTAGGGTTAAGGCGGCAACAGTGGCTATAGCGACAACAGTGGCGCAATGGCCGTTTTTCAAAAGTATCATAGGTAGCTTTCCGTCTCTCTTACTCTTCGGTAGGCCTCCCGATATATACAGGTCACATCCAGTTCCTTTGCGTCAGCTATGTAACAAACCCGTTTTACGAGTGTTTTTTTGTTTTGACATAAGAAAAGTGAGTTTTAAGGTAAGATATACTGTTTATTTTTTCACATACCTTTCGTCTTACCAACGGAGTTATATTTTTGCTGAGAAATAATCTTAATTGAGGTCATTTTGGCGTATACCGCGCTTCGATTTACGTAAAACCATCACGCGTGGTATGAGTTAAACCCAAAATGGCGGTTTTGTACACAGTGGCTCAATTCAGTTAAGTACACAGTGGTTCATGATCCACTATGTACTATTGGTACTGGATAATGGTTAACAGACATTAATTTAGAAAATTTAGCGAGATGTAACAATTTTTGTTAATTTTCCCTTTTAGGATGGCTCATCCAGCAAGGCCCCGTAAAATAGATAAACCTTCAGCTGATGACATGAAAAGAATATGGTTTGAGCGTGAGAAATGCGTCTAAATTTCAGGAATTCTTTTCACTGCACTGAGACGTTATCATTTTAAGGCTCGTTATATTAATGTCGGCTAGGTTCGTTTACGCCAAATTATAGCGTTAGTAAAATGTGCAATAAAGAGCAACGAGAATTTTTAAAAGATTATTTCAAATACTGTGCTTCACTGTTTTACAGATTGAGTACAAAGGAATTTCGAAAAATAACTTTATTATTTATTTTAAGGCCAAAGAAACATTTTTTATGATATTTTATGCAAGATACTGATTAAGTAATGGTAGTTACTTAGTTTATGTAGCAGTTATGCGTTGATTATTAACTAAGTCATAAAAAATTAAGCTCATTTAGTACATTTTGAATGTGTAAGACTGAAAAATCACTTTCAGGCTGAAGTAGTCAAAAAAAAATTCTTTTCTGATGTGTAACTTATTGTTTGATTAAAACAAAAAAACAAAGACCGATACAAAGCAAAAAAATGCATTATTAGTTGAGTTATATTAAAGATGATCCACTGTAGACTTGCCTGATTCACTGTAAACTGAGGGCCGATTCACTGTATCACACCCACAGTACACAATAACTCAAATGAGTTTTTTTTAGAAAATACTATATATTTTCCAAAATATTATCTTATCGAGCTAAATCGATTGGAATAATCTATATATATATTACGCGAGGCCGATTTTTGTACATCCCATCAGATCTACAGTTATGGTCCGATTTTGATAAATGATATGTCATTAGATTCGTCTCATGCTGGAGAGGTGCATAAAACTCTTGGAATTTTAATTTTTTCCTGAAAAGGTACTGAAAAATGGATTTGAAAAAACTACTGTGCGCTAACCACGTGATCCCTATTTTGACATAAGATGACCAAATAATAATAAGCATGATTTGCTCACAAACCTGAGTAAGTTGTTCAGCATGATGAAATATTATTTTTGAGTCGACGACATAATATCCGCAACACTTAAAACATGTACGAATATGCAAAAATAATTTTACAGTTTGTTGACAATGAATGACAGTAACCATATTCTGACAACTTTTAATGTCTTTTTTATTGGGGGCTATTATGTCAATGCTCTAAATTGCCAGGTTGTTTTTCTTTTTAAAATGTTCCTATGGAAACTTTTTTCGCATACCTGTTAAAATCGTGGAGAAAAAAGCCGGTTAAGTGCGAGTTGGACTGGTACTCGAAAGACTGGAAAAACTGACCGTCATTCAAGAATAGATTATTTTTATAGGCGAGTTTTACAATAAATCAAAGCAGAAAAAATGTAGTAAAACTAATTTAAACGTCATTCAAATAAGTAAATTTATTATAGATTATTATAAATATGATTATATAAGTCCATCAAAAAAATAATTCCAAGGAAAATGGCATGAGTCATGGTAAATTAAATGGTATTTTACAAGAAAAAACTAAGTCCTTCCGCTTGCATGTCGACGGGATGGGAAATGTGGTCGAGTTGAGAATATGGACGAGTTGGCACTGAAGACGACTTGGTAATACGGACGAGTTGGTGATATGGGAGATTTGGCAATAAAGACGAGCTGATAATAAGAACAAGTTGGTATTGTGTAGACGAGTTGGGTGTATCGTCGAGTTGGGAATATGGACGAGTTGGAAATGTGGATGAGTTGGCAATGTGGATGAGTTGGTAAAATTGACAAGTTGGGAACATGTACAAGGGGACAATGTGGACGAGTTCGCATTATGGACGAGTGGCAATGAAGACGAGTTGGTAATACGGACAAGTTGACAATGAAGACGACTTTGTAATACGGACGAGTTGGTGATATGGAAGATTTGGCAATAAAGACGAGCTGATAATAAGGACAAGTTGGTATTTGTAGACGAGTTGGGTGTATCGTCGAGTTGGGTTGGGAATATGGACGAGTTGGAAATGTGGATGAGTTGGCAATGTGGATGAGTTGGTAAAATTGACAAGTTGGGAACATGGACAAGTGGGCAATTTGGACGAGTTCGCATTATGGATGAGTTGGCAATGAAGACGAGTTGGTAATACGGACAAGTTGGCAATGAAGACGACTTTGTAATACGGACGAGTTGGTGATATGGAAGATTTGGCAAGAAATACGAGCCGATAATAAGGACAAGTTGGTATAGTAGACGAGTTGGGTGTATCGTCGAGTTGGGTTGGGAATATGGACGAGTTGGAAATGCGGATGAGTTGGCAATGTGGATGAGTTGGTAAAATTGACAAGTTGGGAACATGTACAAGGGGACAATGTGGACGAGTTCGCATTATGGACGAGTTGGCAATGAAGACGAGTTGGTAATACGGACACGTAGGTAATATGGACGAGTTTTCAATGTGGACGAGTTGGGAATATGGACGAGTTGGGAATGTGGATGAGTTGGCAAAATGAACAAGTTGGGAACACGGACGAGTGGGCAATGAAGACGACTTGGTAATACGGACGAGTTGTCAACGTGGACGAGTTGGGAATGTGGATGAGTTGGCAAAATGAACAAGTTGGGAATATGGACGAGTTGGCAATAAAGACGGGCTGATAATAAGGACGAGTTTGTATAGACGAGTTGGGTGTATCGTCGAGTTGGGAATATGGACGAGTTGGAAATGTGGACGACTTGGAATTGTGGATAAGTTGGGTCTATGGACAAGTTGGAAATGTGGACGAGTTAGCAATATGGACGAGTTGGCATTGTTGATGAGTTGGAAATGAAGACGAGTTGGCAATGTAGATGAGTTGGGTGTATGGACGAGTTGGTAATATAAACGACTTGGCATTGTGGACGAGGTGAGAATATGGACGAGTTGGAAATGTGGACGAGTTGGCATTGTGGACGAGCAAGTATTATGAACGCGTTGGCATTGTGGATGAGTGGGAATATAAATGAGTTAGCAATGAAGACGAGTTGGTAATACGGACGAGTTGATAATATGGACGAGATTGGCAATAAAGACGAGTTGGTATTGTAGACGAGTTGGGTGTATGGACGAGTAGGAAATGTGGACGAGTTAGCAATATGGATGAGTTGGCATTGTGGACGAGTTGGGAATATGGATGAGTTGGCAATAAAGACGAGTTGGTAATATGGACGAGTTGGCATTGTAGATGAGTTGGGTTTATGGACGAGTGGGCAATGTGGATGATTTGGCATTGTGTACGAGTTGGGAATGTGGATGAGTTGGAAATATGGACGAGTTGGAAATATGGTCGAGTTGGCATTGTGGACAAATTGGGAATATGGATAAGTTGCCAATGGAGACGAATTGGTAATATAGACGAGTTGGCAATGCAGATGAGTTGGGTGTATGAACGAGTTGGCAATGTGGACGTGTTGGGTGTGTGGACAAGTTGGCATTGGGACCCAGATGGGAATATAGACGAGCTGACATTGTGGACCAGTTGGCAATGTGGAATAATTAACATGTTACCCTAACATGCGAAACTTGGTGGTAGAAATAACCTACATATAATGCAAATTTCAAAAAATCGACGCGCTCAATAATAAATCATATTTGAATTAATGACGTCTGGCTGATCATTCTTATACTCATTCAAAATAAAATTTGACAAATTCTGCTGTCAACAAAACAAATTGATTTTATAAGGCTTCCGTTTTTACCGACTTTAGTAAGGAACCCTAAAATAAGGTTTATATCATAGACTTGAGAGTATAGATAGCATCTCCCTCACTCTTCTGTCAGACACTATTTCAATGAGAGGAAAGACGAAAGTTTGAATTTGGAATTGGCCGGTATTAAGGCCTTCAGCTCTAAATTTATTGAAAAAAATATGTCTTAATATTCTTTTTTCAACATTTTTAGCTGTTTTATATATTGGATTTTATTTATTACACATATTTGACACTTTTTTTTTTGTTTTTTTTTTTTTTTTATGGTGGAGTACCTATTGTTGGTCAGTTATTTATTTAGATTAGTAAATAGGGTTTGATTAAGTATACCTAGCGTAAGAATTTCAAACACAATGTGTAATTGTTATTGAATAAATTGATTGATGATGGTGACATGGCAGCACCCATATTAAGAAAATTAGCACGATATATTGAATTTCATAAAAAAAACAAGCATTGATAATAGTGGTTTTTCGTGTATCTATAAACGTTTTATACTCTCTATTTCATACAATTGAGTTTATGTAACATTTTTTTATATCACTATTTTTAATAGTGAGTGCCCAAATCTGTCGTTTCGATTAATGTGCTATTTCTGGAAATTGATAGAAATCGATCAAATCGATAAATTTATGCCCTGAAGAAAGAACAACAAATTAAATTCTACCAATCTTATGTTCGGTCCTATGAAAATATGTCAATTATTTTTTTAAGATATGGGATTATTTTTATGAATTAAATTTTTCCATAAATCGAATAATATGCATTTTATTTGTGAAACAGATCAGCAGATCACATGTCATTAATGCACAAGCTATTTTTACAAGAGTTGAAAAAGTTGGCACGATGAAGCTGGCAGTTGGCTATCAGGCCTAGCTCTAGCCTGGCATGTTTTACCGTTTTTAAAAAATAATTTTGCGAAATTGCGATGTGGTCGCTTAGCGACAAAGCCCTTTAAATATATATATATATAAAAAAAAAACATAGTTTTAACGTGTTTTTTTACAGTATTTATTCTTCGTTCGCCAAAAACTTCTTATCGATAAAGTAGTTATTTTCGGTAACACTTCCGGATTTCCATATTCTAGCGGCGGTTCGACGCCGAAACGGGCCTCTAGTCAATATATATTAGTTACACTATAACACGGATCCTTTTACATCTTTCCAACATTCACCCAAATAAAATTACGTCTCTGCAAAAAAAAGTGACCCACTGTTGCCGCCTTGACCCTAGGCACCTCTAAATATGAAATAAATGCATATATTTAAAAAAAATACGCAGTGCACAATGCTTACGTTGATTTAAATAACTATTTTACAAGGAAAAATAGACGTTTTACTTGCTAAAAGTGAAATGGCTGGTTAGTATTTTGTTCTAAAATCTTTTGTGAATGGAATAGTGTGCAATCAAAATACACCGATATGATAGGTTTTTTTTGGCGCTACTGTAAGTACCGTAAAAGTACCTATCCAACTATAGTCCTATCCACCCAACTATGATCCAATTCCAAACTTATTGGAAAATTACTAGTTATAAAAACGTATAAAATAACTGATATTTATAATATGGAACTTGGTAGTAGTTATTCCTCATCCTGGGATTCGATATACCTACTGTTTTGTTTTGGACTATATAATATAGTTCATTTATTTTACGGTACCTGTTTTCTCTAGAGATCGAAACAAGTATTCGGACCCTTTCTAACTTATTACCTGCACTACGAGTGACTCAGATTACATGCTTTTGTTGTAAGCGGATAGAAACATCTGTTTCCTCTCTTTTCAATTTATCTCAAAAGTATTATGAACAGAACATCTGCAATAAGTCAAAATCACAGTATGGAGGAATGATATTAGCTACACTAAATTACATTACTTGCTATTATTTCAATCACGTTGTTTTTACTGTTTTTTATTTCGTTCGTTCAATTTTGTCCGCATATTTTATTTATTTAACGTAGCCGAATAATAAGGATCCTACAACTATCATTGGATGTCGAGCTATCCCTGTACCAAAATTGGTTAAAATCTGTTCACTAACACAGTTAACTTATATTGCTATCTAAATATATCACCATCATCATAATACCTCCCGAAAGACGTATGTACTGTTGGATAAAGGCTTTACAATGCTCTTCACGAGGTTATGTCACGCCTTCAAGGGGGGTGAGAACTCAATGAGGGGTTATTCCCGGGGTTGGCAGCCTTAGCCCTCATCCTTTCAGCTTTTTTTTGGCTTTCCATAGCTCCGTTATCATTAGCACTAGAAAGCTGAAATTTGGTATGAGTACTAGGGTGGGTCACGTTTGTATGGGAAAAAAATTAATACTTTTATTTCTTTAGGCATAGCAAAACTCATAATAATAATAACTAAATACCAAAATTGCATTGCTATCGATGTTGATCTTTTGCCTCCGGATCTATTTTTAAGTGAGTATAGAAATGCCCATAGGTATTAAATGAGCGTTATGAACCCGCATGCCAAGCGTGGCGATTATGGCAAAACCCCCCAATATGAAAAAACAAAATAGAGCCACGGCCCCGAGTTTCGGCGACCCCCGGTGCCCCGGCGACGGTAGCAGTCAGGGTACTGGCGGGGTCAGGGGTGCGAAGAATCTCCGGCAAAGATCTGGCTACCACCACCGACGACCTCTGGCCCTGGCAACATACAATACGCGCACACTGCGTACTGACGAGAAGATCACTGCACTCGAGGAAGAATTAAGTAGGTTGCGGTGGCATATCGTCGGATTATCCGAAGTCCGAAGAGAGGGAGAGGACTCAATAATCTTGAAATCTGACAACCTGCTTTATTTCCGGGAGGGCGACCAGCAGTCCCAAGGTGGTGTCGGGTTTATCGTCCACAGGTCCCTCGTGAACAACGTTGTCAAGATCGAGAGTGTGTCTACAAGGGTAGCGTACCTGATACTCAGAATCACCAAACGGTATTCGCTGAAGGTCATACAGGTATACGCACCAACATCGACACACCCTGATGATGAGGTGGAGGTTATGTATGAGGATATCTCTAAAGCCCTACATACCTCCAAAACTCACTACACCGTTGTCATGGGGGACTTCAACGCAAAACTGGGCAGACGAAGCGATGGTGAGTTGAAAGTGGGACCTTTTGGATTTGGGAATCGGAACGCACGGGGTCAAACACTTGCGGACTTTATGGAGAAGGAGGGACTCTATATGATGAACTCCTTCAAGAAGCGCCTTCACCGCAAATGGACCTGGATTAGTCCCGATGGTGTCACAAAGAACGAGATAGACTTCATAATGTCGACTAGGAGAGAAGTGTTTAATGATGTCTCTGTGATCAATGCCGTTAAAACCGGGAGCGACCACCGGATGGTAAGAGGCACATTAAACATTAATGTTCAGCTTGAACGTTATCGGCTTATGAAGTCTATGCTCCGGCCAACACCGATACAAATCCAAAACCCCGAACCCTTTCAACTGGAATTGCAGAATCGCTTCGAATGCCTGGGTGATTGCGAAGACGTGGACGAATTTAACGACAGGGTTGTGGAAACTGTCCTAACGGTGGGATATAAGTTCTTTAAGACCCACCGTTCAAAAAGAACCAAAAAGATCTCTGATCACACTCTCGAGCTCATGAAGGAGAGGCGCGGTATGATTCTGCATTCCCCTGATGACGCTTCTCAGTACCGAAGGCTCAACAAACAAATCTCAAAGTCTCTGACTCGCGACCTGCGCCAATTCAATACAAATTGTATTGAAGAGGCTATTGAGCGGAACAAAGGCTCCAAAGTGTTCGCACGAGATTTGTCTATTGGACAGAGCCAGCTGACAAAGCTGAAGACAGGGGATGGTAGACTCGTGTCGTCTAGGCCTGAGCTCCTGGGGGAGGTCGAGGCGTTCTACGGACAGTTATACACGACAACGCGGACACCTGTCATGAACCTAGCTAAAGATACAAGAGCTAGGTTGACCCGACACTACACAGAAGAAATCCCGGACGTCAGCCTGTACGAGATTAGTATGGCTCTCAAACAGCTTAAAAATAATAAGGCGGCGGGTGATGACGGGGTTACCTCAGAGCTTCTAAAAGCAGGTGGAAAACCGGTCATAAAAGCCTTGCAAAAGTTATTTAACTCCGTTATACTCGAGGGGAGAACGCCACAGGCATGGCACAGAAGCGTAGTGGTACTGTTCTTTAAGAAAGGCGATAAGACCCTTTTAAAGAACTACAGGCCCATCTCGCTTCTGAGTCATGTTTATAAGCTGTTTTCGAGAGTCATCACTAACCGTCTCGCACGCAGGTTTGACGACTTCCAGCCTCCCGAACAAGCCGGCTTCCGTAAAGCTTTTAGTACCATAGACCACATCCATACGCTGCGGCAGGTTATACAGAAGACCGAAGAGTATAACCAGCCATTATGCTTAGCGTTTGTGGACTATGAGAAGGCTTTCGATTCAGTCGAGACCTGGGCAGTGCTGCAGTCTCTCCAGCGGTGCCAAATTGACTACAGGTATATTGAGGTACTAAGGTGTTTGTATGAGAATGCCACTATGTCAGTCCGCGTCCAAAACCAAGACTCGAAACCTATCCAATTGCAGCGTGGTGTGAGGCAAGGAGACGTTATATCTCCTAAATTGTTCACAGCTGTATTGGAAGACGTTTTCAAGCTTCTGGATTGGGACGGACTTGGCATCAACATAAACGGCGAATACATCACCAACCTCCGCTTTGCTGATGATATCGTGGTCATGGCTGAGACCCTGGAAGACCTCGGCAAAATGCTCAACGACCTCAGTAGGGTCTCTCAACAAGTGGGTCTTAAAATGAACATGGAGAAAACGAAAATTATGTTTAACTCCCATGTGGCACCCACTCCACTTAAAGTTGGAGACTCTGCGCTCGAAACTGTAGACGACTATATCTACCTTGGACAAACGATCCAGTTGGGTAGGTCGAATTTCGAAAAAGAGGTCACTCGTCGAATCCAACTCGGATGGGCAGCGTTCGGAAAGCTGCGGAATGTCTTCTCGTCCCAAATACCGCAGTGTCTTAAGACGAAGGTTTTTAACCAATGTGTGTTGCCAGTGATGACATACGGCACTGAAACGTGGTCGCTTACAATGGGCCTCATAAGAAGGCTCACAGTTACTCAAAGGGCAATGGAGCGAGCTATGCTCGGAATTTCCTTGCGGGATCGAATTCGAAATGATGAGATACGCAAGAGAACCAAGGTTGTAGATATAGCTCAGACAGTCGCCAAACTTAAGTGGCAGTGGGCGGGGCACATTGCTCGTAGAATCGATGGCCGTTGGGGCAGAAAGGTTCTTGAGTGGCGACCGCGGACCGGACGACGCAGCGTTGGAAGGCCTCCAACAAGGTGGACCGACGACCTGGTTAAGATCGCGGGTAGAAATTGGATGAGGGCGGCGCAAGATCGATCGTTGTGGAAAGCTTTGGGGGAGGCCTTTGTCCAGCAGTGGACGTCTATAGGCTGATATGATGATGATGATGATGATGAAGTCTGTTTTTATTATTTTAAATTTGGCCCAATATTTTAATGTATTTTTATTCTGAGTATAATAAGTAGGGCATCACAATCGGAATACAATAAAAAAAGAAATACAAGGCCACTTTTTTTTAGTGCTTCATATATTAGGAACTTTTTTCTGGAGTAATCCGGAGGCAATAAAACGGAATATAAAAATAAATAAAAATATGTAACCAAAAAAAAATGACCCACCTTAATGAGTACGTGTATGTATCACGCCGACAAAACGGTAAAAGAAAAACAAAAAAAAAACTTTCTTTCGGTTACCTTTCGTACACCTAAAGTGGGTGTGAATTTTGTTTTCGTGTGTCGTTGAATAGGTCTTTTAAAAATAATAGGAGTCTCCAAACATATTTTTTTGATAGTCAGCAGTTTTGTAAATATTCGTTCGCTCTGGAAATCCATAAAATAGCGTATTAAACGATAACTTCCTGAAGGTAATAAGTAATTACACTTACTTTGGCGTTTACGACCTTTTTATAGAGCTTGAAATCTTTCTCGTAATTTAAACCTCGGGCTTAAAACCGCTGTTTTGAGCCCGTCTATTGCGAAGGATGGGCAACTACGGAACCCTACACTAAGCGTGGCTCGACATGCTCTTGGCCGGTTTTTTTTTTATAATTTTTTTTTATTAACGTACAATCATACACAAATCGACCTAGTCCCAAACTAAGCAAAGCTTGTACTATGGATACTAGTCGACGATATACATAATATATAGATACATATATAGATGACATCCATGACCCGGGAACAATTATTCGAGTTCATCACACAAATATTTGCCCCGGCCGGGATTTGAACCCAGGAACGCCGGCTGAGTAGGCAGGTGTCAACAAACTGCACCAAACGCGTCGTCATTGGGCACCTTGTCAATAAAACATGTACTCACCAGCAATTGATGACTTCTGGGTCCTCGTGATAAACGTATATGTGCCGTGTGGAGCCGTCCTTCAAGAAGGTGAGCTGCATGGAGTTCATCTGGCCGATCTTCGACGGAGCGAAGGCGACATTCAGTTCTGATAGTTTGAGTATGCCCTTTGGTTCTTTGTTTTCTTTTACGTGGTACCTGGGAAATGTAGTCAACAATTTTACTAGGAAAAACGAATCGTTATTGATGCGGAGCAGTTCGCGATTTCGAACACTGTGATTGAATCAAACATGGTCCAGTCTCCCCGCTTCGCACAGCTGGGCATCAGAGTAACAACGCCCTGATGAGCTGAGATTGTTCCTGTACCAAAACTAAAGAATATGAAAGTAACAGAGGGACACTGTCTATGAAAGATGGCCGCGACCATGGGGCTGTATCTAATCAATAGGTGATGCTAATTGCAGGTCATTCTCGAAACAATTAATGTATAGAAAGCGTCCGACGACAGAAACGCCATCTATTGATAGGTACAGCGTTTTCTTACGCAAAGGTGAAAGGGTTGCACTTCCCACAGTGCATGGAGCGGTTTGATCTCCCTGAAGAGTTAGAGTCTTAACTCCAGAGTTATACCGTTTTAGTATAGTAATATCCAGTGCAGCGTGTATTTTTGATAAACCTCAAACTTAACTAGTCCTTAGCATAGGCCCTATTGAACGTGTTTTTGTATAAATATACGATATTTTTTTTTCTTATTAAATAATTCAGCACGCAATGTACATACATAACTCGTCCTTTTTATCACTTAGTCATCTACTATCAATAAAACTCAATGTGTCAAATAAGTGTACGCAATACATAGCTGCTCGATTTTTTTTTCAGGAACTCATTACTCTCTGGTAATTAACACTAAATTAACAATTTGTTTAAATATCGGTTCATAGCACTAAAATCTACGTCTGGTTACATTTTGTGGCTATATCAGCAATACACGCTGTATAGTATCATATTGTGTGTCATCACATTACGATATATCGTAAAATTCAATAATCCCGTAGCAAACGGATCAAAATGGTAATATTTCGGACTCGGCGAAAGTAACGAGTATTATTTTAAGTAATAAAATATGAAGATATGAATTAAGAATTATTTGAAATAAGTATTACAATAACTGATGATGGAGCATAAGATACATAATTTCCTTCTTAGAAAGTGTCACCGTTACTTCCATACTCTATAGGTACGTACAGTAAACCATCAATGATAACGGTCTTTATTGTAATTTATTTTTAAGCATTGAAATAACAAAAAAATACGGAACATTCTGGGACAATGTAATTAGATATGTTTTTGTCCGATTACCTACTTAGCGAGTTATATTAGCGGAAAAACAAGTTTGAAACTGTTTTAGCAGTTAATTATACAAATTGGCTTTTTGATAAAGAATTTCATCGGAAACGAGCGATTCAATACGTTGACGAGTGAGTAGACTGGACCCCGTTATACTCTTACAACACATACATATTACATAGGTTCCTATCATGCCGTGTCACTCACTCAAATGTTGTTTGGTACGAGAACAAAAAGGGCAGCAAGATACTTTGAATTTCGAAGTTAGGGAACCAACCTAATATATTATAGAAGCTACTGTGGAGCCGAAATTATCATCCCGATATATTCATGTAACAGACGCCATCAGATATATCGCAGCATACAAGGCGTTCATAAATATCTGAACATGTACTGTAACGCCCAGTCAATAAGAGTAGTTTTCAGATATTTATGAACGCCTTATATATCTGATGGCGACTACAAATACCGCTGGACATCTCGCTTGCACTTTTACTCGTTATTTCGTCTAAAATGCGGATCAGGGATGCAACTTTATGGGTATACAGGATGATTGAGTCGTGAGCAGGAGTGTTTGGGGTGATTGCGGCCACACTGAGCAACTTTCACTATACGTATAGAATCAGTCACAAAATCGTGTTTTTTTTTTAAATAGTTAATTGCCAGCGAGACTGGTGGGAGATTGCTCGGGACAGGGACGCATGGAAGAATGAGAGGGAGGCCTTTGCCCAGCAGTGGTACAATATAGGCTCTTAATAATAATTAATAATAATAATAATTGCCAGCTAAATCCGAAATGTCTCTTGTTTTGGGATATTGTTGTTGGCCCCATAGTGAAAGTTGCTCAGTGCAATCCACTCCTCCCCATCACTCCTATAACTCTTTGCTCATGACTCCTGAATCATCCTGTAGCTTACAAAGAATTGGCAACGGAAAATCTCGGTCACAACAACAACTATTACAGAAGTCAATATCGTAATCTTCACTTAGCATTATATTACTTTGACTTATATATTTTTTCTATCGAGTCTCTGAGTTTTCCGCGTGGCAATTCTGTATCGACAATATCTGTAGCTTCTTTGAAAACACCTTAAATCACTAAGAGAATGCTTAGCTTAGCTTAGGACTACATGTGCCAGTCATGATTTCAAGATTAAGGCTACTTGTCCACTGCCGATCAGCGAACAAAATTAACCAATGAGGCTACGTCTTTGTGAAGCCCGTAAGAAGTGCATTTAAATGTGAGGATTGTCATTGGTCCATTTTATACAGCTCTGTTGCAGTGGACAAGCATCCTAACAGCGAATATAGAAAAAAAGCCATAGTAAGGAGTTCAGTAGACCTGACTGACACAAGTGATGACTCATGTGATGACAAACATGATGTGAAATGAGAATTCGATGTAATGGCAAAACCTATTAGATGATGAGTGATAATGACAATGAAAATGAGAGTATTTGTGACATTATTTAATTTAACCCCATTGGTTTACCTTGAACCGATTAAAAGTATTTTCCTTAAACAAGAACGCATTGCTTAGTCATCGGTATTTAAATAGCACCCCGTCCTTACCTCGAGCGACCAAAGTTTTTGAGACGATCACGAAGCCGAGAGAAAAACTGATCAAGACAACTCGCTCTGTTACAGCCGTCGGAAGGGTGGTGATACCTAGACAACCAGTACGATGAATATGGCGAAACCTACATATCAACCAAACTACATAAGTGCTTATACATTTTGGTCATGCTCACAATCTTACGTACTCGCAAATATTTGTTCTGCCATAACATTACGATCAAAATCATGTAGCATAGCTACGACGCGGTAATACAACGGAACATTACAATTTTCCTGTTTGTACGTTGTCGGTTTGTTATTGTGGCTGGATTATCCAGTGTTTTCTAGTTACATCACAATAACTAGGTATGTCGTTAAGCTCGTCCCTTTAGCTCAATTGATTACAGATTAACTACTCATTTATTTATATTTTACCGCTTGTCAACTGTTTTTCCCGACACGTAGGTATGTTGACTTTACGAAATGGACGCGGAACAAACATAAAATTAAACTACGTCACTATTTCACAAGTGTCTGAAACGGCAACGATCTGTTTACCATGTAGGTAATTAAGATGGGCGTGCCAAAATATGACGCCGCTATCTGACACAGCAATTTGGCGTTGTCAAGCAGTTAATGAATGCAAAATTACGTAGTCAGTCAGTCAATATTTGAACAGTTTTTGACGTAGCACCGTAAGAGAGGCGTGGAGTTTTTCCGATGGGTTTCGTACAATGTCATGAACTCACCCGCAGCTGTTGACCTACACATGGTCCTTATCTCGCCCATTTTAATCTCGCTGGCAAGTGAGTCTCGGCAAGCACTTGGTTTGCCCAGGAGACATCACATCAATTGCCGTTTCACCATCTTGTTGTTTTTTTTTTTACATCATTTGATTTCGTCTCAGCTAAACTGTTTTACGTTCGGCTTGTTTAATTTGTTTTCCGAAAAACCTTTGCTTTAGCATTTCAACGTTCCAAACGTGAAGGTAAATAAAAATGGATTATACATTCATTTTGATAAAGCAAATCTGTATTGAACAGTCATACCTACAGCGTGTTTGAGCTTTATTAAATATAAGTACTTATAAGATGGGAGTTTATTTGTGGAGAATAATTCTTCCCGTTGGTACATACGGTGGAGACGAAAATAGACTATGGATTATTAATGAATCATGACACCCTGCGAATGAGTAAAACGTCGTTGGAGATGAGAATGATTGTGATGATGACTGATGATGTAACGGAAATACTGTTATGAGAATAAAAAACATGCAAAACTTCATCCATAAAAAACAGAATCGGATACATATAAACCTTCTTCAAACTTCCAATGCAAGACATTGGTCACGGAATCTATGAAATAAAAAAAATGCAGTTGACGATTTGCAACCAATCGGAACTTCTATGGACAAAGTTCGAGTATAAATCAAGTAGGTAAGTATTACTTAATAAGAAAGCAAACACACACACAAAATTAAACGTTTCCAAGCTGACATAGAGCGAGAATTACACTGACTCACTAACATAACAAAAGGTACTTTAATCCTGCGTAAAACTGTATACCAACTTTAGCTCCAAAATGTTAGCTACTAGTGGGAAAAGGGATTTAATCTCCCATAGGAAGGTCACAGGTGCAGTACAACGTATTTCTTTTATTCGTGTCTCTGCAAACTCCTTTGATAAATTGTACCACATGGTGACGTTACATTCACTTAAATCTTCCATAAAAGTCACTACTATAAGGGATCAGACTGTAAAACTTCATATTTTAGAATACCCTCAGAAACCCACATTCATAGGATCCGTCGCTCTCATTTGTTTTATTCGAAAGAAACGTATTACGGAAAGACTTGGCCCTTTTTTCACTAGAAACTCCAAAACCACTTCGAACTTACTTGAGTGTGTCTTCGCTTTCGTTCAGTATGAACTTTCTGAGCTGGTAGCGGTTGTCCTCTTTGCCTCGCTTCATGAGAAAGCCTTCCATGGACCCCGAGAGGTAACTCTGGCGTTCAGGGTGGCAGAACTCTTCGCGTTCATACTTAGCACGTATCCATTGCTCGATTAGAACTCTGGAAACAAATACCAATGATTTATGCTTACTTTCCGACAAAACGTAAATTCTAGAGACGATCAAGATGAAACTCGGATCACATTTAAGTATCACCGATAGACAGATAACGTGATACACACCAATCAGATTCTAATGAATGCGTGTTATGTTCTTATGTCATTAAATGTTATTTACTGTTTGTCTGTCTATAAACAGCGTAAATTACAGGGAACACAAGATATGACTAAGATTCGATTAGTGTTTCCAAACACGAGCGCCACACTGTGAGTACTGGCCACAGCACTGTCGACGGTTGTCCGTATGAAATATATTTAATGTGACAAGATACTCCATGGCAATGCAATTCTGTTGATTGCAAAAGTATAACAATAAATGTATATTTTATATTCGCCTATAATGACCTTCAACGTAAACACACACTAAGGCTGCATTTGACCAAAGTTTTATCCCAAGAATAGGTAACGCGGACTCTCGGATAGTAGGCAATGTCAAACTTATGACTTATGACATTACTATACGACTCTAGAGATATAGTTATTCATGGAATAAAAGTTTGGCTAAATCCAGACTAAGGCGTAGAGAGGATAACAAAGAGGGATATAGCTTGAAGAAAGTTAGAATATAAACTTTATTAAATGATACAAATTACTCAGATTAACCTTATTATCACATACCTGATCAGACTAATTTGAGGTCATGTTTCGTGTTCTTAAAGGCTCGATTTAAAAGCACCTGAATAGGAGAATTGTATAATAAATAAGACTTGTGGTTTCGCAAAAAACGCGTATGAGTCAGGCTCATTTCCCCACCCTCAGGTTCCACTCACCTTCTCTCCAAATGGTTAGTTTAGACTTTCCCCTGAGTCAGACTATGAGTCACATTCACACCACGCACCCTCGTGGGTGTGGGTCCTGCCTAATACTTGTATAACGAATCATACTTACATGTTAATCATATTAAGACTTGAGTTTTTACATTGAAGTAGATACTATATTACTATATCATGTATGTCTGTTAAAATTTTACTGGAAAATTAGTGGACCGATTTTGATGCGTTTTTAGGGTTCCGTAGTCAACCGGAGCTAAGCCGCGGACGGACAGACAGACGGATATGGCGAAACTATAAGGGTTCCTGGGGGACTACGTAACCCTAAAAACGGTTTCTTTAGAACATTACACCATAAAAACGTAAAACTAATTTAACCACCTATCTATCTGAGTTATTTTAACAGCTAGTCCTTTAAACTACCATTTTTTCAACATAGAAGCCACGTAAGTCAAGATTAACAGGAAATTCCATCTGCTTATGTCGCCAGGAAATGTTTGAGCTTCTTAGAAGAGATAAATACTGCAATTTGGACAACGGGGCTTACAAATTCTATTTTTAGAATGGCACTATATTTACCTATATATACCTGCGATTGTGCTTATGCACTTTAACGACTTATTATTTTCCGTGCAGATGATATTATGATCAACTGTTTTTACAGATTTTACTCGGCTTATAATTTAGAATAATACTTGGCATGACATTGGGCCTATGATGGTGTGTTTATCACGCGATAAATAAGTGATAAAGCATCTTGTTTAAACGTGAAGGATGCTTTGTCACTTATTTATCGCGTGTTCAAAGCAATGCCAATCATCATAGGCCCACTGGGAACAGATGCTTATTTATTAATTTAACTGCTTATTTAATGTAGGTCTGGTTAGGAAAGTTTGGTTTTTTAAAGTTGCCTGGTTAACATGCCTAAGTTTATTGCGGTATAGGATAGGTAAAGTGGTACATTTTGTCGTTCTTTGTGTAGCAGCTATACAATATTTCTTAATGATCCCCTTTTAAAAATGTATCCTTAAGTAAATTACTAAATACAGACATGTTTTATACATAGTTTGATAACCTATGGCCAAATATGAGGAAAATGTGATACTTATTAATAATCCACTCGACTTAGTAAATAATTATTACTTTATAACAAAGTATTAATTAGCCTAAGCGAGCGACATTCAGTACTTCCTACAATATTGCATTAATAAGAGTACCTAATTTACTAAGTTAGCTATAAACAGTAAACACACAATTGTTTGTTTTCGTCGTTGAACTTATCAATTGTGGTGTTTTCATTCTATAAGAAGTTTGCTCCTTGGTAAAACCCTTATTACAATCCTTGCCGTGTTGTTTAAGTTTCATTTATTTATTTATTATTCAAATAAGTGACACAGCATTACAGTAAAAACCAAGGCACTGTGAAACTACAAATACATATAAACAAAACTTAAAACTAGTCAGATTTAGGTGACACAATGGCGTGGCTCCATTGCGTCGTCTGATTTGGTGTAGAATACGGCAGATTGCCCCGGAACAGCCGAAACACGACACCCTACGGCTAGAAGTCTGCACTTGCGATGGTGTCCTGCAGCGGCCGCGGCACGCGCACCACAAATGAGCTGAAGTGCACGTACTGGCGGGACTGCCGCTGGTGCACTCTCAGCGAGAATCCAGTCTTCCGGCGGACGTACTCCACCACATCGTCAGCCAGGGTGGAGTGATGCAAGCGCGACACATAGAGCGCCTTACTCGGTGTCGCAATCCGAAGACCAGAACCAACCAATAATAACCAATAGTAATTCATACCTCGATTAGTTTTCACCGACCTCCCATTCCATAAAAGGGGTGTGCCGTTTCCCAAAAGATCAGGAAACTTTCTTCGTTTCTCATACAAAATGAGGAAAGTTTCCTGTTTTTAAGTATGGCAGCACGCGCTCTTCGTGTCTACTCATTTCTGGCTTCCCAATATGCCCGTATCAGGTGCCATACCTAGTTTACATAGTATACTTACTGTGGGTCATTCTTCGTCGGCTGCCTACAGCAGAATGGCACACGTTCTTCGTACTTGTTTCTCATATGTTCCCCTTCTTTGAACCTGGGAGTAGTGGGAGTTCTCCCAACCGTCCAGTTTCATGTGTCTCCTGTTGGTGTGGTCCTCCCACCGCTCTCCTATGAGATACCACATTTAATTAGCTACTTTAATGTATTACTTACTGTGGGTCATTCTTCGTCGGCCTCCTATAGCAAGGCGGCACGCGCTCCTCATATTTGTTTCTCGCTGCGATGTTCCCTATATCCCTCATCCTTTGAACCTGGGAATCCTCCCAACGGTCCAGTTTAAGATGTTTCACTTTGCTGATGTGCGCGCCCATGCCTCGGTGGATGCTGGCACAGCGCATGCAGATGAATATGCCCAGGTTGTATGATGCCCAGTCCGGGTCTAGAAAGAAAATTTAAATATGAACTTATCTGGTAATTTTAATTGTGTAGTTAGTCACCAAGCTTAACAAAGTTTCAAATCATCATTTTCGTCAACTATTGTACAGTGAGCTGCAGAATTGCATGCCATGCATTTGTGCAGTCCATAGTACATGGGCCTTGCTCAAAGAGCATCAATCGGCTGGTCAAGCCACTCCCGCAACATTCATCAGTATCTTCAGTTCTGCATAATTCCATGAGACAACTCTATCAGCAGCAGTTGTATTATAAAGATTAAATATGCAATATATGTAGACTTCAAATTATATTGCATTGTAAAGCACATGACATCATCTTAGGTGCCTTTAGGTTAGGTGCTAAACCTATTTAAGGGCGTAAATAACTTATTTTATGGATAGACGCAATCGTTGTAAATTAACACGGCATTTCAACCATTGACGCACCAAATGACACGTTTAAATTGTTTACTTGTGCTACGTAATAGATGGCTATCTCAGCATTTTATCCAAAAAGGTTCTTCTTACAAGGAAATTCTGGTCGTTTAAGCCCTTTTTCTAAAGGGGCGATTTGTAGATAACATACCTACTACGTGTTATTTCCGGACTACTTACATTTGTAGGTAGTATTTGTTTGTATGCATGGCATTCCTTTATCGACTCACGCATGTGATAAGCACAAATCACAAGAAGCAGTAAAGTACTTACCTACAAGAAGTAAACACGATAGATATCATGACTCAAATCGATTCATTATTTATATGTATTCTAAAATATAATTTAATAAACATAGGATACTGTCTTTACACCTAATTTGAGGCGGTTGGCGCAGTGGTAGTACTTAGCCGGCGGCCCTGGGTTCAAATCCCTTCAAGGGTAAAATATATGTTACTGGGCCATGGATGTTTAATAAAATAGTTATAGTATATAATCTATATACAGACGGAGATTTTAGTGCTTTATTCTGATATTTATAACAATTATTAATTTAGCGTTAACTGCCATAGCGTAATTAATTTTTAAAAATTATCTGAGCAGCAATGTATGGCGTAATTATTACTAGTGACAGCTGTGACATCACGATGTTAAATAAGGGGGGGTATTCGACCAATTTTAGAGATATAATGGAGATCTCTCCTTTTCATCGCCATCCGTCACTTTTGACGTGTGCCTACTTGACAAGTGGCGATATCCCTAGAACATCGCAACTTCGTCAATTCGGAAGCGCAAAATTTTCGCTTTCTTTGTATGTGACGGCATAAATAACAGGCGCATACTTTAAATTGACCACGTAGTACGTGAAATTAGTCCGTTACGTTTCGTTCAAAACAGAAATTTATATACATGAATGAATAGCATTTCTGACAGTTGTTATCGCCTTCGTATTTCCAAAACTGAGATGAGATATGTCACATGTGTCATTAAAACGCGATGAGCTTCATCATCGCGTTTTAATGACAGTTCAAAGGCGAGATCACGGAGAGATGACTGTTATCTAACGGTGATCTGACGTTTGGCGATCGACACTCGAATTAGGCCCAAGGTGTCAACAAACAACAACAAACAAATACATTGCGTGCTGAATTATTTTGTATAGGAAAAAAAAGTTCGTTTTTTTTTCAATAATTTACGGATCAATATATTAATAAGTGCCTATACTATGACCCCGTACAGTTTGCGGTTATATCAAATATATACGCTGTATATATAAAAGAAGAAGTCCTTAATGACTCATCAACGCACAGCCAAAACTACTAATGTAAGAGAGTTGATTTTTGCACAGTAGGTTACTTTTATAACGTGGGCTAGGGATAAGAAGCGATTTTGAAAAATTCAACCCCTAAGAGGGATAAAAAGGGGATGAAAGGTTGTATGGGATACAAGTTTTTTTTTAAAGCTAGGAACTTGAAACGTTGTAAAAGGATATTAAAATAAAATTGAAGAAAACTAATTTTACCGTTTTTGAAAATTCAACTCCTAAGCTGGTAAAAAAGGGGTTGAAAGTTTGTATAGAGATCAAATATTTTTTTGAGCGCGGTACTTGAATCTTTGTGTAAAGGCATATTATTAGAATACAAGAATAGAAAATTCAGCGTTTTCAAAAATTCTTCCCTTAAGAGGGTTAAAAAGGGGTTGAAAGTTTGAATCGATTACAAATTCTTTGAAACTTCTCAGAAAGGCACATATAAGAATAACAAAATAACGTTAATTGAACGTTATTAAAAATTCAACCTCTAAGGGGGTTAAAAGGGGGATGAAAGTTTTTCTTGGGGTTCAAATTTAATTTTAACTTAGGAACTTGAAACTTCGTACAAAAGTATTAAAGTAAAATGGAAGAAAAAAAATTTCAGCGTTTTTGAAAATTCATTACCTAAAGTGTTAAAAAAGTTGAAACTTTATATAAAGGCATATCAATAGAATACAAGAAAAGTGATTTAAGCGTTTTTGAAAATTCAGCCCTGAAGGGGGTTGAAAATTTGTATGAAGATCAAACATTTTTTTGAGTGCGGTACCTACTTGTAACTTTGTATAAAGGCATTATTATTCGAATCAAAGAATTTATGAACGTCGTTCTTAATCTCATCGAATTTAGTAAAGCTATTCGTTCGTAGATGTACCTGACTTCATAATGATACCGCGTAATTAAACAAATTAGCCGAAAAAAAAACTTAAAAAAGGCCAAGAGCGAGTCGGACTCGCGTACGAAGGGTTCGTTACTATTTCGTAAAAAATTGCAAAAAAAACACGTTTAGCAATTTCAACATTACTTAGATCTGAAAATAATAGAAATTTTCAAGATAAGGTTCCACGCGGGCGAAGTCGCGGGCAACAGCCAGTTATTCACATATAAGAATGGATATGGTCGTCTAGTGCTCATAACAAGCCTATAGTAGACTAGAGCTTTATTTGGGACTAGGTCGATTTGTGTAAGGTGTTCGATATTATTTATGTATATTATTTATCTAATGAGCGATATTAATTATCTAATGAGCTTTTCCCTTCTAGAGCTGGCCAAAAAATACGTCCAATTTCCCTTCTCTGCTATAAATGAAAGCTGAATGTATATAAATGAAAGCTAAATGAACTAAAGTTGCGAAAATAACATTTTATAAAAGAGGAATGATGATTAGAGAAGATGAATCTAGAAACCGACTGATAATAAAAAATACAGACTTTAACAATAGACCTTAGCACTCAATTGTATTTTTAAAATTATTATTTTTACAAATTTGTGTGTTTAGATGTAAAGTTGTGAATGAAAGCTGAGAGAATTACTCTCAACAGTAAAATGTATTTGTAGTCGGACACCAAACTTAATACAGCAGGTAGATAAGTAGGTACCTACTGTTTTTCTGTGCACAGCAGTATACAGTGTGTACAGCAGGATAAAAAGTTAACGGTCACAGACCATTGGTTTCAGGAAGTGTGTCAGATTTGATATTAATGCAGATGAGAGTAACATATGCACCTCGTTTGTTTATCGGTTTTGCGGAACCCTAAAATTGTACACTGCGAGGGTCGTATAAAAATAATAAACTCCCGCAGAGGCAGAGCTTGGAGGTTACTTAGCCAAGTTGTATGATACCTAACTGCTAAAATTCATTACACATTTATATCTTTGACGATGCGGTTGGCGCAGTGGTTAAGCAACTGTCTACTGAGCCGACGGTCCTGGGTTCGAATCCCGGCAAGGGCAAATGTGATAAACTCGAATATTTGTGCCTGGGTCATGGGTGTTATTTGTAAGTATGTATGTATCTAACAAGTGTACGTATGTATCTATAAGTTTGCTTATCGTCGTCTAGTGTCCATAACACAAGCCTACTAGAGCTTACTGTGCTGTGGGACTAGATTGATTTGTGTAAGGTTGTCCGATATTTATTGTTATTATTATATTTATTATCTCAAGTTTTTTAAGATAAAATTATTGAGGTACTTATTTCATTATGAAACTGTTTTTTATTACTTCCTCATCTTCTCCTTACCTTACTTCATTACTCATCGTTGTATCACCTAAGGCAACTTTAAGTGATTGAAGACAGACTAAGCCCTCGGTGAAACTAAAATGACAAACAAACCGATTAAGGGTACGCTAAGTCAAGTCCTCTACCAGCTCTGCTATTATAATTATTAATTTTTAAACAATTTTACCTTTTTAGAAAGCTTTTCATAAGAACTGAGAAACTTATTTCTGTAGTTTGTACGCGAAGTGTCCTACTTTTTTTAAGTTGTGACTTAGAAAAAAAATGCAAAAACTTGTGAATTGAAAAAAATTTTGAATGTTTGGTATGGTTTTTTTATAAGTATTTTACGTAATGGGTAGTTAGCTATAAGAAAAATGCCTGTTTTAATTCCAAATTGAAGTATTTTTTTTTATTAATTACTTACCAGTTTTAGGTCGATATAGGCGGGTATTTTTCAAAAAATCCAATAACTTGAAAACCAATGAGTTTTGACCCTTGGTTGACTGGACTTAAATCATTGCAAATGAGCCATAAAATAACCCCTTTCAAGAAATAGTCCAATTTCCAGTCACCCTGTATTAAAAAGGCGAAATTTGTGAGCGTGTTTGCGTTTTTATGTCGTTTGTTCACGTTCAAACGGCTGGACTAATTTTGATAATTTTTGGTATTAATGTAGCTGATATCCTGCATTAACACATAGGGCTTTATCCCATAAAAATAGTGTTCCCGTGGGATAAGCGGATAATACCGCGGGGCGCAGCCAGCATAATCAATGAAGTTGTATAATTGTTGTTATTCTCTCCCGTACCAGATTCTCGAAAAACGTAGTTTTAAAGGTAGGACACGTTAAAGGTAGCATACGTTTCGAGGATTGTGGAGGATCATGTCGCTAAGCACGTCTTCGAACTTGAGTAGGGCAAAAAGCATGACGGGAACTCCTCAGGTACAAAGATGTGCTTAAGTGCAACATGAAAAACTGCAAAATGGACCCGACACAATGGGAAAAGCAGGCGGTTGGCTGTCTGCTGCCAAACCACTCAATTATTACTATGAAAACAGATGCCGCGCAAGTTTACGTGAGGTTTGCCACCGACCTCAAAAGGTGATTCAAATGTATAGGTTATGTTTGGCTTTTCAGTTTTTTTGTTAAAAAAAAATATTTTTTTTATTTGCTTTTTATTGTTTCAACTTTTTCACAAAAAATAACCGACTTCAATGAGCGAAATGGAACATACACTTATATGATTTTCTCATGGATGTCTTTGTCAGAACTGGACCAAATTAAAACGGGACCACACGGGAAGCACCAGCTTTCAAATATAAAAAGATTCATCAAAATCGGTTCACCCAATCGTCCAAAAAAACAGTCGAATTGAGAACCCTCCTTTTAGGGAAGTCGGTTAAAAATTGGGTTTGTCAGGCACAAGACACACGAGCGCCGCCAACAGCGGAGTTGAAGCAGTCGCCGTGGCCGAAAACGGCCTAGGCGAGAATATAAGGGGTCGAGCTAAATAAAACCGTTATAATAAGTGAGGTAGGCTCTTTGGTCCCTAAATATTTTTCAATCTAATCTAGAAGCAGGTACTACGCAGGAACAGTAGGTAGGTACCTGTTATTATTATTCAGCTTTCATAACAATGATAAGGGCCTTGCCTACGTAGACTAGGCGAGCGGCAAACAGGTGGAGTACCTATCGCTTGTTACAATTACCTAGTCGACTATAGGCACCTACGTAATTGATAAACTTTTGTTTATATTATGAAGTTGGTCAGTGCTGCACAATAATAAAACTAATTTACTGTATTATCTATTACTAGCTGCGTCGCGCGCTGTTACCTCATCCCACGGGAACACTACGTTTTTTCGGGATAAAAGGTAGCCAGTGTTAATCCAGGGTGTCAGCTACCTTCATACCAAAATGTATCGTAATTGGTCAAGCCGTTTGAGCGTGAAGAAGTAACAAACATACGCATAAACACACACACAAACTTTCGCCTAGTTATAATATTAATGTGATTCTCTATCATATAGGTATCACCCCAAATGGAAACATCAAGCACCTACCTAATAGGTATAATATATTGAATAATTCAAATTTTGTGTACTTTAGTATGTTCGATATCATTTATTAATTATTAGTGTAATACTCAATTATCTATATCCATTACATTGAATATATATTAAGTTTCCTTTGGCGTTTCTCCTCAACGGTGGTCTCTTGTGAAATGCCGAAAGATTCAGACATGTAAAAGTGCTCTTGTGGCTTTACAGAAATAATTAACTTTTTACGAGTTTTTTCCAGCTCTACCAAACCTGTTTCGTGTTTCTTATTTTATTAAACAACACTTCAACTTCCTACAACTGAGGAAACGATTGATTTTTAGGGTTCCGTACCCAAAGGGTAAAAACGGGACCCTATTACTGAGACTTCGCTGTCCGTCCGTCCGTCCGTCTGTCACCAGGCTGTATCTCAAGAACGGTTATAGCTAGACAGTTGAAATTTTCACAAATGATGTATTTCTATTGCCGCTAAAACAACAAATACTAAAAAAAAATAAAAATTAAGGTGGGCTCCCATACAACAAACTTACAGATCATTATCCGTACCATTGTACGGAACCCTTCGTGTGCGAGTCCCACTCGCACTTGGTGTATTTTTTAAGTACCGCAAGGCCTAGTCACTCCCAAACAAACGATGAGTCATAAAGCTTTACTTACAAAACAGCGCGGTTATCTGATGGTCACATGCAACTACCATTGACTAGCCAGCTGGTTACCTACATTGCAAACCTGCATTGCTGGTCCTACCCTACACACATCCGTGTTAACTCACACACATCAATGCGTAGTGCCGAGACGTCATCTACACACACAGGCTCACCAATGCATCGTAAATAACACCACGCTATGTTTTGGTCATCTTAATCGTAACAGTTGTGTAATGCACTAAACAGTAATAAAACCAACGCCTGTCTACCACTAAAATTAGCTTTTAAATGAGGAAATGCGATCATATTCCATGACAGCTTAAATTGCGATTTTGAATGCAGCTTTAGTTATTTTCCTACGTGTTGATTTGATACGATTTGGTTAAGATAGATCTTGATCTGTGTTAGAGGTAGATAATGATACAAAACAATTACAGATAGAGACGTAGTAGAGTAGAGGCATGCAGACGGGTCGCGTGGTCACACAAAATCAATTTGCAATTAGCGTACCTACACCATACGCGGAACCGACTTCTCTCTGTATCCTTACCGTGCCTTACCCAAATTTGGCTAAGGATTTTTTTTCAATTCCCCTAATACTTCATAAACTTGCAGTTTGTACATGTTGATTTTCATTGAATGCATTTTACTCCGAGGTCACTGAACTCTAAATAAAGCATGGACGTACTTACGCCCCCCCTCCCGTCTATTCACCCCATGGATATAACACGCTTCACAACGAAAACATTATCACTATTAAAATAATCACTGGTTTCCACGTACCGTCGGATCCACAATCGGCACAAACATTATTTCCACTTTTCGTTTGCAACTCCTGTAACAATTTCTCGTTATGATCAACCATCGTGGAACTTTTGCATCAATAATTGAGACATACACGCTCGCTAGCGTACGGCGTCGGCGTTCGACTTTCAAACGCGTTCTCTGGCAATGCGCGAGGGAGCGCGACTTCGACCGACCGAGGACCGACGACGCACGGCGCGGCGAATCGGTTCAACAACGCCATTTCGTGTCATCGTGAAGAATTCGTCGTTTCACTCTAACACGCTTGACACTAGGTTGGGTTGAATGAGATAGAAAGAGAGGTCTAGTTTCGGTACATGAATGAATCCAGTGAGTAGTTGGATCTCGTAAATCGTTTTGGTGTGTGTGTATGGCGTAGTACGTGACAAGTCAAAAAGAGACGTCTCGCGTAAATACAGAGAAGCTATAGTTATGTATGAACGTAGTTGTAGTTTACGCTTTGTAGAGTACCTACCACGTACCTACTTGCACCTAGGCAGAGGCAGATTGGTCGAGTTTCGTTTGTCGTTTGTCTAGCTTTTGCAATGTCTGGCGGGTGGGGTGACCGATTTTCCAATACGTTTCTGAGTCTGTCACCGGCTGATGAAGTGATGACGTATCTGATTTCTCGCAAATCCGCATCTTAATTAGGTGACTGACACTTCTGATAACTTCATTAGCCTAATACCCTACCTGTACCTATACCTACTTATAAATAAGAAACGAATTTCTCTACAACGCAAGGGAGAGCTTTTAAAATAGGTGATAGGTACCTGTTTTACTTTACGTTTGGAATTTTCATGAATGCAAATTACATTACCTATTAACGATTGGCCGATGAGTTCGAGATGGAGGTCATTGACCCGGGACGTATTTAGTGGTCCGCCATCAGGGCCCCGCGTGATAAAGTCAAGGTTGATTTTAATGTGGAAGGAAAGGAAGGTGAGAATGAGAATTCACTTGGAATGTTTTCGCACATTATAATTATAATTGAATAGGTAATTAGTACTTAAATAGGTTCTTACTAAAATAGATATAGGTAGTGAAGGTTAGGTATTTAACAAGGTAGGTAGGTATGTGTTTTAGGTCTTTTAATTTAGGACAAAAGGTTCAAGAGTATCTGAAAAATCTTCTAGGTTAACTAACTAGGAATAAACTACATTTTACGAAATCTGCAGTGCAAAATACATAGCTTAGCCAATATCAATGGGGTTTTTATTATTATTTCATTAAGTAGGTAAGTATATATATTGCGAAAGGAACATACATTTACCAGGCTGCTTTTAATTTTGAGGTAAGTTAAGTAGGTGACCTACAGAATTGCATGGCCTCTTTATTATGAATGAATTCATTCAAAATAGGCCATTCAATTGTGCAGCTCATATACTTAGTAGGTACCTACAGCCTAATTTAATGATGTATGTTGTTAAGCAGATAAATTAATTTTGGTGAAGTCGTTACAAAATGATCGGTTAAAATATTTACTTGTATCTACCCCTATCCGCGGTACGTCTACAAAAATTATGGGCACTTTTCAAATTTCTAGAAAAAGATAATAGAATGCCCAACTAAAAAGTGATCCTACAATATCAATTTCACAATGACAAATTATATACATAAATATATTGAAGCGCTCTACATTTTCTTACCGTAGAGTATACTAAAAATACTACTACAGGTATAGGTAGGTATTAGTATTTTAAGTGATTAAATAAGGAGAACATAAGTATGGCGCAATAGTCCTGCTTCCGGGACGGGGCCCCTAGACTGGTTGGGCCCCTAGGGCCGAGCCTTTTGGGCTTAGGGGTAAATACGGCACTTCGTAAAATCCTCATATATTTTACTTGACAACTCTTGATAACTCTGGGGTCACGCACGGTAGTGCCCCCGCCAAGACTAACAAAATTGGGCAAGTGCGAGTCCGACTCGCGCATGAAGGGTTCCGTACCATAATCTAGGTATAACAAGTTTGTTGTATGGGAGCCCCCCTTAAATATTTATTTTATTTTATTTTTAGTATTTGTTGTTAAAGCGGCAATAGAAATACATCATTTGTGAAAATTTCAACTGTCTAGCAATAACCGTTCTTGAGATACAGCCTGGTGACAGACGGACGGACGGACAGCGAAGTCTCAGTAATAGGGTCCCGTTTTTACCCTTTGGGTACGGAACCCTAAAAAAAACAAGTGGTTTTAATAAGACTATACCTACGCACCCCTTGTTTGGGCGTTGCGAGATGCTCCTAAAGAACAGTCCTTCAACCACATATAGTCCACAAATTCTCGAATCGCGAATACACCGGGGAACCCTCTGGACTTACTATCGAATTTAAGCGAAATCGCAGCCCAATGGGTGAAGGACTTAGTTTGTAATTAATTAATATGTTAGAGCGACCGACCCAGTTATGCCATACGATTAATTAATACGTTTTTATTAGTAGGTACCTACCTACTTGCCTACTTAATAGTTTATGACCAAGTTCGGAAACAAAGTTTCAGCAAGTGGACATTACGGATTAATGTTTATTTCAAACCAACCTAACAAGTTTATTTTTGGCAGTGGGACGGCCCCTGACTAGGTGGACAGATGACCTCGTTAGGATCGCAGAGAGTCGATGGCTGCGGTCTGCATAGGCATAGGACCGCACCTTGTGGCGAGCTATGGAGGAGGCCTATGTTCAGCATTGGACGTCTGTGGCTGGTAGATAGAATAAGTTTATAATTGAATGAAAGAGCGAAGCGTGTCTGTGTCAGCTTGGGTAAAAATTATTTAGAATGTCCGTTTATTCAGAAGTCCAATTGTCTAGATTTCAGCATGTTCACGCCTAATACAGATTGTCGTGTTTCACATTATTGCATCTTGTGAAATATGTGGTTTATTTCACACCATTTTAATATATAATTTTGCCCAAATATATTTTTAATGTACGGATACCTTACCTCTTTATCTTTACTTGCAAAAATCCCTCGGTTTTTAATTTCAAGTTTGTTTAGTTTACAAAACAGTAACAATACATATTTCTAGCGTTAAAGAATGTATCTTGAACATGCTTGGCACAGATTAACTAAAATCATTCCGGTGACGACATGTCCATATGTAAAGTTTGAAAAATAATTGCTGCGCTACCAATATAATATATTAGCTCCGATTCATAGTGTGGTTCGAGTTAAGAAAATAATAATAAAATAATAGTCCTATAGCCATTCATAAACAGTTTGTACATTGCGTGGTTAAATATGAATCGTAGTTTCATAATTTCCGTTAATGCTGTCCCACAGATCAGTGTGCTGTCCTGAATCGCTATGTTGGTCAACATGACGTTTGATTTTCCCAAGGAGCTTATATTAAGACAACATCAACAGGAGCGCGAACTCAGAATAAGTGTGCACACAAAATTAAATCATAGTGTAATTACATAAGGTATATTTTACCGGTGAAGGGGTCACGGTCAGACAGAGACAGCTCGCACATAGATTGTGTGTCCCTTTCTAATATTGCCAGTCACAAAATAGGAATGATTAGTAGTTTTGAAATAAAATGGTAGTTATTAGTAGTTTACATATTTCTTTAAATTAACACTATTCACTTCAAATAATTACATATTTTATTCGCTAAATGTTATTATGCGTCAACTAAGAAACTAACGGAAAATTTTAAGAACGCTATACAATCCGATAGTATATAAATAAAATAATTTTATGTTAGTGCCATGTCAGGATAAAACCATTATATTTAAATCCTTATTAATATATATGAAAACTGTCAGCATCTTTGACAGTGCTTAGTGGTATCTTTTCAGATTATTTAAAAAATTACATACTTATAATTGCATCATGGTAACTGGAATTAAAGGTTGCAAAAGGAAATCTTTTGGTGGCTGTAGTATATTTTTTCAGGTAATATATGGTAATATATATTAATATAAAAGCATGTCAAACTTTGATAAAGTACTAATAGAGTGACAATGAATTTACAAAATTACCGGATAGTTCCGATCTGTTTTACTTCGAGAAATATTATTCGTACTAAAAACAATCTGAGCATTGCACTATTGCAGTAATGTCGTTTTTAATATACTACGATAATCCTTCGCTATCTAAGGGTGGTTAATAGGCGTCAAAATTTCAAAATGGTCGTAGCGAGCTGAAATTTGGTATGTTTATGGTTTCGACCCCCTGATTCCAAAAATCTTTTTTTTCCTGCATAAAAAATAATGTATGGAGATTTTTTTAAGAGGCCCGTATCTCGTAAACGTTTGGCTCAGGTGGGAGGTGCTCGACCAAATGTCATAGGGGGCCTCCACCCGAGTACAATCGTGAAAAAAAAAATCGAAATGGCGACTTATTTTTTCTAAATTTCAAGTTTGTGCTAGGGGGCTGAAACTCGGTATCGGGGAGCATTTGGGGCTCACAAATATGAATCTGAAATCTATGTCCAAAAACTTGGTCAAATTCGTAAAATATGGGAAGAACAAGATTTGTATGGAGAAAATTTCAAATTGGTCCGAGGGGGCTGAAATTCGGTATCAGGCGGTTTTTGGGGCTCCCGAGCCGGAATCTGAAACTGAATTTAAAAAATTCGGTCAAATTCAGAAAATATCGGACAACAAACTTTAGTATATAAGTCGATTTTTTTTTGTTAATTTTTTTTGCTTTTTATTTCACCATATATTTAGTAACCGTTAGTACAGTAATAAAAAGTAGTGCGTAGTCTTGCATTGGTAAAACAGAGTCATACAGGTAGTTTATAAAATAACTGTATACTTACATTTTTACCTCCCTAGTTAATTTATGGTACCCTACAAATAACCACCCCTTTTTTATATCCTCATAAATGTGTTCATGTCCACGTACCTACATACATCAGAATATGTTTTTTGTTTGTTTTGTTTTTAAGTATGACTTAACGAAGTTTGTCATTTATCAAATCAAATTAACGATTACGGGATTGCTGCGTTCTGATAAAATAACGGGAGCCAAAAGTGTGTTATTGCTGGCATAGTAGCTAACATTCACTATATTTATTTATGAGTTTCCATAGGTATATAAAATAAATTCTAGCTACACTAGCTGCCAGCCAATGCCTATACATTTTTACACTTGTAATAAAATGGAGTAAGGATGAGTCCCTTTTATAGCTAAATATTTGGTTACCCCAGCAGAGTGGGACAAACTGCCTCCTTGGCGGCTTTCTTACTTGGACCGTTCGAACGAAGCAATGAGCAGTCCAGTATAGTATTTACTAGGTCCATGAATTTTCCTTACTCGACTTGACGCTACTTTTCACAGATAATAAATACTACTGTGTACTGTTACTGTACTGTCATTTATCTGTCAAGAAAGAAAGAACCAAGCGAAGTAACCATATCGACTTATTTCTGTTCTGTTTAAATCAGAAATTACGCAAGCAGAAGGAGAAAAACTTATATGTGTATATTATAATTAATTAAGTGCTTAGGTACCAATTATAAAAATGGGGCGCCGATCTATAAATACCACGAAAAGTGGTAAATACATGAACCCCACCGATCAAGCAAGTGAGTGGATACAATTGTGTTTTTTTCGCAGTGGACTTGATATATCTAAAGCATGATTATTAACAACTTCAATTATTACTTTAATTCTAGGGAAAGAGGCAAGAAAAAAAGAGTTGAAGAAGAATAAGCGGCAAAGGCAAATGGTTAGAGCGGCAGTGTTGAAAATGAAAGATCCGGCTCAGATTTTAGAAGAACTACAGAAAATTGATGAAATGGGTACTTGGAATTTGTATATCTTAGTTAGCATTACTTTACTTTGAATGTCAGTGCTAGAACAGCGCAAGATCATTTTAAAAACAAATATGTAAAAACGGGTAACAATAACATTTATAGACTGTAATTTGATGATGATGATGATGTGATATCTATCTCATAAAACTGTATTTTTTAATAACAATCTTATCTACATAACTACAATCACATAGTGCACTTATAGAAATAAAGCAAACAAACAAATAGAACTTCCCCGTTGTGCTACATATAAAGCTGTAAATAAATCTATTTTGTTTGCTTTGCAGAATACAATGTGTTACAGCCGTCACCATTGAATGAGAAAGTACTCAAAGAAAAAAGAAAAAAGTTGAGAGAAACATTTGATAGAGTGCTTAAGATGTATGTAAGTATAGTTTACAAAAAAAAAACAGGGTAATATTGTGCGAGGTTACAATAACTGTCATTCACACAATTTTAACCCATATATGCCCAGTGGGTCGTTTTTGTCCCGAAAATTTAGGTATCAAATACTGTGCGAGCTTGTAAGCGTAAGCGCTCATTTATGTCGTCTAGGGCCATCTATGAGATTGTGATAGTGTTATCTTTCAAAATTAATTGTTAATGTAGGTTAGCCGGCAATTTTATGACCTCTAGTGTCACTGCAAGTTATGATTTGTTTTGAGACGGCAAAAAAGTGCATCTTTCCTGAGCGAATTGTAAATAATATTTTATTCTTCGTAAATATACCTGTTATCTTATTGTTATTATAAACTTAGATAGTTTATTTATCTTATTATACAAAAAAGTAGTTGAAAGTAATAGTTTTTGGGAAAATAGTGGTTGTCTGAACTTGGTTGGGTCATTAACGACCCTATGGGCAGAAGTGTATTTGGTTACATTTTTTTTATATTTAGGATCAGACAACTACTTACAACGAATTATATAATAGATTTGTTGGAAAATTAAAACTTTGATGATAAGATAAGGTGCTGATATTTATATTGATCATCCTGGCGATGGTATCTGATGGTACAGTATGCACCACTCTTATTGAAAACTGCCAACTGGAGGACTTCAAAGAAGTAAAAAATAAGGAGAGGGTATCTACGGCTACCAATTGGATGGGACAAAGGGAGATGCATTGTTAGGTGGCATAGTAATATCATTGTGACTCTTTTATCGACTGAACACTGTGTACAACCTATGCAAACAGCGAGAAGATTTTCTGCTGTGCTAAAATAGACGATAGATGTACCACAGCGGAATATCACTTCCCGATATGGATTGTGGGGTAGTGGATCGACTGGACTCTGTAACGTCGTCGGCATATGTAGAATCAAATGATAGGCAATTGATTTAATACCGTTCTCTTTTGGCTCATTGACGTCGCAGTTGATGTTCATAAGTAATACTACGCTCCTAACTCGAGAGTTTAGGAGTGACATAGGTAGGTACACTGAAGTTACGCCGAAGCATTGCTCGTGTTTTGCTGCAGAATAATAACGCAAGAAATGAACCCGGACTCCGAAATCCAAACCAGCGTCTCTTATTCGATGCGGCAACATAATTCTAAACATATGATTGAAAGAATTATTTCACGACTACTGCGTGCTTTGTGTAAAAATAACCTTTAACGGGGTACAAGAAATTAGGTGTTAATGTCCACGTAAAAGGCTTTACCAGGTTTCATTCTTCAATTTTGTCTCGAAATAAACAATATAAACAGTGTTATGTCAACTTTATCCAACATTGACTTACACGGTACACGATGGGTCGAAAACGACCCTTAGGAACAAATTTGCCCTAGGGGTAATTTTCGACCCATTAAAAAAAACACCCTTCCCCCCCTCTAATCTCAAATCATTAAATGCCGTTTTTATAAAAACCCCTTAGGGTCCCACATATCCAAAAATGAAAGAAATCGGAGACCAAAAATAGTTCTGGGCATATATGGGTTAAAAGTAGTCATATATAATTTTATATCTTTTTATTTAGGAGCTCTGATTATTAAAATGAGCATAGTTGTGTTTAGATAACAGAATGGTTAAGCTTTCCCCACATTTAGTTAGATGGAATGTCAAAATTTTTGATCATTAAAATTTGGACGGCTGTGCCTGACATGGTGTCTGTGGCAAAACTTTTAGGCCAAGCCTTTACATCAATGCAATAACAGTGAAGTGTCTGGATAGAGATCGGACTTCGGTGACATGTTAGAAAGCTAGGGAGCCTGTATAAACATTAATATGTAATTTATACTCATAATCTTAACTCGGAAAAACGTAAGCAGGGCAAACGGAAGCATTGAAGAGATGGGATGACAATCTTCCTAAAATATAGAATAAAAAAAATCAACAAACAGATTAAATTGAATTTTTTGTAAGTTGTATGTGCCACTGGTGGACTAGACAAGCCAGTTGACTGACATGTTTTGACGACGCGTTTGGCGCAGTGGTTACGCAATTGCTTACTGAGCCGACAGTCCCGGGTTCGAATCCCGGCCAGGGCAAATATTTGTGTGATGAACTCGAATATTCGTGCCTGGGTCATTGATGTTATTTGTGTGCGGTTGTCCAATATTTATTATATTATTATATACTTATGTGAGAAATGTTTTACAGGACAAAGATGACCCAGAGAAATGGGTTGAACTTAAGCGTCAAGAAATGGAATACGAGAAAAGGCGAGCCCATCTAATATCCTACTACGAGTCTGTGAAGCTGGCCCAGGCTGTGCAAGTGGATGATATTCCTTTACCCACATTACAAGTAAGAACCAAAACACAATTACATGTATAGTGATGTGCCGTATCCGGAAATTTTCGTCGCATCGGATACGAGGATATGCCACGTCGTGGTTTTATTTTACCTTTGAATCTTGTTACATGAAGATAAACTTGATGTTACATCGTGGCACGATGTCGCGTCGTAATAATTATGTTTGGTCTCTTCTCTTGATAATAAATATTTTGGTCTTAAGTAAAAAGAGTGTTTGTTCTACTATTTCAAGTGAATCTGTTTGGACAAAAACACATAATCTATATACATATGTATGTGGGGACATTTTTGACACAATTCTATCCTTAAAAATAAAATTTGAAGTCACATTTAACATTTTAAATAATAAAGTATCTAATAACAACATTATATAAAAAAGCGACATAACAAATATATAATTTTCTGTTACATACTTATGTAGTTGTTATGGTAGCAGTTTCAATGCATTCATATAATTTGATTCCCATCAGCCTCTCTTTTAACCCTTTCAGTGCGCAATGACGCCACACAGGTGTCATGACGTAACGAACCTGCAGTGCGCATGGCGCTATAGTGGCGTCATAACATTATTGCGTTTTTCTCCTAAACTTTGCACTTTTTTATAATTATTTTTGGGTTTTTAAATTGCTGAAGAGTTGCTATACTTGATGATATTCAAGTAAAAAATATATTGCTTTTTTTAACTGTATTACATCAGTCTAAACTTTTACTTTGTAATATCTGGAAAGACCTAAGACATTTTTTTTAAATGCTTATGGAATAATAACAATTTTAAGTCCTGTTTTCGAAAATATAACTTTTACAAAAATGCATAAATATCTTATGACTTAAAATCCTCTGACGCCTAAGGAGTGTCATTGCGCACAATAGGTGCGTATTGTAAATCGATCCATGTCAAAAATGTAGTAAGTACTAGCATAAACAAAAGAAAACGTGCTTTATGTCTTTGACATAAAAAGTATCTTTATGAATCATACCATAAGGTGTAACAAAGATGAGTTTATGCCATAATTCGATAAACCAAGCAAATATTTTCGGTACTTGTGGTTCTAAGTTTATAATTATAAGTATTCCTCAAGTTACAAGTTTATAATTAGCATTTTTGATATGTTATTTCATGTGATTTGGTTAATTTTAATCTACTCTTCTAATATTATAAATGTGAAAGTAAAAGTTTGTGAAGATGTTTCGTTGTTACTACTATATAAAAAGGTGACAATTAAATGGATTAGGATGACATTTGGTATACACTGTGACTAATTTACTACCTGCGTGGTACAGCTGCGAGTTTGTCGGAAACTTGTGGTCATTTCCTTTGTTTTAGGTTGTGACCGAAATACGATGCCAATAGTGGCGGCATACAAAGGGCGTTGATGACTCGTCACTAAGATAAAAGTTTAAGTTAGTTAATTTTAAGGTTGTTATTAGGGTTCCGTAGTCAACTAGGAACCCTTATAGTTTCGCCATGTCCGTCTGTCCGTCCGCGGCTTAGCTCCGTGATCATTAGTAATAGAAAGCTGAAATTTGCTATGAGTATGTGTATGTATAACGCCGACAGAACGGTAAAATAAAAATTAAAAAAAATTTTTTTTTTCGGGTACCTCTCCTCGAACACCTAAAGTGGGGGTGATTTTTTTTTTCTTTTCAGCACTGGTGTGTGGGGTGTCGTTGAATAGGTCTTGTAAAAATAATAGGGGTCTCTTAACATTATTTTTTGATAAAGTCAGCAGTTTTGTAAATATTCGCTCTGAAAACAAAAAAAATAGTGTCCCCCCCTCTAACTTTTCAACCACGGGTCAAAAAAAATTGGAAAAATTCATGTAAATGAGGCCTTATAAGTACTTTCAATGAAAACTATATTGAACAAAATCGGTCGAGCCGTTTTTGAGTTATCACCAAATTTCATATTTTTTCTTTAAAAGGACGTAAGTTGACTTCCAGAAGGTAATAAGTGATTAGAGTTTCTAGGGCGTTTACGACCTTTTTATAGAGCTTAAAATCTTTCTTAACTTAAACCTCGGGCTTAAAACAGCAGTTTATTGTGAAGGATACGGAACCCTACACTGAGCGTGGCCCGACATGCTCTTGGCCGGTTTTTATTGTATTAAAGGTAACTAGGGTTTTGACCTGTCTGCTACCTGGGTGGTGCAGCTGCAAGCTCTTTCGTGGCGATCCCATTGTTTAAGGATGTTGCCGAAATGCGGTGACAAAAGTGGCGGCGTAACAAAACTTGTTGATATTGATAACATTCGTCGCTAAGATTTAATGTTTTTAAAACCCTGGAGATAAGTAGGGATGACTTAAATTAGCTTACTGAAAGTTGCAATCTTGGTTTGACCTCGTTACTGTGCTCTCGGATTTCTGTGTTGTGATTTGGTACGATCTTTAACGATTTGGCTTTTATTCTGGATTCTCTGATCTCTTTGCTCACAACGATTCACCCTGCTCGCTTACCGGATTCGAAACCTCCGCGCATTATGACAGACCCTGCTTGTGCAATGGACTCGATGTCTCTGCTCAACGTGATGGATTTTAGTGACCCTGACTGCTCAACGGACAATGTACCAATAACCGGTAAGTTTGTTTACTTTGTTTTATCTTAAATTTGCGTTTTAATATTCGATTCATTGTTTGAATTTAAAATTGCAGTTCATTATTAGTTACTGTATTGCAAAAGCAATGTGCAGGAAAATGTTATATACTTACCGTATACAGTTTTTATTTGGAAGGAAGTTCATATTTCGCTGTATAATTATTATACATTTTCTAGTTTCAGCCAGTTAATAGTGCCAATAAATTCGTTTATTAATTCGTTGTTTTGAGCCTATCTTTCTGCGAAGCGCGTTGAAAAAATTGGTTTTCTATTTTTAGAGCTATTAAATGAGGTATTAAAAACATTTTATACAAAATGAAACTTAATCAGTATGTGCAGTAAGGAGATGATGTGTTCAGGGAATCTTTTTTATTTTATATTTGAAAAAATGTTTGTCTGCAAACTTTTGCGAGTCCGACCATTTCATAAATGTTGCATAGTTGATCCTGTTGCCTTGCGGATCCCATTATAAAATAATTTGCAGACACAATAACAATGTTTTCTTATCCTTGTTTTCAGATACTAATTACTCAAATGAAGAACTTCTAAGAATATTAGAAGGTTCCGATACCGAATCTTCTGGAGAAGAATCCGATAGCAGTGGTTCAGATTTATCTGATATCGAGGGAGAACCGCCAATGAATGAAGAATGGAGCGACAGTCGCGAAGGGAAAATTCAAATTCAAATTGTAAATCTGTTTGTTACGAACCTGAATGTATGTACACCTATTTAATATAAGGTAGTCATATATTTATTTATTGTAATTATTTGATTACAAATTGTAGAATTTAATTTGAAATATGATATTTAAAAAAAAAATCTTTAATAGAATAATTTTTGTTTCTTTTATTAATCTCCTGACACATATCAATCTTTTAATAATCCCCTAACACCTAATTACTAGATTTATAAAGAAGTCGGATTTTTTTATGGAAGTTAAATAAGAAATCTAATAAAACTAAGTGCTTGGTTCGCGCAAAATGTTGCATAAACCCATCCCTTAGGCGTGTGGCACCTGCTGTGCGCTATGACGCCACATAAGCGCATCGCTGTTTAGCATGTTTTCGTTTGTACTGCGCCGTTGCGAGCCGCTCAGCGCGGTGGCTTGCGCACCGAAAGGGTTAAGGAAAATCAAGCCACATCTGCTCCGGCTTTTCCAATCATATATTTTATTACGCTACTTACTGATGTGTGGTAATAATAAATAAATATGATTATTAAAAAATTGGGCAAGTGCGAGCCCGACTCGCGCATGAAGGGTTCCGTACCTATACATATATATATTCTATAACAAGTTTGTTGTATGGGAGCCCCCCTTAAATATTTATTTTATTTTATTTTTAGTAGGTATTTGTTGTTATAGCGGCAATAGACATACATCATCTGTGAAAATTTCAACTGTCTAGCTATCACCGTTGTTGAGATACAGCCTGGTGACAGACGGACGGACGGACGGCGAAGTCCCAGTAATAGGGTCCCGTTTTTACCCTTTGGGTACGGAACCCTAAAAAAAAATATCAGCCTCATTTTGCCACATCATTGTTTTTATTACCATTAACCACATTAAACGAAACGAAAATTAACTAACAAGAAAATAATCAAGAATTTGTTTTTAGATGCCAGAAAACTATGTTTACGGTAGCATGGCGTCCCAGATACCAATGCCAATGGATATAGCGCCACCCAGTGCGCCGACGAAGCCCATCCTCAAAAAGGATTCCGTTTATAAAGTGAGTATAATTTAATAGTTCATTAAGTAGGTATAGACCTACTTACATACTCACCCGGCAAGCCCCGGCGTCTGCACTAGACGAATAACATCCATGAGTAAAGGATTTGCCGGCTTCGTATCACTATATTTCACAGCTAAGGCATGTATAGTGAATTTCTCTAATATATGCCATGAAATAAAAAAATACTGTTTAGCCTGAACACAGACGACATGTTAAAAAAATACTTTCCGGCCTAAGCCTTCTATTTTGCATGAAATTCCTTTACAGTTCTCTCGAGTTCCGCCGAAACGTGATACTTCGAAGCATGTTATAACGCACGTTATGACGACATTTAATTGCATGTTTGAGAAAATGCCACTTCCCATTTGTTTCATACTCTAACATTTCCAGCAGTGGGTAAAAAACCGCGAGTGGCGTGGGTTACGATGTGAACGTAGCGAACGTCGTAAGTAAATATGTCACCAGCTTTTTTTGAAGTTGTATTTGAATACAATACTTTATCTGCGACTTTTACAAGTCTTTAGTATTGTAAATCTTTATATCAGTTGGCAACTTTACCGATAAGACCGCCTGATGTTTACTTTTAATTGTATTTTCTTGTATTGCCTGTTTGTGTTGTGAGGTGTGCAATAAGTTGTACTTGTATTGTATTGTAACTATATAAATGACAGAAAAATGTAGTCGAAAATAAATATCAAGCCGGCTCCAGCAGTAATTATCTTGCTGCGACTTCGCTCGCGCGACTCATTGTCATCTGTCATGCTCTAACGGTATTGAAAGGAAAGTGACAGATAGTATATCTCGCGCGACAAAAAATCGGTTGCCATTGTTATGCTAGAAGTGTAGTGTGTAGTCTCCATCAGATATAACGCAGGAAATACTACGATTATTAAATAAATATCTGAAGATATTTATGAACGCTGTACTGCTGTCCCTACCCGTCTGAATCTTATCAATTAACCTTTAGAGCGCCAAGCGGCAAAGCAATTCACCGTGCCACTGACGCCAAACCAATAAAAAAAAAGTTGCTCCAAAATCAACAGAGATTGAAAGACACATATAGTGGTTTGTATTAGCATGTTTTTGACCATTGAAATTTTTGACGTCAATAGGCGTCGTTGGCGTCAGTGGCACGAATTCCCGATGACGTGATTTGCCGTCTTTGGCGGTCAAAGGGTAACGCCAACAATATTTTATAGGAGCGGCCAGCGGGCGCGGAGGCGCCTGGGTGTCCCCCCGGCCCACCACCAGACTTCGGACATCTGATCCTGGAGGCAGAGAAGCTGAATCCGGGCAAGGAGAAGAAGTGTCTACGGTTCTCGGATTTGCCAGACGAGGGGCCACCGGGAGAGGTAAGATGGTGTCATAGCTACAGTAATGATGAGATGCCTCTTAATGATGTGCCGACCGAGTTTCCAAATTTGCTAAACTTTACACATGGGAATTTCTCAAAATTGCTATGCGGAATTTCCCAATTGCAATATTTTTTTAAATTTGTGTGAAAGTTTCCAGAAAATCCATACTCCTGGTATGCTCAGTAACTGGCTACGAGTTTCTGTGCCTGTAGCACAGTTTGCGATCACGCTTGTCGCGTGACATAGCGTCATCCATATCTCTCGCACAGCAATAGATAGATCTCTATAGGTAATATTTGTCATGCGATAAAGACTCACGTAACGCAATTGTGCTGATTCTCTGATTGAAGAACTTTGCTTTTTTTTCGAACTTTAAAAACAGATCAGTGCTTCTAAGAAGCTGGAAAACGCGGGCAAAGATGTTAATAAATGGTTGTCTGTACGGAGTTAGACGGTATAGTCGTTCTCGTTTACTCAAAAATCTTCTTGCCCTGTATTACTACTACCTGAATGTTGAAACCTTCTAATCTAGACACGCGGCAGCGTGTCAAGCCAAGTTCAAGCAAAGGAACTGGCTAGCCAGCGCCGAGTGTAATATTACACGAACCACTTGGTGCCACTTTTGTCCCTTCTATAACTCAAAACCTCTTTAACGTAAACACATAAAACTACGTGTGTTTAATTATATCTATAAAGACATCTAGAAGCCCAAATTTCAAATGGCCAAGTCAAATCCAACCTACCTTAAGATCTCACATTTTTAAAGAACAGCAATTGTTATAGGTACCTATCTAATAAAGCAAAGAAATAGAGTTTAATACTTGTTCATAATGTTATTTTGTTCCTATAAATACATATTTGGATTTTGCATAGAACTTAGCACTCATTTAGATCTCCATTCTTTTTGCGGCGAAGCCCACAGCCAAAGCATAATTTTTGCATTGTACTTGGCTCTCCTTTTTTACATTTACATTTTTGGTGGGATGTCATTTATAGTGAGCGACTCTTTTTCCCCGCAGAAAAGCATCCCAATGCCCACAAGCATGCCCATGCAAGAGGAATTCGAGGCTGAAGAACAAATGGAAGAAGACACCGAGCCGGCGAACAACGCGGCTCCTAAACCCACGTCGCTGCAGCAGAGAATGTTGGCGCTGTCGGGGCAGAATATAGATGACTTCATGAAGGAGATGGAGGAGGTGCACAGGAAGAGGGAAAGGGATAGAGCGGCGGATTTGAATGCCAGGTAGGAGTTTATTCAGTACTAGAAGATAATTTTATTATTACGCAGCTGACGAACTGGCGAGAGGAGGTTCGGAGATGGAAGCAGAGGGACCCGAACCAATCATACCTCTGCCATTCGCCTGGCTGCGCAACACAGTGCGTAAAAACACGAAGATAGAACAGCAAGTATACTGGTCTAACTTAGGTACCTGCAGGCAGAGCAGAGAGGCCCTTCCGACAATCTACCCCGGGTTGTCACGCAAGCTGAGGCAGCTGAAGAGGCCGCAGCTCCGGCTCATAACTGGAGCGATAACTGGACATGCCCTACTAAACAAGCACTTATTCACTCTAGGTGTTACCGACAGTCCTCTTTGCAGAGCTTGCATGGAGGCCGAAGAGACAGCCGCCCAGGTCATTCTCGAATGTCCTGGTGTGGCCAAATACCGGGCACAACACCTCGGGTCTTCGAGGTCACTCCCAGAAGTCGTCGGCAACATCAAGGGACTGCTAGGCTTTCTGGTAGAGTTGGGTTGGCAAGAGTAGTGCCAGCAACCCTTCACGCAAAATAGGCGCATTGTAAGACGTCGAGTTGCGGAAAACTAGCCCGCTATAACCTAAATATAACCTATATAAGATAATTTTTACTTTCTCATTCCTTTTTGGGTTCCATATATCCAAAAGGGTGATAGACCACATTACTAAGCCTCCGCCGTCTGTGTCTGTCTGTACGTCCTGTATCTTTTGAAACGTAATAGGAAGACTTGAAATTTTCCCACAGTGTGTATTACTATGGCCGCTATAACAACAAATACTGAAAATAAAAATAATAAAGGGTGTCCCCACACAAACATCGTGTTATTTCCATGTTTTTTTTCTAACGGTTGAATGGTAATAGGTTTGCATGTTTTTAACGCCCTGGGAACTGCACTATATGAATTTCTGGGATAAATTTTAGTTAAGGAACAATCTCACACAAATCGAACTAGTCGCAAACTAAGCAAAGCTTGTACCATGCAATGCATGTACATAATATATAAATACTAATATATTAGATAACGTCCATGACCCAGGAACAAATATTCGAGTTCAACACAAATATTTACCCCGGCCGGGATTCGAACCCAGGACCGCCGGCCCAGTAAGCAGGTGCACCACAAACTGCGCGCACCGTGGCGTCTTCGAAACAAAGAAATCGTCCAATAGATGGCACCGTTATCAATTCCCATATTTTTTAGGGAACCCGTGCATCATATTGTCGTAAGATTTTCTTTAAAATCGTGTGCCGATTAAGGCAACTGGATTTTATAATTTTATAGCATAATAGATAATTATGATTCCCTGTCTCTTAACCTTTTGGGCGCATATCACGTCGATGGAAAGGCCCCAGACGCCATACGTCATTTGCCGTTATACAACGCTATACTATCTACTGTCACCTTCAGCTTGGTATCTAGGACACAGTTTTCCGTTAACGAGCTGAGCGGTTATGAGGTTATAATGAAATAATGAACTTTATTCTGCAAGTAGGCCAAAAGGGCACTTTTACATGTCTGAGTCTACCGGCATTTCACAAGAGGTGATCATTGTTAAGAAGAAACGCCGAAAGAAACTCAACAGTACTATGCAATACAGTAGTACTTAACTATTACAGTAATATGAACTTAACTATAACATATTACATGTTTATTCTAAGATATAAACGAGGAAAAGTGTTAGAATAAAATAGAAACTACAAGAAAGTATGACGTATTATCACAATTTATGTACGTTTGATATGCTTTCTTATTACAACTGTGTCCCTTAAACTAGTCAGGTACAATATAAGATGTAGTCAGGTTACTCGGTTTCTGGTTCAGGCCATGCATTGTTAACCCTTTGAGCGCCGAGCGGCAAAGCAATACACCGTGCCACTGACGCCAAACCAAAAAAAAATGCTTCAAAATCAACAGAGGTTGAAAAACACAGATAGTGGTTTGAATTAGCATGTTTTTGACCATTGAAATTTTTGACGTCAATAGACTTCGTTGGCGTCAGTGGCACGAATTCCCGATGACGTGATTTGCCGTCTTTGGCGGTCAAAGGGTTAAAGTATCTGTATTATTGTAGACTGACAGCCCTGAAGCGGTCGGGCGGTCACCGCGACAGCGACTCGGACAGCGACACGGAGACCGCGCTCCCGCCGCACGCCGCCATGCCTCCGGAGTTCATCCTGGAGCCCCCGGGCGCGGAGATGAGGCAGATGCCTCCTCCACTGATGCCGCCAGGTACGTGCCGCGAAGGTAGGTCTCATTTATGTCCAGCATACGAAGCAGCCGACCACTGCATGCCAAGGATAACTACGATAACGCGGGGTTTGTAAACATAATTCTCTCTATCTCCGACCTCGTCTAACTCATAGTTTAAGATAGCTTATATAGGTATGCTAATCCGAAAGGATAGGCGACACTAGCTGACGTCATAGTGCTACGATTGGGCGGTTCTGACAATCCAGTTCTGGGTTGCCAGTGGTGTCATCATAATATTCGATATATTATACGATAAACTAAGATTTAGTCAAATAAAACGACAATTGTAAAGCATAAATAAATATATATTTTTTTAAGAGTGAAGGAAATAAATATTATTTTATAAAGCGGCAAAAATCCAGGCAAGTCAGACTTTTTATCTGTTTCACGAATTCACGATCCTGATCAGATTACGACGGATTAAGAGGCTTTATTCCTTTTAAAAATGTTTTTTATTTTTCATATTATGACAAATATATTTAATGGTTAAACAAACTTACCTGAAGTAAAGTTTGGCCATAAATACATACCTAGGATAACTCGGGGCACGTTCTAGGGATAGGATATCGATAAAAAAGATGTCGATATAATTAAATTAATATATGTGATCAATGAAAATTCCGGATTACTATAAAGAGGTTCGATGTCATATCTGATCTGATATCGAGCCTCTTAAATTAAGATAATAAAAGTATGAGGATGTCATTTCAATCAAAATATCAATTTACGTATATTATGAAAATTATTTTAAAATAAACATGTAAATACACGTTTTAATATGTTTATTTTTTCATTTGAAAATGTGGAGAAATAAAGTAATATTTATTTATGTCGATGACATTTAGATTTTGACAGTAACATCGAAATATTTTTTTGTCGATAAAATATTTTGCTACGTCACTTTCGTATAGGTATTGGTGCCCCGAGTTATCCTAGGTATGGCCCATAATTATACGAGACGTTAAATCCGAAGAGATTTAATTTGTATAATATAATAATAGGTATAGTTTCGCCAATATTTTGACCCGGAAGGAGACATAACTTGAACTTGAAATTGTAAATTTTCAGGAAAATGCGCCACATTTGTAGGGACACTGCCTGGCCCCTATGGAGTGTAAAGAACTTCGGTTTGGTTCAAATTGTTACAAATTTAATGGACCTCCCGAACTTTGAATGTCAAAATCATAGTTTACGACTCTTAGACCTAAAAGTGAAAAAAGTTCAAATATTGCGCAGTTTCTTGCACTTTGCGCAGCGAGCACAACTTTCTCAAAGTTGCGAAGTGATGGACGACCACTGCAATCGTGCTTTGCAATTTTAATGTTAATTTCTACTGGGTTATTTGTTAATTTTCCGAAATCCGAAAATTCAAGATTTTGGAACAATTCATCCATACCTACAAGTTTACTTACAATACCTATAAACCACAGTGATATATTATGTCTTATATAATTTCTTTGTCATCTTATGAGGTGGTTGGCACTCCAACGCATCCTATCATGGGCATCATGGCTGGTGGTGAACAGGTTACTACGGTCAGGGGGTCCCAAGCCGAAGAAGTTACTTTTAGTACTGAGAGTGAACAATAGATGGCTCTACCGTTAACATTTGTAAATTAATAAAATATGAATCAGCCAAATTAAGCAGAATTTTCGTGATTAAAATAAACTATAGCATATTTTATAAACAAAACCTAAAATATAAACTGATTTATCATCTTATTTCGAAGAAAACAATAATCATAAATAATCAACCGAGAACACGAAAGTGTTAGCTATGTTTCAGCATCCAAGCATTCGTAGTTGTTTGCAGTGGTAACGCTAGATGGCGTTTTATGTGTATCCCATTGTTGCGCTCACACACAGCCTACGACGGGGTGGCCATACCAATAAAAAAATGTCAGTTTCCCGGCTTTTTGAAACTCGAAATCGTACCTCGAGCGCCCGTTTACAATCGTCGTCTCTTTTAAGACTTTTGCAATGGAGACTCGTCGAGCTTATTATGATTGGAGGACTAGTTTATTTTGAACTATGCACGCTTAAAAAGATGAAAAATAAAGAATTTATAGATGAATAAACCAATATTAATAATTTGTACCCAATCCCATAGGTAGTATTGCATAGATCTTATTATTTTTTTTGGATTTCGTCCGATTTTGTTCAAACCCGTCCCTTAATGGATTAGGTAATGCACTTTGCGAAATTTCCGAAAACGTAAATCCGTTCTGGCAACACTATGAATCTGTCAACTGGGCATTCCATTCCTTCCAGACCGTTACTTCTGACAGTGCTGCACTCTCCTGATTTGTCAGATTATAAATATATGATTTTTAAGAATCTTTAGAATTACTTTTTGAAATCGAACAAATCTCCTAATTTTAGAAAAGTTGTGTAAATACACCATATTTAATATAAGTGTGCGGTCATTTGGCAACGTTGACATCCGATAATTGTCAACCGATTTGTGAGTGGAACGAAACGCGACTGATTCTGACGAATCTGAATATTCTGAATGGCTACTCCGATGTTCGATATTCGGCCAGCGGCGTATAGTGCTGTCCCGTTTACTCATATACTTCGACAGAAGATCGAGAGGGACGGCACTATACGACGGTCGAATTTTGAACATGGGAGTAGCCCTACTGATATTTATGACTGGCTCCTGATTTTTAGGATCTTTCTTATTGTTGTCGTTCTTGTTTATTATTATTACACGTGATGTGGGAGTTTGCAGCACTGACTTGCGATTCGATTTGTTCTGTTATTGTTTGAGTTGAATGTGATTTTATTTTGCAACCTTGCTTTAAGTTGTTTAAACTGACCTACGCCACCTAACACGGACTTGAAGCAAATTCTAATAGATACGACTTCAAAACCGCTCATAGACATTGTTTGGATCTGAATACCTTCGTCTTCTTATCTTGGGAAAACTGACAAACGAAATGTCTAATTGCGGTAAGTTTTTATTTTCTATATATTGGCCCACTCAGGTCCTAACTTAATGTCCTATGTCCCCTGGATGGGACTCAGGTATATAGGTCCACTTAAGCATATAGGTAGGCGAGTCCACTTAGGTATATATGTAAGTGTTGTCTTTAAGACAAACTTAACATTTGAAATAAAGTACATATCGATAAACAAATCACATTTTTATTCTTTAAAGAAACAAAGTGAATAATTAATAAGACCCTAGTCCAAAATTATTGTAATTTGTAAGATAGTAGAACATCATTCAAATCAAACAAATTACAAAGTCACTGAGATAATATCAGTCAATGAGATGAGCACTTACTTAAAATTAAACTATTTGCTTGACCTTCAAATGCTATGTTTTCTGTAATGTTAGAACTTCATACTGCCTTATCAATTTGTAAAGAATGAAGTTAATTCTATTGGTGTTTGTATGTTAAATATTTTATCTAAGTACATTGATATTTCTCAGGACCTGCGCTACAAAAAAGTTGTGTTCATTGGTTACCCATTTATTTTTTATTTTTTTTCCCAAGTTAAGTGAATTGTGAATTCTTTTGGAGAAAAAAGTGATCCTATTTAGCCTTTAACCATTATTGTGTTGATTTAGACCTGTTCGTATAGAAAAACAAACTACTAATAATTATTATTATTGTATTTTATTTATGTTAAGATACTTAATTTTCTGTTTTAGGAAGCATGACCATAGAACATTTAAACCATGATGAACTGCGTATAACAGATATCTGTGGATCAATCATTTTGAAAATAAAGTGCAAAATGAAGTTGGAAAAAAGACCCGCATTACAAAGAAGTGGACGCTATGGCTGGAAGCTATAGGACCAATTGTCAACTTCATCTTCTGCGGTGTGAGTTGATGGTCCATCAACCACGAGTGGAGTACCTTCATATCCTCACACTTCTGCGGCCAAGTCCATAACGTCGTCACAAGATGCAGCTCTGAAAGCCTGTTCGGTTCTGTATTCTGGGCTGGCGGGACAAAGTGTGCGCAGAGAAATTTGATTAGTTTATAATTGAATTATGTACATGTGTTTTGCTCAATAATTAAGTTGAATTGGTACTTTTTGCAGATAAAAATCAATTTTTGTTGATTTATAAAACACATTGTAATTTTCTTTGAAACGGTCGCTTATTGTTTTTTGTACATATTAGTTAAACAAATGCATATATTTTATTATAATTTTAACATTTAACATGACTTTCTAATGGAAAACTTATTAGTAGTCAAAAATCACGATTTTTGTTAAATGAGAAAGAAAAAGTTTTTACATATAAATTTATATTAGGTACTTATTATATTTGTCTAATCATTAACCTATTTTCGTAAAGGTAAGTACGCAAGTTAGTGTTCATGCTGTTACTTATACTGTTAGCTTGATAACAATACTTTTATAAAATTTTGTCAGTTTGTGAAAACTAGCCAAGTCAAATCTTGATATTGAATTACACCCCAAGTAACATAAATGCATTGAGTATGTCGCATGTCCTTGTATCTAAAAAATTTAGTGCAAAGAACTTGGCGCCCATATAGATCTCAATTCTTTTGTCGGCGAAGCTTGTCTCTTAGCAAAATTACTCTGCTGGGTTTTTAGGGTTCCGTACCTCAATCGAAAAAACGGAACCCTTATAGGATCACTTTGTTGTCCGTCCGTCCATCTGTCAAGACTCTTTATTTCGAGAATGCGTTGAGGTATCCAGTTGAAATTAACATAATATACTCAGGTTTGCGGTTCCTTGAACCTGTGAAAAAATTTAACTTCTACGTTAGCGTGAAAAAAGAGATACGGCCGTTTATATCGCAAAAAATGTACATTTCGACACTCTCAAGGGAATCACAATGATAGGGTACTTCCCGATGACCTAGTACTATAAAATTTGGCAAGTAATATCGTCACATACTACAAATACTTATCAAATCTGAAAATTATACATTTGTAAAAAAAATATTAAAAATATAGTCCCTTTAATACATCAAATTTGAAGAAGTCGGTTGCGTTATGTTTGCACGTCATTTGTATGCGGCGTCATATATTTCAGGTGCAAACTTAACAGGCTAATTAAGATGAGATAAGTGAAAGTGTGTACGGAACCCTCCGTACGCGGTTTTATTTCTTTTATTGATGAAATTTGGGGTTCTAGTTGTTCTAAAGGATCTAAATACATAAGCTAAATTTCATGTTTTTATCTTAAATAGATTTGGAGTTATTGGGGGGTGCGTGTGCTAGCTCTCTCTCTCACTGAGCGTAAACGTGAGCGAGATGGAAGTGCATGCTCGGAAGCGCGGAAATCATGTTTTTTGAGTTGTGTCATAAACGTGTGCATTTTATATTGAAAATACTTTTACAGTTTTTGAGAACTTATAATAAAATTGTGCATCTATTAAGCTAAAAAACCGGCCAAGAGCATGTCGGGCCACGCTCAGTGTAGGGTTCCGTAGTTGCTCATCCTTCACAATAAACTGCTGTTTTAAGCCCGAGGTTTAAGTTAAGAAAGATTTTAAGCTCTATAAAAAGGTCGTAAACGCCCTAGAAACTGTAATCACTTATTACCTTCTGGAAGTCAACTTACGTCCTTTTAAAGAAAAAATTTGAAATTTGGCGATAACTCAAAAACGGCTCGACCGATTTTGTTCAATATAGTTTTCATTGATAGTATTTATAAAGCTTCATTTACATGAATTTTTCCGATTTTTTTTGACCCGTGGTTGAAAAGTTAGATGGGGGGGACACTATGTTTTTTGTTTCTAAAGCGAATATTTACAAAACTGCTGACTTTATCAAAAAATTATGTTAGAAGACCCCCATTATTTTTACAAGACCTATCCAACGACATCCCACACACTAGTGTTGAAAAGATAAAAAAAAAATCACCCCCACTTTAGGTGTTCGAGAGGTACCCGAAAAATATAAATTTTTTAAATTTTTTATTTACCGTTCTGTCGGCGTTATACATACACATACTTATACCAAATTTCAGCTTTCTAGTACTAATGATCACGGAGCTAAGCCGCGGACGGACAGACGGACATGGCGAAACTATAAGGGTTCCTAGTTGACTAATAAATAAGAAAATTATGAATTTTTGCGATAACTCAAAAACAGCTTGACCGATTTTATTCAATATAGTTTTCATTGAAAGTACTTAAGTATAAACCCTCATTTTCATGAATTTTTCCATATTTTTTTGACCGTGGTTGAAAAGTTAGAGGGGGGGGGGGGGGGGGGGGGGGGCACAATTTTTTATAATTTTCGGAGCAAATTTTACAAAACTGCTGATTTTATCAAAAAATAATGTTTGGTGACCCCTATTATTTTTCAAAGACCTATTCAACGACACCCCACACATTAGTGTTGAAACGAAAAAAAAATCACCCCCACTATAGGTATCGCTCTTTAGCGATAAGACCGCCTGTTGTCTACCGTTATTAAAATTATTGTTCTGTATTGAATTTGTAAATTTTTTTTTGGTGTGCAATAAAGCATTTTGTATTTTTTTTTGTGTTCGAGAGGTAGGTACCTGAAAAGTTTATTTTTTGGTTTTTATTTTACCGTTATTTCGGCGTAATACATACTCATTCCAAATTTCAGCTTTTTAGTACTAATGATCACGGAGCTAAGCCGCGGACGGACGGACAGACGGACATGGCGAAACTATGAGGGTAGTTGACCACGGAACCCTAAAAAGGGTTATGTTTGAGAGATAAAACTATCGAGAAAATTATTACTAATCGTGTTTTCACGCTGACAAGATTGAAGAAAAACTGTTTAAGTTTCTTATTTTCAAGGGACAGATTTTTAATCACTATGGATGTTGAGATCTAGGATCATTCACCTGACGAATTTTGCATGGGTGGGCTCTTAAGTAGTGTAAATATGACATGTGGTGATTATTATGAAATAAAGCAGACAATGATCCTGTACCTATATTGTTCTTATTTAATATTAAAGCAATGCAGGGTCATTCTTATTATCCAACTTTATCCTTACCGGTCCCAAACATCATTTGAATGTTTAAGAAAAGTGACTGCATTATAAAGTTTTTACAAGATTATGAAAGGAAGAAGGTTTAAACATAAACTCAGAAAAAAGGCTTAAGACCTTAACAGTTATGGCCCGGTAAGGATAAATTAGAAAAAAGTTACATTTGTTGATGAGAATGACTCTCCGAACGAATACAGTTACCCTTCAACCTCCCAGATTACTGCACAGAAAAATACAGTCAATTATCTCGCGCGAGAAATTGTAGTTTGTGACTGTTGAGCTTTGTGCTTACGAAAAAAGGTATAGATATTATAGTATAGATAGGTACGGCCCGTCTGAAAGAGATGCCGATACGATTCAAGGTCAGTGCGCATAAGACATTGAGATGCTACTCGTACGATGCCTGCAAAAACGTTTTCTGCATTGACTTGCGTCCGCGCGTGACAGAAAAAGACGCCATCTATCGATCATGTGACGTTATAGTTAGGCTATAGAACAAGACAGCACGCACATCATGTTCCCATTTCTTATTTAGATGGCGTGACCGAGACGCATAAATCGCAGTCTCACTACTGCCATCTGTTGGATAATCGACGGAAAGAAAATAGCCAGTTGAATAGCCAGAGTTAGGGTCGTTCCATTTCCTAGTACCGCTTCGTCAATCTGTACTAGTATAGTATTATATAATCTGTGCTACGGTGAATGGTCGGTTGTATGAACTTTGTCGATCATAGATAGATCTAGTCTGGTTTTTTTTTCACATTTGAATTATAGGTTTATAGTGGATTTTTTTTTATTGGTGAAGGTGAAGGTGATTGTGTTTTGTAATATGATGCAGTAGTTGACCACTTAATGGAAAAATCATTGTTATGATAAAAATATTGCCTAACTTTGCCATAGAAAGGTCGTTAATTATTGGTTTTAATTGGTCTATTACGACACGCACACTCATCGTACTCGCTACACTGGAGGCTCCGCCGAAGACCTGATCAACCTCAACGACGATGCCATCAAATGGCTAATGAGTCAAACTTAATATGTAAGCTAAGCTGTATTCGACCTACAACCCTGCCATACGAATAAATAATAAATCGTACTAGTCCATGCAAATGACAGCCACAGCGAAAGGCTTATATGCCTATGAGTTAAAATCCTGACATGTATAATAGTATCTATACATTTTATAATCCAATCGATAATTGTAAGTTTTAAGAGGCCTTATTCCTTTTAATTTTCTTTTTTCATTTTATGACAAATATATTGATAATTTCAACCAACTTTTTGAAGTGAATAATACTTCTCCCCGAGTTCTAGGTAGTAACGTAGCTATTTCATGCTTTCATTGTGTACAGTCGAAAATAATTTGAAAAAAGTAATATTCCGCGTGAATTTTGTCAATTTCGAGTAGTTTTTGAAACAAAAATTATCAATGAAAAATTCAAACTGTAGGTTTCAAATATATACCAATAAATCCCAATAGCCCTGTTCTAGGTAGTAACATCAATGATATATTAAGAAACATGTTTGATCATAGAGAAAAATGTCTAAACAATCAGCATTTTAAAAGGAATAAGGCCTCTTAACCTTTTGACCGCCACAGTCGGCTGTGGCCGTCAACAAAGAATCGTGCCCCTGACGCCACGTCGGCCACAGCCGTCCAGATTTCAATGATCAAAAACTTTGTAATTCTAACCGCTACAAGTATTTTTCAATCCCTGTTGATTTTGGGGCACATCTTTTTTTTTTTACTCTGGTGTCAGTGGCACGGTAAATTGCTAGACGGTCAATAGGTTAATGATAAAATTCCAGCAGGGATCCGTCCGCCGCCGCTGCGCATGCCGCCGGGGCCGCCGCCGCTGCGGCCGGCGGGCGCGGGGCCGGCGGGCCCTGGGGCGGGGCTGCCGCGCCTGCTGCGGCCGCCGGGCCCGCCGCCGGGCGCGCCGCCGCGCCTGCTGCGCCCGCTGGTGCCGCCGCCGCCGCCCAACAAGCTGCCGCCGGTCTCCGTGCTGATGGCCGCGCCGCAGCTCATCACCAAGAAGGACGGCAAGCAAGGTACATAAATAGCCGATTTATTACAAAATAATAAAATAAATTTGGGCAAGTGCGAGCCCGACTCGCGCATGAAGGGTTCCGTACCTGTACATATATATAATCTATAACAAGTTTGTTGTATGGGAGCCCCCCTTAAATATTTATTTTATTTTATTTTTAGTATTTGTTGTTATAGCGGCAATAGAAATACATCATCTGTGAAAATTTCAACTGTCTAGCTAGCACCGTTGTTGAGATATAGCCTGGTGACAGACGGACGGACAGCGAAGTCTCAGTAATAGGGTCCCGTTTTTACCCTTTGGGTACGGAACCCTAAAAAATAATTAAATTCATTTATTTCGCAACACAGACTCATATAAGGGTACATTATACAATAAGACAGTACAATCTATACATAGTATAAAACAAAGTCGCTTGCTGTCTGTCCGTCTGTCCCTAAGTATGCTTAGATCTTTAAAACTACGCAACGGATTTTGATGCGGTTTTTTTAATAGATAGTTATTCAAGAGGTAGGTTTATATGAATAATACATGCATAATTTAACAGCATTGCACCCGTGCGAAGCTGGGGCGGGTCATTGGTAAATAATAAGACAGTAGAAAGAATAAAAACCGTACATTAAAGGTATTGGAGATATTGGGCGTATCAGAAACTTTTATAAAATATGTTTCAAAGGTATTTCGATTTTTTGTCTTTCTATCTGTATGTTATTTTGTGCTCTAACTCCACAAAAACTAGGTACTGTAGGTAATATGAAGGCCAAATGGGAGCCCTTTGTTTCCTAGATTTTTTTTTCAATTTCTCCGAAAAAATTCGCAGAATTTGTATTCCTCTGCTCTGTAGTCATAGATTTTTCATAATTCTTGCAAATATCCTATTGATTAGTTTGTTTTATAACAATCTCAAATAGTTTACGGTTGCAATGAGAGATGCTTTCTACGAAATAATTTTTCAGATATATGAAACATACGACGAAAATTAAGTCTAGGAGTCAACATATACCCGGGCCATATGAGCTGTTAAAGATGATATTACCTTACTTTACACTCGTAATAATTACAATTATTTTGCCAATGAATTGTTAACCACATAGAGTTGTGCACTAGCGTTCTAATTGGAACTATTTTTTCCGAAAAGTTATCTATTGAGCTCTAAGGTTTCGAAAAGTACCTACTTCGTTTACCTACACCATAAAACATCCAATTAATCTCTCACAATGTCAACAGGCGCCACAATCACTGCCAAGCCGCAAATCCGGAATCTGTCAGCCGACGTGACCAGGTTCGTCCCGTCGGCCCTGCGAGTCAAGCGCGAAGACAAGAAGACCAGCACGAAACTGAAACCCGCGGTACAGAGGCCAGAAAACGTGCCGAAACAGGCGCCGAGCAAAGACGACGCATACATGCAATTTATGAAGGAAATGGAGGGATTACTGTAAATATATAACTCAATAAGTATATAATAAGTCATAGAATACACGTTTGTTAAGTATTTTGTGGTTTTATTGGAAATTCCGATATATTTGATAGAATACAGAAGGTTTTTTCGTTTTTTTCGGTTTTTTGAAGGTTATTTGTGTAATATTCAGTTTAATTGGCTGTAAAGCGTGGCAACGTCACTAACCAATGTCAGGGGCTACGAACGCGTGCCAATTTTGCCCGAACAACGGCATTAGGTGATTCTGAGTTATTATTACACTGTAAAAAAGATAACAGATGGTTCTCCTTTAGTCGTCGCAAGAACTGCCTGAAACTTGTATTTTATCGGTTGTTTGTGTAAAATGTGATGAGATTGATCGTGGACCCCACTTGGTGACTTCATCAACGATGCGTGCGCGCCTCTAGGAGTGGCTATGAACGCGCACCGAAATTGCCCGAATATAATAACACAACCAATCAACTTTTTATGGCTATAACTGGCTACGAACACGTGGTACATGAATAAATGCGTATTTATGTTAGGAGTTATAGAATACGCGCTCCGCATACACTATAACTTATATTTTGTGGTTTTATTAAGGGGTCCGTTAGTTTAAAAATAGCATATTGATCACAATGACATCTTTTCGCAGTTAGTAGTAGCTATAACTGAATAAGAGAGATACCTACTTTATAAAGAGTTAACTATTATAAGTTCTTCAGAAACTGCCAATTTCGATCGTAATGTACTTATTATCTCTTGAATTTCAGTGTTAGATCCTAATCTTTGTAATCTAAATTCTATTCCAGAGGTTTTTGGGGATAGACCAGGGTTTATCAGTGATAAGATTTATTTATTAAAAGAAATAAGTGCTCACAACTACATAAAATATATTTATTGTATACACATAACATAGAGTAAATTCATGAAGGTACATAGGTAGCCAGCCATTTGCGCAAAACTTGAAAGCATCGGGAATGTAGCTCCAGTGATACCTTTTCAAGGTCTTGATATACACAAATGCGGAATCTGAAATCATAATAAGATAGGATTGGATACTTACATATAGGTATTTATTTAGTAGTGGTACATACGTAACAGTCCATACTGTTTCGTAACTAAAAGGGCAACTTAGTCGGCGGATTTCTTTTTCTTTACCATAGTTGGGTAACAAGTATCCAATAAGTAACCATCTTTGGATGTCGCTACCCGGCCAGCCGTTTCGGCGCGATGAGAGGACTAAATGTAACCACCAGATGACGCTGCACTGCTGCATTAAGATTTTTCCCGAAATAATGATCAGTGATCACTCTCCATAAAGAACGTAGATAGTAGGTATAGTGTTTTTAACCTTTTGAGCGCCACAGTCGGCTGTGGCCGTCAACAAAAAATCGTGCCCCTGACGCCACGTTGGCCACAGCCGTCCAAATATCAATGATCAAAAACTTTGTAATTCTAACCGCTACAAGTATTTTTCAATCCCTGTTGATTTTGGGGCACATCTTTTTTTTTTACTCTGGCGTCAGTGGCACGGTAAATTGCTAGACCGCTTGGCGGTCAATAGGTTAATCAATCTTGGTGAAGTTGGTGCAGTGATAGCTATAGGTACATTCACAGACGCTTATAGGATACGATTTAACCCGACCATGGTAAAGAAAAATAAATTACGCGGATGAAGTTGCGGGCACTCTCTAGTAAGGGATATTTGTTTTTGAAAATAACTCTCAATAGACATACACGACACACGAGATATAGAGGGTGCCTACTGTGGGCTGTAAGGTGCACTGTGTTGGCTGATTTCAGATTAGAATAATGATTATGCCTTTGCTCAATAAGGAGAGGAGAGCACTACTCCGGGAAAGAAGAATCGAATAAGCGGCAACAGACGCTGTTTAATTTTTAATTATTTGAGTACGGATACGTTAGTCTATTATGAAGACAAATTGTATTGGCCGGGTGCAGAGGTCGCGTAGGGAAAGCGAAAATGATCGCAGCGCTTGATGTGGCCAAAAGTGGTAACTTTGGCCTCTCTGTTTCTGTCAAACGTCATACTTTTCAGTTATAATGCTTACGTTTTGTACTATAAAATAAGAAACTGAAATGAGTAAAATGGGTCACGATAGGTGTAATTGTGTGGTAAACTGCAATAATACAGGACGAAATAGCAATTGCAAATGTTATGCTTTCCTACACCGAGTTGGAAACAAGATCAGAAAATGAATTGGATCGCTGTTGCTAGAAAAATAAAGTAAGTGTATTAAACTGAACATATTTTTATCTATTTAGTGCAATAATATTATTATGATAGAATTATTACAATGTTTCAAAAATATGAAATGTAAAATTACTTATAATTTGTAAATGTTACTTATTGTTTGTTTATTATAATGTGCCAAAACTAACAGCTTCCCTTTACTCTCGGTTTGAGACTGAAACCTTATGTTCTGACCGATGCTTTGGAAGCCAGTTTTGAAAATAGTAGTAATTCTTCAATTATCTGAAAATAAACATAATAAAACATTATTTTTTTCCTTTAATTTGTAAGGAAACAACAAAGAAGTAAATTGACATAATAATATTAAACACATATATAATAATTACTTTCTTCAATAAAGCTTAGAACCAAATGTGTTTCACATTAAAAACAAACAGATTTTGCACTTGTTAGGTGCTCTACAATCAATATTTTCAATTTTTTACCTTAATTTTATTGCGTCCATTATTTAGCACTTTTGACAGACCCCCTCCAAAGTTGTAAACGCTAGGTGGCGCTAACGTCATGCACCCGGCCATATTTGCCGTCATAATGACTTACGTATCCATGCTCAAAGAATTAAACATTAAATAGCGTCTGCCGCCGGTTGTTCAACTACGAATCCTCAGATTCTTTGGACACGTTACTCGTAAAAATTACTCCGTACCAACAGTGGAGCGATTATACTGGTGGGTACAGGGCAGTGTGGAAGGTAGCAGACCTCGTGGCCGATCACAAATCGATGGACAGACCATCAGATCTGTCACTGAGACTTACGCGGCAGAATGCGCGCGCTATGCAACCAACAGACACCTATGAAGATGAATCGCGAAAACAGCAGTAAGAAAAGCGGACGACTCGCTATGACCACGACCACTCTGCCTAGAGTGATAGAGAAGAATAATAAATATAAATAAATATCGGACAACCTCACACAAATCGATCTTGTCCCAAATTAAGCTCAAGAATGCTTGCGTTATGGACTACAAGAATGGACGTTTACTTTTAAGATCATATTTACCTTAATCCATTACGTCTAACACATGGAAATAAGCTCGGAGATGGTACAGGGCCGCGAGCAGCATATCTTTATATTTTTCCGGAACTCCCAGCTTCTCTCTGTCTCGGGCCGGTCTATGTCTGGGTTCAACATCCGTTCTGTAGAACATAACATAATTATGCTGTGTATGTATGACGTAAATATATAGCTTAAAAATTAACGTAAGTAATATATATGTAAGAGAAGTAAGTAATGATAAATAAGGTCAATTTACTTTCATGACATGACCAATCATGAATTTATGTGCATCGTCATGTTCTTTATTGTGTTGTTGTTAGGCCGGATCTTGAGGATCGTGAAGTTGGAGTCTCACCACAAAATGTATTGTAGGTATGTTATATTTTTTTAATTAAATCGCAGCGGGGCGAATCACCTAGAAAGAATGCCAGATGGGTCAGGCCGTAAATTTTGCCACAAAAAGTATAATCTGACGGTCCGCCCCCTTTATTTTTTAACATAATGCTTATATATATTTTACTATTATATCATTGTATTCCCTAAGAATTGGTGAACCACGGCCACTGAAGATATTTAAATAAATGCGTAAACTTAGAAAGATATAAATTATTTAAATACAAAAAATGACCATATTTTCACAAAAAACGGATGTCCGCCTTGATAGTAGTGCATTTGCGCCACCAATAAAATAAAACAAACCAACTGTTGCGATTATGTATTTGATTCAACGGTATGAAATAATAGTTACCTACCCGCCTTTTAAATATCGTTTCGTGTTGTCTAAGAAAATTCATTATTTTTTTACACATTTAGAAAAATTATCAAAAGTCCATTTTTTGCACTATTTTTATTGCGCAACTATCATCTCCCTAATGTGTAGAGTATAGTATTATATAATCTGTGGTAGAGTTAAACAGTAAGGTAATTTTTATCTGAGTAGTGGCAACATCAACGTAACCTTGTCTATGGTCAATGAGGCGTTAGCGGCCATATTTTTTTAGTTTGATGACAACTATGTTCAGAGTGGATTGTGTCCCACTTTTTTTGCGGAGTGCATTTTTTGAGATTTCAAGCTAAGTTTTTAATAATTATCTGTTATTGTATTTGTGCTGTGTTTATTAAGGTGTGTGTAATCGTTTAAGGATAAATAAACCGGCAAAAACAGCTTATTTATCGAATTATAATGTGTTCCTTTTGCGCCCCAGTTGCGCAGAAATGACTTTATGCCACTTTGCGATACCGGTGACGCAGGATTTGTACGCCATTTTCTGTGCGCTACCGAATAAAGATGCATGCACACATAAGCTTTCGGTTATCGGGTTTTTTCCTTTGTTTCTAAACATGTAACTAAATGTTAATTTCGTCGTTTTCCGTTGCTAGTAATATTTAATTTCCATCATAGGGGACGTACACAGCACCTGGCACTCGCCTTATTAGAAATAACGATAAACTCGAACCGCGAGTACCCGAAATTGAACCTCTAGAGCCTGCAGTTGACTATGAACAAGATTCGGGTCACGAAGATAAGGGTGGTTTTATAAATAACCTTACACGTTGTCAACTTTTCGCCGGGTGCGAAGCGGTTCTGGCTAATCGATCTCTGTCACTACGCCGGACACAGTCCACCAGCCGCAGAACGCCAGAATATTTCCTGCGGTCGGACCATCTCGTACACCATCTCACGGTTCGCGTGCTACTCGAGGCCGTTCTTCTTCACTCTGTAGAAGACCTGGACGAAGTTATGTACTAGGTCGCACAAGTATGCCCTAATCGACAAACAGGATGCTCTCGAGAGATTCAGATAGTTCCAAAACAGATGAACTACCACCAAAAAAATAGAAGAAGGATACAATATCACGAAAATAGGTTGATGAGGATTTAGTTCGAACGAAGCCCATATTTCCTGACAGATGTTATGCTTCACTTGGATAAAAGTCATCTGTGGAAATCTTGGAGTTATTTCTGTTTTTGCAATCTGCTAGTCATCATTCTTGCAATTACCAGTTACACGATCGTATGTAGGTAGATGAGAAAACTTTATTTATTACCGTCTTTATATCACAAAATGTTATTATTATTATTCCATCATATGAATAAACAAATCTCCATTTTATTGATTTATCTAGTAACCCTTCATTAAAGCCTTAAATAAACTAATAATATAATGATCCAAAATATCTGTGAAACAATAATGTTTGCTCACTTATTAGCCTAGCGGTGCCATATGGCACCCATTGTTTTTTCCAGAAGTAATAAATGGAATCAAATTTTAATAATCAAACATGACTAAGGGTACCTTCAATAACAACATATCCAGGTTTCATCAATTTCTGAGACCCTAAAATAGTTCGGGTCATAATGGGTTAATGTAATCTACAAGTTCATGTTCTTGTTCTAGTTTAAACACTGTTTGTTTGCTACCTAACTTTTTAGCGGAGATACTTTTCGAGCATTGAGATTATTGAGAACTGTAAAATTTTGTGTAAAAATTCCACATGGTATATGCATCTTAATTATTTTGCGTTACCAGTTTGCGTCACTCTGTGTGACCGACTCGTAGAATATTCTGCGTCATCGTTGCGCTATTTGTGGCAAAATTTACGGCCTGACCCAGATATGAAACAGCATCAGAAGAGGCAGGCCTAACATTCGTTGGAGTTTTTACTTTATATACCTAAAGATGTTTAAAATGATTATTATAGGAAATTGTATTGCCAGATATTGAAAATAATTTTGTTTATAATCATAATAACACTAAGCGATAATAAGTGTCAAATCATTTATGCACCCATAACCCCGGGGTGATTATAATACAAACAACGCGCAGATGAAACCTTCCGTCACAGAAGGTCATCATCACCACAACGAACTGTGTCATATCCGTAGTTCAGTTACCTCATATCGCACTTCGTTGGTCAATGAAAAAGTTATCCGAGTAGGTAAACGACTTAATTCGATGTAAACAACTGTTATACAACGAGGTGAATGTGTTGATAAACTACCGTGAAGCTTTTGATAATAGGTAATTCTATTCTAAAAAACGTAGAGTTGAAAAGGTAAGGGTTTTTTGACTTGAATGCCACAACCGCTAATATCAATCCATCGGAAAATTGCTTCGCTGACACCAACGACGTTCAAATTTCAATTATCAAGAACTTAATTCAAAGTGCTACAAATATTTTCAATCCCTGTTGATTTTAAGGCACCTTTTTACGGTTCCGTACCCAAAAGGTAAAAACGGGACCCTATTACTTCGCTGTCCGCCCGTCCGTCCGTCCGTCTGTCACCAGGCTGTATCTCAAGAACGGTGATAGCTAGACAGTTGAAATTTTCACAGATGATGTATTTCTATTGCTGCTATAACAACAAATACTAAAAATAAAATAATATAAATATTTAAGGGGAGCTCCCATACAACAAACTTGTTATAGATTATGGTACGGAACCCTTCATGCGCGAGTCGGACTCGCACTTGCCCAATTTTTTCTTTATTTATGGCTGTTGCGTCAGGGGCACGGTGAATTATTTCATCGCTTGGCATTGAAAAAATTAAGATACTTAGATGTCAATTTCAACTTATTATTTAATCCTTAGGTAATTCTGAACATTCGGAAAAAAACTAAAATTGGCAACATAAAAATAAATATATGTAGGTACCTATGTACTATAGCTGCGCTTTACGTAATTTACATTGCAGTCCTCTAATACTACACTGACAATGTTATCCCTACCATGAGTTAATGTGACCGTACTCGCTAGCGACAGTGTAATAGTACATTACGGCAGAGACCAGTAAGTAAGCCATACTGGCCGAGTAGGAATTAGACGGACCGAGCCGTAGGCGAGGTCCGGATATAATACGAGGCCAGGATGGCTCTTACGGTCGAAGCAAGTATAGTGCTTTTCTCAAAAATTAAACAAGAAAATTAGATTAAAATGATATTTTGTAGGTGACATTCATATTCGGCCATTTTCCAATGAATATTTTTGTTATATTTATCCCATTTTTATTATTACACATTGTGATATTCGTCGTCGCAGGAACCATTAACTCCCATGATAACAACCTATAACAAAAATAATTATGAGTTTATACTTGGATAAAAGATATAGTTTAATCGTTATCAAATAGTGGCAGCATTTATTTACCTTCATCGCCAAAATGGTTATCATCTAGAGCTTGATTTAAGAACTTTTCTATATTTTGCTGCTGAATATCTGTGATTTCTTTCCTTTGTAGCCATCCGATTGTCTCAGAAAGATTGTTGAAATATTCTGACCTTATCACACATTATCTGACCAATTATTAACTTGATTTTCTTCCTTCCATTTAATGAATCTCTTGTATTTTTTTATATCTCCTTGGATTTAGTCGGAAGTAAATTATTTTAGCTAACTCTGCCTCCGCCTTTAAGTATGGAGGAGTGCCGTCTATTCGGAATCAGACTCCTCTGAACTCATTTTTGCAGAATTATTGTAATAGATCACACAAACAAATTTGAAATTGTTGTCTTTTAATTTAAATCCCACCTTAATTTTTTTTTATAAATACTGCGTTTAATTGTTTGCACTGTCTTACAAATCTAAGTCTTAAAGATAAAATTTAATTATTGTTATACATTGTTGTATTTTCTAACTAATTTTCATATCATAAAGCTTACCTTCAATTTTAACTCCGAGGTTTTTTCTAAACGACACAAAAAAGGAAGGAATTCCGAAATATCATTGTCATTTTACACAGCACAATTATGAACTAAACGCTGCATACAAACTTCCGCACTAAACCTCGTCGCTACTTTATTTTTTTTAAATATGCATCTTGAGTTACGTTTATACTGCCAATAGTGCTAACCTCTTTTTATTTTACATTTGCTCTTAGTGTAAATTGCAAGTGTATACTGCAATGTCGTCTCTTTCTATTTAATCTATGTAAAAGGGACGCCACTTTTTAATTTCTACAATTTGCTGTCGCACTATACTTATAATTAATACAATTTGTGAAATGCATCCTTTTTACATTTATATACGACCTCATCGCCTTCACATCCTTAGTTTTTTTATAGGTCGGTGACGATGTAAATCGTGTTTCGATATTCAAATATCTTGATACGTAATAGGAATTACATACTTACTGGACAAATACTGATTCCAAATTTAAAATCTCGCTGTTTACTGGACACTTCTAAAAAGTCTTCGGTATGTTCCACTTACTGTAGTCTATCTAGCGATGGTAAGGCAACATTACATGCAATTTTTGAGAAAACGATTGTTATTCAAAGAAGCACAGTTATGCAAAATATTTAAAATATAGTAGTGACAGCTATGTTAATGGAATGTCAATTTGGAGAGAGTATATTAAAAATACTATTTAGTTTGCATGAAATAATGATTGCTGAACAAATGTTATTCAGTTTGAAATGTTGAATGTATTCTTTGAGTTATTGTTCCTATTACAGGCCACACCCGCTATAGTTATTTGGCAATTAATGAATGTTATTCAACAATCCTCGATATTAATGTAAATATTAAACACTGATTTGGTCGCAATCGCTCCACTGTGCTGTTTTTGGTGTTTAAATAAACAAATGTTAATATTTTCCATATTGTTTACGTACGTACCTACGTTTTATTTGCACCTACGACATGTGCAATCAGTAGAGATTACTACATTTACGACAATTATTACAGTAATAATCGGATGTTATTACGGTATAATGTGGATAATAAATAATAAGTGAAAAGCTATCTCTTGTGTTTTTTCCATCTTCCGTAAAATATTGTTTGTGTGCATTTAAGAAAGTCGTTGTTTTGTCGGAATTATATTGTAGGTATAGCTCATTGTATTAGATTAATTAGCTGCAGATGTTTTAATTTCTCATAAGTAAATAAAAAATCTAAGTCACATAAATTGGGCCTGGACGAAATTTTAAAAAAAGCTTGCTATGTTTTTTACAGGCAGGAACCCTCCAATTCCTAAAAAAAAAACAGTTTTCTGAAGGTTCTAAAAATATAAAAATTTTTCTTCTGACCCTGCTGGGCTAGTATACCTATCTTGCCGCTTGCTTGTCGCGCGACATAGCATCGCCCGTCACTCACTCACAGTAAAGCGAAGTGAGACAGGTAATAAGAAAGAGTCGTGTGTCACAGTTGTGCTAAAGGTGCTGGAATAGCTATAAAAGAAGTGAAAGTACCGTTGCTCTTCAAGTTTTCTTCATATTTCGATTTTGAGAAGATTTGTATTTAATATTATACTATGTATTTGTATTTAATATTATATACTGCTCAAAATAAAATAAGGGCCACTTGAATTAGACACGCTTTCATTGCAAAGTTGTGATTTTCGTGTGAGGAAAGGGAACATCGCAATAGAAGAAGAAGATACGTTTATTTTGCAAACCAATTACATTTAACATTATAACAAACAAATTACATTTTCTCAAATATTGCATGTAATGTTGCCATCGCTAGATAGACTACAGTAAGTGGAACATACCGAAGACTTTTTAGAAGTGTCCAGTAAACAGCGAGATTTTAAATTTGGAATCAATATTTGTCCAGTAAGTAAGTATGTAATTCCTATTACGTATCAAGATATTTGAATATCGAAACATGATTTACATCGTCACCGACCTATAAAAAAACTAAGGATGTGAAGGCGATGAGGTCGTATATATAAATGTAAAAAGGATGCATTCCACAAATTGTTTTAATTATAGGTACAGTGCGACAGCAAATTCTAGAAATTAAAAAGTGGCGTCCCTTTTTCATAGATTAAATAGAAAGAGACGACATTGCAGTATACACTTGCAATTTACACTAAGAGCAAATGTAAAATAAAAAGAGGTTAGGTTAGGTTAGAAAATACAACAATGTATAACAATAATTAAATTTTATCTTTAAGACTTAGATTTGTAAGACAGTGCAAATAATTAAACGCAGTATTTATAAAAAAAAAATTAAGGCAGGATTTAAATTAAAAGACAAAAATTTCAATTTTGTTTGTGTGATCTATTACAATAATTCAGCAAAAATGAGTTTAAACGAGTCTGCTTCCGAATAGACGGCACTCCTCCATACTTAAAAGCGGAGGCAGAGTTAGCTAAAATAATTTACTACCGACTAAATCCAAGGAGATATAAAAAAATACAAGAGATTCATTAAATGGAAGGAAGAAAATCAAGTTAATAATTGGTCAGATAATGTGTGATAAGGTCAGAATATTTCAACAATCTTTCTGAGACAATCGGATGGCTACAAAGGGAAGAAATCACAAATATTCAGCAGCAAAATATAGAAAAGTTCTTAAATCAAGCTCTAGATGATAACCATTTTGGCGATGAAGGTAAATAAATGCTGCCACTATTTGATACGATATACGAGTAACTATATCTTTTATCCAAGTATAAACTCATAATTATTTTTGTTATAGGTTGTTATCATGGGAGTTAATAGTGCCTGCGACGACGAATATCACAATGTGTAATAATAAAAATGGGATAAATATAACAAAAATATTCATTGGAAAATGGCCGAATATGAATGTCACCTACAAAATATCATTTTAATCTAATTTTCTTGTTTAATTTTTGAGAAAAGCACTATACTTGCTTCGACCGTAAGAGCCATCCTGGCCTCGTATTATATCCGGACCTCGCCTACGGCTCGGTCCGTCTAATTCCTACTCGGCCAGTATGGCTTACTTACTGGTCTCTGCCGTAATGTACTATTTCTCAAACATGCAATGAAATATTGTCTTTGCGTTCCTTATAATAGGCTCGGAAGTATCGGTTTTTGGGCGCAACAACTCGAGACGACTGTAAAGGGATTTCATACTGCTTTTCAGGCCTAGGCCTGTAAAGTAACTTTTTTTTGGTTTCAACAACGAGGTCATTCACACAGCTGGCTGGTTTGACAAAAAGCAGGTTTTGTTTTTAAAGGTTGGTTGTTAGACACTTGTGGAAAAAAAAATTCAAGATGGCGACTTTTTTTTTTCAAAATTTCAAATTGGTGCTAGGCGGCTAAAACTCGGTATCGGGGGGCTCTCGGGGCTCAAAAATATGAATCTGAAATCTTGTCCGAAAATTCGGTCAAATTCGGAAAATATCGAAAAAAAAAACGATTTGTATGGAGAAAATTTCAAATTGGTCCTAGGAGGCTGAAATTCGGTACCGGGGTTTTTGGGGCTCCTGAGTCAGAATCTGAAATCGGATATTTTAAATTAGGTCAAATTCGGTATCGGGGGCTCTCGGGGCTCAAAAATATGAATCTGAAATCTTGTCCGAAAATTCGGTCAAATTCGGAAAATATCGAAAAGAAAAACGATTTGTATGGAGAAAATTTCAAATTGGTCCTAGGAGGCTGAAATTCGGTATCCGGGGGTTTTTGGGGCTCCTGAGTCAGAATCTGAAATCGGATTTTTAAAATTCGGTCAAATTCGGAAAATATCGGACAAACAATATTAAGTGTTATTCTTTGAAGTATATTTTTTTTATTTCATTGTATGTTTGAGAAAAGCACTATACATGCCTCGTCGTGAAAACGGATTCCCGGCCTCTGATGTAATGTACTATTAATTAGTAGGTACTATAACTTAACTTATCTATCATGTAATGCTATAAGCTATGTATATGGTGTCTAGGTTGCAAAAATGGATTTCACTCAGCATTATGTCACAGTCACTTAGTGAGCACCACGACGCTGAACTTCCGTGGATCCAGATCAGGGTACGTGTAGAAAAACATACCCACTGTATGTGTGTGATTGTGTCAAAACGTGTGTGTAGACATAATACGCAATAGGCCACATGATACTAGTTTGTGTTTATAATCGAAACCTTGTTATGCTACCGATTCGGACAACCTTATCCGAGACGCGTTATCAGATTGTTACTGTTCATCCCCAACTCTCTCTATGGGCTCAGGCTCAACAAATCCGGTAAAGCTAACCATCCGAACATAGCTACGTCAGCACAATAGGGGGCCAAAGCTACGTTATTTCAACACCCAAATCTATTTCCTTATTTATCATGGTTGCTCTTGTAAGTAATTGAGCAATATATTTTCTAATATGTCAGGGACCTCTTGCCGTTCCGTCCCTTACTGGGGCAGGAGAAAACATTGTCATCTTTTATGTGAGACAAAAGATTAATTGATTATCGTGCCTCGTGAGTTCGTTAGTCGTCGTCGTCTTTATTGGAGTATGGCGGCTGACAGCAAATAGCAGGAGTGGTAAAGAAAGCGTTATTATTATTTGATTTTATTATTATTCATGCTCTGTCTGATCAATGTCACGCCCATCATGTCGATCTGCCCGTGCATGTTCTTCGCTTGGGAAGCCGAATTAGGTAAGGAAGATGAACTCCTAATGCTGATGTCACGATGAAGAGGAAATTGGATCTGCCAACGCAGCACTAACAGTTTGTTGACTATTTTTACTGTTGCACCTTAACACTTACCCATAGAGTATTCAATCTGCCCGTACATAGGGCACAGGGTGCCGTGTACCATGTTGGTCAGGGAGTTGACGCAATTTAGGAAGGAGCGCTCCAAATGTGCTGACGTCACGATGTGAGTCGACGCAAGGTTGGAGCTGTACGCCACTAGCAATGCCAGGAGAAGCTTGCTGACCATCTTGACTATTAGTTTCTGGAAAATAGAGACGTAATTAACACAAATAATAAGGGGTCTATCGCGATATTCCTTATTTATTCATAATCTAACGTTTCGGCGGGTTGCACACGCCGTGGGATCAGATGTACATCTGACGAGATTATGAAGGTAAATAAGGAATATCGCGATAGACCCCTTATTATTTGTGTTATTTATGTGTACAAACCGTGAGAGTATAATGTGTCAAATAGAGACGTATTTAGCATTTCTCTCTACTCGCCATACGTCATTATAGAACCTTAATGGTGCGTGCCTCAGAGGGAAAATAATGGTAATTTCAGCTCAGTAAAGACCATGCCAAAAACCAAAACGGAACCAGGTTACAGACCGGAAAGCACACAAAGCTTCAAAGAGTAAATTCAGGGTGGGCTTCGAAACTTTGGAGGCAGAGACAGTTCAGCTCTTAAAGTAATATTGTGTGGATGTCATGCCCTCACCAGACACAGAATGAAGGAAATTCGATGGTGTAATTTCTCTTGCACTCGTGTTAAACTGTATTTGAATGAACGAGACAGTAATAGTCTAAGATCCCGATATAGAGCGACTTTCACCGAGATGTTTATTTGATGAAATGTATGTATATGCTCTCGGTAGCAGTTACATATTTGCGGCGTTCGGGGTTGAAACTCTGGGGCCGTGGGGGCCAAGTGCGCGTCGACTCTTCAAAGAATTGTCGATGCGCCTCATTGACGCAACCCATTACCAGAGGGCTGGCCACTATTTTGCCCAGCGAATAAGCATTGCCATCCAGCGTGGCAATGCGGCCAGCCTTCTGGGCACACTTCCGAGCGACAGCGATTTAGGGCAAATTTATTATTTGTAAATAGTTTAGGTTTTTAGCATATACTTACTTAGTCTTAGTTACATATTAGTTTATTGTTTATTGTTTTTATTTTATATTTAATTTAATATGTCAATAAATATATTGCATATGGGTTGCCTAACAAATTTTAGTCCAGGGTATGTTTAATTAATAATAAAATAAATAAATAAATAAATATCAGACAACCTCACACAAATCGATCTAGTCCCAAATTAAGCTCAAGAAGGCTTGTGTTATGGGTACTAGAGGACGATATACATCCTTATATAGATAAATATATACTTAAATACATAGGAACAACCATGACCCAAGCACAAATATTCGAGTTCATCACACAAATATATGCCCTGGCCGGGATTCGAACCCGGGACCGCAGCTCAGTAGGCAGGGCAATAATAAACAAAAAAATTAAAACATTTCACCGGTTTGATTAATATTAGATAAATTCTATACCAATCGAAAGTATGAAGCCCATAGAATATGCAAACGTTAGGTTGCCTATTCTTTTCCCGTCACAACTATCGGGTAGCCAGGTATAAACAGGTATATCTATACCTACTAGCATTTTGCAACGGTTTGATTATTGAATTGAAATTAAATAAAATTAAGATTATTTTATTATGAATTTATCTAATAATCAAACCGGTGAAATGTTAAAAAAATTTTTTTATTTAATTTTTAACAAAACATACCGTGGACTAAAGTTTGTTAGGCAACCATTATGCAATATATTTATTGACATATTAAATTAAATATAAAATACATTTCATCAAATAAACATCTCGGTGAAGGTCGTTCTATATCGGGATCCTCTACTATAAGACACAAACTTTGAGTTTTGGACTTCAGAGTCACCCCTCAGAATACGATACCCGGACATTAAATTAATCGCGGAAAATTACTGTTTACTTGTTTACGTCTCAGGTTCACTTTTCGCATCGACGTGATAAGAAGTGGTAGACGTTTTTATAATAAATAAATAAATGTCGGACAACCTCACACAATTCAATCTAGTCCCAAATTAAGCTCAAGAAGGCTTGTGTTATGGGTACTAGACGACGATATATCGACGAAGTAGAAAAAAAAATGAAGAAAACGAAGACAAACGGTTTTGAAACTATAGTACAATACAAAATAAAATAATAAACACAGTGGACTTATTTAATGTCACGACTCACGAGGCACTCGTTACCTACCCGTAAAACTCAACTTAATGTGATTGTGTAAATACTAAAGCGTACCGTTATAGTACTATGACATACAATTTGAATGCAACTAATTTAACAATAGTTAGTTAATAGGGAGTATTATGGATAAGGTTATAGGTAGGCAGGTAGTTAAGTAGTACGTAGGTACGTACTAAGATTGTCTATCCCAACTTGGGAACGTCGGCAATTTTTGTAATAACTGAATATATCTTACTACGAAAGTTATACGGTACATCAGGAAAGTGCAAACAAGCAAGTGCAAGTGCAAGCAAGGGCAAGTGGAGGTTGAACGGGCAGTATAAAATAATGGAATACGCAGACGACCTAGCTGTACTGGGAGAAAATAGCGTAACTCTCTGTGAAAAAGCGAAAGTGCTGGATGAAGAAGGCTCAAAGGTTGGTTTCAGGATCAGCAGAGAAGACCGAATTTCTACACATGGAGATATAGGGACGTTTTGGAGCCGAGAGAAAGTCTGGATGTAGAAGGAGTTATATATAAAGGAGTGGAGAAATTAAAATACCTAGGATGCCTGAAAAATGATAACAACAGTAGGGAACAGGAAATTGACTTTCGCTTTCAGAATGCTCTACGGTGTGCGGCGGCTCTGCATAAGGTCTTGTCGTCCAAGCTGATGCGTCGGAAGACTAAGATTAGAGTCTATAAAACAGGCATAAGACCTATCTTAATGTACGGATGTGAGGCTTGGACACTCACCCTAAAAGAGGAAAATAAGCTTCTTGTCGCAGAGAGAAAGATATTGGGACCGACACGCAGGGAAGATGATAGCTGGAGGATCCGTAAGAACCAAGAGCTGGAAGACTTAGTGTCTGAGTCAATATTATTGTGGAGATAAAAGCAGCAAGATTCCGATGGCTCGGGCATCTAGAGATAATGCCGGACGATAGGGCGGTAAAAAGGACGTCTATGGGACAGCCTTAGGTCGTCGGCCGGTCGGCCGACCGAGGTACCGATGGAAGGATGATGAAGGACCTACGCGCTCTACAAGCAGGAGACTCGGATGAGATTGCTCAAGACAGAGCGCGTTGGCGTCATTTCGTATCGGAGGCCAAGATCCACTTCGGGTCGCTGCGCCAGCGGAGTAAATAAGTAAGTAGTTACTCATAGATGAAAGTCCCTTTAATTGCCGCTTACTTACAATATTTTTTAAGAGCGGAAATGTGCCTCCCCATATATTTTTCCCTATCAACTATACTGCTCAAAAGAAAATAAGGGCCACTTAAAATTACAATTTATTTATTTGTCTTTTTCATATACAATCTTATGCATAAAAAATTACGTGGCCCTTATATTTTCTTAAGCAGTATAATATATCCATTGACTTAACCATGAATGTACAATTGCTACCCACATATACTTATTAGCAGGGCTCGTAAAATGCGAGCAAAATCGATCTAAATTACGTATGACAACCAGTGATGAACCACTTCAATCAATTTTGCTTGCATTTTACGAACCCTGCTCATTAATTATTATACATATACATACACGACCTCACCTGTATGATGACTTGCTAACCAAAGGGCCACACCTCTAATGGAGGTCGCGAAAAATCTCCAAACCTTTTATAGGCGAAGGGTAAAAAGTTATTAAAATTGGCCAAGTGTCGTTGTTTGTTCACCGGTTTTAATACGGAAAGTTCAGAAGCAATCTCACTTCATAATCCCGCATAAATATTCCGCTTTTCACTTTGTTTTGCAGGAACCTCTCATCATAACCGTGCGGTTACTAATGAGCAAACCGACTCTAAAAATAATGCGTAAACATGTTGTTAATATGAACGGGAGCACTGTTTATCGGACTCTAGTTTTTTATCAAGTGACCTATAAGCGTCATGTATATCTGCACAAGTTGCTACTCTGTCACCTTAACGTCTTGACTGAGATGCCAAACGATATCATACTAGCAGCTACAGCGACATCGTATAATTACGATGGTGTGTAGATATTTATGACGCTACCTAAGTTGAATGTGAACATTGGTCGACTAGTGTCTATCTTCTGCCGATCAAATCCGTTCTAACTCTAGACTAAATAGATTAAGGTTATCTAACTTCTAAAGGACTAACCGTCTAGTTAGGTTTCAACTTCCAGAAAGAGAGGGGATCCGTGAAATTTTATTCGGACAAAGACTTGAAGAAGCCCGGACATTTGGCGTAAATCGTATTTTTCCCCCGGACGGATAATATAAAAAAAACAATCGCTTTATTTTTCATTCCCACTTTGAAGACCCCCCCGGACGGCTCCGGACATCCTCCAAACTAGGACAAATCCGGGGAAACCCGGACGGATGGCAGCCCTAGTCACAGATTATTGTATCAAAATTCTAAAGAACAATATTAAGAAGACTTGTATAAGACGTAAAGTGATGATATTATGGCAATGATACGTGGTCGTTCGCTCAAAGTTACTAGGGCAATGGGTTTTTGACGACGCGTGCGTCCCATTTGATATAACTACATAATATATAATTTCATATTAATAACGTTCACAAGATATAATAAACTTTTGCTATAACATCAAAATCAATATTTTTATTAGGAATAACGGTCAATTAGCATAACACTCATGTTGTAGAATGATTTTTTATATAACACTCAAATACTCTAAATTTAGTTGATATAACATACATAACGCATATCGATCATAGTATATACTTTCTTTTCGTATAATGATTAGAAAATATAATAGCGTATTATATACTAAATAGGTTATAACTGCTACCCCTATGCCCCTAAAATGGAACATGGGTCAAAAACCGAAAACTGTAGGTTAGGTTAGGTTTGTTTTATGACCATGGATAGCGGAGCGAGCAAAGCGAGCGGAGCGTCAAAATGCTTGCTTGCATGGAGGTACCTACATTAAAATTTAACAGCGAACTATTGCATACGTATGTTCACAATTGATAATGGCAGATGAAATTCTGGTAAGTGCGATAAAATGGAATATGGGTCAAAAACCGAAAAATGTAGGTTAGGTTAGGTTTGTTTTATGACCATGGATAGCGGAGCGAGCGAAGCGAGCGGAGCGTCAAAATGCTTGCTTGTATGGAGGTATATTAAAATTTAACAGCAAACTATTGCATAAGGATGCACACAATTGATAATGGCAGATAAAATTCTGGCAAATACGAGTATACCGTCTGGAAGAACTGCGACAAAATGGAATGTGGGTCAAAAACCGAAAACTGTAGGTTAGGTTAGGTTTGTTTTATGACCATGGATAGCGGAGCGAGCGAAGCGAGCGTAGCGTCAAAATACTTGCTTGCATAGAGGTACATATATTAAAATTTTAAAGCGAACTATTGCATAAGTATGTACACAATTGATGTGCAGGCGGTTATTCTATACGAGCATTATGCATTTTGGTGTTAGATGTATTGAGTAATATACATTATAAATCTGAGATATTATGAACGTTATACGTTATGATCGTTATATACAATGATATTATACTTCAATAACGTTATACTTAACAAAAATAGATATTTTGATGTTATATCTAACGTTCGTTATACACCTTGAACGGTATACAAAACAAGCTTATACCATATGAGCGTATATAATATGAATATTATAGTATAAGTTCTTATATCTTATATTACTTACCCGGTTGTCGCAGTGGTTAAGCAACTGCCTACTGAGCCGACGGTCCTGGGTTCGAATCCCGGCAAGGGCAAATATTTGTGTGATGAACTCGAATATTTGTGCCTGGGTCATGGGTGTTATTTGTATTTAAGTATGTATTTATCTATATAAGTATGTTTATCGTCGTCTATACTCGGATTTCTAATTCAAGACCAAAAAAACTACGACAGATAACGTCACTGTCAAAATTGACAAAGTCACTTATGTCACTGTCAAGTTCATTTTTCAGGTTTCGCCAACCGTTTAATAATATGTTGCCTCTATAAATATAAGGAAACATATTACAAATAGGCCAACATCATTGATAGATTAGTTTTAAGTCAAAAGATTTTTTTGGAACGAATGTATATTTGGCGGATGGTGGCTAGGCGAATAAAAGTAAATTTTTCTACTCCAGTACTTTTTCTGTCATTATATAGTTACTAACTCTAATATAAAGACATAAATTATGAAAGTCTGTAAAAGTCTATACTCTATTGCCCAAAAAAACACTGCTAAACGATGTTATAATGTCGCCAAAAAAAGCATCACTTAGTACCACAGATTACAAGATAAACAGCTCCATTCACACAATTTGCAATTAAAAAAAAAAAACTTATTGTACTAAGGCATTGCTGCCAACTTAAAGAAAAAGTTTATCTTCAAGTGCATGGATGTTTAGTTTAGTGAACGTATACCGTTATGTATAAGTGCATATTTTTTTGACAGATGTTTAGTATAGTGAACGTATACCTTTATGTATAAGTTCATATTTTTTTGACAGATGGACGTCAATTAAAAAAAGTTTGAGACTATTTTTTTTAATTTTGTTGATTCCGAGCGGGAGCATGTAATTATTTTCTTTGTTGTTTATTTGCATTTTACGTAGAAAAAATATTGTATGCAACGTTGTATAAGTAGGTCAAAAAACGCTCGTGGCATCTTTCTTACGATGTTCGCTACACTCACATCGTAACCCATGCCACTCGCGTTTTTTGCCCCCTCTTATACAACGGTTGCATAAAATACTATTTTATAATACGAAATATGATTGCGTTATTTTGGCACGTAGTAGGTAGTAGATATTACTATTATCTGCATATATTGCACTATTTTCTGCAATTTTGTCGATTAGATTTAAATTACATCTGAGTTTATTTCTTAGCTTGTAAATTTTTGCACCAAATGTCGTGAATACCTACCTGAAGTATAACAAGTACGATACGAGAGTTTGTACCAAAAATCTCTGATTTTGAAGTTTTAATTATCTCCTCTCGTATTTATGTAATAATAAATATAACTAATTATTTTGTTAAAACATAGGGTTAAAGTCTTTTCATATTATGACAAATACCTATATTGATAATTCCACCAACTTTTTGAAGTGAACAATAGTGTTCCCCTAGTTCTAGGTAGTAATACCTGAAGTATAACAAGTACGATACGAGAGTTTGTACCAAAAATCTCTGATTTTAAAGTTTTAATTATCTCCTCTCGTATTTATGTAATAATAAATATAACTAATAATTTGTTAAAACATAGGGTTAAAGTCTTTTCATATTATGACAAATACCTATATTGATAATTCCACCAACTTTTTGAAGTGAACAATAGTGTTCCCCTAGTTCTAGGTAGTAACATAATAGCTATTTCGTGCTTTTATTGCGTGCAATCGAAAATAAGTTGAAAAAAATAATTTTCGGCGTCAATTTTGTAAATTTCGAGTAGTTTTTGAAACAAAAATTATCATTAAAAAATTCAAACTGTTTCAAATAAATACCAATAAATCCCAATAGCCCTGTTCTAGGTAGTATTAACATCAATAATATGTTAAAAAACATCTTTGATCATAGAGAAAAAAAATCTAAAACAACACATTCATTCGTGTGTCCGAATGCCGGATATCCAGATTTCCGGCTGTTCTCGCCTACAGGTTGCATTTCTCGAACAATTCTCGTGAAGTTTTGTGAGCAGGTATATCGGTATCCCTACTTAATATACAACAAAGTCGCTTCCTGCTGGCTGACTGTCTGTCTGTCCCTACCTATGTATGCTTAGGGTTCACTATTATGTTGCATAAAATTGATACTCATATTTTCATTTTGCATAACATCATTTCTCCGAATCATCATTTCTCCGAATTTTATTTTGCATAATTTTTTTCTCATAATCATCATATCTCATAATTAGCCGCCTAGCACCAATTTGAAATTTTGAATCGTTTTCTTTCGATATTTTGCGAATTTGACCGAATTTTCGGAAAAGATTTCAGATTCATATTTTTGAGCCCCGAGAGCCCCCCGATACCGAGTTTTAGCCGCCTAGCACCAGTTTGAAATTTTGAATCGTTTTTTTTTTCGATATTTTCCGAATTTGACCGAATTTTCGGACAAGATTTCAGATTCATATTTTTGAGCCCCGAGAGCCCCCCGATACCGAGTTTTAGCCGCCTAGCACCAATTTGAAATTTTGCAAAAAAAAAAACATTAAGTTCGGTTCTAACCTAACCTACTTTACTGGCAGCAGTTCGGTTCTGTTGTGGTCGCAGTTCTAACCAAACCTAACCTAACCCATTAAGTTCGGTTTTGACCTAACCTACTTTACTGGCAGTAGTTCGGCTCTGTTGTGGTCGCAGTTCTAACCTAACCTAACCCATTAAGTTCGGTTTTAACCTAACCTACTTTACTGGCAGCAGTTCGGCTCTGTTGTGGTCGCAGTTCTAACCTAACCTAACCCATTTTACTGGTATCAGTTTAGTAAATAAATTCGGCGATATTAATGTTCTGCCATATAAAATTATGAGAAATGAATAGTATGCCAACTGACAATTATGATACTAAAATGATTATGAGAAAGAATCATTCGGAGAAATTTTTTTTCGGTGATAGCTGTTATGAGAAATGAAATTCGGAGAATCGATATTATGCAAGATAAAGCGAACCCGTATAATACATGCATAATATACTAGAGAAACACCTTTCATTTAGTATCAGAATTGCACCCGTGCGAAGCCGGGGCCGGTCGCTAGTAAAATCTATTTCTCGATTTACTTCTTCGAAATTATTCGTAATGGCGGTGATAAACGTAAAAAAATTCATTTTTCATAAATCGTTTCTGAAAGACGATTTTTTTGTGGCTCTGTAGGCACTATTCATTCCGGTTTCGGGTCGAACGCCCGACGCTTCCTCATCCTCACTTGAAGTGAGGGTTCCCCTTTACGGGGAATATTCTTGGAATGTTGTCTGGAAGAGATCGCTCTTTAGCGATAAGACTGCTTATTGTCTACCACTGTTTAATTTAAGATTTCTCATGTAATATTTTTATTGTTGGTGTGCAAAGTATTGTTGTATTGTATTGTATTCTCAGGAAGATACCTCTACTTAAGTGCTACTACTTACAAGTCGTATATAGGTACACTTGACCCCTGTTCATCGGGTTGGCGCCTGCACGCACGTGATCGAATAACATGTAAACAGATAGCTAGCGATGTCTATTCGATATGGCGTAGTTAGCAACATGGTGTATTTTTGGGTGTTCGTATCACATTACGTCGTATTTTACGATGTTTCGATGCTAATCTAAGGTTTTCGTTCAATACCCGTCTTGTCAGTTCTATTGGTCGGATCTTCGGTTATTGGACCTCATATTAAGATTTAGTAATAAAGTAATTAAGTAACAAATAAAAAAATAGTTTTCAGATTTTCCTCTATACTTGTAGTAAAAGATAGTATCGTATTAGTAAGTCAATAAGTAAATAAAAGAAAAGTACTAGTAGTTTTCAGATTTTCCTCTACACTTGTAGTATGATAGTATCGTATTAGGTACTTTCCAAATTTCATAGTTCTGTGTACCTGGTTCACGTTAGCGAGCTGGTTTAGCGGTCTCTCTGTTGCACTTTTGTATGGAAATGAAAAAGACAAAAGAGGGCAGTGGGCGTTAACAATTGCACCTCCCTGTCAGCCTCGGCCTAGGCTTACATGCCGTCGCTCGGAATATTTTTTATAATATTTTTTAATGATTTTTGGTGCGGTTTTTAATAAATAAATAAATATCAGACAACCTCACACAAATCGATCTAGTCCCGAATAAAGCTCAAGAACACTGAAAAAAATACCCAGTGGAGCCTACTGAAATTACAGTAAGCGTAACCGTTATTACAGTTAGGTTTACTGAAATGTCAGTAGGCCTAACTGTTATTGCAGTAAGTCTTACTGTCATGTCAGTAGGCTCCACTGGATATTTTTTTCAGTGAAGGTTTGTGTTATGGGTACTAGACGACGATATACATACTTATATAGATAAATATATACTTAAATACTGTTCGGTTTCATACCAGTAGCGACATCTATGGACGGACGAATGCAGTTACCAATATCGCGTCATGCGTGTCGCAGCCAATAGCAACGCCACATATGTGTTCGTCATACTACGTCACCTAAACTGTACCTCATCCACCCCCATCCTCGAATCATGTACACAGACTGAAAATCGCATTAGAAAGTTAAGCACGTAATTTGCACATCTTTTTATTTCACCATTCCAAGAAGTTACCTCTCTAAAGAAATTCACGCACATCAACGCCGAGCGCAAACAAATACATAGAACAACCATGACCAAAGCACAAATATTCGAGTTCATCACACAAATATTTGCCCCGGCTGGGATTCGAACGCCGGCTCAGTAGCCAGGTCTCTACAAACTGAGCCTGTGAGCCAACCGCGTCGTTAATATACTAAAAAGGACCAATTCAAAGTAAATTAATTTAGGTATTCACTTAGAGACTCAGTATTTAGTCCAGCAATCAATATTTCGATATTGTGAAATTCAAAGGTAGAGAAACTAAACCTATATTGATGATGTTATTCAAAAATAGATATGTATATTTATTTAATAAAATGGCTGTCTCGGGTACATGTCACTTTACTGACATAAATAAAACCAAGTGTTTTTTCATAAACAGCGCTATACGCAGAATAAACGGGTTACAATAGAACCAGACGAAAGGAGAGCATTATAACGCGTCCGCACCGTACAAGAGACAGATACATGTTAACTAAATATTGGCCGCCATGTAACCTCACCCGGTGCGCATGCGTCGCCCTTATCGCTGACCAATTAGGTACGTGCTTTCTAAAATTTCTGGTTCTAGTTCGCTAACGTGAACTATGTAGGTATAGGTCAACGGAAAATAAGTAGGTACTTTTCCTATAAATTTTGATTCCCTTGAGTGTCGAAATATACGATTTTCCGGCATAAACGGCCATAAATATCTTTTTTAGGGTTCCGTACCTCGATCGGAAAAAATGGAACCAAGGATCACTTTGTTGTCCGTCCGTCTGTCTGTCAAGACCCTTTATCTCGAGAACGCGTGGAGGTATCGAGTGGAAATTAACACCATATACTCAGGTCTACGGTCCCTTGAAGCTGTGAAAAATCAAACTTCTACGTTAACGTGAAAAAAAGATACGCAAAAAACGTACATTTCGACAAGGGAATCAAAATGATAGGGTAGGTACCTACTTACCGATGATGACCTAGAACTATGAAATTTGGCAAGTAATATCGTCACATAAGTACTACAAATACTTATAAGAATCTGAAAATTATACATTTGTAATAAAATCATAAAAAATTTAGTCCTCTTCAAACATCATATTTTGGAGAACTCGGTTGCCTTAAGTTTGCATGCGGCTCGATACATTTCAGGTGCAAAATTAACTCAACTAGGCCAATTAAGATGGGATAAGTGAAAGTTTGTACGGAACCCTCGATGCGCGAGTCAGACTCGCACCTGGCCGATTTTCTAAATCTATTTTTTACGTTAGCTTAGGAGTTTGATCTTTTCACAGCTTCAGGGACTGTGTACCTGCGTGCTGCGGGTTTAAACTCGATACCTCCGCGCGTTTCCCAGATTAAGTGTCTTGATAGACAGACGCACGAACGAATGGACAACAAAGTGATCTTATAAGGATTCCGTTTTATTTCCTTTTGAGGTACCTACTGATCCCTAAAAATACAAATTTCGGATGTTCATTATTTCAACCAAATTAAATATTATACCAATCACAACCTATGTTAAGGAAAATATAGGACAGTTTACTGTTCAAATGTTAAGAAATACCCGTGGTCACGTGATGTTTTTCATATTTAATGTGTCGTATCTCACATGTTTTATATAAGATAAATCCACTAAAAATATCGGACAGTTAACTATCAATATTATTTTTCATGTTATTGTTATTGTATATAGGGCGTGTCACGTGCTTTAAGCGTGCATTAGAAATCGTCTCATCTAAAACTGAGCAGCCAATTTTGTTTTTACCCTAGCTCCACACTACTCGCGTAGTGCTGCAAAGCAACTACTACATATCACTTAATTTGTTAAATAAATAAGGCGTAGCATTCACGTTAAAATTTTATTTTCATAAAGGGCCGAATTTGTTTAAATTAGATGACAAAAAAAATAACTAACACCGATAATAACAAGTTCACAACGATAAAGCACGGACCTGCTAAGGGCAGGTAAAAATATAAAAAAAAAAGTTTATTCGCACAGGCTAAAATATATTGTAACCAGTATAGTCAGATCTGTAGGACGCAGTTTGCATAGACGTGATTATTGTTGAAAAGAAAGATTTTAAGTGGTTCCAGATCCAAGTGGAAACTCCGTACTTATCTACACCTTCATATGATCGGCATAGGTCACTAACAGGTGGTGAGGCGTGGTGAAATGAGATGAAAATGGGTGAGCTTAGCCGAAAAATGAACGTTTAAAAAGATAATTCACCCGACATAGAGGTAGCTTTGGAATTTGGAAGAAATTTCCAACAATAAAAGTCAAACCTGCACGTTAATAACTTAAGAACTTAACTCAGAAAGTAAACTATACACTATTATGCTCCTAGCCTTAAATGCTATAAACGTTACGTATGGCGTTCCACGCGTAAATAATCCATGGTTGTGACCCACGAATGTCCCGATGGTTGGTCGCAGCCGTCGGTATTTGTCTTCAACCAAGCCGAGAGTTGCGCGCGGTAATAGAGCCGCTGACAACAGCCTCCAGGTCAGCCGAACACCGCATTCGTAGTTGCTCGCCGAAATAGAGCGCAGGGCCTGAGATGTTCAGCCCGTAACCGGAAGCTATGGAATATTTAAGAAGGTAAATACTAGTCCTTACAAGCAAACTGTTACGTCACTAAAGAACCAAATAGAATAATATGAAACTTACCCAGTCCAGGAGAGTGAACTGGCTTTAACGATCCGAAAACCCCCTTTTTAGAGAATAGTTGGAACCAAAAAAGAAATCACAAAATTTAAAATATACTAGAGGCCCGTTGCGGCGTTGAACCGCCGCTAGAATATGGAAATCCGGAAGTGTTACCGAAAATAACTACTTTATCGATAAGAAGTTTTTGGCGAACGAAGAATAAATACTGTAAAAAAAACACGTTAAAACTATGTTTTTTTATATATATATATATATATTTAAAGGGCTTCGCTTAGCGAAGCGACCACATCGCAATTTCGCAAAATTATTTTTTAAAAACGGTAAAATATGCCAGGCTAGAGCTAGGCCTGATAGCCAACTGCCAGCTTCATCGTGCCAACTTTTTCAACTCTTGTAAAAATAACTTGTGCATTAATGACATGTGATCTGCTGATCTGTTTCACAAATAAAATGCATATTGTTCAATTTATGGAAAAATTTAATTCATAAAAAATAATCCCATATCTTAAAAAAATAATTGACATATTTTCATAGGACCGAACATAAGATTGGTAGAATTTAATTTGTTGTTCTTTCTTCAGGGCATAAATTTATCGATTTGATCGATTTCTATCAATTTCTATGTTAAGTGATAATAAAAAATGTTACATAAACTCAATTGTACGAAATAGAGAGTATAAAACGTTTGTAGATACACGAAAAACCACTATTATCAATGCTTGTTTTTTTTTATGAAAATTCAATAGATCGTGCAAATTTTCTTAATATGGGTGCTGCCATGTCATCATCATCAATCAATTTATTCAATAACAATTACACATTGTGTTTGAAATTCTTACGCTAGGTATACTTAATCAAACCCTATTTACTAATCTAAATAAATAACTGACCAACAATAGGTACTCCACCATAAAAAAAAAAACAAAAAAAAAAATGTGTCAAATATGTGTAATAAATAAAATCCAATATATAAAACAGCTAAAAATGTTGAAAATAAAATATTAAGACATATTTTTTTCAATAAATTTAGAGCTGAAGGCCTAATACCCGCGAATTCCAAATTCAAACTTTCGTCTTTCCTCTCATGGAAATAGTGTCTGACAGAAGAGTGAGGGAGATGCTATCTATACTCTCAAGTCTATGATATAAACCTAATTTTAGGGTTCCTTACTAAAGTCGGTAAAAACGGAAGCCTTATAAAATCAATTTGTTTTGTTGACAGCAGAATTTGTCAAATTTTATTTTGAATGAGTATAAGTATGATCAGCCAGACGTCATTAATTCAAATATGATTTATTCTTGAGAGCGTCGATTTTTTGAAATTTGCATCATATGTAGGTTATTTCTACCATCAAGTTTCGCATGTTAGGGTAACATGTTAATTATTCCACATTGCCAACTGGTCCACAATGTCAGCTCGTCTATATTCCCATCTGGGTCACATTGCCAACTCGATCATACACCCAACTCATCTGCATTGCCAACTCGTCTATATTACCAATTCGTCTCCATTGGCAACTCGTCAATATTCCCAATTTGTCCACAATGCCAACTCGACCATATTTCCAACTCGTCCATATTTCCAACTCATCCACATTCCCAACTCGTACACAATGCCAAATCATCCACATTGCCCACTCGTCCATAAACCCAACTCATCTACAATGCCAACTCGTCCATATTACCAACTCGTCTTTATTGCCAACTTATCCATATTCCCAACTCGTCCACAATGCCAACTCATCCATATTGCTAACTCGTCCACATTTTCTACTCGTCCATACACCCAACTCGTCTTTAATACCAACTCGTCTTTATTGCCAATCTCGTCCATATTATCAACTCGTCCGTATTACCAACTCGTCTTCATTGCTAACTCATTTATATTCCCACTCATCCACAATGACAACGCGTTCATATTACTTGCTCGTCCACAATGCCAACTCGTCCACATTTCCAACTCGTCCATATTCTCACCTCGTCCACAATGCCAAGTCGTTTACATTACCAACTCGTCCATACACCCAACTCATCTACATTGCCAACTCGTCTTCATTTCCAACTCATCAACAATGCCAACTCGTCCATATTGCTAACTCGTCCACATTTCCAACTTGTCCATAGACCCAACTCATCCACAATTCCAAGTCGTCCACATTTCCAACTCGTCCATATTCCCAACTCGACGATACACCCAACTCGTCTATACAAACTCGTCTTTATTGCCAACTCGTCCATATTCCCAACTTGTTCATTTTGCCAACTCATCCACATTCCCAACTCGTCCACGTTGACAACTCGTCCGTATTACCAAGTCGTCTCCATTGCCCACTCGTCCGTGTTCCCAACTTGTTCATTTTGCCAACTCATCCACATTCCCAACTCGTCCATATTCCCAACTCGTCCACATTGAAAACTCGTCCATATTACCTACTTGTCCGTATTACCAACTCGTCTTCATTGCCAACTCGTCCATAATGCGAACTCGTCCACATTGTCCCCTTGTACATGTTCCCAACTTGTCAATTTTACCAACTCATCCACATTGCCAACTCATCCACATTTCCAACTCGTCCATATTCCCAACCCAACTCGACGATACACCCAACTCGTCTACAAATCCCAACTTGTCCTTATTATCAGCTCGTCTTTATTGCCAAATCTTCCATATCACCAACTCGTCCGTATTACAAAGTCGTCTTCATTGTCAACTTGTCCGTATTACCAACTCGTCTTCATTGCCAACTCGTCCATAATGCGAACTCGTCCATATTGCCCACTTGTCCATGTTCCCAACTTGTCAATTTTACCAACTCATCCACATTGCCAACTCATCCACATTTCCACTCGATACACCCAACTCGTCTACAATACCAACTTGTTCTTATTATCAGCTCGTCTTTATTGCCAAATCTCCCATATCACCAACTCGTCCGTATTACCAAGTCGTCTTCAGTGCCAACTCGTCCATATTCTCAACTCGACCACATTTCCCATCCCGTCGACATGCAAGCGGAAGGACTTAGTTTTTTCTTGTAAAATACCATTTAATTTACCATGACTCATGCCATTTTCCTTGGTATTATTTTTTTGATGGACTTATATAATCATATTTATAATAATCTATCATAAATTTACTTATTTGAATGACGTTTAAATTAGTTTTACTACATTTTTTCTGCTTTGATTTATTGTAAAACTCGCCTATAAAAATAATCTATTCTTGAATGACGGTCAGTTTTTCTAGTCTTTCGAGTACCAGTCCAACTCGCACTTAACCGGCTTTTTTCTCCACATTTTTAACAGGTATGCGAAAAAAGTTTTAAAAAGAAAAACAACCTGGCAATCTAGAGCATTGACATAATAGCCCCCAATAAAAAAGACATTAAAAGTTGTCAGAATATGGTTACTGTCATTCATTGTCAATAAACTGTAAAATTATTTTTGCATATTCGTACATGTTTTAAGTGTTGCAGATATTATGTTGTCGACTCAAAAATAATATTTCATCATGCTGAACAACTTACTCAGGTTTGTGAGCAAATCATGCTTATTATTATTTGGTCATCTTATGTCAAAATAGGGATCACAGGTCACGTGGTTAGTGCACAGTAGTTTTTACAAATCCATTTTTCAGTACCTTTTCAGGAAAAAAAATAAATTCCAAGAGTTTTATGCACCTCTCCAGCATGAGACGAATCTAATGACATATCATTTATCAAAATCGGACCATAACTGTAGATCTGATGGGATGTACAAAAATCGGCCTCGCGTAATATATATATAGATTAGGCCTACGAAAACGGATCACACAAGAAGAAATTGGAAGCGCAGTAGACGGCACAACTCACCTGAACACACCATCACAAGATATAGCATCTCCGGGTGGATATCCCAAATTACACGTTCATATTCCTCGCACAAACAACAGACGCTCATCAGCGCAACCACAGAATTAGTAAACAGACCACTACACAGTCCAGAAACACTGATATTTAGCTCTTCAGGAGTAAACACACCATTTCACCATGAATCCAGAAACAGAATTGACGTCGTCAAAATTATCGATCCAAAATAAAACACGCTCTCAATATGAATTTTAAATAATAAAAAGAAAACCGCTGAACAAAAAGGATATAAAAAAACTCCTTGCATACCATCAGCTCACGTAACAGCAAGCCATGAGGGTTAATAACAACACCACCTGCTCATCGTATCCGAAACTACCAAGCGTGATATTAGGTCGTACCAAAAACATTATCTAGACCTGAAAAGACGTCAACACTTGCACAAGTTAATACCGACAAAATTGGCCAGATGACGGTTTAAGCAATAGCGGCTAGCTACAACAGTTTAGAATAAACATGTAGCGATTTTTAACGCTACAGTAGATGACCGAAGTTGGCCGAAGTATGAGTTTCCACACTATCATATTCGAAGTTGGCCGAAGTATGAGTTTCCACACTAACATATTCGAAGTTGGCCGAAGTATGAGTTTCCATACTAACATATTCGAAGTTGGCCGAAGTATGGGATTCCACACTAACATATTCGAAGTTGGCCGAAGTATGAGTTTCCACACTAACATATCAGAAGTTGGCCGAAGTATGAGTTTCCACACTATCATATCCAAAGTTGGCCGAAGTATGAGTTTCCACACTATCATATTCGAAGTTGGCCGAAGTATGAGTTTCCACACTAACATATTCGAAGTTGGCCGAAGTATGAGTTTCCATACTAACATATTCGAAGTTGGCCGAAGTATGGGATTCCACACTAACATATTCGAAGTTGGCCGAAGTATGAGTTTCCACACTATCATATCCAAAGTTGGCCGAAGTATGAGTTTCCACACTATCATATTCGAAGTTGGCCGAAGTATGAGTTTCCACACTAACATATTCGAAGTTGGCCGAAGTATGAGTTTCCATACTAACATATTCGAAGTTGGCCGAAGTATGGGATTCCACACTAACATATTCGAAGTTGGCCGAAGTATGAGTTTCCACACTAACATATCAGAAGTTGGCCGAAGTATGAGTTTCCACACTATCATATCCAAAGTTGGCCGAAGTATGAGTTTGCACACTAACATATTCGAAGTTGGCCGAAATATAAGTTTCCACACTAACATATTCGAAGTTGCCCGAAATATGAGTTTCCACACTAACATATTCGAAGTTGGCCGAAATATGAGTTTCCACACTAACATATTCGAAGTTGCCCGAAATATGAGTTTCCACACTAACATATTCGAAGTTGCCCGAAATATGAGTTTCCACTAACATATTCGAAGTTGGCCGAAATATGAGTTTCCACACTAACATATTCGAAGTTGCCCGAAATATGAGTTTCCACACTAACATATTCGAAGTTGGCCGAAAGTGTTGAGCTAGGGTTACATAATAATCGTAAAAGCGAATTGAAATCTGCCTTCATTTTACGAAGCCAGCTGGTAATAAACAAGATTTAATCGTGTATATAAAGCTTGAATTGAACACACCAAAACCTTTTTATTCCGTAACGCATAATTAACAAATATGTAAGATAACTTAATTAGAAAATTATAATTTTTTTACGCTAGGACCCCTTCTGGGTAAAGGCCTCCTCCAACTTTTTCCAGGCACACATAAGTGCTTATATTTTTTTATTCGCATAGTATACAAACTATTTAGTACTAAACTTATTAATTTCATAGTATAATGAATAAAAAATATTATGACAGTTTCTTATTCTTTCATTTGTTTTTTCGATGGCGAGCTCCGAACATGAGCACAGCGTGAAACAATTTTGCTCAAACATACAGAAATCCGCATTTAAGTTATAGATCTCTAGCGAAATTGTTAAAATATCTGCAATCCACCGTATGTTCCGTTTTAAAAAAGTTTCGGGAGCGTTTAACGTTAGAACGGAAGCCGGGTAGTGCAGGAAAGCAAGGAGTAAAAGACAAAAAAAGGAAGCCCGCGTATTGCAGCTTTTTACAGCCGAAGTTATCATCACGTGATGTCGCAAAAAAAGGTACAAATGTCGCAATCTTACATTCAGAAAGTTAAGTCAAGGGCCAGATTAAGATCGTACCAAGGTCCAAGCTGCACCTAATCGCGATGGTATACTCTATCCGGTTAGGTATTTAACTAAATGTAAACAAACCATAAATTAGGTGCTTTATCAGGCAGATATTGGTTGGTAAATTTTGTATTGAATAATATTACTTTAATAAAAAATATAATATTTATTTTGTTTTAATAATAGAATAAATCATACGAATACGCTACCCAATCAAGACATGTAGGTAATTATTCCCTAAATGCATTAACTTAATAATAATTTCAGCCACTAAATATTTTACAAATTGTGCACAATAAAGAACCTAAAAACCTAGGAATCTGCAACTTTTTTTCCAAATAACACTTGACACTTCTCATGTACCTATTCGTTTTCGCATACTATTACTAGTCGGGATTTTCGCTTGCATTAGTTTTCTGATTTATTGATCATATTGTTATTTCATTTGTAATATTAATTATCAGTGTTATCAATTAGTCGTTATTATTGTGTTAGTTATTGTTTTTCTGCTGAAAATGAACGAACCTGTACCAGGTACAAGTCGGGCTAGCTCGGGTGGATGACACAAAAAGAACGGTTCATTATTAATGTTGGTGAACTTGGTGATGCTTCCTCATCATCTTCGGTATCATCAAAATTAGACAGCAATAGTGACAATTCAAATTGTCACTATGATTACAGTTACTGAACTCTTTTATTTAATAATAGTTTGCCCCAAAGGTAAAAAAATGAAAATCTTTAACGTACCTACTATTTTTTTTTAAATAACGTAACGTGTACTTCACATACCTACCTGCGTTAGTGTTTGTGAACAGTACAGAAAAATACATTTAAAATATTGATTCATACATAATATCTGTGTATTCATTTCTTTTACGTATATGAGTTGGCAAAGGCCATTTAATTATTTTTCTGCTTTGCCAACCTTGATCAGAGTCTGACTACCAAAAGAATAATCGAAAGTAAGAATAGGCTAGTTGACTCATGTCAAATTGTAATAAACTAATGTTTATTCCGTATAGTATTTAGCAAAGGAACCCTAAATATAGATTTTTCTATTCATAAAAGAGAAAGACGGCTGAAAAAATTTAATTTGAAAATATGGTTTTTAATCTGTATTTTGAAATGCTTAAAACGCTGTCCGCCATTTTCGCTTATGATAGTGACGTCATCGGCCATGTAAACAACACTGCGTCTACTTTGACGTCTTCGAATAGTGCCGTCCCTCTCGATCTCCTGTCAAAGTATATTGGAGTGAGCGGAATGGCACTATACGACGGTCGAATTTCGAATATTTACAGGTAATTCTACGTCACGCCACAGATTAGCAAAAGGCAAAAATGGCGGACGGCGTTTATGACTGTTCATGAAATTTCTAATTTTCAATTGATAAAATTTAGCTTTCTAGCTTTCACAAAAATACAAGACATTTTTTTAGAGCTAGTAAGATCATTATTAACCATTTGAAATATATTTCAAAACTGGGTCTACTAGCCTATTAAAATTTAACAATTGATGAAATGTTGAGTACACCTGAATATGTCAACTTTGACAGCCAAAGTTTGTTTACATTTAGTTAAATCCCTATCCGGATAGAGCATAAGCAGAATTTATCCGCAAAACGAAGGGCACGAAAATTGTACAACGATTTTTTAACAAAATTTAAATGCGTTGTATTAAATGACGATACCTGGGCAAGAATTTTACACTTTTACGAATCGAAAAAACGCTCCAGAAGATTTAAAGAAGAAAATGAGGTCGAAATTTCCAAAAAAGTTCATGTTATGGCAAGCTATTTGTAGTTGTGGCAAACGAAGTCGTTCGTTTATCACAACAGGGACAGTAGATGGTAAAATGTACAAAAAAGAATGTTTGCAAAAGCGTCTTTTACCCTTTTTAAGAAGTCATAACTCACAACCATTGTTTTGCCCTGATTTTGCGAGCTGTCACTATTCTAAAGAAGTGACGAAATGGTATAAACAGAATGCTGTTGCTGTGGTACCTACCTAAAGAGTGCAATCCTCCAAATTGTCCTGAACTCAGGCCTATCAAAGAATACTGGTCCATAATGAAAAGAATTAAAAAAAAGAACGGCGGACAAGTTGAAACAGCTGCGGAGTTGCAAATAAAATCGACTTGGGCCAGCAAAAAGTACACCTATACTGCTGTGCAAACCCTTATGAACAGCATTTGACGCAAAGTACGCATGATGGCGTATTCAAAGCATAATTGGGTCATTGTCAGTTCAAAAAACAAAATTTGTCCCTTCGGTGTTCAAAAGTTAAGAGCTTGTATGAATCTAGGTTATGTTGCTATTACATCGGATTATATAGAAGAGGGAACGTTCTTTGTTCTCACAGTCATTTAATCAGAAAAGGCCCAGGAATCCTTAATTTCGCAAATGTCCACCGGAAAGACGCGCACCTAAATCTGACAATGACACACTTAAACAATTGTTTTTTATTTTTAAAATGTACATTAACATTGTATTATATAAACACAATAAAAAAAAACTTGAATTATATGTTGTTCGTAATTTGATAATATAAGTGCCCACGTTTTGGCGTGTTCAAGCTCAAGCTTTAAGTAGTACCTACCTACATTACTGCAGGAAATAAGGGCTTGCCGGCTGACTAGGTATAGACATACGAAGCCGGCAAGCCCTTTCACGGCTAAGGCATGTATAGTGCTTTTGTCAAACATATGCAATGAAATAAAAAAAAATACACCACTAAAAAAAACATAATTCATCCGCTGTTTAGCTCATTCATGAACTCAGACGCCATGTTTAAAAAAATATTACTTCCCGGCCTAGGCCTTCAATTCTGTATGAAATTCCTTTACAGTTCTCTCGAATTGTTCCGCCCGAAACGTGACACTTTGAAGTCTGTTTTAACGCACGTTATGACGATATTTCATTGCATGTTTGAGAAAAATATTTAACTGTTTCAGTACCGCGGCGATTTAGATGTGGCGTTCATGATCTCGAAGGTTGATAAGTGATGTAACTAAATCAATTCAATTTCTACGCTATTAAGTCACGAACTTCACCGCTACGTCGCCGTCGGCATGACATGATGTAACGTGTAATTTAAGTAACGTGGCATCCTCGTGAAGTCGTGACGCGGCGACGTGTCGTGCAACGAAAACATTCATACCGGCACGACGACGTGACGTAGAACGTTGCGACACCATGCCACGGACACGTAAAATTAATTTACTTCTTTTAGAGTTTATAACAACTTGGAATATTTTTCTGTCATTGGCGTTGGTCCTAGGTTTTTTTTTGGTGCTGTAGGATACTCCGATCTTCGAAATTTGAACTTCGTATCGTGCCGTCCTACTCACTCAAATATCGTTTGACACGAAATCGAGATCCCTCTCGACTCCTCTCTTCGGGACTTTGAATTTCGGAAGTACTTAGCCCTTCTGTTTATGAGTCTGTCGGCTGTAATCGTGGGTCGCTGTTGTGGCTTGCCGCAGCATAAACATCGGCACCACGTGCTGTCGCGGGCGCTCGCATCAGCGGATGAGTTCCTATTCATCATCATCATCATCATTTCAGTCATAGGACGTCCACTGCTGGACACAGGCCTCCTCAATTGACTTCCACATGGGCCGGATAGAAGCGACCCGCATCCAGCGAGTCCCCGCAACCCTGACCAGGTCGTCCGACCACCTTGCGGGTGGCCGTCCTACGCTGCGCTTGCCGGTACGTGTTCTCCACTCGAGAACCTTTCTGCCCCAACGGCCATCGGTTCTTCGAGCTATGTGCCCTGCCCATTGCCACTTCAGTTTGCTAACCCTGTTTGCTATGTCAATGACGTTAGTTCGTCTACGAAGCTCATCATTTCTGATTCGATCACGTAGAGAGATCCCGAGCATAGCCCTTTCCATAGCTCGCTGAGTGACTCTGAGCTTCCTTAAGAGGCCCATAGTTAGAGACCACGTCTCGGCTCCGTAGGTCATCACCGGTAATACGCACTGGTTGAAGACTTTTGTCTTCAAGTACGGAGGTATCTTGGACGAGAAGACACTTCGCAGTTTCCCGAACGCTGCCCATCCGAGTTGAATCCGTCGATTGATCTCTTTCTCGAAGTTGGACCTGCCTAATTGGATCGTCTGACCCAGATAGACGTATTCGTCGGCAACTTCGAGGACCGAGTTCCCAACCAATACTGGGGCGGGTGCTACATGGACATTCGACGTGATCTTCGTCTTGTCCATGTTCATCTTAAGGCCTACCTGTTGGGATACTCGGTTGAGATCATCCAGCATTATACCGAGATCCTCCAGCGTCTCCGCCATGACCACGATATCATCAGCAAACCGAAGGTGGGTGATGTACTCGCCATTTATGTTGATGCCAAGTCCTTGCCATTCCAAGAGCTTGAAGGCGTCTTCCATTGTGTTGGTGAAGAGCTTCGGAGATATTACATCTCCTTGTCTCACACCTCTCTGCAATGCAATCTGAGTTCCTATTAGCTGGGTACAAAGCTGGTCTCTTGTCCTGTCAATTACGTATCTAGTCATCTAGCTGGGCTTAACATTGGTGTGGGAAACATGTTCCTAGTCTAGGGCAGAGCGAATGAAGTAACCGCTTTAGTCGCTAGGCGGAGATAAGCGCAAAAAATATATTAAATTTTTTAACTACCTTGGGAAGTGGGAGTCAAGTGAGAAGAGGTAGTATGAGTTCATAATGTTTATTTCACAATAACTCACACAATACACTTACAAAGACAATTTGTAACACACAAATTTGTAACGTACAAAACTGGAGAGGCGAGTGACGTATACACACGAATTGCCGGCGTCGTCGTCGTCAAATCTGAAAAAAAAAAACGATTTCACTGAATGTCATGATTCTCAAAAGTCGCTAAAGGGCGCTAGAATACCTGGCTCCACAGTGACTAATGAGTCATTTTCAAAATACATGTATATGTTGCAGTCAAAAGTGTGAACTGGTCAAAAGGACTTTTAACCGACAAAAACAGGCAAAACTGCTTTTGACTGAGCGTGTTGGTCAAAAGTAGTTTTGCCTGTTTTTGTCGGTTAAAAGTCCTGTTGACCAGTTCACACTTTTGGTTAGGGATATATAAAAACAAACTAACCTAGAAACTAACCCGGCCGAGTCGGATTAAAATAATATCGAGATAAAGGGACGAATGTGCCTGCGGTCAAAAGTACTTTTGACTGATAGTAACAGTCAAAAGTACTATTAACCAATGATTTTCAGGCAAAACTACTTTTGACCAACACGCTCAGTCTAAAGCAGTTTTGCCTGTTTCGTCGGTTAAAAGTCCTTTTAACCAGTTCACACTTTTGACTGCGACATATACATAGTTAAAGGCTTAATAAAAACAAAATTACGATCGCTTCTTTTGTGTTACGAAAGTTACTCATACAAAATATATGGGTAATTATTGTAACACAAAGGAATCAATTAAGTTTTGTTGTAAATAAAGCCCTTAACTATGTACATGTATTTTGAAAATGACTCTAATATCTGTTTACTATTTTTCTTGGATTACCACGCCACATTAATTAATTAGCAATAATCTCGTTTCGTGTTTCACAGAACAGCGACAAACGCTAGGCGCTTGTTTGTGAATTATTTCGATGTTGACACGAGTATTTCAAATATTAACACTTTCACGGACAGTACGGACGTAAATCAGGATCCTTGTCATACGGAACTACTACGTTTGTAAACGGCGACTTTTATCTATTTTATATTTTTAGACCGGAATTATCCTGAGGTTCGTGAAGTTGGAGTCTCGCCACAGAGTGAATTTTAATTCTTATGTGTTGAGGGTTCCGACTGACCAGCTTAGCGACCTTCATGAAGGAAGAATTTTGGCCGATAGGTGTTTTATTCCGGCGTTTCCGCGGTCGGCTACCCAACACCACGGACTTACGAAAGACATCGTGACCTAGTTGTTTAGTATTTTAATATCTAATATGTATGGTATGTTAGATTGTAAGGTATTTATCTATGGGCCTTTGATACCTGAAATAAATGAATTATTATTATTATTATTATTATTTGTATGTCGCACCCATTCACGGGACAATGGTGTCCTGGACCTTTGGGAGGCGTGCACGGAGCCTGAGCCAACGTGCAGAGGCCCTTTCGACAATTTAATGTAATGTAAGAGGTACACCATGCGGATGCTCCCCCTCATGTGTCATGGGACGCACACAGAGACAGCACCCGCTGGATGCAAGAACTATTGTGGTTGTATGGAGTCTAAACACTACTAGGCTATTGTACATGTGATGCGATGGACTAACTACTGGGCTATTGTTTGAGACAGCCGGACGTCTACCAGGAAAAGTGTATCATAGCAAAAATGGCACTGGTAGACGATGACTCGCCTCCCGCTAGATGGGCCCCCATAAAAACAGCGACACATAGAGTGGCCTAAGGGCAACATCGGTGCGGAAGGCTAAGGACGGAGAGGTGTGATACTGGGCTTTAAACCGGAGCCAACTAACCCCTTACGTTTCCACATCGACCCCCGAGCTGAAACTCTCGCGACTCCACTCTGGCCGGCCGGTTAAGGCAAGACAGAGGCGGAGGCCCGACCCTATTATTATCTTCGCAAAACTGCCACGCCGTCTACCTACAGCCGACTTTTATTCATAGTTTTTATATAATGGCAAATTACAAATGCCATGTGCCGTTTTTGGATAGAACTTATTGTAATTGAGTTCTGTAAACAGTAGGTATGCTATAACGATTAGATTTATTTATTTCATAAAATAAATGTCAATGTTCTTGAAATATCATTATTTCAACCCATAGACGGATTTTATACTTAATACTATAGATAGACGGTTTCATTATTATTATTATTTATTTATTTATTAGGGACTTTACAATTTTCTTAAATCTAAATACATTGTCCCACAAAACCAGTGGCTGGTTTGACTGTAGGATCTTTGGTAGGGAATCTTGTAAATGGCATATTTGTAATCTGTCCCATATGTTGGCCAACACTATTTTTGTCCAATAATTAGAGACGCATCTATTTTCATCCGGTTGCATACATCTATTTATCATGAAAGGCACGTGTAATACTGGGCACGTGTTTCATACCGGGTATTCAGACCGGAACGGACGGATGTTTGAAGATTTTGTTCTACAGGTATGCTATGCCCACAGACAACCCCCACTAGACGGAGCATGTAAGGCGACCCGCGCGCACCAACGATATGGTACGGCAGAACATTAAAGTATGAACACGGCGGCCACCGTTTAGTTGCGTCCATGTTTATGATGATCCATGCGTACGTCAACGAAAAAAGAAATTAAATAAATAACATGGTAAATTGTAGTGTTAAGTGGTGTAGAGAGACCTCATAAACATGGACGCAACTAAACGGTGACTGGCCGCCATGTTGAAACTTTAATGTTCTGCCGTACCATATCGTTGGTGCGCGCGGGTCGCCTTACATGCTCCGTCTAGTGGGGGTGGTCTGTGGCTATGCCTAATTGATATTTATTTGTAGGAATTTATATTTAACAACATCCATCCGCTGCTCAGTTGCAGGTTATCGCTTGTGAGTATTATATTCCTTGGATGTCGCCCACGATATGACAACATCTTACCATTTTGATTTTTTGAGATGAGTGCAGGTTTATGTTCAGAATAATTTAATTTACGACCTTAATTTAAGAAAAAAAAGATTGAGTATCCCTTAAAAAATCCCCTTATACCTACTCTTGCGGCCTTTCCCAAACTCATCAAGCTCCTTCCTGCAATATGACTATTTCGTAGGGATCGTACTGCATACATTTTTGGACAAAATTTTACATGTAAGTGATAGTTGTCTGGTTAATTATCAACTTACCTACTTTAATTATTGTGGTTTTTGGCACTTTTAACCTCCACAATTTTCATTCAATTGACCCAAATCATCTTGACGTTCCCCGTTAATACCCCCGACTTCTCAAAACCTTTAAATCCATCGGCGGCGGCGAGCGGCGGCCACAGAAGAGAGCGATACATCACGTTCGGACCTTCCGCTCCCACCTATCGGCCTGGCCACTAAGTATGTACCTCTTTTGTATGCGCTGCCATGGATAGATACCAGGTTATTAGTAGGCAATGTAGGCATCGGGCTGTCGTTAGCATGGTAGGACTTTAGAGAGCTATGTATGAAGCCGATATTTAAATTAATATACAATTGATACTCACTCATAAGTGTTTTTCATTCTCGATTTTAATTTTATAGTCAAGTCAAGGACAAAGTCAGAAGGATTCGTCATCATAAAATACGTAAATATTTGCGACTTTTTCCATGTTTTCTGGAGTAAATTGGGTTCTAACTATAATATAGTTATTAATCGAACATCCATTGATGACTAGAAAATGCATGATTTTGACAATTAATATAGTTAAATCTAAGAGCTTGCAATATTGTACAAATTTTATTTTATTTATAATTTGAGTCATTTTATGCTTGGGAATGTTAACCACAGTAACCATAAATATAGTTTAGAATGAAATAGACTAATAAGTATGAATTGTATTTTAATGTTTTAATATCTGCTCCATAGCTCTCTAAAGTCCTACCGTGCTAACGAAAGTCCGATCCCTAGTTATTAGTCAACGGGTTGTAAGTTATATGGCCTCCGTGTCTGGCATTATTTCCAGGTGATCTGCCCCTTTCATACAGCATCTGACAATGAACCTGTCCTCAATTATTACATCCAGTGTGACTCATGATGTTAGCTTAGCAGACGAGAATAATCCATCTGTGAACTAGATCCCTGCTTTAAAATCATGTCCAGGACGTATGATAACCCCCTTACCTCGAAAATGTGTTTGCATAATTTATCATCTCAATTAAGTAGTAACTGGGCCAAAGTTGCATTGCCAAGTCCATACCGAATTAGGACAACAGATAAGGATTACCTTCAGTGTCAAACCAATAATATCATCTATTTGGGTTAGGCCGTGGTTACCTATTTGGACGTTGCAAATATCCCCAGCCGATTAAAAAAAAATGACAACTTTGTCAATTTTGTCAACAAAGTTGATGCAGCCATAGTTTCGGGAAAAACCTCTAGTGCTTGTGTGATTTTAGAGATAAGTAGTGATTGTTTTGAATCAGTTTTTTCATACAATAGTATAATGGTTTTCACGCAAGTGACATGTATTATTGTATTTAAAATGTCGTTATTTCACCATGATAATCCATTTTTTTTTTCCAAAATGATTTACCTACATTTTCGTTACGAATATGTTATATTTTTGCAAAATGTACCTAACATATATTTTTACGTTGCATTACCAATAAATGTGGTAAGTAAAGGGAAGTGCACACAGAATATACTAAATTAAATGAGTTTTATTAGATTTTTAATGACATAAAAATATACAAAGTCGAACAAAACTCCTTAATAAAAATAGATTGTATTAAGAAGAAAATAATTGATTTTCCACCTGGAATCGCGGTTGAATCATTGATTTTAAAGCTGTTGATTGTTATACGGTCGTCTTGTACAAGTATTTGGTATTAGGTACCTGCAGTGAATAAATAGTAGTTACTGCCACCGGGTACAAAACGAGAGGCCTTAAAACACTAGAGCGGTTTGGGTTTCATAATTACATCACACGAGTGTTTTATTATATTAATTTTTAATATGCTATGAAAATTTTGTTTACAGGCAATAAAAACCTAATAATTTTATAACTTGTTTTTTTTTTTAATAATATTTAATAATGGAATATTTTCCAGCATGATCTAAGCTTTATAACGGCTTATGTTACGTTTTATGATAACATAACGTATTTCTTTTTATGTTACTTCTATTCTATGTCGCATTGGTAAACTCCCGCGGCCTTACCCATTTATGGATATTTGTTGGTAGTGGATCCTTAATATGTATCCATACAACTACGAACTGCGGTTCACGACATTATGTAAGCGTAATAAAATTTTCGGTCGCCTTTGTCAGGATAAACCTTCTAATCCTAAGAACATTTGAAGGAGAGTTATCTTGGATTGTAGTGCAGGAGTATTAGATTATAACATGTTGTGTTCTGAATCTTCTCATGTGGGGTGTCTTATGAAAGGATTAGATATAATGATGATGGATACGGCGCATAATATTGTTTAATCAATTGCTGACACTGCCATAAAGTGATTTCTTTATTTCTTCTCAAAGGATACTGTGAATCAATGTCAAAAATGTCTGTGATAAACTTATATACCCATATAGGTTTACGAATCTACTTTTTGTTTATGACCAGGATAATATGTTAGGAAAATAATGTATAGTTACTAGACAAGCCGGTAAGAATCGGGTGAACGTATGATATTTATTTATAGCTCCTGAATCGAGTTAATAGTTAGGATATCTTCAAACGCGTAGTTAAGTTACGGCTTTCTCAGGCGTTTTGCCAAATGTACCTATGCTGCTCAAATAATATAAGGGCCACGATTTTAAAACCCGCAAATACAGTATGACCTTAAATATTTATTTAGGATTCGAAATGACACAGTTTTAACTCACTAACTAATATGATGGCACCTTTCACTATTCATAGCTCGGACTAATCATCGCAAAACAAGAATTAAGAAAAAATGTAATGGAAATACTCACAAACTTTTGGCTAATTTTGGTTTACGTTTATAAATATAATTTATATGTCCAAATATAACCCAAAATTGGCCAAAAGTTTGTGAGAATTTACATTAGATTTTATCTTAATTCTTGTTTAGCGATGATTAGTCCGAGCTATAATGGACTTATGTAGTAGAAGATTGTAATTGATATGAAAATGAGAAACGTAAAGTGTGTTAAAAAGTATTTATTTACTCATTTACTTTTGAACAGCATTTATACCCTTCTTACCTGCCGTAAAAGTTTAATTTTAGAATGGAAACACTAGGTACAGGTTGAATTCAGAGTGATGCCTGATACTTTTGAACCCTTTTTGTTACGATTTCTGCTCAAGCCGCCCATACACTTTTCGTCCATACCTTGTCTTTTGTATCTTAGTTTGGGTCACGCAGGTGCTAGATCTGTTCAGCTTTTGGACGGTCACTACTTCATCTTAGAGAGGATGACGAATATCAAATGACGAAACCATAAAAATCCCTGCAAGCATTAGAATAAAACTAATTATCCTCAAATCGCGGTGTCATAGCAAAGAACACTTACGATCAAGTTCCCTATAGAAAAATATACCCAAAATACATACGCTATAGTACATTACATACCTAGGGCAGAAAATTCGTATTTTTCTTAAGAAATGACTTGAACTGTATCCGGGCTGGATAGCCTTCACTACCAGTGGTCGGACTTTGTGTGGGAGTATAACCCGCTAATGGGACTATCTCCGCCCCACAGGGGAGTCAATTCGTGAATGTCCCAAATCGCAGGTGTTTGTACCTATGGGGGCAATGAATAAGCGATCTGGGGCTTTACGAATTACCGCCCGTGGTTTGTCTAAAGTTTTACGTCTTACCTTGGCAGAAAATCCTACTTATGGCCTAGGATGACGTTAAACATAAATTTGACGTGTGTGTGTCTGTCTACGAGTATCTGTATTTCTGTGTGTGGAATCATAGCGTCCAAACGGATGATCCGATTTTAGTGCGGTTTTTTGACAGAAGGAGTGAAGCGTCTTTTTCACCTTGGGGTCAAAAAAAAATCTTATGTCTGGATGTTTGGTTGTTTGCTTCTAGCTGTTCTCGCCTTGAGGTCGCATTTCTCATGAAGATGTGCAGATTCGACAAGTAAATATAATTATTATGCCGCTTAAGAGCCGAGACGTGGTCTCTAACTATGGGCCTTTTTAAGGAAGCTCAGAGTCACTCAGCGAGCTATGGAAAGAGCTATGCTCGCGATTTGTCTACGAGATCGAATCAGAAATGAGGAGATTCGTAAGTAGACGAACCAAGTCATCGACATAGCAAACCGGGTAAGCAAGCTGAAGTGGCAATGGGTGGGGCACGTAGCTCGAAGGACCGATGGCCGTTGGGGCAAAAAGGTTCTCGAGTGGAGACCACGTACCGGCAAGCGCAGTGTAGGACGACCACCGGCAAGGTGATCGGACGACCTGGTTAGAGTTGCGGGGACTCGCTGGATGCGGGTCGCTGCTATCCGGCCCATGTGGAAGTCTATTGAGGAGGCCTGTGTCCAGCAGTGGACGTCCTATGGCTGAAATGATGATGATGATGATGCCGCTTAAATAAATAAATAAATCCAAACTGGCAGATATTTGGGGGTTAATAACGTAAGAAACATAAGTAAGTATTCAGTTGTTTACAAATGAAGCGAAAATTGAAAAATTTAATGATTCGGACAGGATTCGAACCTGCGTTTCCAACGGCTTTTCGGGCCAACACTGGCGTCCTCCCAATTGGACCACCGAATCAGATGTCAGAGCCATTGAATTTTTCAACCAGTTGCTTCGACATGCCTTAGGGTGGCATCGTAGCGCCATCTACCGTAAAGATATAGACTTTATCGCCTAAGGCATGTCGAAGCAACTGGTTGAAAAATTCAATGGCTCTGACATCTGATTCGGTGGTCCAATTGGGAGGACGCCAGTGTTGGCCCGGAAAGCCGTTGGAAACGCAGGTTCGAATCCTGTCCGAATCATTAAATTTTTCAATTTTCGCTTCATTTGTAAACATTTAGTTTACGTTAGCAGACGTTACTGCTTTAATAAAAATAAGTAAGTATTCAGTTATTTTCGTCGCGGGTTTTTTTAGGCTATCGGTGGGGTTTTAATAGAACGGGAGTCATATTTAACCCTTTATTTAAATTTTACCATTAAAACTTATTTCACTACTTAACTCTCATGTCTTTCCGGGTTATTTTGAGTACAGGTTTTTCCATAGGAAGAAAGATTGCAGGGACTTAAAGCTACAAGGTTGTACAGTAATCGACGCTGACATCTTAATGTATTGCATTGCAGTGTAGTAAAGACTATCTTACCTTTTATGACTCAGTCCAGAGAACAGAGAGCAGCATCGCTAATTAAACAATTAATTATGGATTCAGTATCTTCGGAGTTATTTGAGGAACTTCGCGCGGACAAGAAATCAGACGTAATAGATAATAATACGAGCCTATATGTACCCACTTTTACGTCACCCTAGATCGTAAATGGGATTTTCTGCCCGCTGAAGGAGAGAAAATCTCAGTTCCTGGCCAAGACAAGACGTAAAACTTCACAAGCGCCTGGCATTCACAAATTGATCGCCCTAGGTATGTAATGTAGGTAACTATTAACCGTGTGTGGGAAACCAGATAATAACTATAAAAACGTTTTTAAACAAAACACCCTTTAAAATTAAACTAAAAACCAAAAAATAAAGGAACCAGAACTCAGTTTCGCGTCGAAAGTTATGCAGAGCACAATTTTGCTGCCCATATTAAAGTAGGTAATCGTAACGCACTTGGTTATTGGTTATTATGAATTAGTATCAGTTGCCTTCTGTAATGTGTAGTCTGTCTCATCAGTTGAACGTCACCAAATGATGCTCTTTAAGAGGAAACTCTATGAGTTACTTAAAAGCAACCAACCCACATCACGATAGGTGTGCCTATAAAACGAAAAGTGAATCCCCAGGATCCCAGCATTAGATTTTGAACGGAAAACAATGGGACTGAAGTTTACCATTACAAACCAAAAAGATTTGAAACAATGAAAGAATATCTTTCTCCATCGTTAAGAAATTCCACCTATTTGCAAGAGCACAGTGGTTGCATAGAAGGAATTTGGGGACGGTAGTAGTAGGCCGCCATTTTGATGGCTGCCTTTACATGGTCAAGAGGGGCTGAGCCTGACTACGCGCAGGCCACGCTACTTAAGAGGATATATCACTGCTCGCAGTCGCATACAAATGAGGTCCAAACTTAACGTAATCGGGTTATACAAATCGAGGTTCCGTTCTCGTTTGTTTCTTTCTCCAAAACTTCAAACTCAGGTCTTAAAATTTCGCAAAGATTGATTAAGCTTCGGAGGAGGAAACAGACGAGCACTTAACCCCGATTTGTATGTAAAGATGAGCCGTGGTATTTCCTCTTAATTGCCGATTTTTTTTTTTTTTTATAACGGCACATCATAGTGGCTCCACTTCGCCTGATGGTAAGCAAAAAGGGGAGCCCAAGTCGCAATGGCAACTGACGAGAAACCAACGGTGCCAAGTCAGTTGACACTGCCATGCTGGCCCGAGAGATGCTTCTTCACGCTTCGTTTGAAGGGTCCCAAGTTATAAGAAGGAGGAAACACATGAGCCGGCAAGGAGTTCCATACTTTAATAGTTCGGCAGATGAAGGAATTGCCAAACTTCTTGGTACGTGTGGGAATATTCTCCACAGTGAGGCGATGACATCGCAAGCTGCAGGCACGTGTGGTTCTATGATGGAAAGGGGAGGGTGGGATAAGAGAAAATAACTCTTCAGAACACTCGCCATGGTATAGGCGATAGAAAACGCTCAGCGACCCAATGTCCCTACGTAATTGAAGGGGTTCGAGGAATCTGGTACTTTTCTCGTCACCTATGATGCGGACCGCCCGACGCTGCAATCTGTCAAGCGCATCGAGTAGATATTGGGCGGAGCCATCCCAAAGATGCGAGCAGTACTCAACGCACGACCGAACTTGAGTCTTATAATTATAAAGAAGGCAAAGCTGGTCCGGCGTGAAGAACCGTCGCACCCTGTTCAGGATCCCCAATTTTTTTAGTGTGCACCGAGGTACACATCTGCCGTGTTACGGTAAAAGGTCGTATCTTTATACGGATGTCATAGTAAGATACGTTCTTTTAACGTAGCATGGCAGACAATAGACATCCTGCCTTCATTCACTAAAAGGCAGTCTTCTACATAGAAATTGTATGCAGAAGGCCGCCTTTTAAAAAAATCACGGCGTCTCGTTTGTGCGGACAATTTGGCGCGCATTCGTAAGCACGCGTGGGTCAGTCGGTTAGCATGCCCTTCGACCAATTGCCATAGGCGTATCTAGGGGGTGGCCGGGTGGGCCGTGCCCACCCCAGTATGGTCTAGTGCCCACCCCAGGATTTTGGGTTACCGATAGAAATTCATGGCTTCATCTCTTAGGATATGGCCTGGCCCCTCCCTAGGCCCACCCCAGGCCCCCCCTGAAAAATAATCTTAGATACGCCAATGCCAATTGCATCGCATTTCACGCAAACAATCGATACGATTCCGTTTTCAGGCGGGTTTTGTATAGATCAAATTATTTATTTTGATTCTTTTGTAGAGTTTAATTCTGTGCCATTTATATATTGGGGAGTATTATGATATGACTTCTGTAACACAGGTTTTCACCTAGCCCAGAAATCAGCGACTTCTACGGATTGTTCTTATTCTTTTTTGTCAATAAATTATCTTTATTATGGAAAAGAGTATCGAAAAAGTAAACTAGAAGATTAGTTCAAAAAGTAAACTCTAGAACATTATTTCTAAAAATTTAACTGAACATTAGTTCTAGAGTTTACTTTTTAGAAAACTCTAGAACAATGGTTCTAAATAGTTTACTTTTTCGATACGACAGTATCGATTTGTATAACCCGACTACGTTAAGTTTGGACCTCATTTGTATGCGACTGCGACGCCATAGTTACCAGGTGCAAACTTAACGTAGACTGATAGTAGGTATAGGAAAAGGAGCAGTGATGAACCCTCTTAATTGGCGTGGCTTGCGCGTAGTGAGGCTCAGGCCCTTCGAATGGTTACGTCACCTAATGTGATTATTCAAATCAATTCAAACAATTTATTTCGGATCAATGATCCATCCATAATAAACGACAGGTGAAAATTAACTACGTTTTGACTCGTTAGCTAATCAGTCTATGACAAATTTAATAGTAGGTATTTTTTTTAAAGAAAACTGGTTATAGAAATCAGCTTGTGAAGCCTTGACTCAAGAGGCAAGATTGTGCTGGTTATGGTTTTATTTATTATATATGTTAATGATTATTTTCGTAGGCACTCAAATATATTGTTGTAGAAAACTACCGAGTTATAATAGGTACGGTTGGAGGTTATTGTGCAATGCGATCGCATAGTCAAGACGGGTTCACTAATAGAAAGCTAATAGCCTATATTATAATATTTCGCCTTCCGTTGTTCGCGTGTTTCGGGTAAAATCGGCGCGTTTGTTGCTCACACGTATATGTGTCAATCAGTACAAATTTCTGATATTTGACTTCAAAATATGTTTTTGAAAAAAATAAAATTTTGGGACAAGCTTTTATTCCTGACTGCATTTTTCTTTGAATATTCGCCAATTATAACTCACCGAGACGATTCTAAAGAACCCAAACTTGTTAAGATTGCATCACGATTGGATCGTCTTATTATTATTACAGCGTGCCTATGACTACCTTTCATCGGCTCCATCATCAGACCAGTTTTATGGTATTATATATACCTACCTGTATTGTCACCGAAGTTACGTAGGTACACGAAATTTCAGCTCAATCGATCACCGGGAAGTGATTCAAATCTTACTTGCAAGATCTGATTACAGAGTACAGACACCGCGGGACAGAGATGAAAGTAAATAAAAGCTTGTAAAAAGGAGGTTTTCTAAACTATTATAAAAGTAGATTTGTATTGAAAATCAATTTTCTTCAGGAGTCATGATTTCAGGAAAAATCTTGATAGCGTGATGCAGGATCGTCATTTGTTTTGTATGGGCGCGCGGTGCCGTGCCAGTCTGGCGCCATCTGTAGGTCATAATTTCCATTGCCCTCGCATCACGCCGAAACGGCTGGACTAATTTTAACCAATTTTTGTGCAGGGATGGCTGGACATTTAAAGATGGCTATAGGATACCTACTTTTTACCCGTCTACAGTAAATAAATAAAAAAAATACGCGGACGAAGTTGAGGGCGCTTCCTAGTAAATAAATAAATAAATATCGGACAACCTCACACAAATAAACCTAGTCCCACAGTAAGCTCTAGTAGGCCTGTGTTATGGACACTAGACGATGATAAACATGTATACCTACTTCCTTATGTATATAGATAAGTTTCTGTCAAAAATGACATTTTAGTGGCAAGCTTTTATAGCCGACTGTACTTTTCTTTGGATATCCATCAAATGCTCACTGAGACGAGTCTAAGGAGCCCAAGCTCGGTAGGATTGCTTTTTCTATTATAGAGTTCCTATGGCCACCTTCCGGTTCCATCATCAGATCAGCCCTATGGTACCATATTATTGTATTGTCATCAAAGTTAAGTAAGTATGCAAAATTTCAGCTCAATCGGTTGACGATATCTGCTTCAAAATTGAGTTGCAAGATTTCACCCGAACAAACATACTTTAAACATACCATGCAAGTTAAATAAAAGCTTTAAATATAAATACATACTTAAATACAAATAACATCATGACCCAGGCACAAATATTCGAGTTCATCATACAAATATTTGCCCTTTGCCGGGATTTGAACCCAGGACCGTCGACTGTGTGTTTTTTTATTTAATTATATATACAATATATATATATATATATATAAGCGGTGGTAGCCTAGTGGTTAGGGCATGCGACTTTCAATCCGGAGGTCGCGGGTTCGAACCCGGCCCGTACCAATAAGTTTCTCGGAACTTATGTACGGAATGTCATTTGATATTTACCACTCGCTTTTCGGTGAAGGAAAACATCGTGAGGAAACCACCTAAGCCCAATAAGGCCTAGTTTCCCCTCTGGGTTGGAAGGTCAGATGGCAGTCGCTTGCGTAAAAACTAGTGCCTACGCCACATCTTGGGATTTAGGTAGCCGACCCCGATTGAGAATTCATTCTCAAAAAATGGGACAGAGGCTAGGACGATGATATACAATATATATATATATATATATATATTATATATATGTAAATATATTATTATTATTAAATATTATATAGGTATATATATATACCTATATATTATATTGGTATTGTCTCGGTAACATTTTATCATTGTTGTTTGGAAATAGGTATAATGTTAATCGGGTAGGTAGCAGTAAAACAATGATAAAAAAAATAAGCACTTAGGTATTAAATTATCTGTTTACTCGAGTATATTTATTATCTGCATTGGGGTGAAATGTCACGGTTATAATCGAAATTAAATTATAATAAACAAAAAAAAATCTTAGCTAGTAAGTTTTTAAACATAATTTATATTGTTATTGAATAAATTATATCTCGTCACCAGTGGCTGATTGGTTTGCCTCCTACCTTCAAGAACGCCGTCAGATGGTACGCGCTGATCGATCTACTTTTTCGGACTGGTGTGAACTCACTTCTGGTGTTCCACAAGGCGGCATTCTATCTCCACTCCTTTTCTCAATTTTTATAAATTTAATCGCGTCTCACATCGTCTGCTCTTACCATTTGTATGCTGATGATCTGCAGCTGTACACTCAAGCTAAAATTAGTGATTTGGATCGTGCAGTCGCGGATATCAATCAAGACTTGAACCACATTTCAGCGTGGTCACGCAATTTTGGGATCGCCGTGAACCCGTCTAAATGTCAGGCCATCGTGCTCGGGAGTCCCCGATTACTCTCTACAGCAGACCTGACGTGCTTAGCGCCAGTCCAGTTCAAAGACGTACAAATACCATTGGTATCGCAAGTAAAAAACCTGGGTCTGATCTTGGATAGTGGTCTCTCGTGGGAGCCTCAGGTCTCGGACGTTTGTCGCAGTCACCAACACGCTGAGGTCGCTTTACCGGTTTAAGCACTTTCTCCCCATCAGTACTAAGACTCTCCTTATACAGGCCCTCGTGTTACCTATAGTCGACTATGCTGATGTGTGTACCACTAATCTTACTCAGACTTCATTGAGCAGACTGGATCGTCTTCTTAACAACTGCATAAGATTTATTTTCGGACTTCGTAAATATGACCATATTTCTGCTTTTCGCCGTCAACTGAACTGGCTTCCAATTCGTGAACGTAGGTCATTACGAGTCTTGTCCACACTATATTCTATCTTATTCGATCCAGCTGCGCCCGACTACCTAAGATCCAAATTTTCTTTTGTAATTGCTCGACCAGGCGGTAATCTTCGCACCTCACGGAATCTCAAACTCAATGCCCCCCTTCACCGCACTAGTTTCATGACGCACTCGTTCACAGCTGAAGCAGTTCGGCTTTGGAATGATCTACCGCTTCCCATCAGGCAAGCGCAAAGCAAGCTAACCTTCAAGCACATGTTGCGCAAGCATTTCTCCGATAAGCTATGTGACGAACTGTCAGCATAATGATTCACACAAGGTACATTTATTATATATAAGTAAGTATATTGTATGTCATATTTATGTACATTTATGTTATATAAATATATATAAACATATATATATATATATATATATATATTTGTATTTGCATATGAGGTATATTACTTATGTGTTATTTAATTGTTTCACGTAACAGATTACATAAAAGACCCTGCACCATACAAATGTTTCTGTTTAGTCCTATGGTTGACTGGTAGAGAATGCCTTATGGCATTAAGTCCGCCATTTGTACTTTTACCTGTGTATTGTGTGCAATAAAGTTTTAATAAATAAAAAATAAAAAAATATAGTTGGAAAACATTTATTTTGTCTACTATTATAAAATACAATATATAGCTATCCACGCCGTGACCGGCGACGGCGACCCAAGCTAATTACGGGCGTGAGCCCTAATGTGGCTGGCAAAGCCAAACCTACTTTTAAATATCACAAGAAGCACAGTGAAGCTGACCGGAGCTATTGTAGGCACTAGTTGAGGTTTTAAACGACTTTCTCTACAACGAGTTATATATGATTTACGTTAACTTCGTACATTTACAGAAACCACCTCTCAGTAAAGTAGCGTAGGTACTTTTTTGGGTTCCGTACGCGAAAAACGAGACCCTTATATCTGTCTGCCTTTCCGTCTGCCAAGACCTTTTGTTTTAAAAACACGTAGAGGCGTAAAGCTAAAACTCATAATATTATCAAATAGGTAGGTCCGTTACCCTTTGGGCCGTAAAACAAATCAAGCTTCTCTAAGTCAGGGCAATCAAAAGATACGAGCATTTATGTATTTGTAACGCTGACAAGGGTAATCAATTACATAGGGTATACAGCGTGTTTATTTGATATAACCGCAAACGTTACAGGGTCTAAGTGTAGGCACTTATTAATATATCGATCCGTAAATTATTTAAAAAACTTTTTTTTCCATATAATATAATTCAGCATGCAATATTTCTTTGTTGTTGTTTGTTGACACTTAACATCGTGATGTGACAACTGTCACTAGTGACTAGTAATAACTATGCCATACATTGCTGGTCAGAAAAATTTCATAAATTATTACGCTGTGGCAGTTAACGCTAAATTAATAATTGTAATAAATATCAGATTATAGTATGTACTAAAATCTCCGTCTGGCTACAATTTGCGGTTGTATCAAATATACACGCTCTATAACTTCCGGTTGACCTAGATTCATGAAAGTTAAGATGTAACATCATAACGAAAACTGTAAATATCTTTTTGGGATTAAAAACTTTATTTTGCATGCGGTGGACTTTTATTTTTAGTGATACCCTAATGTGCCATGTTTATTAATATCTTAATATAGAGTCTGGCTAACCAAATAATGTTGACAAATATTTCCTTGTGATATCACCAATTGTCTATGATTTAAAATGATTCAGTAGGTGAGTCCTAAATAAAATAGTTGATACTTTATGTTTGTACTAGTTCGAACATTTGCCTATAACTTTGATTAATGATTAGGTACGTGAATTTATTAATACCTGAATCTCATAAACAGGACGATTGTGTAAAGAAACGGAAATACTAAATAAATAAGGACTCGTGACACACGATGAAATCAATTAGAATACTAATATAAACGATAAGATAGAGTATTTATTGAGGAACTTAGACCTGAAAAAGAAGCACCTTTAACGTTAACATAATTGACGAAGCCTGTTGTACGACGTGGCATTAACAAAATAGCTTACGTATTTTGTTTCGTGTAATTTGATACCATCACAACTAGGTACGTAGGTTATTATGGCGTATGAAACAAATGACTTACAACAATCAGTGATAGCCCTTAACACTTTAATGAATTTTGCTCGTATGAAAATATGGCTAAACCCTGAATTTATGGTTCTACATTATAACTATGCATGGGTCGAAAATTCCACTCTTCCAAATCATTAGAAAGCAAAAAATCAGTTTGCTGATAAAATAAAAAATTATTTCCTATAACATAAAAAGACTATACAGTATACGCAGTGAAATTTTAGAAAGCCAGGCATTCTATTTAATTTCCATTCAGTATTACAATAGGCTAACTAAAGTCCAAAGAGCGATGGTGACATTATTTACGGTGACTTCACTATACGGGCCGTCGCATAATGAATTAAAACATCATTGTTCCCAATGAATCCTGTGCGTAATGCGTGCAGCATATACATATAGCTGCGATGTTGACATTGTTGATATCCGTGGCGTTGGGTGCACGCGTTTCACTTGTTATTTTGGAGCACGCTTGCGCTCTGTCGACGGCCCGCGCAGGCGCGTTGCAAGTCAGTCTGACAGTTGACGGTAGACGGAACTGGCACTGGCAAGCTCCCACACCATCTGGCCCATCTGCCAGTGAAGCCAGTAAACTGCGGTCCGTACCGAAGGGCGTGCGTAGTGAGCGCGATCGATTTTCCAACGCTGACGTATCCGTTTGACGTTTAAAGTAAAAACAATTGAATTCGTCCGTAATTTAAATAAGTACGTTCTTTATTTGAATCGTGTGTTTATTGTGCAGTTTGTTTCGCAGTGTTGTATTTAATTTGCTGATGTGATTTTATTCCCGTGAGCACTTTTGCTGGTCATAAAAAGGTGAGTGAAATTGCGTGTAATATTTTACGCGTGCTTAAATTTATTCACGCTTTCACCTAAATTATGTCTTTTGTTCATTAAAAAGCATGACTTTAGTTCTCTTTTGTTAAATACTCGTTGTTTAATGAAACGTTACGCGAGTTGCATCGTTGCATTATTATTGCGTTTTATTGGTAATAGTGCAATGTATGCGTCACTTGGGTTACATTTCGTACACAGCATGTGCCGGTGTTGGAGTCAAGCGTCGGTCGATTAATTCAATCGATTAAAACGGTCGGTAATGAATGATTGTTAACGAAACTTTTAAACAGCGATACTAAATGGCACGGTTCGAAGGACCAATAATATTTTATGTACTAGTATTTATCCAAAATATGGCTGTATTTTGATGGAATAGGTATTATTGAATCGGAAAGTGATGTCTCCAAACGTGGCACCGTTTGAAGACATCATTTTCCGATTCATTTTCGAAAATGTTTAATTTCTTAACGTAAGGTTTTTGTGAGGCCTTATTTTTATATTCGTTTTTTTTGTTGATTGAAATCCAAGTGAGAAGTATGAGTTGAGAAATGTCAAATGAAGTGAGAAATAATTTGGCCAAATGAAGTATTAAGGTTGAAAAAGGGACACATTATTGAAAAATATAATTCTTTGATTTTGAAATGAAATGTATTTGGTTTTTTATGGTATTCATGGTATTATGGTAAAGGTATTCTGTTATGGTGTTGAAAGTTCCAAGCAATAAAGAATAAAAAATACAAATATAATAACTAATCGCTGAAGAGTGCATTGATAAAGGCATTCTGTTATTTCATTCTGTTAGCGATAACGTTTAAGCGAAAAACGAATTAATTATTTTGTACGATAAGATATACATAAGAGTTCATGGCAAAGAGTTAGTGTTAAGATGATATAAATACAAGATAAGATAATTATAAATGCGTTATTCACCAAATTTTAACTGCAAATTTAAAGCACCATTTTGTTTTATAAATATTGACATTCATAAAGTGTAAACTCGCTAATAAGACAGATAACTCGACAGACTAAATACTCGATAGTAAAAATATTATGTACATAATATATGTAGATTGCTGAATTAACAACGTATTATGACTTCTGATCTCGATCAGTCAGGTTAGGTATTTACATAATAAAGAGGAACGATCGAAACTTCGAATCACACGGAATGTATGACTTATTTATACCTCAGGTTAGGTCAGTACTCAAGGGCTACCTACTCCAAAGATCGCAGTTCATACACTCGATCTCGTGTCATACAATATTTGAATGATTAATCGTTTCAAAATGATTATTTGAATTAATTGTTTTAATTCACATTTGAATGTACAGAAGGGCACAAAACGAAGGTGGATTTTTAAACATCGGAGTAACTCTTCTAATCATTGTTCAGCGTAGAGCCAGATAGTGCCCTATAGTAGTACCTACTTACATCAATATTATGCTTTCAATGATACTTCCATGAAACGGAATAATCGATGAAACAGTTTTTGACGAAACAAGAGCAAACCCACGCACTGACATAAGTTATTGCTAATACGATAGGTATCGTATTCGCAAATCTGTATGTACCGTTAAATAATGACCGCACTGAAGTACGCAGTCATACTGCTCTCTCTGAGCACCCTTACCATGAGTTGACGCTTCCGGACTCGCTAGCGACAGCGTAAACGATTTGTACGGAGAATAACACAGCGCCCCAGCGGTTATTTCGTAGAACTACAATTCTCCATACAAATCGTTTACGGAGTCGCTAGCGAGTACTGTCAGTAAAGTCTTAAGGTTAAAATGGTAAGGGCTCGTCTAGCACAACTACGTTTCGCGACTGTTGTCGTGCGACATGGCATCGCTCGTCACTCTCTTACAGTACAGTGAAGGAAGCGATAGGTAATATTCCTCGTGCGAGAAAGATTCGCGTGTCAGTTAGAGGTGCGGAATAGAGCGTGTGGTGCGGTCAAAGTCATGCCAAGCCGAGATAAACAGAGTATTGATGATATCATTTGGGCCACACAATCGGACCCGCGTACTCTTATCAATGCTGACCACACTGAAAAAATAACTAAAAAACCGGCCAAGAGCATGTCGGGCCACGCTCAGTGTAGGGTTCCGTAGTTGCCCATCCTTCACAATAAACGAAAATTACGAGAAACATTTAAATTATATACGAGAAAGATTTCAAGCTCTGTAAAAAGGTCGTAAACGCCAAAGTAACAATAATTACTTATTACCTTCCGGAAGTTATCGATTATACGCGCCAGATTGAGCGAAATGTTTTAATACAGTATGGCACTTAATCAATATGTGTAACGTTCGAAGTGTAAGGACATCGCGCGGCACTTACGTAATTTTAAAGAAAATTATGAATTTTTGCTATAACTCAAAAACGGCTCGACCGATTTCATTCGGTATAGTTTTCATTGAAAGGCCATGAATTTTTCCATAATTTTTTGACCCGTAATTGAAAAGTTAGAGGGGGGGGGGGCACTATTTTTTTTATTTTCGGAGTCAATATTGTTAAAACTGCTGACTTTATCAAAAATAATGTTCGGAGACCCCTATTATTTTTAAAAGACCTATTCAACGTCACCCCACATACTAGTGTTGGAACGAAAAAAAAAAAACACCCCCACTATAGGTGTAGGTACGGGAGGTACTTACCCGAAAAAAAAATTTTTATTTCTTTTTTATTTTACCGTTTTGTCGGCGTGATACATGCACATACTCATACCAAATGTCAGCTTTCTAGTACTAATGATTACGGAGCTAAGTCGCGGACGGACAGACAGACAGACAGACAGACAGACATACAGACGGACATGGCGATACTATAAGGGTTCCTAGTAGACTACGGAACCCTAAAAAAATAGCTCAACTACTTGAGAAATACCCAAATGGAAAAAAAAATATATAGAGGTCGAGAGAGTTTGCGTCGTGTACATCACCCTAAAAAAATATTCGAATATTATTTTCCTGTATTTAAAGAAATATAAGAGAATATATATAAAATAACCGAAATCAACGACGTAGTCTTCGAACTATCCGTGAAAAAAAATAAGCTGTCAATAATGTCAAGCTCAACGTCATTTTTTTTTTATTAGACACGACACTAAAGTAACCTTTCCATTGTGTCATAGTTTTGGAGTCACGACATTTTAGAATGATAATATTTTAATAAAATAAGTAGTAATCTTAGGAAAAATATAAAAACAGTGATTTATGTCCTCTTTCTAAGCGGAATACAGTAATAAAATTGTAGTATTAAAAATATGAAATCTTGACAATTGCGCTTAGTAGTAGGTAACCAAAAATTATGCTACTTTTAACTACATAATTTATTTTGGTTACTAATCCCTCAATTTGTCAGTCCTCCGATGGTTGTAACTAGCAGCTTACATTTGGGTTACTGTTAAGAAATCTCTTATTTCAGTGCAAATGCCGAGATCACGGTCGATGCAAGGATTTTAAGGTAATTTCTACTTGTAATATATTTTTCATCACACTTGCTCGTAAACGAGGGTTTACATGCTGAAAAAGCGGGCGGTACGTTGTAAATTACGCCCTAGGGCGCTAAGTAATTTTTATCACACTTTAAAGTGCAAAGTGTTTAGATGCTAGAAAACCGGGCGATAAATCGTATATTACTCCCTAGGGCGGTAAGTCGTATATTACACCCTAGGGCGGTAAGTACTTTTGGTATTGACTAATACTACTTTTGTTTTATTTCCTTCAAAGTGTGATGAAAAACGTCGTACGTGACTGGTGTTCCAGTGTGTTAAAAGAATTCCAAACTCGTGTCATTAAAGCCCTCGCCTTCGGCTTCCTTCAGTGTTTGTAATTCCTCGTTTACCACCCTTGTTACGTAATGTACTATATTGATCTCTGATATTGATCAAGAACTGTACGTGTCACGAATACGTATTTTCTGATTACAACTCAGTAGGTATAACAGTCTAAAAACTCAAGACATTTAAAGCGTTCAATGTCAAATGCCCTTAAAAACAAAAACCTTAGGTAGCTAGCCTAAGGTTGAATTTACTCTATTCTGGACTAAAATTGCAGGCGATTTTCAGCATAACTATTCAAATTGTTAGAAGGCTGACTAATACGTGTAACTAATACAGAATGACTGTTTTTTCTCATCGTCCGTATCAATGAGTATAACATGTGACGCACCAATGTTTAGGATTCATCTATCTGTCACCGTAATAAGCATTTAGTGTATAAGTATTTGGCCGCTATAACGACATATACTGAAAATAAAAATAAGTTTGATAATGGGGCCCCCATACAACCAACGTTGTTTTTAAAGGTTTTCCCTTGTTTTTTCCTAACGGTTAAATGGTAGCAGCTCTATGGCTACTATAAAAAAAAACCGGCCAAGTGCGAGTCGGACTCGCGCACCGAGGGTTCCGTACAAACACTTTCCATCCCTAAGTGGTTAAGTTAAGTTTGCACCTGGTATGTATAGCGCCCCATATAAATTAGGTGCGAAGTTAGGTATTAAAATATAAAAAAAAAACTACATACTAGATCTCGTTCAAAACAATTTTCGTTGGTAGTTTTTATAGTAGGTAATGTATAAGATATGTTTTTTTTAGATTTTTCATTTTCTTATTTTAGAAGTTAGAGGGGGGGACCATCTTTTTAACACTTTGGAAGCGTCTGTCACGCAAACTATTCGGTTTAGAAAAAAAAAATTTTAGAAACCTCGATATAATTTTTGAAGACCTATCCATAGATACGCCACACGTATGTGTTTGATGAAAAAAAATTTTTTGAGTTTCAGTACCATACTACTAAGTATGGGGAGCCCCCAATATTTATTATTATTTTTTTATTTTTGCATCGAAATCTTAATGCGGTTCACAGAATACATCTACCTACCAAGTTTCAACAGTATAGCTCTTATAGTTTCGGAAAAAAATGGCTGTGACATACGGACGGACAAACGGACAGACAGACAGACATGCGTCATCTAGCGTATCTATAAGGGTTCCGTTTTTTGCCATTTGGCTACGGAACCCTAAAAACACTAATAGTAAAAAAAAGCGGCTGCAAAGTGCGGGTCGGACTAGCGCACCGAGGTTTCCGTACAAACACTTCCCATCTTATCGCCGGGTTATGTTAAGTTTGCAATTGGTATGTATGGCGTCGCTTACAAATGAGGTGCATAGTTAACGCAACCGATCACGTTTGTTGTATGGGAGCCCCACTTAAATAGACAGATAGGACAGACGGACGGACGGACTGACGGACAGACGGACAGACGGACAGACGGACAGACGGACAGACGGACAGACGGACAGACGGACAGACGGACAGACGGACAGAGGGACAGACGGACAGACGGACAGACGGACAGACGGACAGATGGACAGACGGACAGACGGACATACGGACAGAGGGACAGATGGAAAGACGGACAGACGGACAACCGGACAGACGGACAGACAGACAGACGGACAGACAGACGGACAGACGGACAGACGGACAGATGGACAGACGGACAGACGGACATACGGACAGAGGGACAGATGGAAAGACGGACAGACGGACAACCGGACAGACGGACAGACAGACAGACGGACAGACAGACGGACAGACAGACAGACGGACAGACAGACGGACAGACGGACGGACGGACAGACGGACATACGGACAGAGGGACAGATGGAAAGACGGACAGACGGACAACCGGACAGACGGACAGACAGACAGACGGACAGACAGACAGACGGACGGACAGACGGACGGACGGACGGACGGACGGACGGACGGACGGACGGACGGACGGGCGGACAGACGGACAGACGGACAGACAGACAGACGGACAGATGGACAGACGGACAGACGGACAGACAGACAGACGGACAGACAGACGGACAGACGGACGGGCGGACGGACGGACGGACGGACGGACAGACGGACGGACGGACAGACGGACAGACGGACAGACGGACAGATGGACAGACGGACAGACGGACAGACGGAGAGACAGACAGATGGACATACGGACAGACAGACAGACAGACGGACAGACAGACGGACAGACGGACGGACGGACGGACGGACGGACGTACAGACAGATAGACAGACCGACAGACAGGTAGTCTAATCTAAACTCATGAATCCCGTATTCATCGTAACCACCGTAGAATGTAACAATAATACACCGACTAGAGCCCAACTCATAAAATAATTTTATCCGAGTTAATGGCTGACACTGTGTTCGGTTGCTTAGGCCGTTTTATGTTTGTTACTTTCGGCAAGTAAACATGAAGTAACCCAAAGAATGCTGGTGTAAAAGTGTGAAGAAAGTAATGTTTTATTGACATTATAGTATTTGTGTCACTTCGAACATTCTCGCAAATTGGCCACAGTGGAGACATATTTATTTAATGCAGTAGTACAACAAGTGTTGGCCTAAAATGTTTTTTTTTTGTTCAATAGCCCATGTATGTAAATACTTGAATTGAATGTTCTACACTAAGACATTACTTTGATTCTCAAACACAGTATAAGACAGTCTAGTTCATATCATAATTGTAACATTTGGTTTGATCACATTGTTTACTATAAAATCCAAGTTCCATGTAAGAAACGAATGAGCATGCCATGTTTTTGATATCGAGCATCTTGTATTCAATACAGTAGCAATAAATAAAAAAAAAGTAATCTTATACTTCGATCCATAACAAATCACCATGAATTAAGCAAAATAGTTCCTTTATCTAAAGAAAATTCTGGTGCACAAAATGTCATTATTAATTGAATAATAATCATCCTAATTATACAAGTTTAGCTGCAATTTTTGCAGTTCCTTAAATACTTAATGACCTAATTAGTGAGTATTTACCTTAAACAATAAATATAATTGGTCTGTCACAAGTAACTATTAAGTGAGTTTTACAAAAAAATCTTTGTGCTTGCAAAGATATGGAATTACGTAATTTGGATGAAAAATAAATTTTATGTGGGCTTAAATTTATTGAGACAACTACACTTTTTAGGGACGCGTGAATACAGAATTCACTAATTATATACGTTAGTCAGTCAGTTAACCAAGGTTTGTACCCAAAAAACAAAAGAATTCACTATGGATTTTACTGAGCTGACTAACCAACTAATCGGTGTTCGAATTGTCGATTAGTCGGTAGACGATTCGCCGATTTTAGATGTTCCCGACTAGTCGGCGGACTAGTTGACCAATCTCTACTGTTTACACTAGTTATGAGACAACTCCCACGTCGTGGTTCGTTCTTTTTATTTTCATTCATTATGAAACGTAGGTATGATTACTCGGTCGTTACCCACCTATCTCAGCTGCGTTCTTGATTCGTTCAGTCTGCTGTAGTTTTCACTATTATGTGCCAATGCCAAGCTCGCAGTACTCGTATAATAAATAAAATAATGTACCGCGCGTTTTAAAATTATATGATTTTCCGCATAATGTAACTTACCGATATAAGTAAGTAATGCAATTTATTAATAATGGTCAAATGTAGGTATTATGATATGATTTTTTTAGACTAGCAAAATCCAAACAAAAAAATTTAATGCACAATGCAGTCAAATATTCTCCAAAATTCGAATGAAATATAAGTAACATAAGTATGTAATATATTAATGAATAAAATATATTATAAATATAACACACTCAATGAAATCTCACAAACTACTTACTCCTATACCGACATTGGTCGCATGTAATCAAATAATACTATGCGATGTTTTATATTGACTGCACCTAGTAAAGTGCGAAAGACTTTAGGCATTCAGAATTATAATATCTGGAACAATAGATTTAAATTGCAGATGGCTATTGTTCAAGAAGTTCACGAAGAGTACTTTTGTGAACTAGTTTGATAAAATGATAACCGTTTTGCTACTTAAAACTGCATTCCATTTCACATTGAAAGTTTTTTCAAGACTTTTTGTAGTACTGTTAATAATCGCGGACTTTTGGTCGATTCAGACATTCGGAATATAGGGGATCAACATATAAAAAGAATTCCAACCATTAAAAAAAATACTGTCTTGCGAGGTCAGAGCCACGCTACGAGTACTAAGGTCGTACTGTTAGTAATAGTATACTGTGGCAGGCGTCAGTGGAGCATCACCGAACAATGTACTTTCATTAGTATGCCATTGCTCAATATCAGTAACGGCGTTCGTATCTCGGCCGCGACCGCTTAATGAGAGTTCTTGACTGAGCGAGTGCCAAGCGCGAGCGACGCGTCTGTTTCAGCTTGGACAAAAATGCTTTCGTATGTTCTGATCTCCTGCTGTTCTTTGTTCCCGTGAAATTTTTGTGAGCCGGTTCAAACTTTTTGTCGATTCAGATATGCGAAATATGGGAGTTGAAAATATAAATAGAATTCCAACCATTTCTAAAAATATAAGTACCGTTTGGCGAGGTCTATTACAGTTCACAGTCACGCTACGAGTACTAGGGCCATACTGTTAGTAATAGTAGACTGTGGCAGGTGTCAGTGGATCATCAGCGGCGTTTCCATCTCGGCCACCACCATCACCACCCGAGAAGAAATCTTGTAAAGTTTAATTAAGACTCTTTGTAGTACTGTTAATAATCGTGGACTGTGGCAGGCGTCAGTGGAACATCACCTAATAATCAAAGGGCGGACAGTGGTTGCAATATGGTGATGAAAGCAAAACATGGATGTGACATAGATAAGACTTTTATTACATTTCGACTAGCATTTATGTAATTCATGTATGCAGTTTTTGTAGTCATATCCATATTCCGTATATCGTTTGACATGATTTTGACGTATATTGCATCCACTGTCCGCCCTTTGCTAATAATGTACTTTCATTAGTATGCCATTGCTCAATATCAGTAACGGCGTTCCTATCTCGGCCGCGACCGCCTATTGAGAGTTTTTGACTGAGCGAGTGCCAAGGGCGAGCGACGCGAATCTGTTTCAGCTTGGGCAAAAATTTTCGTATGTTTTGATCTCCTGCTGTCCTCTGTAGACACAGGTCACATTTCCCAACCACTTCCCGTGAATTTTTCGTGAGCCGGTTCCATTATATGGGCTTTTTGGACGGAATATGTGGGTTAAAAATATTAAAAAAATCCAACTATTTCGAAAAAATAAAATACTGTCTTGCGAGGTTAGAGCCACGAGGGTTACAACATATGTTAACCTATTACAATAGCAGTCTGTGGCAGGCGTCAGTGGAGGATCACCGAACAATACACTTTCGTTACTATCTATGCCATTCATTGCTCAATATCGGTAACGGCGTTCCTGTCTCCGCCGCAACTGCCGAAGAAGTTATTTTCTTACTTATTAGCGGAATTTGTTTATATATACACGGAAGAGCGGTGTTCTCTTTATACTTAAAAATAAGGCACCAGTAGGTACAGATTTATTGAATAAATTATTTAGATTATTGTACATAAGTTTTTTTTTTCATCACATCACATTTGCTCGTAAAATATGGTATTACATGCAGGTGTACTGAAGGACAAAGGCCTATATAGTTCCCACGGGAATTATAAATTGTTTTAGTTGTATCAATAAAACTTGCCTACCGGCAAATTTTATTGTGTATTAAATTAATATGGTACATGTAACTAAATTGTATTTATGTTTTACAATTATTTTAGTGTATTTTGCAATAATTTTATTGAATTGAAATTATCGTTATAATCTGGCAGTATAGCGTGTTAAGTTTCTAAACTAAACGCAGTTCTTAGCATTATCTGTGGTAGACTAAACAAAAAAAAGTTATAAAATTATTAGTAGGTACTATTTATAACACTTTATACTCTGGCGGTTTGAACACATAATTAAAACTTATTGAACCGGGTCTATCGCGATATTTTGATTTACCTTCATTGCCTGACGTTTCAACACGGTTTCACGATTTCATCAGTAGATACGTCTGAGACCACGGCACGTGAAACCGTGTTGAAACGTCAGGCAATGAAGGTAAATCAAAATATCGCGATAGACCCGTTTTAATAAGTTTTAATTAGGTAGTTTTGTAACAATAGTTAGCTATGTAGTTTTGTAATTTGTTTGTACCCATAAACCAAAGATTTTACGATAACAGAAGGCCACAAATCGTTATCCTTATTGAAACGGGATGTTAGATTTTTATGGATGTACCTACTATGAAATACGATGTACGAGTATACACATATGTAGGTATACAATTTAGAACCATATTTGTCGGACCTACGCTACAGAGTGTATATATTTTATATTATATACAAAAGTAGTAATTTATTGAAGTATCATACATAAGTTCAATAATAAAATAACACAAACTTCTAAACTTTGTTTCTAACAATTTAGAGCAATAATAATCTGATTTGACCTCGGAAATGTACAGGACCTTTTGTGTAAGTTTTTTTTTATCGCAATGTAGGACTATGCATTTTCCTCCTTATGTTGTGGCACTTTTTAGAACAAAACACATTGAAATAAAAAATACTCTGCATCCAGTACAATTATCTGGCCGTAGGTAGGGGCTTGTGCACAAATCACGCGAGGTTCGATAGGGTGGAGGGGGTTACCGAATAATCACGACAGTAAACGTTGGGGACAGGAGGGTTAAGGAGACCTCACGAGTATTTTTCTACAGTAAACGAACTAAGAAAAAAAATCTATCATATGAGTAGATACCTTTTCTCGGTTTCGTTAAAAACACACTTTTGTTCACTTGGTAACTACTTCAAAATAGCGAGACTATTTTACGAAATTCTGGCGAAAAAAAAACACGTGTGGTTGTGAGGGGTTTGGAGGTAACAAAGAAACTCACCAAACACAAGGGGTAGGGGGCGTCAAAAAGTAGCCGAAATGTGATTGGTGTAGATACAAGCCATAGGGCTAGTACTGATTTTACTTTGGCCCTTTTTACATTTAAGGTCCTAACAATGTTATATTATATTTAGGCTGTATTCAATCCAACTGGAATAACACTTACTCGGAGATTAAGAAACAAACAGCCATCATTAATTCTAAGAATAAACCTTATTCTGTGTTGGTTCAATAAAACCTAAGTCGGTGTTGTTTTAAGTATGCGTTTAATTTCTTAAGCCCACGGAAGGAATCACGGATCCAATGATTTCCCTTCACACGACCACAAAGGCATGTCCAAAAGTCACGTTCACCGAGTAATTTAGCTTAGTTGGGTTTGCACAACCGAGTGGAAAATAATATCGAAACAGTGGGTAATCCGCTTTGTACTATCATAAGGCCAAATCAAATCAGGCTGCGATGTTATAGCTGATACGAGCGTATAATGCTATTCGGTTAGCCTTATCAAGATAATTTTTTTTTTGTGCATGGACAAATGAGGATTTACGGTTGGTTTAGCGTTTCTACGCCGATATCCGTTTATGTACAGAATAAAATACTAGAAGGCGCTCTTTCTTTTTTTCGCAAAAGGCGTCTGCGAACTACATTTTATTGACTGTTTGAGCAAGATGCGACGCAATTGGTCGTAAGGCGGGGTCGACGGCACCAACTGACACGTGTGTGCAGCTACAACTGGCTATAAACGCCGGCCGATTTTATTGAATAAAGGCGGAAGACAGACCTGAGCACCCAGGTGTGCATTGATGCCTAGGCTATTAACACTCAGTACTTACGCTTGTCTTGTGGTTTAGCGTACGAAATTATTATTTAAACAGCCAACTTTATTGATAAAATATAGAAATAGCAGATTAAAAATGACATATGTAGTTACCGAAACGAGTTATATATGATTATATGACGAGTTAAACGAGATGATATTTATTTATATTTAAACTTTATTGCACAGTACAAAAAAAAGTACAAATGGCGGACTTAATGCCTTTAGGCATTCTCTACCAGTCAACCACTGGCCAGTTAAACAGAAATTTGTAGTCGGTGCAGGATCAAAGTTACACAGAGAAACAAAATAATTAAAACACAAATCAATACTATAAGATATTCTGTTTTTGAATGAATAGGTATTTACACCACCATTTCAAAATCATTTGCTCTTTCGAATGCAGTCTAAACAAATGAAGCAACGGAGTTGACCAAAACTGTGTACCCAAGCAATTGTGTCTAAACTTATGTTTATTTTGTCATCAGTACACGAATTTGAAATACTCCAAACATTTCCCAACATTGCTTACTATGAGTTTCAAGACCGTTTCGAGATTGCAATAGAATAATAAAGAGAAAAACTGGCGTGGTTGAATTAGATTTTATCGATGTTGAGAAATAGTGGTCATTAGCAAGAGTGACTTCGAATAGAAGTTTCGGCAATCAACATCGCAAGTAGTGGCACGTAGTGGTATAATGTGCACCGTAAGTGGTTAGGAATTGAAATTCACTGCTCAGTGGAAAGAGATTTTTCACACGCCCTTATGAGAATGGTCAACAAAAAAAACTACCTGGCCTTTTCCGATGTAATACAGTAAAGGATAAAAAAATACAAACACTGTGTTTGCATTTTCGAAAATATCCCTATTTATGATAAAAAAAAACATTTTAAAGTTCCTAATTCTAAAAGAGCGCAGGCAAGTAGGCAATTGGACACAGCGCAGTAAATCATAACAGTCGGACTATTACCAAGATGGATTTAGTATGGAAATTGTACTGCTGTAATTTTTCTAGGTCGCGTCGCGACTGTATATTTTCCACGATGTGACGTCACTTCAGTGCTGATTCCTAAACTAAAATCCACAGACCTACGCATGGTCTACGGAGTATATTATTATACCATGGACCTACGGAATAAATTGACAACTGACTGACAGGTAAAATGATACCAGGAACAGCAAAATAAAAATAGTGAAGGTATATGTCGATAACAATATATCGACAAGTTGTAAAGTACAAATAACAGACTAGTTTAAATCAAAAATAAGTATATTAGTTTCAAATAAGAGGTACACATTTTGGTTTGTTTGATTTTCGAGGTAGTGGATGGATAAAATGCGTTTTTACCCTCTAGTTTTAAAGCATAAAAAGGTTTCCGAGCCTGTAGGTAAAAAATAAAACACCTTTTCCGACGATAACTAGTCTTTATTATAAAATATTATTCATTCCCTGGCTCCGTTATTTCGTCATCTACATCATCATCATCAGTTTCATTGATAATAAAACGATCCGAAACATTGTCCACTAAATGGTAGAGTTGTAACATTTTGTAAACTTCTCTTGTTCTTTGTATTCTGTCAAAACTTTAAAAACTGAACTTCTTGAAATACCAAGAATTTCGGATGATTTCATGACACACTCGTTTTTATTGTCATGAATGTCCTCTGGGATATTTTGTTCGTCCTGCAATCTGTCTACCATCTCATTATAAATATAAACGTAAACTTGATGAATCGTATCTTTTTCAATTTCACTAATTGATTTTTTTCTCCTTTATATCGGAGGCAAACATTTTGATGAACATGGCTCTGGTCCCGAATCTTGCGAATCCATAATAACACGTAACAATTTCAATAAACACTCGTAATAGCAATGATAACGTATATCGTTAGATACATAAAAGTAGTTTGTAAACAGCGGTCAACTATATCTGAAGATACCCGCTTTTTTTTGTTAAAAGATGGACCACATTGTTGGGAATTTGAAAATAAAGAACAATACTTTTATTAATTCATTTAATTAAAATGTATGTATTCAATAAACTATCAATTATCATAAATATACATATAATTTCATGTTTCATGTACATTATTCCTGGTTTGACATTAAATTTTTATCTCTAATTAGGGGTCTACAGACCATTTGATCTGTCAAAATCACTGGAAAAAGTTGGTATATAGATTAGCCGATCAAATTGCCAATTTGATTGTCCCGTCTGGGTGGACCTTAAACCTACGATGTAACAATAATTTTAATATCGATGAGAACGACACTGGCCATACTGTGGCAACATTTGTTCATACTTACTTGTCAAATTAGTCCGTAGGTCTGTGGATTTTACTTTAGACGACGCTGCTTTCACCTTTTTTTTATATTTTACAAACTAGTCCGTATAATCAAATTAATATAGGTATCTAATAGTTTTGAGTTTTGTGATAATAAAATAATGAAATTAGTTTAAACTTAACACTATTTGAAAATTTGAAATGTTCTCAATTCAATTAGGCTGCTTCCACTTCGACTGCGTCTTTGTGAAGACGAAACAAGTGCATTAAAAAAAAACCACCAAAACCAAATACTGGAGCGAACAGTGGGCAGACAGCCTTAAGCAGTGTTGACAAGCTCTACAGCAATTAATGGAATTGCTTTGCTAATCCACGATATAATGCCAGTTAATTAGTGCTAATCCGTTATGCTTATTTGCGTAATTTTTCATGCATACATGCATTTAATGGTCCCACCCTCCCACCGCGATAAGAAAAATAAATACGCAAATAAATATAACAAATCACCACAACAAAAAATACTCGATACGTATTTCGGCCCTCTACGAGGCATCATCAGGAGATGTTGACGGTCTGGAGTCCGACAAACGGACGGGTTGTCATGAAAAAATACGCAAAATAAGCATTACGGGTTAGCACTAATAAACTGGCATGTTATTATATTGCGGATTAGCCAAGCAATATTATTATTTTAATCTTTATAGCGTAGCGGACAGGTTTGAAATCCTGTATCCGCGCTTGAAATTCCAATGTCGGTGTTTTACTTTATACAACAGTAATTGAGCACACCTTGTTGTGGCGCGACTATTACTGCATCAAAATGCATCTTTGGTTACTAGTTTTCTAAATACTTGAACATATGGTGGCGTCAATCAAATTATAATAATCTATATTGTAAAATCGTATTGTAATCTGTATTTTAGAAAACTGATGTTTTCTATGCAGAGGGGTATTTATTTCAGGGTAGAAGAGCGATGCAGGATTTCTATGGCGCCAGCCGTACAGTGCATAATTAGGCCGTAACTCGTGTGATCCTATAATGGAACTCGCCTTGCGCTCGTTTTATAAAATGCCACTCGTGTTTTAAATCCTCTCATTACGTAACAGTTGAATAAACTACTTAATCAAATAAGATGCATCTCGAAAGACCCAAACATTGGGAAACAAATTGTCAATGGCACTTCTTTTCTTAATAGCCCAATCAGCACATTCGTCTTATTAGAATTGTACACCTCTCCCTATAATCTCCAAGGCCTCTCACGGTTGAGTGTGTGCTTGTCTGTACTTAGCGCAACATGGTCTTGTTGCTTCAGATCGTGTTTGCCTGCGAAAGTGCGCAATGTTTTAGAAAGACATCGGTAGTGGAAGTAGGTACCAAAACATCAAGTGATTTAAAAGGTTTTCTCTTCTTTCGTCGATAAACGTTTCGTCATATTCTTTTTTTTGACGACGTTTCACTTCATAAAAAGCATATTTCTATGAAATCGTACAATATTATATACCGTAATAATATTGTAAAATATTCTAACAATATTAAAACAATCGTAGAATATTACAATAATATTGTTTAGCATGACTTTACTATAGGTACGGTCAGCGTCAAAAGTAGCTGATAATTTTACTACTGACTTATAATTATGTCAAATTGCTTGCTAAAATTGTCACCTAAACTAACCAAACTTTTTTTTTTACGTGGACAAATCCTTTTTGGATCCCCGCTCTACGGGGAAGAGCGTGGGTATGTCGGACTCTACTGAGAAGCAGCAGCCTACCGCCTAAAACTCCATGGTATGCCCACTCGCGGCATTGGTAGGGATGACACGGGAATCACGGGATCGCGAACATGTCACCGCGAAAACCTAACCTACCTTTGATGCTGACTGCATTAAAGTGTATTACGCGTAATAAGCTAATAATGTGAATTTATTTGTTTAACGTTAACGTAAACAATATTCACGAAGCAGAGTGAAAGCGAAACCACAGACGCTTCAAGAAACTTACGGTTTCCGAGATCGCAAACTGGTTGGTATTTTTATTATTATATTATAGTTACTTGTACTTACCGTTGAGGCGTGTCGGGGTAAGATGGGACGGTCCTCTTTTTCTAGACCTGACGCCTAAATATTAAGTAACAATCGGCATTTCTCATTGTTGTAGATTTACTTACTTTCTTAACTATTATGACTGAGATTGAATGACTTAGATTGTTGAGTTTTTATCGGCTTTCTTCTCAATAGTGGTCTCCAGTGAAGTGCAGCTTAAAAATTGTAAAAGTGCCCTTGTGGCCTACTTACAGAATACACTTTTTGATTTTGACTGATTTTGATTGTAGAACCGACAGCCCGACGAGTTCTTATGTGGCGACCAGCGTGCACGGCGTTTGATAAACTTACCTACTATTAGTTAGGTACATTTTGGTTTGATATGCCATTGCTTTGTATAATGTAACGAATGGATAATATTGTTTTAGATAGGTGCTAAGGAGCTGTAAACCTTTCAAATCAAGAGTGGTTAAGTTCCTCAGAGCAAAAATAATTGCTCGCATTATTTAATATCAAAACAGTATATCAATTAATTATAGGAATAAAACAAAATATATCATAAACTCGTTAAGGAAAAATATCAAAGGTACCTAATATGTAAGCGTAATATGTAAGCGTAATATGTATTTTTTTTTAATTATATAAAACAATACGGACGCGGTGTTCACGAATCGGAAGACATAGAATACGTAGAAGACATTGACGTTAAGCCACCCTGATAGTGGACAGATGATCTAGTGAAGGTCGCTGGAGTCCGCTGGATGGTGGCGCAGGCCCAGTGATGATATCGTGCTGTGGGCTATGCCCAGCAGAATTACATTTTAATTTATACTATACTGGCGGAATGTGTCTGGGGCGCCGTCCAGCGTCGCGGACTACCCTTACATAACTTAGGTATATGCAATAGTATTTTGGCTGCACCGGCATCGAGTGAAGCCGGAATACTACTGAAGGTATATTTCTCCGTTATAGGAGACGGTAGGTAGTCAGTAAGTCTGTATTTAATATTATTGTGTTAATTTTAATGAATAAAAAAATATATTTTAACCAATTGTCGATCGTACCCCATGGCACTATTCAGCATGCGATGCAAATTGCGATCCGCGAACGTATTTCAAGCGAAGCGGTTGATACTTGGATCGGCACCTCAAGTGTATGTTTCTAATGTAATAAAAAGCAAATTGACACTAGAGCCTAAAAATAAGAAGTCAATATTCAGTCGCCATTATTGACTGAGTGAGCGAAGCCTCTCTGTTTTATTTTGCCACAATTTCTTTCGTATATCCGGATGTTTGGATGTTCCGATTTCCGTCTGTTCTCGCCTAAACTTCTCAAATGATTCACATGGAATTTTGTGAGTAAGTTCGATGAGTATTTCGATTTTTTGTCGAGTCAGTTACTTATACGATTTTTTTCGAAATGGTGATGAAAGACACAATAGCGACGCCTCACCACGGGTACGTATCATAAGACATGAGTTAAAAATACATAAAGTTAAAATGCCGAAATTCTAAATTTTTAAAAATCATAAGTTTGGTATACCTATAAATAATGGTCAAAATACATAACAGTTACTTTTCATAATGGATCAAAACTTTTAAGCTCAAAATACGTAATGGTCAAAATGCAACGCTGATGCGACGATGACGACGCGGTCGGCACAGTTTGTAGTGAACCTGCCTACTGTGCCAGCGGTTCAGGGTTCGAATCCCGGCCGGGGCATATATTTGTGTGATGAACTCGAATATTTGTTCCTGGGTCATGGATGTTATTTATATAATGTACTTACCTATATATCGTCGTCTAGTACCCATAGTACAAGCTTTGTTTAGTTTGGGACTAGGTCGATTTGTATGAGGTCGGCTTTAAGGATGTGCTTTAATTATATGCCTTACAGACATGATGTTTTCTGATATGAGATATTTTAAACTTAGTTTTGTATTGTCATCATTGTGTTGTAAACTTTCTTTTCTTTTAGTTCTTGTCATTTTGATTTATTCATAAATGCTGTGAAAGTGACATAAGTAGTTAAGTACGTCTTTGGTTAGAAATTTCAGAATATATTTCTGCATGTTTTGAAATTCTGCATTAGTATGTTAATTTAATACGATGCAATCCTTAATGCAATTGCATTATATGAAACTTTTAGTAGGTGCATAATCATTTACTCAATTCCAATGATGTGATAAACCTACGTGAAAATTTTAACGCAATCTTATTTTGTTCTAGGTCACCATGGATTTGGAATTCCGAAACCTAAAATACACAGTATTCAGTCGCATATCAAAAGGTGAGCTTATTATTATTCCTTATACACCATATTGGAAAAAATTAATGACAAGAAAAATGACACAAAATTCGGGTCTCCGTAAAATTCACAATCAAGGGATTGTCATAGCGACCTAAACAGTATGACACAAAAGAGTATAAATTAAAAAGTGGCAATACTGTAGTATCGTCGCTTTTTTCTTAGATTGATTAGAAAGGGACGACACTACAGTATTGCCACTTTTTAATATCTTCTCTTTTGTGTCGTACTGTACTTTCACATTTCTCTTTTATGTCTTAACATTTACGCGTTCCTCCAAGATAAATATCTCCCATAGTCAGGGTCGAATGAGGTAATGAAGGCCAGGGCGCTAATCGAGTGTACTGTGAGATAGAGTCTGGCTAGCCAAATAATATTGACAGATATTTCCTTGTGGTATCACCAATTGTCTATGATTTCAACAATTTAGTAGGTGGGTCCTCTATAACTAATTTTGATACTTACATTATGTACTAGTTCTAAAATTCCGATCAAGTTGAAATTTGGCATAGTACTTATGTAGTTTTTTTGGTGATGGATTAAAATAGTATTATCGAGCTAGGTCTTATTTACACTACATTGAATTTTTCGCCTAGTATATGAAATGAAATGAAATAAAAATATGTTCTAGTATCAAAACTATAATTCCTACTACTACCGCAGATTTTTTAAATTTCCCGCCAAAACTTCGAGTAATATTTCATGAGCCAGACTATATATCATATCGCCAAATAAGCAAAATTATTTTCTCTCTCTACTGCCCTCACCACCGGTAGCCTACCTTTACCATGAGTTAACGTGACCGTACTCGCTAGCGACAGCGTAAACGATTTGTATGGAGAATAAGTACAGCGCCCTAGAAATCGATTAAATCGATAAATTGATAACCTGAAGAAATAACAACAAAACAAATTACTATTTTACATAGAACGCCTCGTAAACGCTATCCGCTAGTCCGACGGCTCGTAGCTCAAATATTATTGGCTTACACAAAATAAACAAAATTATATGTACGTTCGAAAAAAAGTTTTTCGACAAAATCGATTCGATCAACCATTCATAATCGTTGGATTTGGCAAACAATATGTCTTTGCTACCTACATCATTACAAACATCAGCAGATAAATGTGTGTTAAAAAAAAACACACACTGTAGCGAGATGAATGAAACTCATTATTATAGTTGAGAGATCACTATAATAATAATATCGTTCCGTGGTTATCTATGTTACCCACAATAATTATTACTATCACGGAATGGTTCAATAAATCATTACCAATAATAACTTATTAATCGATATTAAATATCAAATACAATTTTCACTCATAGGAACATAGATTTGTGGAAAAACTGGGTAAATGCTTATCACTACAAATTATAAATGCGAAAGTGTGTTTAGCGATTGGAGTTGTTATTTCACATGGTAGTACAGCAACCGGAGTGTACTTAGTAATATGTAAATAGCTTCAATATTTTTTATAGGCAAATCAATAAACTTATTTCATTAGAAAAAAACGTGGTGGGAGAGTACTTACTAGTAGTCTGAAGAATGATCACCTTCAACTCGCGAATCTGTTTAACAAGAACAAGCCAGTCATATAACTACTGTATTGTGTCACGTAGACGAAACCACAGGAAAAAAACACGCTCAGTAAAGTATACGACATTTTCCCCTTTGGCTTTAGATGATTTGATAAATTAATAAATATTTAATTACATCTGTTATCTGTGAAAACGACAAAACTATTAAATTAGCGGTACTTTTTTTGTCCATCTTCTGTGACGCTCACAACTTACTACCGGCTTCTATTATATATGTAGATTGAGTAGATCGTTAGGAGACAATAGATACATTAGAGACGAAACCGGTATTTTTTGATTACCTAAATATACTAAAGTTGTTTTGTGTTACCCAAGGACCTATTAATACAAAGGAATTTTACGCAATCCACTGAAGTACAAGTGAGGATCGAACCCACGACCCCGGCTTAACCGGAGCAGTGCTCTCACGGTTGGGCTATTGGTCCGCTACGCACTACCACAGAATAGATAAAAGTTGGCTCTACGCGGATAGCGCGAAGTAATGCCTTTTTATTACGCTTACGAGGCCTTACTCCTTTTAAAAAAAAATCTAATTATGACAGATATATTGATAATTTCATAATTTCAACCAACGTTTTGAAGTGAACAATACTTTTCCCCGATTTCTAGGTAGTAACATAGCTATTTCATGCTTTCATTGCGTGCAGTCGAAAATAAGTTGAAAAAACGAATTTTCCGCGTGAATTTTGTCAATTTCGAGTAGTTTTTGAAACAAAAATTATCAATGAAAAAAAGCCAAACTGTAGGTTTCAAATATATACCAATAAATCCCAATAGCCCTGTTCTAGGTAGTAACATCAATAATATAATATGTTAAGAAACATGTTTGATTATAGAGAAAAATGTCTAAAATAATCAGCATTTTAAAAAGAATAAGGCCCCTTAAAGCAACCACAAAAATAGGATCAACATTGATTCTATTAGTTCTGTTTAACTCAGGAATAACATTGCTGATTCCTACTCCTATAAACGCAAAAGCATCTACCTCGGTTATCTATTATAGTATTTTATATCAAATATTGCAACAATTATAAGCTATGTTCATGGTAAATCCAAATTCTCGAAACACTAATTTGCTCTACTCAAATTACTGGTAGATATACTGGGTATCGGGGCATTTCACCTGAACGTCTGCTTTGTCGGGCACGTGACAGCTACCTTAACAACATATAGAAAGTCCAAGAATTCACTACAATAAAAGCCAAGTTATAAAATATTGACATACGAAATATTTACATCGTAACTTTCTTAGATGTATGAAAGGAATGGCGTCACGCGGCCGATGTTACTTAGCTATATAGTACCTAGTCGTAGTAGTTACGGACAAGCCACGAATTTCGGTGGAAAGCGGTTGAGCGAGAGATCCGAGCGCGTCAGCCATGTTTTTTTTTTATTATGTCAAAAGGGGGCAAACGAGCAAACGAATCGCCTGATGGAAAGCGATTACCGTCGCCCATAGACACCTGCAACACCAGAGGAGTCACAAGTGCGTTACCGGCCTTTCAGGTGGGAATACGCTCTTTTCTTGAAGGTTTGAAGGTCGTATTTGTCCGGAAATACCGCAAGCGACAATTCATTCCACAATGCAGTCGAGCGAGGCAGGAAATTTCTAGAAAAGCGCACAGTTGTGGACTGCCAACTATCTAAGTGGTGAGGATGAAAGGATTGTCGCGTAGAACGATGGCGGAAAGAAGCGGCAGGAATCAATCCGAACAACTCCTCGGAGAACTCCCCGTTATACAAGCGATAAAAGATGCAGAGAGAGGCTACATCTCTACGTAGCGCCAAGGAGTCAAGCCGATCTGAAGTTCGCTGGCAGCCGACGGGGTGCCTGTCGTATCGCATAACGTTTTTTGTCCTAAAAATGTTTGGCCGAGAATGTTTGGCATACTGTTGAATGGCATACTACTCATTTGTCCTAATCATTTTTGCGCATACTCATTTAAAGTCCTAAAGCAAGTTTATCCTAATATTGATAACTCTAAAATCGAATTACCTAAAGCATAATATTCCTAACATGAATTGCCCTAAGAATTATTTTGCCTATTATTAAATTGGCTAAAATTACAGCACCTAAACTAAACTATGGTAGGCGTGAAGTCAGAATCGTTACGTATTCAACCTTCAGGCAGGTCAGATTTTGGTTAGGTTAGGTACGACGACGAGCGAAGCGAGGAGGAGTGTTAGGTAGAACTGTGACCCTAACGAGCGAGCGAAATTATATTAAAAAAAAAAAAAAAAAAAAAAAAAAAAAAAAAAAAAAAAAAAAAAAAAAAAAAAAAAAAAAGGTTAGGTTAGGTTTGTTTTATGACCATGGATAGCCGAGCGTCAGAATGCTTGCTTGCATGGAGTTACATTAAAATTTAGCAGTTAGTAGGTTAGGTTAAAGACCGAAAACTGTGGGTTATAGGTTAGGTTTGTTTTATGACCATGGATAGCGGAGCGTCAGAATGCGTGCTTGCATGGAGGTATATTCAAATTTAGCAGTTAGTAGGTTAGGTTAAAGACCGAAAACTGTAGGTTAGGTTAGGTTTGTTTTATGACCATGGATAGCGGAGCAAGCGAAGCGAGCGAGCGTCAGAATGCTTGCTTAAAAATCTTCGAGATTTAGGTTTAATGAAATGTAGTCAAAATATTTTTAGCACATTAAATATTAGGAACATTACAATTATGCACATCAATCATTCGATAGTTGAATTTTAGCCACATCAAACGATAGGACAAATAATATTTAGGAAAAACGATAATAGGAGCAACAATTTCGGACAATCAAAAATATGCGGAACAAAGTGTATGCCATGCCAAACGTTATTAGGACAAAAGACGTTATGCGACACGACGATACGACTAATAATTGTATGCCGTCCGATATAGACCCGAGCCGACGATACGAGTCGCTCTCCGTTGAATACGATCTAGAGGGACAAGCTGGTACTTGGGCGCCCCAGCCCACAGATGAGAACAGTACTCCATATGTGGGCGAACCTGCGCCTTATAAAGCTGTAGGCGATGAGCCGGAATGAAGTACTGTTTCGACCTGTTGAGCACGCCGAGCTTCTTGGAGGCTAATTTAGCCTTACCCTCTAGATGTCCGCGGAATTGGACTTCACACGAGATGTCTACACCAAGGATTCATATAGTGGCTGAGGCAGTTAGGGGAGTGCTTTCAAAAAGAGGTGACGCGACGAACGCAGATAAACGAGTGAGCGAGACACACGAACCGCTGACCGCTGCCGCTGTCGGGCAAATTCAATTGCAATGGCAAGTTCATTGCGTGCAGTCGAAAGTAAGTTGAAAAAACTAATTTTCCGCGTGAATTTTGTCAATTTAGAGTAGTTTTTGAAACAAAAATTATAAATGAAAAAAAAAATCAAACTGTAGGTTTCAAATATATACCAACAAAGCCCTGTTCTAGGTGGTAACATCAATAATATGTTAAGAAACATGTTTGATCATAGAGAAAAATGACTAAAACAATCAGAATTTTAGAAGGAATAAGGCCTCTTAAGTTAGCAACAGGTGGACTTCTCGTTAAACAGTGATCTCCAAATAATTTTGGGGATGCAGAAAAAAACGAAAGAGACATGTAACCGTTTCGCGTACGTTCAGCCAATCAACCAACCGGTTGAATGAAATAGTGTTAATTAATATTAAAACGTTTCATCTGAATCAAGAAACACTGCATTCCGTTTTTAGGGTTCCGTACCCAAAGGGTAAAAACGGGACCTTATTACTGAGACTTCGCTGTCCGTCCGTCCGTCTGTCACCAGGCTGTATCTCAAGAAAGCTGATAGTCTAGACAGTTGAAATTTTCACAGATGACGTATTTCTATTGCCGCTATAACAAAAAATACTAAAAATAAAATAAAATAAATATATAAGGGGAGCTCCCATACAACAAACTTGTGATAGATTATGGTACGGAACCCTTCATGCGCGAGTCGGACTCGCACTTGTTTATTAGTTACACTCCATTAAGGAAATTTTGGGTAACTTTCCCATACGTGCCAATGAGTAAAGCCAAAGTTAATTACAAAGGGAATTTACCTACATAAGATTACAATACAACACTACTACTACTACTTTATTGCACACCAATAAAAGTTTACAAAACGAAACAAAACAAATACAATTCTTAAATAGCGGTAGACAACAGGCGGTCTTATCGCCAAAAAGATCTCTCCAGACAACCTTTGGGTAGTGAAACAAAGTAAAGAAGGGCGCCGATCGCGGTTCGCTCTTCCAATAAACTATACCAATTCAACTAACTGTGGCGCCGATAATAAACCTGTAAAATCGACGCGAACTGTAAAAGTTTGGGAGCATCTGGAACAATATCGCTAGCCACTACGTCACCGATTTACAAGACTCTACAGTCGCTGGCGAGTATGGTCATTATACTCACGATAGTGGTACAGTCTAATTTCTTACCCTCCTCGTCCTAAATGCAATCAGCGGTGGAACCACCTATGGTCCTCTTGAGCTAGTATCATGCTGAGGTGGGACCTTTTCGTGGCACATTATAATATTATAGTTCCCTATTGTTTTTTTATCATTTCTGTCACACCCTTTATGTAATTACTAGCTGTGCCCCGCGGTGTTACCCGCTCATCCCACGGGAACACTACATTTATTCGGGATGAAAAGTATCCTATGTCCTTCCCCGGGACTGAAACTATATATATACTAAATTTCATCTAAATCGGTTCAGCGGTTTAAGCGTGAAGAGGTAACAGACAGACAGACAGACAGACAGACAGACACACTTTCGCATTTATAATATTAGTATGGATGTTTTATCGTCACGTCACGAATGAATGTGTTTATTTCTTTCGTTCTTTCTTTCTTTCTAAGACGGCGTAACGATAGGACCCTGCCACACCTACAGAATACAATAAGCAGCAAATACAGTGGACTTCAAATTATTTACTACCTTTAGCATTAAAACAGCGCGAATGCGACATACTGCATTTACACATACCTATAAACGCCTTCCTTAGCTAGGTCTCAATAAATGTCATGAATTCATGATACATTCCGGTAAAGAAAAATAGGAAAGGCGGTTTTTGCAACTAGTTAGTAACATGTGACAGAATGTGGATTTATCATATTTTTCCTATAACTAATTTCGTTTCTGATTAGTAGTAAAAATAGCTAGTTTCTTTTCATATTTCAGTACAACTATTTATTATTTAATTTTGTACAATTCTGAAAAATCCAAGGAAATATACAAGCAGCCAATAATTTTTATCAGCTGATATGGCTTGGGACGACCGGCGGGGTTTTTTTTTTGTTTTATCTATTACTAGGTACTACTTACTAGTACCTAGGTACCTTACTTAAATTAAGCTAATTGTAATTCAATATGTTATAAAGAGTTTCATAATTTTTATTTATGGCGTTTGGTTTGCAATATCTCAATGAAAACGTTGAAAAATCATCTATTAAAGTCATTCGCAACACTAAGGGCGTAGCCACATGTCCACGACACGGCGTCGTAAACGTAAAACGACACGGTGTCGCGTCGGAGCGCGACACATTATCCACCGTGCGAATATACGTTGCCGCGTCGTGAAAACACACGACACGGCGTCGTAAACGTAAAACGACACGGTGTCGCGTCGGAGCGCGACACATTATCCACCGTGCGAATATACGTTGCCGAGTCGTGAAAACCGGAGATGGGCATTAATCGATTAATGTTTTAGTCAACTAATCAATCGATTGAAAATATCAATCGTCATTTTTCAATCGCAACTAATTTAGTTGCGATTGAATTAGTTGTGAGAATCTTCGACTAACAATTGAATTAGTTTTAGTTTCAATGGACTTTTCACGATTAAATCAATATTAAAACTATGTAGTCGCTCGTTTTTGCATTTTTATTTAACTTGCAATATAGACAACTTGCAATATGTAACTACGAGTAGGTAGGTATGTACATTGTAGGTACTCGTATCTTGTATCACTTGTATCTATGTTGGTTTGGGTAGAATCTTGCAACTTATTTTGAAGGAGATATCTTCAACCGATTGAGCTAAAATTATGTATATATACACGTTTAATTTGAAACGCTAGAATGACAATGCAATATTATGGGCCATGTTAACAATATTATAACGATAAATAACGAAAAACTGCAATGTTTACAAATCGCAAACAATATAGTAGGTTGGTGCTCTATTAATATTTTGATACTTTAAGTACTAGTTCTAACGAGTATCGTAAAGTCCTATACGATACTGAATTACTCGTTTTCGTTTCTTCTGCTTTTTCTTCATGCTTCTTCTTAAAAGCAACAAGAGCAGAATACGTGTGATAGGATCCATGTCGAATTGAAAACTGATCGCAAAATATTTTGAACATGTACGAGAAGCTGCGGCGTCGTAATCGAACGTGGCACCGCACCGTGCATCTACTCAACACAGCAAAGTTAATCTGCCCGGCGCGCGGCGCGACCTGCGGTGCCCGGTGCAGCATGTGTTTTCACGACGCGGCAACGTATATTCGCACGGTGGATAATGTGTCGCGCTCCGACGCGACACAGCGTCGTTTTACGTTTACGACGCCGTGTCGTGTGTTTTCACGACGCGGCAACGTATATTCGCACGGTGGATAATGTGTCGCACTCCGACGCGACACCGTGTCGTTTTACGTTTACGACGCCGTGTCGTGGACATGTGGTCAGCCCCTAACTATAACTAAGGGCGTGGCCACATGTCCACGACATGGCGTCGTAAACGTAAAACGACACGGTGTCGCGTCGGAGCGCGACACATTATCCACCGTGCGAATATACGTTGCCGCGTCGTGAAAACACACGACACGGCGTCGTAAACGTAAAACGACACGGTGTCGCTTCGGAGCGCGACACATTATCCACCGTGCGAATATACGTTGCCGCGTCGTGAAAACACACGACAATCCCAACATCTCCAGAGGTCGAACTGGTTTCCTAAATACATTTTGCCTTTTTAAACGAGGCGATATTTTCCATAATAGTTCTTCAAAACTTGACACAGACATTCTAAAATAATCATAAAACTTGTGATCACTTATTTTTAAAGCCTCGTACTTCCTTTTGAAATGACTGCCATCATGGTTCATAATAGAAAGATATGGATTAATCCAACATTTTCGTTTCTTCTGCTTTTTCTTCATGCTTCTTCTTAAAAGCAACAAGAGCAGAATACGTGTGATAGAATCCATGTCGAATTGAAAACTGATCGCAAAATATTTTGAACATGTACGAGAAGCTGCGGCGTCGTAATCGAACGGGGCACCGCACCGTGCATCTACTCAACACAGCAAAGTTAATCTGCCCGGCGCGCGGCGCGACCTGCGGTGCCCGGTGCAGCATGTGTTTTCACGGCGCGGCAACGTATATTTGCACGGTGGATAATGTGTCGCGCTCCGACGCGACACAGCGTCGTTTTACGTTTACGACGCCGTGTCGTGTGTTTTCACGACGCGGTAACGTATATTCGCACGGTGAATAATGTGTCGCGCTCCGACGCGACACCGTGTCGTTTTACGTTTACGACGCCGTGTCGTGGACATGTGGCCAGCCCCTAACTATAACTAAGTACACCCCAATTGCAGCAGTTAAAGTTAATAGTAGATACGGCTGCAGTTGTCTGTTTGTGCAATTTCCTTTTTTTTTTATTGGAGCCATTATTAGAATGTAACTATACGTCTATACTTTGTTGCATTTGTACACGAAATGCTTCTCACAATCATTGAATCGAATAACAGCTTATTTAGTGCATCACTGATTACTTTACGAGGATTTAATAACAGCAGTCAAAGTTAATTGTAGGTACATTGCGATTACGATTGGTATCTTTGTGCAATTTTCTTTTTTTATTGGTGCTATCATTAGTATGTACACATACACTCATACTTTGTTGCATCTCACAGGTCACTAGACACATTCTTGGAATGGATCTAATTTCCATAATCCCCTTAGTCCGTGATGCGGAATATTACTTTCGAAAGTACCGTTACTAAGATTTTTTCAAAACCGAAAAGCGATGTTCCGTTAATTAATCATATGCTAAAGATGTTACATTACCGACATAATAATATACTAAATAATTTACTAGGTAATTAGGTTAGGTTATGGTTTTAGGTAGGTAATAAGTCTGATAGACCAAAACGATGGTTTCGAATTAATTGTAGCTTGGGAATATTACCAACTTCACCCTGAGGGTCGAACAGTTGGAGGCTCATCACAGTATGAACTTCGATTCATTTGTGGTGACATGACAGTGCCTACTTTCAAGCTGCCGACCTTTCTGCAGGAGGAATTCTGGCCGAAAAGTGTCGTGTTCCGGCAATTTCGCGGACGATAACCCGACACCCAGGGCCCTGTTTCATATACGTGACAACTTGACAATTTGTTAGTTTTTGTCAAAATTGTCGAATTGTAGCTACAAATTATGTTTCATAAACGTGACAAATATGTCCGATTGCGACAGGTAAATAGTTGACAAAATTGTTAGTGTCAATCGCGTTTCATAAATATCTACAATTGTCAGTTTTAAAATGTCAGTATTTAAGAAAACTGTCAAGACTATTTTGTCATGGTAATCGACATAGGTAATTGTCGTAAATTGCGACAAATATGTCACAGCATACATTTTTGTTAAAATGATGTAGCAGTATGAGGGTAGCAATAGAAATGTTTGCCTTACATTATAATTTTGACTAGCACTCTAGGATTTGTTCGGTATTAGTACTTGCAACAAGTAAAATTAACACGAAAATAATAATTTCGGGCCTTATGTACGACAACCGAGAAATAATGTTTGGCAAATTTAGTGAACGTTTAACGCACGAAAAATTCAAAATAAATTGAAGGAAATCGCAGAGCAATTAAAGGGATTGGGTATATTTCGCAAAGATTGGAAGTATTTGCGTGATACAACATGGCAAAATTGGAGGGAAAGGACTGTTTATTGTACGTAGGTACCTATTGTTATTATTATAATACATAAAATAATATCAACCCAAAAGTTGCCTTTTTTCTTCCCTATACTGTTGTAGAACCCTGTCATAGTAAAATTAATTATTTTGACGCAAGAAAAGCTGTGTTGACGTCAGTGTCTTAATGTGTAACAGTTCTACAGTTAGCACCATTTCACTGGTAATAAGTAATTAGTTAGTGAGAAGTAGCCGCTGACATTGGGTGAGGTCGCCTGTCAGAAATCTTCGACAAGTCTACAAATTTGTCAACTTGTAATTACAATTTTGTGTTTCATAAAACAAATATGTCAAGTATTTCGCGACAAATTGTCACCCGTCGCCTGTCAAGGGATTTTTTTTATGAAACAGAAATATGTCAAAACGTCGAGACAATTTGACATAATTGTAATTGTTCCACCACGACTTATTTGTCATAGGTAATATTTATATTATTTATGAAACGAAAAATTGTCAAAATGTCGAATTGTCACCTGTCACCTGTCATTGTCACGTATATGAAACAGGGCCCTGAAGTTACGTCGCACTTCGCCGAACTGACGTGTTTATGTATATTTTATATTATTGTTTTATTTGAGTATGTTAGTTTTAAGGTGTTTATTTAAGGTAAATAATTGATTAATAGACATGTTGACTAATTTTTTTCGAGGATGTCAATCGATTCTATTTTTATTGGGATCAAATGTCTATATGGGACTGACTACACTTAAACTGCTCTAAAAGTCAGAAATGACCGTGAAAGTTCAACATTCCTACGTAGCGTTAAAAACGCTCCATACAAAAGGCGTCCAGGCTAGTGACGTCAGAGGCCGGTATAGGTACCAATAATTGTATGGAGAAATTAAGAAATTTGTCATTTTCACCGTGAAAAAGTGCGTTTAAGTTCATAGTTGTTGTACAATTACTGTTTTGTAAAATTATAAGGATTCTGAAAACATTTTCAAAATTTCTTTTGGATTAAAAAAAAATATCATAAAATTTGCGTACCTTTGAAGTCCCATATATTTCCAAAAAAGATTTATTTTTCTGGATTTTTTTCTTTGTTTCGTGATATATTTTGCTAATTTTATTCATATAACTACAGTACGCTGTAGAATTCAAGATCAGTCAACATGTCTATTGATTGATAAACGCAGCCGTCATAGACCTGGAGCACGAATGGGAAAATGCAGTGTAGGATGGCTCCCGACTACGTGGAAATGATGATAGTGAGATTCGTGAGGGTTACGGGGAGTTGGTGGATGCGGTTTGCACAGTATCGATCTCTGTAGCGAGCTATCCTTAGTAGCACATTCTGTATAAGAGCTTATACAGCCCTTAACATAGCTGAAATAAGTCGTTTAAGGGCTGTATAATAGGGTGGAGCTTTTTTTTTTAAATTTTGGTTTTCCTGTATCGTCAATCGATGATCCCCTCTACTAGAAGTGTTTTTGCAAAAAATCAGGTATCTAAGTCAATATATTCAAATTTTAGAAAAAAAAAAAAACAATATAGCGGAGCTTTAATTAAGTCAATATTATAAATGTTATTGCAATGTTAATGTTTCAAATTATCAAAGCAATTAATGAATTTGAAAAAATACTTATTAAAGTATATTTTTATGTCCTTAATCAGAAGTCTCAGGAGATTATTTATCGCGAAAATACTGAGATTTCGTGTCGAAAAGTGGCATTATGAAATTAACCTGGCGACGACTTGTTGGTGGCTTATTAGATACTTTAATCTATATTTTCTCTATATCAATCGTAATAATTTCACATATTTCTTTAACTGAAGGATCTTTTCCGTTGTTCAACTCACGTATGTTATTTCTAACCAACAAAAATATTTTACTATATCACAATATTAATTAATTAATTTATTATTCAAATAAGTTACACGGCATTACAGTAACAAAACCAAGGCACTGTGAACTACAAAAATGCATATAAACAAGACTTAAAACTAGTTAGATTTAGTCGACATAACGGCGTGGGTTCGTTGCGTCGTCTGATCTGGTGTAGAAATTACAACTAAAATCTAAAGTTTTATTTAAAATTCCTGAATGATGCGCCACCTGAAGATGATGACGTAGAAGTTTGTTCTTTTTGCACGAATGAGGATATCCATTAGGGTCATCTATTAAAGACAAAGGAGATTAAAAAAATATAAATATGATTTTCGCTCTACCCTACATCTACAGTAGGTAGGTAGCTTATGCAGCTTGTCGTTACGTGGGATGGGACGTCTATGTTCAGCAGTAGACACCCGTGTCTATAGACGTATAGATAGATGCACGTGCCACGTACTTTAATTGCAGAAGTCAAAGTTAATTGTACATACATTGTGTGTAATTATTTTTTTATTGATCTCATGATTAAAAAGTACCTAACCATCCGTTTATACTTTGTTGCATTTTGTGTATGAAACGGTTCTCACAGAACATCGACATTCATGGAGTTGAATTACAACTTTTTTACACTGCATCGGTGATCGCTTTATGAGGATTTAATTGTATCTAAAGTTGTTTTTAATGAACTGGAATAAACTGAGAACTGCTAGTTACTTAAATCGGAGGGCTGAGAAACTGAGGGCTACTAGTAACCAACATATATTTTTGTAGAATTAGCATAATTTTGGTCAATACTAAGCACAATTTGACTATTTTTCAAGTAGTTAAACTAGTTTAGCTTTTTTTTTTTCAGTGTTGCGTTCCAACATCATCCAACTGAAATAAGTCGTTTAAGGGCTGTATAATAGGGTGGAGCTTTTTTTTTTAAATTTTGGTTTTCCTGTATCGTCAATCGATGATCCCCTCTACTAGAAGTGTTTTTGCAAAAAATCAGGTATCTAAGTCAATATATTCAAATTTTAGAAAAAAAAAAAACAATATAGCGGAGCTTTAATTAAGTCAATATTATAAGTGTTATTGCAATGTTAATGTTTCAAATTATCAAAGCAATTAATGAATTTGAAAAAATACTTATTAAAGTATATTTTTATGTCCTTAATCAGAAGTCTCAGGAGATTATTTATCGCGAAAATACTGAGATTTCGTGTCGAAAAGTGGCATTATGAAATTAACCTGGCGACGACTTGTTGGTGGCTTATTAGATACTTTAATCTATATTTTCTCTATATCAATCGTAATAATTTCACATATTTCTTTAACTGAAGGATCTTTTCCGTTGTTCAACTCACGTATGTTATTTCTAACCAACAAAAATATTTTACTATATCACAATATTAATTAATTAATTTATTATTCAAATAAGTTACACGGCATTACAGTAACAAAACCAAGGCACTGTGAACTACAAAAATGCATATAAACAAGACTTAAAACTAGTTAGATTTAGTCGACATAACGGCGTGGGTTCGTTGCGTCGTCTGATCTGGTGTAGAAATTACAACTAAAATCTAAAGTTTTATTTAAAATTCCTGAATGATGCGCCACCTGAAGATGATGACGTAGAAGTTTGTTCTTTTTGCACGAATGAGGATATCCATTAGGGTCATCTATTAAAGACAAAGGAGATTAAAAAAATATAAATATGATTTTCGCTCTACCCTACATCTACAGTAGGTAGGTAGCTTATGCAGCTTGTCGTTACGTGGGATGGGACGTCTATGTTCAGCAGTAGACACCCGTGTCTATAGACGTATAGATAGATGCACGTGCCACGTACTTTAATTGCAGAAGTCAAAGTTAATTGTACATACATTGTGTGTAATTATTTTTTTATTGATCTCATGATTAAAAAGTACCTAACCATCCGTTTATACTTTGTTGCATTTTGTGTATGAAACGGTTCTCACAGAACATCGACATTCATGGAGTTGAATTACAACTTTTTTACACTGCATCGGTGATCGCTTTATGAGGATTTAATTGTATCTAAAGTTGTTTTTAATGAACTGGAATAAACTGAGAACTGCTAGTTACTTAAATCGGAGGGCTGAGAAACTGAGGGCTACTAGTAACCAAAATATATTTTTGTAGAATTAGCATAATTTTGGTCAATACTAAGCACAATTTGACTATTTTTCAAGTAGTTAAACTAGTTTAGCTTTTTTTTTTTCAGTGTTGCGTTCCAACATCATCCAACATTGATGCTCGATTTTTAACTTGGTCCGCATATATTTAAATAATGTAAATGAATTTGATTTCCAATGTAAATAGGTATGTATTTATTTGTATTAGAGCTGGCGAGCGTTAAATGCCACCAAGACAAGTCAATAGTGTCTGCCAAGGCATCTGTCAATATTGTCAATTTATGCCAACAAATTATAAACCGCACTGTAGATGGATTTAAGTATACATATATTCATCTATGATTTAAGTCAGTCCTTTTTATATTGAACAGTAATATATGTATGTATTCTTAAACTTGTTTAATCAAATCAGCGTAAGCTTGTTTGTTTTTATCTCGGAGTATTTAAAAACTATAGTCATGTGTTCGCATTATGATCTCAGTAGGTAGGTAAGTGTTTAATTATGAATATCATAACGTTGGACCAAACATCCGTTCGCCTTATCAGTATCACAGGACAACTGTCCTAATTCACGGAACACTCAGTTAGTAACACGAAGTATTTAATTTACCGCTCGTTTGGAACACATTAAATATACCTATAGGTACTACTACACAGGTTTGTCATCTGTGGTACCAAGGGGTGCTTTTTTGGCAACATTATAACATCGTTTAGCAGTGCTTTTTTGGGCAGTAGACTATAGATTTACCTGCCGAGGTTTTCCCCGGGGGCTACAGTATGCGGGTCTTCACGAGGGGAGTAAATAGGTTCTTAAAGGGTCGCCAGCGCGCGTGTGATGCTCCTGGCGTTGCAAGCGTCCATAGGTGGCGGTAACTGCTTGACATCAGGCGGGCCGCATGCTTGTTTGCCACCGTCGTAGTACAAAAAAATTTATTCCAGATTGATCTTTGTATTAATGGTTTAAATAATTCCAGATTTAGTAATGCATGTCTTTCTATTATTATCAAACCGTAATTAGAATGGGATTGGATATGACAGTTATTCCATATACATACGTCAAAATGTATATGAAATGACAGTTGCTTTAATCCCATTCTCATTGCGGTTTGATAATAGAGTTGGTAACTATATAAATAACAGAAAAAGTACTGGAGTATAAAAAAATAATTTCCTGATAGAGTTCAGTAAAGGAAACTGAAACGCGTACCTTTTTTACCCTTATTGTCATTGCGACAAAAGGGAGAATGACTGATTTAAAAACCACTGGTATTTTCGAATTGGGAAATATTATCTACCAATTTTTTACAACGTATGTTAATTCAGAAACTATTTCTGAGTTAGGGCTCTTATACTGCAATAAAGAATTCGATTGTGACAATAAGATACCCGTGAAAAGGTTATCCATATTATTATTTTCGACTATCACTTGTCCTTGCCGTTTAGCACTAAAAGTCAAGTCAATAATCGGCTCTCTCAATAGTGTTAGAATCAATACATACATTAACTTTATATATTACAAAATACTACTCAACTTATCATAAATAAATGTGAAATAATACATTCCGTACCAATATGAATAATAAGTATTTGTATAGATTTACAAATATGGGTTCCCGTCAATGCTAGCTGTACAAAGTGGCGCCACCTGTGGGAGACGCAGTCATGACGTGATATTATTAAACAAAAACATCTAGCATCAACGGGACCCCAGACTCACTCTGTTCCGGGCTTCAGTGAAAAGTTATTGTGCTCCATGTAATTAATGTCAATAAAAAAAAAAGTAATAATTAAGTTATTGATGGTGTTTATTTACTCGGCGTCCCACAAGTCAGAAGAAAGGGATATATGGAAGTTGTGAGTACTTCCTAAGTCGGACCTGTGTGCTGAAAACGACGGACATAAACGTAAGTAAGCTATATTACGTCACGATGTTATAAAGTATTGGATGTGTAATTACTTCAATAGTTGACTCATGGTAATTATAGACGGGATGCTCATATATAAGCTATAATGTAGTATAGGTATTAATATAACAGATCATCACGATGAAAAAAATAAATAAATAAATAACAATAAATAAAAATAAATGAGAACGGTTACAAGAAGACATACGTGTAATTTAGCAGTATAAAATGCGTAGTTAAAGGTATTTTATTTTCTTCCTTTCCCTAAATTCTGTATTATTGAAGTAATCAAAATCCTAGTACAACTCGTTAAGGTCTATAGGTGTATAGTTGAATGTGACAAAATAACTTGGTACGGGTAACTGTGGGTTTCCTACGAATGGTTGGTATTTATTTTCGAATGTTAAACCAATTCACAAAGAGTGTATGCCGCATTTAGGTATATGATATATATGTTAGCGCGAGCGTTTAAGTTAGTAATGCTATCGGGGCCCTCGAGGCCCGAGGGCGACGCGCATTCCTAGTTCAATGTTTATGTTAGCGGTATAGCGGCTTGTTGATATTTGATGCTTGCAAAAGAAGTCGTTGTTCATCACGAAGCGGGGCAGTTTATGCTGTTAATGTAAATACTGCCAAATCGTTACGTTCGTGTATCTAAGAAGTTAAATTTGACAATTGTTATTTTAGTCTGTCATATAAGTATAAAAAAAATAGCTCTTGGATTATGGAGGTTTTCTAGGTCTATTTTTTTACTTTCTTGAAGACAAAGATTGCTGTTTGTGATTTTAAAATTTTCAGGAAAAATGCATCATATTGGAGGCACCCAGAGAGGGTCGCGTGAAACAAACCTCTGCCACCAGCCGAACAACCCGGGTCGCGGTCGCGGCACGTGAGCAGAAAGGAGACACCTCGCGCGTGCAGCCGATACAGCCGCCGGGAAAGCGGTTGGGCTACCAGGAAGCGATCACGCAGCAGGACCAGGCAGCGGTTACGCAGCAGGACCAGGCAGCGGTCACGCAGCAGGGTCAGGCGGCGGTCACGCAGCAGGACCAGGCAGCGGTCACGCAGCAGGACCAGGCGGCGGTGTCCGGAGAGGCGCGAGACTCTTCGAACGCGCAGCCGAAGCCACAGCCGACGACGAAGTGGGCGCCGTTCGCGCCATAGTAGTCAACGCGACGGGAGAAGCCGAAGTCACCGGGGTCGTAGCCGCCCCAGCAGACCACGATCGCGCAGTCTGAGCAGCTACCGGAGTCGTGGACGTCCCAGCAGACCGCGCTCGCGCAGTCGGAGCAGCCGTCAGGGATATGATCACACTCGCAGTTCGAACAATTATCAGAATGAGCAGGAACGTGAGTCTTTAAATTGTAACTATGTTTCTGGTGATCATACCTCTGTGACTCAATTAGTAGAGGCTTTGCGTGTCATTAACGATAAGAGCTCTTATGAAAAGTTGTCTAATTAAAATATGGTACCCGAATTTGACCCTTATAGTAAGGAAGGAACGCGATGTGGTTACACAAAGTGAACGAGTGCGCCGTCATATATAACTGGACTGATCGTCAAACAGTTTATTTTGCGTTGCCAAAACTCAAAGGTGGTACTCGGGCCTTACGACTGTCATGTTTACATGGGAAGAGTGGCAGGAGAAGCTCAAACTTGCTTTCCCTAGTGATGAGAATTACGGACAATTACTCTCAGCGATGCTAGGTAAACGTGCTCGTTTCAATGAATCATTAGAAGAATATTTTTATAATAAAATGATACTACTCAATCGTTGCAAAATAACCGGTAAGAGAGCAGTCGATTGTCTTATTTTTGGAATAGATGATCGCAGTGTACGACTTGGGGCTGAAGCAGCTCGTTTTGAGAACCCGGAGCAGTTTTTGCCGTTTTTAAAGACCGCCAGGAGTAGCACATACGTTGATCAAAGGGTTAGGCTTAGGAATTACCCGAATCCTGATACCAGACGTATGAATCCTACAAATGAGGACGATAAAGTATTTTTATTGCTTACAAGAAGGTCACTATAGGACTCAATGTCCAAAGCCTGTATTAAAGTGTAATAAAAGTATGCGTTTCGGGCATACCACTGATAATTGTATGGTTAATACGAATAATAATAAAAATGCTGATAACACTAGTAAAATGCCAAAACCAGTAATGTGCATAGAATTTTCCGACGCAAAATCGTAATTATTTTTATAAAAAGGCGTTAATAAATGAATCAGCTTATGAGTGCTTTATTGGTAGTTCAGTTACACTGATAAAATAACCAATCGCTTATGAACTGTCGTTAAAATGGGAGTGAAATGAAACGTTACCATACTTAAAAGGATTTGGTGACGTTTTAGTTAAACCTAACGGTAAATATAAAGTTGAAATAGAAATTGCTGCAGCACGGGCAAATGTTGACTGAGTTATTGTGCCGGATGAAGCATTGGACGTACCTACCGCTATTTATTGGGCAAACATTTACTAAGCAATCGCATATCATCGTAGAGAAAGATAGTATTTGCTTGCGGATAAGTAGTTTAGAAGATTATCTGGATGGTAGAATTAAGTTACATAGTTTGTGCTCATAAAACAGTGATTGATGGGTTAACAGCGGTCGATTTTGTAACGAAGCCTTTATATACTGGAGACTTCTACGTTGATGGTAGCATGCGATGTCAGTCGCATCGTGAACATTACATACCTAGTGCAAGGATTACTTACTGTTCAGACCGGAAATGGGGTAGCATTAGTTAAAGGATTGTCAACTGAACCATTCTGCCTCGGTAAGGGATCATTCTAGCTCGGTGTAAGCGTGAGGAAAAGTCAGAATCTAATGTAGTAATATCTGGTAAAATTATGAGTGTAAATGAGGTTGAACCATTAAGGCCCACAAATAGTAAGCAGGATGGTGGAATTTTAGATAAACTATTAGCACTACTTTATAAATACCGCAAACATTCGCGTTTAATTTACAATAATCGGGTAAAACGGGTCTAACCCAGATGTCCATACAGTTAAGGGACGATGAACCAGTAGTATAGAGAGGAGATAGGAGAACTTTCTCCTTTTAGCTAAAAGTGTAGTATGGAATCATTGTGATTTTGTTCAACCATCGATGTCACCGTTTGCAAGCCATAGAATTAGTTAAGAACAAGACTGGTGATGTCAGGCTCTGCGTGGACTATAGGGCACTCAATAGGAAAACAGACTACTCCCGAGGAGCAGCACATGACATTATATGAGGTCGAGACACTCGCGGTTGTGGCGTCGTTACAAAAGTTTTGAGCATAACTTATCGGGAACACGTTCAGAATATTCACGGACTGTAACTCTGTACGTGCGGCTTTCCTTAAGCGAGACTTAATACCAAGGATCGCTAGATGGTGGATTGTTATGCAAGAGTTTGATTACAGCGTAGAATGCATTAAACAGAAATCCACCACCTAGCAACATCTTTACTGAGTCTGTTAACATTGTTTAAGTAGGAGATTCAGACTGGTTGAGCACGATACAAAGCTCAGATTCTGAAATACAGCGGAAAATTTATATATTGACTGGTCCAAAATCACCCGAAGTACTGGAGGTAACCGATAATTACATAGTCCGTAGTAAAAAGTTATATCGCAAAACAACCGATGGAGAGAGGTGGGTGGTCCCTAA